>OU696666.1:11222500-11822500 GCA_916049575.1 Ancistrocerus nigricornis | reverse complement strand
AGCTAATCCAATATAAATCTCCGGGTATAAAGCTGTTCCGATTAATGGTTCGACAAACCAATGTGGTAGAGGGCTAGGAAGACTATATACCCGAGTCCCACGAAACGCAAGAGAGGTGCTTTCGGTGTGTGGGAGCCACTCCCATTGCCATCAGCACCGACACGACCACCAACGCTGAAGGAAGAAACCCTTCCTTCCTACCAAACGGTGGACCAGGAGGGAAAGAGAGAAAAAGAGACGGTGAGAGAGAGGGTGATGTAGCTTGGTAGATAGGTAGGAAAGAAAAGGGAGTGCGACCTTAGCTCTAACGACCCTCGGGCCAACTTTATCCCCCGAACTTAAGAAATGGCAGAGCTAATGAGCTTTTAAATTATTCCGCGCACGGGGGTGAGCTTTAGCCGCGGTACTGTCGCGCCACCACCAAAAATTCTCTCACGTAATGGCCTTCGCTTCCGTACTCTTCGCTCATCGATGCACGTAGGTATGCAAGGGATGGTTCGCTTGCCTTGGTTAAAAGTGAATCGAACGGAGGGAAAGGAATGTCAATTTTAAAAGGAAATACGGGATAATACGATACAGGAAGAATCTAAAACCGATATCGATTTAAAAGCGAAACTGTTCTTGCTTGTCGTCTATCGTGAGAAAGTGGGAGAGAATGAATAAAGAGGAGGGAGATTCATAATGGCGTCTATCATCGCGCGACGGTTTAACTGACGTGGTCTAAACTGCATTTTGCGTTATTGGATAACATTACTGAGGTGTGTAGCGATCATTTCAGAGGAGCAGTAAAAGAATAAGGGGGTGGTGTGGAAATATTATGCTGACTTCAGCAAATTGATGTAGGTATATTGGTATTTTAAGAACACAATAACTCGGAGAAAGATGGATGTGAACATGTGAATGTAATAGGTATATAGGGGAAGGGGGGGCATGATGGGGAAGCTAAGGAAAAATGGAAATAAAATGGTAATTACATCGTTTAAATGAGTTTTTTAAGAATTATAGTAGAGCTACAATGAATAATCTAATATTTGGTATAGTCTTTGTGACAATGTAGAATCAAATTTCGAAGTTATTAAACTTTTAAAAAAGTGCCGCAAAAAACCGTCTTGCCCCTACTACGGGGTAAGACGGGGTACTCGAAATGGGGCAAAATGGGGTACTGGAAATGGGGCAAAATGAATTGACTAAATACTTTTCCATAAGGTTTATTTACAATCTGTACATATATGTGTCTTAGAAAGATTTTTTTCGTTAACGCCTGCGCACGAATTATAGGACCAACGTCCGCAAAGTTGACATGCGATCCAGCCTTCCTTTGATTCTAAGTATGATCCATCACAATATAATAACATTCACAATCGTTTGTGCTTGTCGGAATCGGAAGCTGTCGCTTTCTCCGTGACTTCGAACAATCTCACACGAAAAATCCAAGTACGGGGAATGATGGGGTACCCCATCATTCCCCGTCGCAAAGGCCCCATCTTGCCTCAAACCGTTGCTTTTCAGAAATTAATAAATTTGTAGAACAAATAAAATAATACTTTAATCTTAAATATGGCATATTAAAGAAGATGAAATGAAGAATATGGTATAATAATAACAATGGACTTACCGTTCTTAAATATATACTTATTCTAAATGTTTTGGGCATTGAAAATTACATCGACGTGTGTCGACGTAGCGCGCGAACCGTTTTATCGATAGAAACAAGAGATACGGGTCCCTCGACTCTCTTTTTTGGACGCCCTACTCGTTACAACATAATCGCAAACTATTGGTGCATTAGTCATGTTTCTAGCATCTTCCAATAAGAAGTTAGGTGCGATACCCCATCTTGCCTCGCTACCCCATCATGCCCCCCCTTACCCTACACTTGTTTAAAAGATGACATTTGAAATCGTAGGTAGATATTTACGGTATGTTAAGCAGATTAACCTCTCTTTTTAAAAAAAAACCCAACGTACTGTATTGGTGATTATGAAAACAGCATAGGTCCAAATGTGAAACAATTGTATTTTTCCATCGATTTACGTTAAAATAACATGGAATTACTTTTGAGTTGAAAATTGAACCGTATGTTTTAAATTTACTAATTCTGCAAACGTTCTCAACCATCCGAGGTTTCACGAAACATACTTTTTCATGAGCTGCTCGTACAATTTTACGATCATAGAAAGGGTTTACGTTACGAGTGCATGTACTTTGTTACACGATAAAAAAGTAATATTGGGGAAAAGTATATGACCTAAACTACTTTCGTAATCACGGACACGAATGAGTATGCAATTATAAAAAAACCCCATTAAAAATATTGTCAGTAACTTTAACTCAAAAAAGGTAAAACTTTCCCATTTTGAAAAGGTTACACATTTTAACAACCTATAAATTATTTTATATATAATATATTTTTTGTGTTATGGTGTCAATCGATGGTAACGACGGAAATAGTCGTCGAAGAAAAAAGCTGGAGAAAATTTAAAAAAACGGTCAGCGAACATTGGAAAAATGACGTGAAAATAGGAGGGCAAAGAGAGGTGGGGAAATAAAGAGGAAAAGAGAAAAATAAAGAAGGTGGAAGTGAGAGGAGGAAAAGAAAGAGGGAGTATGGAAGTGCCGTAGGTAGAAAATATCATCCGGCTACTTAGACGTACGTATATGAATCCCGACGGAGCGTACGGAAGCGCTTTTCCACTCTCTCTCGTATCCGAGAGTTGGCTACAATGGAAACGCCCTGGGAGACTTTTACCAAAAGACAGAAGGCAGGAAAGCGTCTCGCAAAGGAGAACGGAGAGATATGGATGGCGAGACGGGCTAGACAAAAGATCGGAGAGGACCGAAGTAAGTAGGAAACGAAAGATCGTTTCGATGATGGGACGAAGGAACGTGTTTCTATGTTCGGGCCAGGGGAGAAGAGAGAGAGAGAGATACGAAGTCAGAGAGAAGAAAAAAAAGGGAGAGATAGAGGGAAATGCAAGTTATACATCTATTTCTGAATATTGGAATAACTGGAATACCGCCTTCGCGTCGTTGTATCGTCTTTATAGCGGAAGTATTCGAGCGATTGTTACGAGCAAGACATTCTTTGCAGCTCCAAATTCCCTTTTCTTTGGCAAAAACAGGGTGGAGAGAGAGAAAGTGAGAGAAGAGAAAGGGTGAAAGGATGGTTAAGGTTCTAGGTAGCTAAGCGATAGCAAGGAATTCCTCACCTTTTGTCGAGCATCGAAGAGAAGAGCCGCGCGAGAACCGATGTCTTCGTTGGTGTTCAGATTCCAAACAATCCGTGACGGCTTTTCTTCTTTGGAACGAACGAAAAACGACACGACGCCGCCCCCGCTTCCGACAGGTCGCGTTACGAGACTAACAACGAGCTAAGTAATGTTATGCCGGGCGAATGTCATCTTGGATATCGTCAACATGGAAGAATATTAATGCTTTCGTAACTTCAACCGATCTCTCATTGTCAGTCATACTTGGGCTGACATAAATTAAGAATTGTTTACTTCGTTAGCTTCGTAGATATATTTTTTACAACGATAAGAAAATTTATAGAAGCGTTATATATATATAATATTTCCGAGTGTAATTTAATTAAGCTTATCCATTTAAATAAGATCACCTAAATATCCATTGACGTATTTTCTATGCCTAATGAGTTAAAAGAAATTTCTTTTTCTTCAAAACACTAAAACACTTTCTAATAAATGTGGAATTTTCTTATAACATTCCTATTAGACATTCACACGAAGAGATAGCACGTCCAAGTGTCGGAGAGTCTATAAATAAAATCACGGGTGCTTAGGTGAAATGCACGAAGACATATAAACACAGTTATTACTCTTGGTAATGGTCTACGTTACGTATAAGTGAATTTAAATGTAAGTCACACGCTCCGGCGAAGTCCATAACGTAATTGTTGTTGTCCGCATTAAATTACGACGCAAAACCACGCGCACCCGTCGATTTCACGCTGGTCACAAACAGTTCTCTCTCTTTCCATCTCTCTCTCAGCCCGACGTATATAAATTTTCGGGAAAATCAATACCGAAGGTCGGTGTTTGTTCCTTTCCCGTGATAACGTACCAAATGACATGACTCGTATATTTTCTGGTAGGGGTCGATCGATCGCGATCGACCCGCTAGATCCATGTATCGATGATTCTTGCAGGGCTCGAGCTTAGCAATGCCGCGGTCTTTGATAAAAGAAGACTAATCGCCCCATTCACTTTTTTCAAATATCACGTTCCTCGAACGGAACGAGAAACGGAATGATCGACGAGTTCGTCCGGACAAAGCAGAAATCCGCCAGTCTTTTTGAAGAACCAACCACCGGGGATTATTTTTAAGGCGACAAAAAAGAGTTAAATTCAGGATTCAAATGATACGGTAGGTATCGATAATAATAATCCACATTGGAATATCGAAAATCCGACGCGGTAATGCATTAGTAAATATTGTCATGGAAAATTTTCCATACGTGGAACATCCATACAGAAATTCCATACAGTTTCCAATGCCCCGCAAAAGCTGTCGTCGAATCCGGATAACATAATATATGGATAGGGTGATCGTTTTTTCATACGATAAAGCATCGGAGTTTCGGCCGATCATGGGAAACGGGAAAACTCTATAAAATTGATGCGTAACTCGAATATAATGAAGTCTCGAACGAAAACGGCGTAACGTCGAAATCATAACGTTAGAGATCTTGAAACGCGGCGTGATTTTCGAACGAGATGCCAAGAGCGAGTCGCGGTGGTGTTCATTTCGCGAGAACGTCCGAAGTTATGAACTATCCGTATGCAAAGCACCGCATTGAATTATGTATATATTTGAAATTGCACCGTCAGAACGATCAATCCTTATTATAATCAGAAACCGGCCCCGCGGTCGGGTTCATTATAAAATTTGTCGATCGGATCGATCCCTCGCGTAATGGAATTTCCTCCCATTCGATGATTTGCATATTTATGCACGATAGGAGAAGGTTCTTCCAATCAACTTCTTAATAACGATAGTAGACGATTCGATTCCTCGGCTGCTTCCGTATCTGTCCGCGGTTAACCACCTCGCCTTCCGTCAAAAGTTTCAGCCCACGGCATACAAGTTCACCGCGATTATTCATAGTTCGAGGCACATAATCGATAATACGTCAGCTCGACGGGTGGCGACTGGTGGTTAGCGCGAGGTCTCCCAACGACGTCGAGATTTCACGTCGAAACGTTCCGAAAATCGATAATAGCCGAACGGTCGAGGTCTAGAAAGAGAATGGTAGTAGGGAGGGAGAGAGAAAGACAGAGGGACTAACAGAACGTTTGAATTATTTCGACAGACGCTGATCGACGTCCGTTTCTCATCAAGCAAAGCTTATTAGCATCGCTTATCGGAATCTTCGAAAACCACAAAAATCATTGCATCGGATCTGTACAATTTTCATTCGATATCTCGTGTGTCGATTGAATTTTTTCGTTTATTAACAAGCTCATCTCGTTGGAAAGATACTGTATAATACACGGTCGTGTCATACGCGTAACGATATCAAAAATATCGTCAAGTATTTTTCATTCCCCGTGCATACGTAGGTACATATACTTCCGCGTGCCAATTAACGCGTTTCAATCGTAATTACGAAATCGTCCTAATTACCCAAGTCCCACGGTAGCTATCCATTTACGCTCGAAAAACTCGTTGTATCGTTATCGCTCGAGGGTGCTAATTTATTTGGGCAACGTCGATAGTTCAAATCATGACCGATACAAGGTAAACCGCTATTTGACGGACTACTTCAAAGGTTTTAAACTCCACTTGCCAAAATTTCAACGGTGTAAAAGAATTCTCAAAAAACGCTATCGTTCACAGGCGTCCCGGTATCTTTGATTTTATTAAAAGCACTTCGGTCGAACTGTTAAAAACGACAAAAAAAAAATATCCGAAACGGTGGAAAAAAAGAACGAGTATGCCAAAAAGGGAACCCGAAAACATGGTTTTCCAATTTTTTTTTTTTCTTCTTCCCTTTCGTTCTCGTTACAACCGTTCACGTACAAAGCGCCCTTTGCTGTCAATTCGCGTAAAAACCAGCGACTCGGACAATTATGTTTCGCACTCGACGATTGTTTTTCCTCTTCGTTTTTCTATTCCGTCGAAGTCTTGCCCGGGCTACTCTAATCGTTCGGCAAGACGTTAAATCGAGTGGTGGTATCGAAGAACACCATTGGAAGACGCTAGGTAGGGGAAGGACAACGGTGTGGGAAAGATGAACGTTCTTAAGCGAGGTAAAAGGTGCACTTTAGTGACTTTACGTTTGAAACTAAAAATAGCAAAGTCGTGGGGAATCCAAAGATTTGCCCTTGGCGGAGACGCGACCCAAACGTAGAGTAAGAAAGTCAAAAGAAAAAAAAGGGGGAAGAGGAGAGGTAGAATGGAAAAAAAAAAGTGTCTCGCGACAGGAGACACACAAAGGAGCGGGTGAGCATGTATCTCGTTGATTTACCTCTTCCTCTCTTCGTTAGATTTAAAGTCACTTTATTTTCTTTCCCTCATATCGCCCACGAAATGGAACAGTTATGACGGGAAGCCGTTCTTAAGCTTTTGCGATAAAGAGAACGCCGGATAGCTCAGGTTTCATACAGCAAAGCGTTCTCGATTATCAAACGAGTAAGTGCGAAAGAGAGATCGAGATGGATAGATGAAAAGGGTAAAAAAAAAGAAAAAAAAAGAGTTGCGGGTAGAAGCGAAACAAACCTCTCCCTCTTTCCCTTCGTTTTTTTATTTTTTATTTTTACGCTTGCATTTCGAAATCTCAAAGGCAGACCACACGAGTCCGTTCATTCGTTCGCTCGTTTGGCTGAGCTCCTATCGCACAAAAAAAAAATAAAAACATCGATACCGGTGAAAGTCGGCTTCGATACTTACGCACTCTCAAAAACCGGATTATACGATAACGATCCCCTTTTAAACGGCGAACCATCTTCGTTTCATGCGCCAACTAAATGAAGAGATAGAAAGAGAGAGGGAGGGGGCTTCGGTTTTGCTAGGATTAGCGGAGGATGTTTACGGGAGGTGTTGCGATCCGATAAGCGCATCGCGAACTAATATCGTATTTCTCGCCGTCCGATAATTATAATTAAACTCTTGCCGACGATTAAGCGTGCTGGAAAGTACGTATAGGCGTCGAAGAATGGCTCGAGGGGTTGAGGGGGAAGAGGGGGGGGAGGGGTACGGAAAGGATTTCCATGCTGTACGGTATAACGCGACTGCGCTAACCAACTCGAATGGAGCGTACAATTAAATGCTACTTAGTGGCCCCTGAGATTCTGCATTCTCTCACTCTCTCTTCCCCTGTCCGTAGAGTTCCATCTGTTTCTGCTAGCAACACAGGTTCTGTGTTAAACTAATCAACGGGTCGGAATATCGAAAAGCATGTTTATTCGCATGAATTATTAAGAGATAGGCTTTTCTGGTACTTGGTAATATTGTTGTGATTGAAATAATGGTAAACAAATTATACCCACGTTATGATTTATTTCTTTTAACGGGTAAACCCTTCGATACATTACTATACCACCCATATGGCTATAGACTGTAATATAAAATGTATATAAATAGTATATAACACATAAAATCTCACATAAAATCTCATTATTTAAAAAGGTAAGAAAAAGTAAAAGTCGATGATCGGTATTCAGATCGATTTTTCGTTTTTCTTTGATGTTCTTCTCCTCTTTAAGCGATACACCCGTGTGCTTATGTGATAGAACGAAAAAGAGATAACGTTCCTTCGTCTTTTGCCGTGGCAAAATCTGGAGGATTACGAAAGTCGTGCTACGAAATAAGCTGCCTACGTCGTCTGTTAAAGACGAAATCGAGAAATAAGGAGGCGGCTTCGCTGTTAGTACGCGAGAAACGTTAAGCCGATACGATGGACGTGGTATTAAGTTCGCACGAATATCCCGGCTAAAAAGCAGTCGTAAGAGAAAACGAGAAAAGGGAAGAAGAGCAGAAGAAACTAAAGAAAAAAATATATATATACGCTTTCGAGAAGGTCCTCTGAAGGTTTTCCCTAAATCCTTCTTCCCGTTTCGCCGAAAATACCTATCTACTACCGAAAACTTTTCGAACGGAGGGCGAACTTTTCGCGTCACGGCCGAATGCATCCAGTGGAAAGGTTACACCGTGGAAATTAGTCAAAAGGGATGAAGAAAGGTTCCGACTTTGGAAACCTCCCTCCTCGAACAGGAAGATTCCGCACATCTCCGCAAAACTCGGTGCTGTTAACTATTGTTAATTGGTATTAAGTGCTCCAACCCTTCGTTTCGTAATACCTACCCTCGGAATAACTACTTGAGCGTCGGGGAGACACGCTTAGCGAGTTGAGTTTCGAAAAATACTTAAGCGTACTTTCGCAAGGCGCGATCCTTCCGGCGAATCAGCGCTCGATAGAATTTCCCTCGTGGAAATTGACGAGCCACGAACGAGCTTAAAAGGGAGATAGAGAAAAGCAGAGTGATAGAGAGAGAGACAGTGAGAGAAAAGGATAAAGAAAGCAGGAAGGAAGGATTTCCTATCCGTTTCCATTAATTTCTCATCGTTTCGGGGAATATCTCTCGCATACTCTCCGGCAAGAACTTCCAATCTAATCGCGAGAAGAGAGAAAGAGAGATCGGTTTTATTAACTATAATCGCCGAATAAACGAACGGTCTCGATTATTTTTCCACGTTCGAGAAGTGCCGCGCGAAACGAGCTTTCGTCGGGATATCGTAGAAAACTTCGTTAGCACGTTCGAATTATCGGCGATCGAAAACGCGATCCGGAACGCGAGAGAGAGAAGCCGATCGCGTTTCACTGATGGCTCGGAGCTTCGGCCATTGCCCCGAGCTAATATGCCAAAATCGTCGTATACAGTCGTTTAATTCGGCTAACCGCGAATCGATATCTTGTTTAATAGCTACCCCTTCCTATCTCCATATCTCTCTCTCTTTCTCTCTCTACTACGCTCTCTTTATCTCTCGGGGGAAAAGGTGAATAAAGGATAACGCGGATAGCTCGATCGCGGATAAAAAAATTGCACGTTTCATTGATTCCAAAAATATATTCCCTGAAGCCATGCATTAAAATTTGCATATCGTTTTAACGTTCCGTGGAATTGTGGAACAATCGAAAATTAAGGTCACGTTCCTTCCTCTTTTCTTTCTCTTACTGTTATTTTTTTTTATTTTTCTTTTTTTTCTTTTTATCAGAACGGTATTCGATTTTAAAGAGTTAGATTCAACCTCGTGACTTCGTCTTTTCTTACGACGGAAATATACGTTGCAGGTTTTATCGTTTTTTGAACGATCCCGTTACAAATACCGGATTTTGACGATTTTTGTTTTTTTTATTACTTGTTTTATTGAAAAAACAACACACGGGAAGATACACTTTAGCGTATTAAAAAAGTTCGATCGCGTTCGTTCCGTTTACTTTTTTACATTTTTTTCTTCCTTTCTTTTTGTTTACGTCGATATTCCGAGGCAGAAGGCGCAACGAGCATTTACAACGAATATGTCGGGCAACAACTGGGTACATCGATGAACGTAGTAGTTGGCTAAGGCAATAACAAATTCGATTTTATCCTAGAACGAGTTTACGAAAATTTCATTCCGTTCCGCCGGCCAAGCAAATACGCGTGGAATTTTCTCATCGGCGTAAATTTACTTTGTTGACCCACGACCTCGCTTTACTGTCCGCAGGAAGGAAGAAAGAGAGTGAGTCAGTGAGTGAGTGAGTGGGTGAGAGAGTTGAACGATAACTCGGCTGAATGCAAGCAGCCCGAAACTTTCTGGGTTCTTTGCTTCGCAGACCTTTACGACGACAACAAAATACGATGTTAAAGAGTGCAAAAAAATATTGTGATAAAAAAGCGAGTAAATCCTTCCGATTTCAATACGTTTAGCATTACTTTTTCGTTTTGCCTCAAGTTTTTCCTGGAATCTTAATTATCAACGCTTTAACGCTCCAGTTATTCTCCGGTGGAGTGGATCGAAGTTCAGTGTCAAGCTTCATTTACACCCGGGACATACATATATTTATCTATTTTTTGCGACGTTTCTTTTTCTAGCGAGCGTAATTATGTACTTCATTTGATATGTCCCGATAATTGTATCCATCCAATTAAGTAATTTATTGCCGAATAAGACGTACCTATATGGTTTTTATGCGATTTAAAGTCTAATAAATCTCATAGTCTTTAAAAATTTCTTTACCAAGATTTCATAAAAAATGATGTCTTGATCGTGTCTATTACTTCCCGTATAATATCTACCACGAGCTTTTGTATTCTTTACAAAATCTTAACAAAATGATTAACGATGTGTTCATAATTCAATTTTATGCTACAATAAATACTGACATAATTTAGTACAAATTCTTTGTTGCCAACCGCATAATAGCAGTCATGATTTTTCTAAAATTCTTTTCTTTTAAGAAAATCTGTTTGTAAAAGCGTTTACATTTCTTTGAAACGTTATGTTCATCGTTTAAAATATTCCTTTAAAATTACAATGTTACGACTAACTCATTCATCGATCAAATCAGTTTCTTTTTTTTGGAATTTACCTTCGATAAAGAACTATCCTAAAATCAACAGAATGTTTCCAAACTCTAGGTAGACATTACCGACACGCGAAGGAAGCAGAAGAAAGAGAGCCGGGGTAGGATTATATCGAATCGAAAGTTACGAGCAAACGGAAAGGATAGGAGGCGTATACCGGCTTCGATGAGGGCAAGTGACCGAGAGAGCGAAAAAGATAGAGATAGGGAGAAAAAAGAAAGAAGAGAAAAAGAACGATAGACGGAGAAGAGTAGCCTTCGATTTCTCCATTATCGAGAAACTCCGAAAGGCTGGCCCAAAGAGAAGAGGCAATCGGCCTTGCCCATATCTCGAGCCCCACCCTCCGAACCGAGTATTCCGATTTGTTTGCAGAAGCGGACCGTTCGGCTTAATTTAACGAGTACGTGTTCGTACTTCGTGAAAGGCTCGCTTTCTTCGTGATTTTCGGGAAAAGCAGGCCGCTCGAAAATCTCCCTCTCTCTATTCTATTCGTTGAGTGACGTCTCCCTTCTCCCACCCTCTCACTTTCTAGTGAAAAACAAAAAAAAGGAAGACAAAAAGTAAAGCTCGAAACATTTTCGCGCGCTATCGCACGTGTACGTTGGGTCAACCTGCTCAGCTGCAGTTATCAGCTGTCCTAAAATATTTGCTCTCCTCTCCCTAACCTGCATCGCCCTTCGTGCGACAAAAAACTCGGTGGTGTCGCAAGGGCGAGAAAATAGCTACCCTATGGACTCTACATCTCTCTCTCTCTCTCTTTTCTGTAAAAGCAGGCGTGTTCCACTTTCCACGCGCTGATACGGCATGTCCGTCGTGTAAAATAAAACGCATCCCATGGAGGTGCTTTTGCACTAACGAGGCTCGTACACGCATACGTATACACCCATACACACGTATACGTATTCCCCTTTCACTCCTCTCTTCTATATCTCTCTCCGTCTGGCTTTGTGCAGGGTCACACACATTTTTTACTCCCCAGTTACGCTTCCTACCAAATTGGGCGCGACCAGCCGTTTATATCGTGTTTAATATTGGCCCGTACGGTGACATTAAAGCCGATAAAGTCCAAAACGAAGCGCGGCATCCCCCGTAATTTTTCGCTCCACGCACCGAAATGAATTTAAAACGAGTCGAGAAAAGAGTAGAAAGGTCGTCGACCGGATTCTTCTGCGTCTCCCCGGAGGAATCGATTTCACGCCTCCGGCTATCCCGCGAATATATTCTGCGAGAAGAGTAGGTCATCTACTCCGAAGATTTTTCCGAAAAAGTTCTTGCGTTTTACTTTATAAGAGATATGAATTTCTTATTTCTCTATTCGAACTTTGTCGAATGCCTGAGATCCTAACGTTCGGTGTATTATTGTATATTATTATATTTTTATTTTTCTATTTCCTGAGAATCGATTTCTCTCCCTGTATTAATCCATACTTGTTTGTGTTAAAATTTCATGTTTTATCAAACAAAATTGAAATGCTCCTTAGAAAGATCCCGAAGATCATTCAATTCATCCATAGATTCTATTTATCAAAATGTATATTATATGTATATATTCTACAGAAAATAAAGTAAACAGTAAGCTTTTTACCAATAGAAAGGAAGAAAAGAGACAGGAAAGACTCTTTAGGAAGGACTTAAAGAAATTTCCAAGAGAACACTTAAATATCAGTTGTTACTCGAGACCCTCGTCCGGATATCAACCTCAACTATAATGCATATTTATGTATACCTATATATTTCCGGTTCTGACCTTTACATCTCTCTTCCTTTCTTACCGTTCCAGACTCAACCCACCCCCTCCCACTCTGTCTTCACCGTACTTGAATTAAAAATCGCTTGATTTTCCGGGACGGGCTCTCCATTGTTAGAAGTAACCTTTTTAAGACTACTTGAATAAGAACTGAATGCGAAGAAAGCTTTCGAAAGAAATCAAACTCGTTCCTCGTTAGTCGGTGAGTCGAGTAGTAATCAAAATAAATGGCCGTCGAAAGTTTTCAGAACGGTCCTGGATAAAATTTCTTTTAACCGTCGTTACATCATCCCCAATCTCGCCCTCCCGTTTTACACAGTTTTACTACCACGTTCCTGGTAGTAACGACAGTTCGCGCTTTAAATCTACGCGTGTTTTCCTACTCTCCTCTCGTTTGGGCCATTTCAAAAAAGGTTCTACCGTTACGAGCGTCGTTAGAGAAATTTGATAACGAGCACCGATGAAAAACGGGAATGAACTTTCTCGTTGTGGTTATATATGTAGATATATGTAGGAGTGTGCGTGTATAAATGTGTGCAGTTGAGTAGCGCTAGACTTTATATAACGCATGAAACTTTTCTACGAAGACTTTACGGTCTATTCGATTTCGCATCAGACTTGATTGTACTCATAAAAATTGTCCTTTCGAGCGTCATCTCGCTCAGACGTTATATTACCCTTATGTTATTCCTTTTATACAAAATGTCTTCATACCATGAAACTTTCATATTATTTTATAGAGCGTCGATTTTTCTCCGATCTACCGAATTTCTATTATATCCGAAATATAGTTGATGGGGGATATCATTATGCTAATGACACGAGTATCGGAAGAGGATATTCTACAAATTATTGATATTCGATAAAGTCGAAAAATATATTATCTATGCTACGATCAAAAATCTTATTCGAAATTTTATAGATATACTTTAAATTCCATGATTTATCGACAGGATATAACGTAGAAGACTTTCTCATAAATCTTCAAAAAAGCTATGTCTCTTGGAAGCCAATGAAATCAAAGTTAATTCTAACCCATCAACCTTAAATATTCATCCTTCGTATTATCACGGTTTTCCAGTTCCCTGGTTCTTACAGTAGATACCGGTCGAGTGACAAATTCGTCGTGGTAACGAAACGACATAACCATCATCCGTACGTAACACATTTATTTCTCTCCACTCTGTCTCTCCGGGTTGACAATAGTTCCTCAGAGTCTGAACTTTCAGCAGCCTTAAAGCGAACGGATATGAGGAGCGTTTATCCGTGACCGCGGCAATTTCCAAACTCCCTGGGGGATACGGTCAAGCTAGCACTTCTCCGCGAGCCGCAGAGCATCCCTTATTTCTGAAAGCAGCTATCTTTCCCACGGGATTACGGCGTAGCGTCGATGATAGTCGGAAGACGCGCGACGTGCCGGCGCATTCACGAGGAAATTCCATCGACGAACTATCCCATCGAACTTGCATATCCGGAATCTTAGGATGTTCTCTCTATCCAGGGCCGTTAGACGAAGGTGGCTCCTTGAACGGTCTTTGTCTCCGTAGACGCGAGCTAGACATCAGCATTCGCTTGTCGAAACGTTCTCTCGCTCTTTCTTTACCGTCTATGGCATTACACACGTTGCCACAAGACTGCAGGCATAGCTTCGTTTATGCAGAAATACCTAAAAGGAAGCCCTATCTTCCCTTCTCTACCCCCTTACACCAAAGAAACTTTCTCATCTCTAACCCGCTATCACCGTCTTGCCTTACACTCACGCATACGGATTTTCAATAACGCTCGACGACGGTACCCGTTGATATCGTCGGCGATATCGCGAACGAAACTCACTCCCCTTTTCCTGCGAGAGCGCGTGCTGCGAACGTTTATCGCGACTCCTTGCCTCGACTACGTGCGTTACCTCTGTTATTACTTTCTTCGATCGTACACCGAACTGAGCTTATGTTGATTCGCGAAGCGTGAGCATCGCTGTTATGCGCGTTAATCGATCGCCACGTCGGAAGCGATTTGTACTTCAAGGAGGGATGATATTATTGGCGAGATTATTTTTATACAGTCGATGAAACCCCTACACGTTGATGCTCGATAGTGATATCGCGTTTAGAGGCTTATCTCGCGACTGTGGGATTGATAAATGGATCGAATCCATTTTGTGGTATTAAAGAGAAACATTCTTCTGTCACCAATCTTTTTATCGATGGTCAAAGGACACAAAGGTTGGTGAGCTTAACAAATAGAGTTTACTATTGGAAAATATAATAGTATTTGAAAAAAAGTTTAATAAATTAAATTAGTTCAACCATTATGTTAACCGTGAGTTGACAATTTATGGGGGTCAGGGATACTCTTAAGCCTTGACGGGTTACTATCTTGGCACGAGCGTTCAGCCGTTGTTACGCGTTCTTGCAATTAGATTTAACAACAAAAAAAATCCCTTTTACCACGGCATATCGAGTTTGTGCTGTTGATCTCGCAAAGGTTTAACTTCTGAAGAAAATTAAATTTCCTTGGAAGCCAATCTCAAAAGTTAAATTGACAGTAAGTCTTTCCTTAAGCCCATGGCACTCGCTCTTGCACGGATAAAAGTGGATTTTCAAACGGTATAAAGTAAATTTTGAGTTTGCAAGCTGGAAGATACGTATATATATATGTATATGTATTGAAGATATAGAGGCAACATAGCGATTTCAAACAAGATCGCGTTTGAAGCGAGAGAAAGAGAGATTAACCGAATCACGATTAAGACACACGATATTATTCGTTTTGAAATTTCTCTCTTCTAGGGTCGATACATTAGAGTTGAGCGAGTTAGCCTGCAAGCGGGATTATCGCAAGTTCCAAATCGTTAAGCAGGATATATAGTTTACAATTATCCTTTAATCCTTTGTGATCCTACGTTTGATTACGATATGCATGTTGGATGCTGTACTTCATTAAATTTGCTTCTATCTTGATGTCGTCTAAATCAGAGATTTTGTCTCACCGGATTCTACGTTGACCTCAATTTTTGGTATTTGATACTACATGGTTTACTCTACTTCAGCATGGAATTACATAGTCTCATGATGTTAGACCCGACACATTTCTTTCTTTTAAATATTATTGATATTTATAAACTTCCGTTTAAATTAATTTAATCCACTTACAACCCGACACTGATAGACTTCCAAATTCTGAACTCAAGTCGCAAAATTAGTTTCCCAACAAATGTTAAAATTGGATTCTAGAATTACAACCATGGAATTATCTCGAGGAAATTTTGCTAAGAAATGAAATCACATCACGCCAGTCTCTCAGAGATCCTGCTCGATGGATCGAAATCTTAAAAACATATAAAACGCTCGTGAAAGTGTCCTCTCTCTTTCTCAGTGTCTTCTTTTCTACTTCTCAAAGGTACCAACACTACTTCTATGCGTATCCCAGGCAGATGATGCGAGCACGGGTAGAGTAGTCACGTCGCAAGTATCACAGCCTTTGAGGACACTTTCTCGACTCCGCGGTCTGCTATTTCGGTCAAGCACCACCATTATACTTCAAAACATTTTCATGCACACCTTTTTATCCACTCGAAACGGCGCTAGCCGAGACGAGCTTTCGCTTCGGTTGCCAACCCCTACACACCTTGCTCTTCCTTGTCCGAGTGCACATTCGTGATAGGTACTACCCCGTATTACGAACAAATGGAAATTTTAAATGCTCTTTCTTCCTTTCTTTCCCTCTCTATATATATACTTTCTTTCATTTCTTTCTCTCTCTCTTTTATTCCTTCTCCATTCCAGTAGTAGCTGCATCGAGAAGTACACCAGTTGCCGCGTTGCCTCGTATGACCGCTCGTAAACGCGCTTCCCACTTGCGATATCGTGCATTAGCGACATAACGACATGGAAAGAAGGTATTTCCGTTCTCCCCTGTACAACCTTTTATGAATCATGCTAATGCTACGTGCACCGTTTTCGAGTGTGCTAGCACGGATTCTGCGAATTACATATCTGCTTTCCACCGTCGACGTTAAACCACCAATTTTTCACACGCTGGTTAAACAACTACTTCGAAAGTACGGTAAAGAGTACGAAAAGGGAGATGTATCGTTGGTGTAACAGTTTCCAAATATTCCGACGACATGCCGCAGGTGTTTCACCGGCCGATTACGATAAGTTATAAATCACATTTATAATTTATTCATCGGTCAAACTCGTATTCCGTAGCTCTGCTAATGAAAGAGCGCGGCACCGTGCATGCCCCGTTAATTAGAAGGCATTTTACAGGTAATCATTTCGTAATTAAGCGTATAATTAGCACGCACGTGCGCCACCGTACCGTTTCACACGTCCTACGCGGAGTATAGTTTTAAAACGCTTGGCGTACCTCTCTCGTTCTCTACGAGACGTTAATACGAGATTCGTGTGCAAACGCGCGGTAAATAATTTCGCGTGTTGTCAGTCCGAATATGCGCGGTCCAAAGTGAGCAACTGATGGCGAACGGCTTTGGGGGAGAGAGAAGTGGGTAGAATTCGTAACTCCGAGAATTACACCGAACCCTGCTACCGGTAGAGCACGGTTACAATTAATTTCAACGATGCGTTTTAGATTTTACGCGTGTATGTAAGTCTATGCAATGAAACGAGCGTATATGGGGTCTCTCGCGATCGGAGAAACTCGTTTATACGAACCTCCCCCTGTCTATAATTCACGAGTAAAGGTCTCTCGCGGCGAAACATATTTTTTCAACGAAGGGTGCCTTCGTAGATAGTAACGATTCTTTATATTAACGGCCGTTTATATATACATACATACGTCGATATGTAAACTCGTATATACTAGGAAGGTTTAAATCACTTTTTGGAGGCAATTTTCAATTTAGTGGAAAAAAGGGTCAGAAAAATTTCAATTAAAATACTTGTCAGAGTCTATTCGTATTTACGAGATCGCAATTGTCTCACCGCAAACATTGTATGTCATTATGTAGTGATTACTTAACGTGAAATTTGTCTTGATTATCAAGAAACGCGTTTGTTATACAGGAAGGAACGGGAAATGAAAAGAAAACGAAAAGGTGAAAGGACACTTAAGGGAAGTTCGATTGCGGCTAGTCGGTACGATAGTTTAACATCTTATCTAGAATTTTTCAATCTCGCTGCTAGCTTGGCCAAGTAGAGGTAAGAGAAAGAGAGTATAGCTCACGATAGCAGAAAATGAATGCCTTGGCGCATAAGTGTATTCTCGTGTAGTAAGGACGAGGGTGTAAGTCACTCGGTCTCACGCGACTCTGAGACCTTACACGTCTCTCTCTTTTTCTCTTTCTCTCTAGAAGACCTACCTCTCTCTCTTTCTCTCTAGAAGACCTACCTCGGCCTCGCCTATCTCGAATCTTTCAATTTCTCATACTTTCTTCCACGGCGTGGCAGAAATCGAAACGTCGTACGCGACCACCGTCGACCTCCGTGATTCTCGAGCAACGGTGTTGCTCTTATGGTTCTTACGTGCAATAAGTAGACTACTACACGACGGATTGTTATATGCCAACCGAGTATACCTCGTTGTCTTATCTAAGAATGCGCTTTTTATGCCAGCGACTGTGTGAATATTATATGAACTCCCTCGACGATTTAAAGATTATGCAATGCGTCTTGCTAACATGTGTTTGATAATCGCGATGAATTCTTCGTTTTCTCGTCATCATTTTTCTTTTTATTACTTATCGCATAGTATACTTCCTTAACTATTATATTATCTGCAATGATCGTTGTAATTATAATAAAAGATCTAATGTCGAAATAAAGATTCGTCACGACAATATGTAATTTATAAGTCACAGCTGTTTCTTATAATATAAATAATTCATATATTTTTTGGTTTAATTTCAAAAATAATTTGTAAATCCAACTACATTAACAGTTTCAACCCTTACACAGAAAGTATATGAATAATTTTCATTCGCAGCGATGATGTTTTTAATAATCATCATTTTATACAAACCAAAGCTGTTAATATTTGAATTCATTGAAATACCTACTGATTATCGGTCATTGGTAACCAATGTGACAGAAAGCATACCAAAAATATAAAGTTACCGTTAAATATTCTACGCATAAACGTGATAAATATAAGCGGATCGTCGATTTTACCGTATATTACATTAACGACAAAAGTGAGCTTATTGAAGAGGGGTGGGGGGAGGGAGGGGGGTAGACGGAGGCAGCGATAAATACGAACATTGAATATGAAGATTCGCGAACGGACGAAATTTAATTGCGCGTACATCAAATATACAACGTTAAATTCGATCTCGCCGTGATATAATCTCGTTGATTATTTTTAAACTACCGCTGGCTGCGATAAAACCGTTACCGACACCGATAAAATTTAGTCCACGTGCGAAGAAATTGATAAAAAAATAACGTTCGATGGCAAAAGTAGAAAAGTGCGATGACCAGGACGCGATAGATCCCGTCGCACTATTTTCTCCCGTTCTCCTTTCTCCTCTCTCTCACATGGTAAACCATTATCAAGAACTAAAATATCGTTCCTTTGACCACCGAAGTAAATGCTTGGCTACACCTAATTGCCAGATCACGTGTGACGGAGGTCACACGGCTTTATACCCTCTAAGGTCATTCTTAAGAGCGACGAGCACGAGCTAAGAACACTCCCACCCGAGGAGCTCACCATCAACCCCAACCCACCGGTAGCCATGGCAACTTTACTAAAATATAAGAAAGAAATATGTCGCACTTTATTTTCGCTATTTCAAAGACGATCGACGCTTAAGTTTCCTCCCGAGGTAAAGGCATGAATCATCATCCGAGGACAATGTTTAAACGTCAAAAAACGAATCGGGATTAGCGTCAATCGATTTAACTCGAACCACGAGAAATCCGATAAAAGAATTTCTTTCCGTGAAGGACCCCTCCTTTTTCTTCCACTTCGTATTCTTCTTGCGCGACAGCCGTTTTTAATCCTCTTACGTCCGGAATCATCGCTTCTTAATGACGAGTATTAACCAATTAGCGACAAGATTCTCGTTCTTTATTCCCTTCCTTTTTTTTTTCTTTTCTTCGAAGACTGGAGACATTTGACGTTTAAATGGACCAAGGAGGGTGCTGTCTATTTTCGACGACGTTGCGTAGCTTGGCAGGCGGCTTGATATATCCCCATCTCACGAATATTATTTTTAAGAAACTTTACACCCAGCTCAGATCCGTTAACGAACTTCCGTTGATGTATACCGTACGCGTTTTAAGCTTGGAAAATAAAAAAAAAGGACTCATGCAATGAAAAATACGTGCGTGAATATTCGAAAAGTTCGAAGACGAGCAAACGTTACGGGAAGAACGCCGAACGATGCATTTATTCATTCGGTACACAGGACTGACGCCACACTCTTCTCCAACTCGCACCTCCCATCCAGTTTTCACACCCTCCTCCCATCCCCCACCGTCGTCCAACCCTCTAACACCGGCTCGAAAACTTTTCGTATATTTTACGACAATGGAGTACGAAAAGACGGTGAATATTTATAGGTCACCTTCCTCTCCGTCGATGAAGCCTCCCTGTAATCTTTAACATTGGCCACTTCGCTTCATACATAAAATTATCACCTTTTTTTTTCTGGAAACGAATGGTCCAGACGAAAGTTTCACTGACGACAGTGTAAAATAGAGAGAAGGAGTGATTTGTCGGTAACATTACGAAGAAGGAACTGGAACGTTTTTGTTTGGGGATGATTCATTGAAATGGTTCATACGTTTTTGGGTACCTCGACGTATGTACGAACGTATCAAAAACGATTGAATTAGTAACGATTCAATATCATTTGCACGATATCAGCAAAGAAAAGAAAATTCCGTATGGTAAACCATCCGTCACGTAGCTATCTCTTAAAACGACACCTCCATATAGAAACCCTCGACGATACTTCACCTTGGGAACGATATCGTAAACACTTGTTCTTACGACGATCACGCGTCGAGTATCATAAATCCCAGGAAGACCTGCTTAGGAGCAGATAAGCACGATGGATCCTCTATCTTGTCATCAAACAAGATTACACATCATCCGTCACGCATATCGTCAAACGGCGCGTACACGTTTCTTGAAAAAAAAGTGGGGTTATGGGGAACGAGAAAGATCTTTGGAAGAAAGAGGAGTGGGGGGTGGATTGAAAAGGGATGCAAATAGAAGGTCAGAGAAGGGATAGAAAAAGGAAGAGAGAGGGAGATAGCAGCGCGGGACGACTATCCCTTATAAAGGTTAGGTCGTGTCAACGGTAGATTACGCCGGGGGCGATCTATCTCTCTCTAAGTTTCGTACTCACCAAGTTATCCAGCGTGGTCTGAAAAGAATGGCTGGCCCAGGGTAGAGACTATCCTTTTCCACGCTGTATATATATCAAAATCTACGAAGGAAGATCCAAAAGTACGTTCACTGATTTCGTCTTTAGCAAAACTGTACAGTCGATATGTCTTTAAGTATAACCGGCACTCGAGCGACACATAAGATGTTTCTCGAACATTTCACACTGTCATTCCTTGGGATTTATCATCGAGAATGGAATCTTTTCCGAGACCCTCGAGATACGAACGATTCCTTTCTATTCCTTAGTCTTAAAGTATCCCAATTAAACGATGGAGAAGGCTAAGTCCCGTGATGAACTTACTGGTTTATTCACCGGTAGTGTTTAGCAGCAGCAAGAGTCGTGGGTAAACAACGCATGCTGGTGGTGCATCGTGCGGGTAGTAGATCCACAGAGAGTAGAACGACACGCATACGCGCCACGACGACGACGACACGACACGAAAAGGGGGTAGGTTACTCGTCGCGCGGAGCGGAGGGTGACGCGCGCGCGACCCTGACCGATGCGCGGTTCGAGTGCGACTGAGCGAGCAGAGCCGAGCAGACTCGGCCGAAAGCCACAAACGGCGTCGGCAGCCGCCGATCCCTCTCTCTCTCACTCACTTGCACACTCTCCTTCCCAGTCTTCTCCTTCCTTCGACTCTCCTTCTCTTCTTATTGTTGCCCACGACTACGCCTATCTCTAAGGACCGGCTGACCACAAACCCTTCTTCTTTACATTTCTTTTTCTTTCCTCGCACCTCCTTTGACTTTCGACCACGCTCGTCTCTTTTTGCCACCAACGTTTTTATACTCTCCTGTAGTCGTTACGGTTCAACGTTTTTTAGCCAACCTGGCGTGATTTTTAGGACTTGTTGGGTTATATTGACAATGAATGATGGTTCCGATATTGGTATTGTGTTGCTTATCGTTTCTAATGAATGTTATGTTACTTTATATTTAGTTATATAGTTAAAGTAAATTACATGAAACAGATAAATGATCCATTCAAATATTGCCAAACATATTTCTATGTCAATTAAAGCATGGCCTTTGGATTACTTTATAGAACCAATAATGAAAACCAAAAGTCTGTTTCTAATCGAACGACAATTGATTTCCCTTCGAGATCCCACACCGTTGATGCTTTCTAATAAGAATTAACAGTGCTTGCTCTTCAGTCTTTTAATTAGTTAGAAAAGTAGTAGCAATTTAGATGTTTTCTAGCAACCATCTTGTTTCACAATGGTCACCGAAAATAAGAAAGCCTTTGATTTCATCTACCCCGATCCCTCGGCCGGTTCATGACCGAAATAGCGCATTGACGGAAAAGAAAATGATATCAAGGGGTAGTTTTATAGATAACCCGGACCACCGCCGCTTCCAATTCCTTAAACCCCAAAATGGCAAACTAGATAAGGAATTTTACGACGGTCTGATGGACGACAATGTGCACCGGCAAAAAGAATCAGGGATTTTTAGATTCCGAGGAGGAAGCGATACTGCGATGTAGAACCTCGTCGACTCACCTACACCAAAACACATCTATAGTCTAGTACGTGCGCGTTCGTTACACCAACGACCGTACTTACACGCGTGCGTACCGACGTACATGCAAAATCGGCAAAGATAGCCCCCACTCCCCCTCTACAACACCCTTTCCATGGGTTGGCTAAAATGAAATTCGTGAAAAGGAGGCGGATGTATACATATATATGTATATATATGTGAATATACATAGAGTAGATTGTAGAAAAGGGGTGGGGGGAAGACGTTGCGACGGAACAATGAAAAGTGCGGTTGAGGAGAAAGAGGAAATTTTCCATTAGGCACCATGGATGGTGACTGTACATACATCGCGTCGTCAAGACACGTTCCCTACGTGACGAGCCAAAGGGATTGGCGAGGAGGCGCTCACGGTGACTTTTCGGATAACTCTATAATGAAAATTTTCTCGACGCGGTAACAAAGGATGACTCGGCATACGGAAAGGAAATAACGTTTTCTTAGGTTTTTAGTGAAATTAATTAAATATTTGATTACTCCTAAAATCGTTTGTACTATTACTCAACACAAATGAAGGTACCCTGTTTTCGTTAGGTAGAGTCAAATCTTCGTGATTATGGAATTCATTGGAGAAAAGTTCTAAAAGTCAGCGATATCGGTCAAGATTTGTAACTTTCGAGTACCTACTATATTCGAAATAATCAATAAACAGTATTATTATGTACAATATTAGTTATTTAAAATATGTTCCAACTGTTAATTATGTACTAAGAAAATATTTAAAAAAAAAATTCCTAATCTTTAAAGCTGATATAATAAGATCCAAATTTATTCACCCGTCATCTGTGAGACACCCACGTCAGTACTCCAAGGTTAACAAAATTAATAAGATATTTCATAACTATACAACCTACAACCTACAACCTCATAACTAGACTGCGGATCTTTATGCAAATACATATTTTTCTTATTGCGTATGTTTTTCAAATTTTACATGTAAGACAAACCATTGAATATGTCACATGTATCCTTTGTATTTTACATATTTTTGTTCAGTTATCAGCTCTACTTGCAATATTTGACGAATCATGAATTATAATTCATATGAATTTGCATAAAGATCCGCAGTCTACTCATAACCATACAACCTAACTCTATTATCGTGATAACACAAGATCGTATTAACAAAGTCAACAAATATGATGTCAAGACCATCGATCACCCTAACAAAAAATTTCTTATTGTTAAAAGTCTCAGTCAAAAGACGTTCCCAAAGCTATTACATTTTATCGATGAACATCCTGCTGGGATTCTTTTTTTCCTTCGATGTCCATTCGCCACGACGATTTCGCGTTACACTATTGCGAAAAGGAAGAAAGAACGCGCACGGCGTCACCACTTTTCATACACGTACGCTCGGGACCGATAATACATTCTCGAGAAATGTATTTTCCCATGCATCTCCGACGCGCAACGTGGGATGATCGAATTGATATCGCGCGACGTGTTGTGACGTGTCGTTTATCGCTTTTCACTCGCGCGTTTTCTGCCGTCGCGATAGGAAGATGCGTGTGAAAAGCTTCTCTCTCCCGTAGCATCGGCAGCACCCTCTTCTTACTACACCACCACCAGTCGGATAAATCTAATGCCGTTCTTATTTGCGCCGGGAGAATGAAACCGCGAAGTAGTAGTCTGCTTGAAGCTCGTAGAAACGAATCCAATGGGGATATCCTTTCCCGGGAAGGAAATCCTCTTCCGTTTGCCGCGCACGTAAGCACGCGTCCGTGCTCGAGATTCGGAGTCATTTATTTTATTTTAATAATCTAATCCGATGAACAATAGGAGAGAGACGTGAACAGAAACGGAGCTAAGGATTCGAATTTGATAAGAATAGTTTGATGTTTCGGACTGTTGTATTTCATCGATGAAGGAGGTGATCTATGATTTGTAGGCTTGGAAAAAAGGTCCTGGGGAACTTTAACCCTTTGCACTCCGCTGTCCTCTCTGAGGCACCATATTTCCAACATCATATTATTTCATTTCAAGTGATATATCATTACTTATATTATATAAAAAATTGGTCGAGTTGTTAGTAGATGAATTGGAGTAAAATCTGTGAGTATCAAAAAAATTGAGCGCCGAGGACCACTCGACGTCGTATTATCCTCAAAATCGGTCTTGTCGAGTCAGACTCAACGCGGAGTGCAAAGGGTTAATAATTTTTTTGAAACTTTCTCTCTCAATAATGGACTTAGATAAGATGTAACTACAATAGACACGTTTAATTTTACGATCTCCGGTGAATAAAAGATGAAATTTATTTTCACGAGCGGATATTTAAGGCGCGTCGTTGATCGATCGTTAAAAAACTGTCTCGATTAGCGGAAGTGCTAAATGTAATGGTATCGGAACGCGATTCACGTATTTCTTAAGAATCTACTTTGACCTTTCGGGGAATCAATCTCGATACAGTCGACGTACGGAATACCGATACGAAAGCTATCTCCACTCTTCTTCTTCCAGCAACGTTCTATCTTCTCGTTCTTTCTTTCTCTATCTCTCTCTACATTCAATGAACTTCCTTTATTCGTCGAAAAGGTTAGCCCGGTACCTTTGGAGAAGTATACGATGTTTCTTTGGACGAAGTATTCGCACCTTCTACTCAACGTCTTCTATCTTTCGACTATAGTCGTAATACCTTGGCAAGGAATCCGTGAGAATTCTATTACCACGGTCCTACTTCCATATTTGCAATTAGAACCATGCGCACGTAAATGCGTGCTCGTCTCGAGGCAAATCTGTCTTCTCGCGTATACTGGGTGTTTCGTTTGCTTTGACCATTCGAAACATTCACGTTACATCAGGTAGAAGGTATCTTCTCATGAGTTTCGATAAACCATATTTTTATACTCGGAAAAACAAAATTGCTGATCTCAAAAATGTTAATTTTCTAACGTGGTATCGGAATCGAGATGATACGAAACAGGTGTCAATTACAACGATAAAGTCTGACATACGAGATAAAAAAGAAACAAACAAACTTATTTATTTAAATACTGTCTTATTCATCCGAACATTCATACACATTCATTCCTTAAAGCTAGCTTTGTACGAAAAAATATCTACAAACATTTTAATATTAATCAAAATCCAGTGGATTTTCTTACGAGTATTTACTCATATATTATTTAATGTAATATAATATTTAAGATTGCTTCGAGACACCCTATATCGAAACGTCTTAGCTATACAGACGGGGAAACTAACGCGCGCACAGACTGGAGAACCTTTTGATTACGAATTATGCGTAGGACGTATGATTCCCACGAAACGATCATCCCAGATTTGGCTGCGGTTTCCTTTCGTCTTTGTATCCGATCAATTCGAACCGCTTGAAAGCCATTGAAATCACAGTACGATCGTGGTACGTAGCACGGCTTACGTAAATGATATTAGGATATATCGTTAGACACGTGTAATGAGTTGTCATGCAATGAGTTAATTAATACCACACCTTCGAACTTGCCCAGACCATTTGGATGATTAAGCCCGATGCGTTTCACGTCGCATTGGCTAACATTTTGGAGTAGAGCGTAAGAACGAAAGAGGAGAGGATGGTTCGATGATTGTGATTGCTGGGACGACAGATCGATCTGTGTCAACGTCGATAGAGCTTACGTAAACGATATAGGGATATCGTTAGGAACGGATTAATTAATGCCATCTATTTGGTGGTATCCGTAGGGTGAAGTACTTTGGAGATATACGACTAAAATTTATAATAACACGATATATCTTTCTTATATCCAAATTTATGGGGTATACCCGATTAAGAAATGTCGTTATTGATTCCTTAATTAAATATCTTCTCCTTCGACCTACTCTTCCTTAGCTGTCTGGTAATTGAATTTTACACTAAGATTCCCTGATAACATTTGTAATACTCGATACAATTTTTTAAAATTTTTGGAAAATCGTGAACCACTTTGTATAAGACCAGTTAGAAATTACTCAAACTACCTGACATCGACCCAGTTCTATTTAATTACATTGTACATAATTTAGGATCACTTGAATTCAAAATGAATTCATCAGAAATTCTGATACAAGAATGAGAGGTAAGATAGTTCGATGCTGCTGATTCACGTGGAGACCTATAGGTCGAATCCAACGAGCGATCGATTTGTGTATATCGAATCTAGATTGAACGCAAGCCGAAGCTAATTCGGCGTACGAGCGAGCAGCTAATCAACGAGACGCGTTCTCCCTCCGTGTATTTACAGTACCGCCGATTCCTCCTCGTAGTTCGATATGCGTGTACGTATGCATTGCGAGTAGCGAGTACGCTACGCGCTACGTAAATATGACGGATACGTATTTGTACACGACACTCGACAACGAGCAATTCCTTGCTTGTTCCGAGTCCCGCAGCCGAGTTTGCGTTTAGAGTACCTCTCGTAGTGTCTTTCCGTTGCGAGTACTTGTTACGGATTTAAATGGTAAAACTAGGTCGAAACGACGCATCCAAAGACTTAGGAGAGGATCATGATTGATTCCTACATATATCTAATTTATTTAAAAAATATCTTTTATTAAAGTTTTTCAGAAAGTACGTTATCGTAAAATCTTTAGTTACCACTGACGTAACTCCACATCATTTACTACTATTTCGAAAACAAATACATTTGATTAATTTAAAAAGATTGTTAAAGTTACATATTTCCATCCAAAAATCATTTTTAAAGACTAGAAGAGTATTAACACTAGATTTACGGATGTTGTTTATATACCTATTTTTACTTAAGTAAAAAAAGAAGAATATAAAGAGGAAAGAAAAGTAGAAGAATCAACATTTACATATATTTCATTACTTAACTAAAAAGCCACGTATGATTTTTTTTAAATAATTGTAAAGTTTCATATATATATATAGTAATCAAATTTTTAATGAATCAAATTGGCTCAGTCCGTAAATCTAGTGTTAACAAAGTAGTAAAAACCCATTCGCTTACATATCCGTATCGTGTATCATCCGAGAAGATAAGCAATCTAATAATACCAACCATTCGAGCAGAATATTCATCCCTGGAAACTTGCAAGAACCCATCCACCCTCGACTCATATATCAAGCAAACAAATTCAAAATAACGGGCAAAAAAGGGGTGGAATCCATTAGATTTTTGATATTGTCCGAGCGACAGAGGCGCGTACCATTAACGAGATTCCCGGACGAGCGCGTTTCGTATTAGTTCGGGTATGCGCGCTAGAGTCAGAATACAGTAATTATGATTCTCGGACGTATCGCATTCAGAGGGAAATGAACTTGGCACCCCCGACACGCGACTTCATTAACGAATGGACGCGCTGAATAGACCTAAACATCCGACCTCCTCGACTCTGGGATTCTCGCTTGACTATATACGAGGCTAAAAGGGGGACGAGCTGGAGGAGGAAGAGACGAAGCAGGGGGGGAGGGGATAGAAGGTAGAGTGTAGGAGGAGGAGTAGAGAAGTAGAAGAAGCAACGCCGCGAAGGGGAGGGTGGGGTCAAGAGCCATGATTAATTGCTCGTCGCCTAATTACCAATTAGCCGCTCCGACTCGAGATGTCAAGCGTGCACCCGCGCGCGATGTCGGCATTCTCCCGATAGCTTTTTCCGTGCATACTCCTCTCTCTCTCTCTCTCATTGTCCTTCGAAAACTATTAGACTAATTATGTCGTTGATATGTCGAACGTAATGCAAGTTGAGGAAAACGATATCTATTTTATGCCTGGCCC
Organism: Ancistrocerus nigricornis; assembly: GCA_916049575.1. Taxonomy (NCBI): domain Eukaryota; kingdom Metazoa; phylum Arthropoda; class Insecta; order Hymenoptera; family Vespidae; genus Ancistrocerus; species Ancistrocerus nigricornis. Next base: position 11,794,547 of record OU696666.1, on the reverse strand, counting down.
TACACGAAAATGTACCGCGTTTACGAGCTACTTAAAGGATCATTTTACATCTTTCTGCGTGTCTACTTCAGTTACGTTTCTTATTACTCGATGAATTTAATTATTCAGAATTCGTCGGGTATTAATACAAGAGTATTTAATATTTTAATTATTCGTATTGCTCATATAGTCTTTCATATATTTTTATCGACACTCGTATAGTAATTACTAATGAATGACTATATATTACATTCATTTGGTACGTTCTCTCCATATTTATGAAGTGTTTTCTGTCGAAATTCTCATACGTAGTCCACTACAATTTTTAATTTCAATTTGTCCAACGCTCGAAATTCTTATTTAAGAGAATCCTAAACGATATGGCGGTTGTCAAACAAAAATTTGAAATCTCGTCCTTTTTTTTTGACCGTATCGGTGACGCGAGCGCATTTTCGAGAGAATATCGAAAGCGTCAGGGAGTATTCGAAGTTTTGAAAAAGGGGGAAGAGACTGCACGGTCTTTTCAATGGATCGACGTGAAATCGGGAAAGTACGATCGTGTCTTTCCAACACGATATTCTCGAGCGTACATTACTCTCGACTTTTGCTCTCTTTTTCAACGCATTATTTATGGAAGAATACGGTAGAACGACTACACGAAAAAGTCGCGCGTGCCTTTCGAACGATATTCGAGAATCGTACCTACATTTCCTTTTCATACACGCACTCTTACATAAAGGAAAGGTGGAATACCGTGATGGTGGTGTAGCGTCGTCATGGTGAGAAACACGCACACGCGCGTTCACGCGAACACGAAGCGTGCTACTTGCCATTTTCTTGCCTCTCTCTCTCTCTCTCTATCTATCCGTCTATTTATATATCCACATATTCTTTCTTCTTTCTCCCTACTTTCGCAGCTCTCGAGCTACCTTCATCCCCCTTTGCTCGGTACACGCGTTCACGCCCACGCGTGTACGACGCCTCGTACACTCGACACGTGGAAGTATTCGTTCTACGGAATTACAACTCGGCAATGGGAATCGTAGTTCGCGATGAATAATATGCCCTGTAATACAGCGCCAACTTTTCTGCGAACGAGCGCCAAAGAGTGGGTAGCGAGTGGGAGAGAAGAGGGATTTGAAGATGAAGTGGCCACCGGGTTAAGCGAGATTTTTCGCGATTTTTCCTCCACTAGTTCGGAGAGTAAGAAAATAGATGGAATATTTATGCTCGTGGAGACTTTTGGGAAAAATGTAATAATTACATTTCACATTTACATTACTATTGGTCTTTTTTAATTGGTAATGTAGCGTAAGGGAGTAATTCTTGTATATTATGAAAATTGTATTACATAAAATGTGATTCTAATGGGGCACGCCAAATTTGCAAGAATTTAAAAATTGTTTTTAACTCATTCAGTATTCAGAGAAGAAAATTTATATATAAAATGATCGTAGGAGTAATGACGATCGCATTCATCTTGAATTATTATTCCCTACAATCGTATTCGATTAATATTGTTAATGGTAAGTAATCCTATCCATTAGACGAACTACACAAAACGTCTTAAACGAGAGCTCCGAATAAAACGGATGTTCCTCGAAGAAAGGCCAGACCGAAATTCCCCTCCATTAGGTAAAACGTCAAATAAATAGGGATTTTTCCTTCGAACCGTACCGCTAAGCTTTATATCGAGTGGCTTAGACGCGTGATTCGAAGTGACGTCGCGGAATACGTTGAGCCTAAATCCGTGAAGCTGATTTTACCGCACCTTCCACTTACGTGAGCTTGCACATGAAGCTTTAAACGCACTTTTAGGTTGCCTTCAAAAAATGATTTAGGTATGATTCGAATTCTTACATAATTTACATCGTTCTGTATTTATAGTTTTGTGAAGAATTTTAGAGACAATTTTATTTTATACGAAATTTTAATAATACGAATATTTTATACGATTTTATCACGATCTACCTTCTTCATAGAACGACGATGTTCCTCAATAATTCATAACGATCGAATGTAGACGTTCGGTGTCTGAAACCTCGACGAGTTAATGTTTCATTAATGAACGATATTTCCACTGAAACGTTCCATCTATTCGAAAGATCGGTGGGTTTCGAGAACCGAAAAGACTAATGAGATCAATCCATGAAATTTTAGATCAATAAATTTATTATGATGCGGGGAATTTAATCACGCGCTGCAACAGAATATTACAAACTCAAATATTAATATTCAATTTGGCTTCACGGTAGAGAGTGAAAGAGGATGGAAGATTGTCGAACGCGGTGCGAGATATTCGCTAATAGATACGAGCCGCTACTATTTATATTCCATTGTAACTCGGCATTATCACGAATATATTAAGTATTTTATTTGTTTCATTGCAAACAGATTTTAGTGTAAACGTTCCTCCCAATTTTCGACAGATGTTAATTCTGAAATTGTATCCATTCGTGAAAAGGAATTAAAATCAAATAATTAGCGATCAGAATGAACCATCTTCTCTTTTCTATTAAACTGTAGACATTAATTACTATAAATTTTGTTGTTTAGACGTTTCTAAATGACACGTTCGAACATTTTCTATTAAATTATCTTCACTACAATTTTTCAACGTTATTCTTACAACAAATTTCATTAAGTCGATGTATTCAACCGTGCAAACGATGCTAAATAAAACAGTTACCGTCGAAGTAGAAACGCCTTTTTTTTTCTTTACTGCAATGCGAACATTAATTTACATAAAATTTATTTACATCGTTTATCTTGGAAATTTCACGTTTCGCACGGCTTAAAGGAGCTGCATCTTTTGACGAGGGGCAATTAACGATTAAAACGAAAGGTCCGACCATCCCCCATTAGAACATCGTTTGTGGTCCATCGTTAGAGGTTAGAAGTTCTTGCTCTCTTTCTCCCTTTCTTCTTTGACTCTTTCTCTAAAATCTTCCTTTGTCTTTTCATCGGCTTTCTCTCTCTCACCCTTTCTCTCTTTGTCAAAAGTATAACGAGGTCGCGGAAATTTGCGAGGTAAATGCAAGAGAACGGCATGTTCGAGAGATGCCGGACAACATGGCGACTGACCTCCTTTCGAATGGTCTCTCTTGCGTTCGTTTACTTACGTGCGTTCTTACGAGGTCTCGAAGAGGGAGAAGAGAAAGAGAAGGAGGAGGCTAAAGGGAAAAGGAGCTTCGTCGAGTTCGTTCTCACAAAACGACAAAATTTCGTGTACACAACTTTAGTATGTATATTTATGCATAAGGTCGAGCTCGCTCGGTGAGAGAGAGAGTCGCGTGTGGAAATGGACGAGAAAGAAGAGAGCACCATGGAAGGAAGGAAGGAAGGAAAAGAAAAATTCGCGACTTCTAAGAGGGACGTTCATATTTAATGCGAGCACTGTTTATTCGAAAAAATTGCGATTTATGGAAAAAAGATGCCCCGCGAGGGAGCCTTTGAAGGGAGACGAAACCAACCACGTTTTCGCGTTTTCTCCACCAGTGAGAAAATATTTCAATCTTTCCCGACTAATCCGAACGAGCGTGCGTGAATTTTACCCCCCACCTTGCTTTAGAATTCGTTTGTCCAATTAGTTATTCATTAGCAGCCGTACGTATTATGTGATTTCTCTCTCTCTTTCACCCACTTCTGAATATTTCATCCCGGGATATCTCGCTGTTATCTTGCATAATGTGTCCCGTGTTAATCATTGTCTCTGCGGTCGTCATAAAATAAAATACTTATCGATGGTTTCTAAAATACGTTTAATCCCTTAATGCACGATTTCACGTACTACTCAAAATCCGAAAATATGTCTCTCGCTCGTTTTCCCTCGAGAGTACTTTTATTTTTAAATCATCCGCAAAATAGACCCTTCTGCCGCCGGGTACATAAATAACATTAATATAATGCACTCATATACGTGCGGTTACAAGATAAAAAAACAAAGGATGCGAGGAAGCAAAAATAAAAACATCGTTTGGACAGCAAATAACCCATTTTTTTCATGGAGCGTTAACACAAAACTTTCCGTACAGGCTATCTATTATTTTTGTCCAGAAACAAAAATTATTTTAGAATCACGTGTCGACAATTAAATAACACATATACTCCACCTTTCTTTTGATTATTTTCCCCCTATTATAAATATTGCAATAAATTCGTTAGAAACAAAACTAAACATAAAACGAATACGATCTAAACAAAGAGTTACCAAAATTTGATCAGACACAAAAAAATGTTAATAACTTAAACGATAGACGCGTGTATCGATCATAGTTAAGTATCCCTTATATCAATCAATTGGTCGTTGAATGGAAAGCTATCGATTCGAAGCACCTTAAGAAAGTACCAACACCGTATCCCGTCCACGTTACTCGAGCTCGTACGTTAGTCTCGTCTTTATACGTACGTAACTCACGTCCAAGACTACTACGAGAGAGAGAAAGAAAGAGGATTCGCGATACCGATAATAGGTATCGTTCGTGCACAAAACGAGTTACGCCCTCTCTTACTCTCTCTTTTTCGTTGAACACGAAGTGAACGAAGGCCGAGTATAAAATCCGTAAAATACCTCCCAAGTATACCGTTCACGAAGGTCTTTCGGAAGCCCGTGGCGCATCTACGTCCTCTATCTTCGAGACGGCTCTGATGTAAACGTACTTTATGCTTCGGAAGCCGGCTCAAAATTAATGCCGGCTTTGCCGGCGCGAAAGCCGCAACGCTCGTATATCTTTCTCGCGCTTTCGTCGATCGTAGGACGACGCTGTGGAAGTAACAGGAAGAGAAGGTCTTCTTCTCTTACTTCGATTCTTTATGGTTTTAACGAAGGAGAATATTTTCTTCGACACTGTTGAGACTGTACGAGTGTGAGAAGTGAAAACGTCACTAGTCTTTGAAGAATAATGTTTATAATAAGTAACGAGTGTACGAAGGGGATCTGAGTGGGTGTTTCTATTTAAAAAAAAAATAATTGAGACCTCTATCGACTTTTATCATGTACAGATTAGATTTTTAGATAAGAATAGTTTTACCCGTTACGCCTTTCGGAACGCGTTCACCCATACACATCGATCTAAAACGAAATGCAAGGAATTCGATCTTGAATTCGCGGAACGGAATGTACGAGCGAACTTTCGATCCCCCGATGATTCTAAACTCCAAGAAGAAGCTCAATAAAAAAGGAAGGAAAAAAGAGGAGAAAGAGAAAGAAAGGTAAGAAGAGAGTTTGCAAATTCCAGGGGTCGCAGATGTTTCGAAGAAATTTCTTGGTGAAAGTATAGTAGGAACGATGGTCGAGGCCAACGATTTCTTCCCGATGTACAGGCGGGATACTCTTGTTAAATTTAAATTCAGGTAAATTAAGGGAGGCCGGTCTCGGAAAAATAAGATTGAAGCCAGCAGCGATGTAGGCGGTTCGCTATGAAGCGGTCTTTCGTTTCTTCTCTCTCTCTTTCTCAGGTTCACTCTCGCTCTCACGCTCGTTTTCTATCGTTCCACCTTTTAAACGCCTTCGTTCTCCACCCCTATTTCTCTCAAGAGGCGGCGAAATGGACGAGCACGAGGGCGAGCTTAAGAAGAGGTAGAAGAAGAAGAAGTGGAGGAGGAGTGGGAAAAGGGGGTTTCTGATACAAGGGGTATTTTTAACAGAGTTGAGGTTAGGATTTGCATAGACAATAAGGGCTCAGCAATATATTGCGAGAACTTTTAACGTGTAAGATCCTCCCTCCTCCTTCTTTTTCTTCTTCTTAACGTAGCCCCGGTATGAATAAGCCGTAAAATAATTTCCCGTTCGACTTTCCCTCTCGGTTACCGCTCTATCCTCCGAAGAAAAGGAAGAGAATAAGGAGAAGGGAAGATTCGAAACGAAGAAAAGAGGGGAATCTTTAACTTCGTCCTTCTTTTCAATTCTCTCTACTTTCTTTTCGGGAAGTCGTTTCACTTTTTCATTAAGAGATATGACCGGTATTAACGTCTGACAGAGATGATAAAGATAGAGATAAAGAAGAATGATGGAGTAGTTGAAAATACAGAACGATGTCGAGCAATTTATGATACTTTTTTAGTATTTAAAAAAAAGAAAGAAAACATTTTTTATCTTCTTTTAAACTTCATTTTTGTACAAATGAAATGCGAACGCGATCGGTAACGTAAAAATTCCAACTTTATCGATTGAAGAGTACTGTGATGTAGGAGAAAAATGCCGACACTGAAAAGAAAGTTAAAGACGAAATAGCAAACTCCCTCTCTCTAGGTAGAAAATAGTTATCTAGTTTGACGATGCTGGTCGATGCAACGAGAGAGCGTATGTCGTTACCGACCTTGCTCGGTCGGTAGGAACAGGTACACTCTATGTTGGTTCGTCGAATTTCCATCGGATGACACCACGAGTTAGGAAATCTAATAGGCTGGTTCTTCGTTCATCCTAATCAAATATCCATCAGTAGCGTAGAACTATTTATGGGAGTGAAAGACATCTTTCTTAACATTTTAACCCTTTTCATTGGGATGTCACCTCTGTGGAAGTATAGCATCGATATTATACTGACTAATTTAGTGATGACTTTAAGTTATTTTCAATTTTAACCCTTGACTAGTCGCATGGGGTCATTACAGTTTCATCGGATGTAAAAAAAGTGCTTTTTCGTAAGAGTTTTTCATAAGTTAAATGATATTTTAAACTACAATAATAAAGTTCTTTCACAATTTATTTGACTTTTATTCGTAAGTATTTTACTTTCACCGCAAAAATGCGAGTAGTTAAATCATTTTCTTCATGCGACTAGTCAAAAATTAAGTAGGTAATAGAAATTTAAATATAACTCTTATTTCGGGTCTCTAATCATACTCGACACCGAGTACAAGAACTTAATTACGTTCAGTCGTCTCACTAAAAATTGAAAACGAGAAAGGATAGTAGTGTTCCATGTTGGTTGGAAAGGTTGAAAAGCGACTCGATCTTTTAAACGATAGATTCTAAGCACCCTCGAAAGACATATCTGCACTGTCCGAAAGTTTCGTCAAGGCCATTCGTCTCTCTAGACTCCGTTTTAACGCGTCCTCTCTCGCTTTTGTGCGCACATTTACGTGCGAAAGTACATCGGCAAATTTGTCGTGGAACGAAAGAGCGAGAGAGAGAGAAGGTGGCGCGAGAACGGGTCGCACGAGAGAGCAGCGTCATTACTCAAATTCTCATTAGCACGCTCGAACCCGAGCAAGGAGCCGTCGAGTTTACTAATTAAAGCAGCAGCCCAGGGTGGTCCCTTAATATTAGGAAGAAGATCGTGAGAGCGAAGACGCGACAGTAGGATATATCGCCGACTGTTTTCATTAGCACGAAGATAAATGTCCGATCGATGTGGCTGATCGAACCTTCTTGCGGTTTCCCAGGAGATTATTTTCTAATCTGAAACTTTCCTGATCTTTCCCTTGTGTAAATGTTATAAACAAACTACTGTTACAATTTTTTATGTGATCTGGATATTTAGTTATAGTTCTTTCACGGTAATAAAGAAGTGAAAATTAAGGTACGAGATATGACCATTTTAAGGTTTGAACAGTTATAACTAAGAAACAAAAAACAACAGCGAAGAATAAATAATACCACAGTGTTTTATGACTAAATCTTGATAATTAACAAGGCCATGTTACCCTTCCGTACCTTAGTTGGTACGGCAATCTGAATTAATTCTTGCTTGATTCTTTATAAAATTAAAACTAATAACCCAAAGTCCTTATTGCAAAACATTAATCCGATACTACTAATATCCAAATGCGAAAAAGACAATTCTTTATCTTTCAGTCACACCACATTTCTTCTTCTTCACTATTCTTAACTCCACTGGATCTTGGAGCTGGCAAGATACTTCTCGAACGTCAACAGGTTGCCACGATGCCTCCTAAGTATCCCAAAGCTAGAAAGCGAAAGATCGGCTTGATCCTTGAAAGATTCTAATACCGATAAAGTAGAAGTAGGAAAATGGAAAGAAGTATTAGGATATATTCTTTCGAAAGTTCTTTCACGATGACAAAGAATCCACGTCTCTTTTTCTCGGAGCAAGCGAGACAAATCGTTCGTACGCCAGCACCCCCGATTCACCTACCGTCGTCTCGTACGAACGCGATAAATCAATCTCACGTTAGCGGCTTAGCCGCACGGTGGATGATCGATACCGTCGTCGTTATTTCGCGTAGGAAGGTATTAATAGTTCGTGCAACACGGTGGAAACACGTCGAGTACAGAATCAAGAGAAAGAGTCAAATTTTTCCATGGCCTCCCACGCCCTTGAGCACGGCCCTACAGCGCACGCCGATATCCTCTTTATTCGTCCGTTCCTTTTCAACGCGGTCGATCGTTAATCATTCCAGCTGCGAACGATGGAAGGAAGAAGGAGAGAAGGTGATGGCACGACGGTGAAAACGAGGTGAAAGAGAATGGGGAAATAGAAAGCAAAGGGTCGATCGGGGGTGGGTTTTTTTTTTCAAGCGGTGAGGTGTGGAGCAGCTACGTCGTATCAAGGATGGCTCGTCATCGTTCGAGAATCCAACAAATGATCGGAATTTTGTGTTCCTGACACCGTCAGCATAAAAGTGGGACCTACAGTGATTTTTTTTTTCAATAAAAATCGTAACCTTCTATTATTATTATTCCATGTAGTTGTAAAGAAAAAATTGGTACGATCTTTGGGATGAATCATAAATGAAACCTTCTATTATTATTATTCCATGGAGTTGTAAAAAAAAAATTGATATGATCTTTGGGATGAATCATAAATGAAACCTTCTATTATTATTATTCCATGTAGTTGTAAGGAAAAAATTGGTACGATCTTTAGGAAGAATCAGAAATGAAACCAAGAATGCTAACCAAACTCCAAGATAATTTTTAATTGATATCGTAAACTGGAAAACACGTGTACTAGCATCCCTCTCTCTCCAAAACCAGGAAACGCTTAACAACGCTGCATTAGATACGAGCCAGAGGAGTTAGAAGGATCGATGAGCTCTCAGCGAGAACAAACGACGTTCTTACGCGGAAGATATATACCGAGTTGAACGTTGTTTGTTCTTGGGAATGCAGATTCAGCTGAAGCAAACAGAACGACGGAGGAAAATCGAGCAACGTCTATACGGTGTCCCATCGAATCCTTTAAATCGCTGTCGTTGATCTTCCACGGGAGGAACGTCTCGAAAGAGGTGCTTGATCGTCCCCTACTAAAATCCACGCCTGGGTAAGCACCATCACATTTTTTATATACCCACTGCGGGGATAGAGTCCACGAACCATTTGCTTATGACTCGATAATCTTATTCGCGATTTAACCCTTAAGTGCTACTCCCAAGATTCATCTCGTCCAATACCACAGCGTACACCCTTCTTCGCTTTCGAATTTTCATCGCGAGAAACAGCCGCCTTTCAGCAACCCACAGCAATTTCACGATTCATTTGCTCTCGCGAGAAAACCGATCGAACACTCGACCTGCCAAAGGTACGAGGAAGCAGAAGGGAAATCTGCCGAAAATGATAGATACGTAGACACAGGTAGAACGATGGCAAGAAAAAAGAAATGAAGAACCAGGAAAACGATTTTGAAAAGCGAAGGAAGCCGAACGCCATTTCCGGGAAATGGCAAAACTAATGGCATCTCCTTTCGTGGTTTTCCTTCGACCAAGCGTAATGTTCCAATGGACGCGTTCGTAGGTCGTAGATCGATGCCAAAGTCCAACACAGTATCACCAGAGCTAACCCATTAATCATTACACGTGAAACACGCGTTCGATAGTTCATAAGCCGTATACCAGAGACTAGACTGTTAGAGACCTGACCTCTATCGAGTATCCTTTGATACCGAAACTCCCAAGTTTCCGAAGAACGACGAAACGTTTCGTTTGAAAAATCATTAGGCTATTGATAAAGGCCTGTCTCCGTTAGTAACGCCATCACGGAGGGGATATAGCAAAGTATGACTTTTTTAGTACCGAAAAAGGAAGCTAAAGGGAAAGAAAGGCAAGATCCTTTTGCGTCTCTCACAGTGCGTCAGTACTCATCCCCCTATAGCATCGGCTCTAAAATAAAACGTGCAACTTTCGTACGTGTATGCGTGTCTGGGTACATATACCGGTTCTCTCCTGACAACACGTTCTTTTTAAGCGTTTTAAAAATGCCGACTGAACGTCACAGTCGCGAATTGCTTCTCTCTTTCTTTCCCTCTCACTTTTTTGCTGTCCTTCCTTTCCACCCTCTCCCCACGCCTTTCTTCTTCTCTCTTAAACTCGAACAGCACCAACGGCTTTAATGGCACACGGACGAAATGACGCATTGCAGAATTCAAGGCTGCATTTCCACCCCTTTGTGGGCCGGGCGCGCTCTTAACGAGTAATTACTACGTTTGGTATAGGCAAGCGAGAGGTAAATACCAGATGGACCGACGACTATTCGTGGCTTTGAGGCTTTCTTTGATGAAAGGTATCGTGTACCGCGCAAGTATCTCCCGTTGCCAGTATCGAGGCTGGAGGAAATGGTCTAAATTTGTCCAGTCCTTTTGATATTCGATTGCACCGATGGTATCGATTTTATGTCGTTTATTCTTTCTTCCTTACATCCGAATAATTGTCGATCGATTCGATGGAATTATTTTCACCAACGTGTACGAGCTATAAAGCGTTATTTCAAGGAGTTAAAAAAAGTTTTCCCGATATACCAACAGATACAATCCCATATAGTTTCAGTCCCCGTGTAACATTGACTCGATGGGGTGATGCTAGAAGAGAAAGGGAAACATCGGAGTGGAAGAGAACCACCGTACACGGTTAGGAGAAAGAGGAAGAGAGAGGAATATGAGGATTGTGCCAGTCCACAGGAGGGTGCCGGCACCAACCAATAGAGGTTGCATAATTCATAGCCTTGGTTACAGCCGGAATTGCGCTACGTTCGTTGTCGTGTGTTTGCGCTGTGTGTCAGAACAATATAGCAAACGCGAAAGTTGCGTCGCGTACCGGAGAAATGCGATTTACGTCAAAATTGTCAAGGTTACGGTTCCTGGTTTATGCGTTCATTTGCATACGCGCGTCAACCGAAAGAAACGCGGTAGACTTCGAGGCGCTGTGCTTTTAAGACGTCAGGTATCATTGTATTGCGAAGCTTCGTTGAATCGATCATTAAATTGGTATGAGTTGGAATAAATATCGAAGTTACAAAGTTCAGCTGTTAGCAATAATACATTTTATCGTTATCCTATAACTACATGACTAAGTGATTTCAAATGCGAAGAGTTGTAATGTTAACTGAGAATAGTACCACGAATGCAGAATTTTTCTTTTTATATAACAATTGGAGCCCGACATTTCCTAATTATATTTTCCATCATTTAAAAAGACACGAATGTTTCAAATAGATTTGGAAAGAATAGAAGAGTAATTAACAAAATCCGTTCACCAGCAACAGTCTGATATAAAACGAAGCATGGCAGGTATGAAAGGAACGTTTATGTGTGAAAGAACAGTTTTGTAAAAAGGATCGACGGATGGTAAAAGAAATGCGTGCGAAATTTGTCTGTGGTCCCTGCGCGCACGCCCACGACGCTCTCTCGCATTAGCGGAAAACTTTGCCTTTCCCTTTGTCGCGTTTCCTGGATAAATCCATTCTGCGGGCTGGTTTCGCTTTCATCTATACGCCGAGAGGATAATGGTCCGTATTCCCAAACGGCCGTGGCAACGAGTGGAGAAGCTTACTTTGGTGTAAGAGAACGAGTGTAGAAAGAGGAGGCAAAGCCTTGCGTTTCCCAAAGATGGCGCAAGACGATACTGTGCGGTTTACGAGCACCTACGCTAGCCCCCGAAATCTTTTATGGTCGTAAGAATGATCAAAGGACATCTTTCTACGTTTGGTCCAATAATGATGCGTGTGAAAAAAACTTTGTAAACTAATACTTTATCTTCAAATACAACAATTCAGTAATAGACGTTAGTCAGACAGAACAAACTGAGAAAATAAAAAGCTAAACTCAAATTGGACAAGTGGTTTCCCTTCGCTAACAGTTTTTAATATACCCAAATATTCTGTCTCATTGCCTAAATTGTGCACGCTTTGGGCTGGCTTTTAGTCCACGTGTACGGCATACGACGAACGAATGGACAAGTCCTTTGACTCATTCCTCTGAAGCTTTTTTTCGCGAAAGAAATAGTACGAATAAATCGTCAAAGATACGACCGGATTGTGGCTGACAGGGATGCCGCGGAAACGAGATGGTATAGATAATCCCACGGGCGTTGACGATGTGGACGGACGAGAGGGTTCGGTTTATATACACACATATGTCGACGTAACTATGTACATCCATAGATATATATTATATGTATATATAACGTGAGTATACAGTCCACCTTAGTACCTAGCCCAGATCGTATTTGTTTCGACTAACGAGTCCACATGCCGCATATCCGGCGTATAAGATGACCGTTAACGCGTCTCTCGTTTTTCCAGTTACGTCCGTAGGAGGGTCCAGAGAAAAAGGCAAGGCTTTTAAAGGGGATTTTAAAAGCGTACCACAAGGATCAGGGGCTGACGAGAACTTCTTGCGTTGTGTTGCTGAAACGGATGTTGGTGAAAGGAATCGTTATGTGTATACGTACATGGATATTTTACGGAAGATGATTCACTCCAGCAAAGTAAAATGAGAATAATTCATTGGTAAGAATTAATGTTAGGTCATACTTTCAAGACGATATAAATATTTGCTGATTGCTCATTGGCAAGCAGGGGACGATTATCGAAGTCAAGTAACATTGAGAGCACGGTACATTTGGTACTTGGCTACGTGATCGTATGAGAAAGTCGTATGCTGCTGACATATTAATCCACGTTGGCACAATTGGCAGCGTTGCATCCGTGCCACCGGGGTTGCCTGGCACAAGGAGAAAAAGGGTGACGACGGCTGAACAAAATGCCTGATTAGTTACACAGGTTGTGCAGAATTATTTCCCCCTCCTAATTCAAGCCATTGCCGTAACCAATTTGGCCATTTTTTTTAATTGCATACAGGCACTACCCCACAACCATAAATTTTTTAGATAATATACTATTTAACAAACAGAATATGGTTCAATAAAATTATTATCACGAAAAAATGGTTGAAATATTAACTAAAGGCATTTAAAAGTACTCCTTTGCGACTTAAAAAACTTCGAACTGAATATTTCAGAATCTTAATCTTTTAAAGTTTCCAAGAAAGAATCTCAACCTTCTGAAGTTTTCAATCGGGACACGTTTATCATTCTCCCAGATAAATTTTATATCCCCTTTACCCGATTTAGTTGGGAATCACTGCCCCAACGTAAGAAGAAGCTTTCCTCTTCGCGTTATCCGTTAACGCGCATAGCTCTACCTCGCTCCTGTGCTCGGCACAAGAGACAAGGTATTCTGGAAAATGTTCGCGATTCCATTTACGATCTCGGACGGTGAAGAGAGGTGCTCGTTATCACGGTATGCCTGTCTACCCATAAAATTAGTCATAAAAGACGAGCTCGCGTTTCGGGAGGACAAGATTTTTAGTACGTCGAAGGGTATCGTCATAATCCTAGAACCCTAGAAGATACGGAGCTTCGCGCGCTGCCATTCTGTCCTCAAACCAAATAGAGAGCAAGAAAGATGGAGAAAGAGAAAAAGGGATGGGCTAACAGAAAGGTAAAGAGAGAGAGAAAGTCCGACGTTCGTTCGTCTTGTCTCACCACAAGTCGTCTCTTCTTCTCTCTCCCTCACATTCTGGTCTCTTTGTTTTCAGGACGGTGCGAGAGAAGACCGCTGGCGAACGCAATAAAACCTTATTATACCCGGTCGGAATTTCAATGGGTGAAGAGGAAGCGAGAAGAGCGTCGGTGCAAGGTAGATGGGCCTGGGAGTAGCAGGGGTGCGAACGAAGTGATCGATGAGGACATACGTCAACGGAGCAGAACGGACAGGACGTCGACGCTGTCGGGGAAGCCGCCGTGTACGAGATGAGAAGGACGAGCACGTCGGAAGGAAAGGCTGCTGCTGCTGCTGGTGTGGGGTGAAGAGAGAAGGAGAAAGAGGGGGGTTGGTGAGAGTGCGAGAGAATAGAAGAGAAAGAGAGAGAGAAGGGAGTGAGGTTGCCAGGTGGCGAGACAACGCCTAACGTGAATACAAATTACTCTCACCGTACTCGCGATGTGCTAGCTTCTTCGCTTCTTCCTTCGGACGACCGACACTGCCAATCGCCGTCGACCCTTCAGGATTACCGTCGAGCGACAAAGTGCCAGCCAAGCACGTAATTCGCGATGGATTATCTCTACCGGGTACTAGGACCACCATCGAACCTTCTCCATCTTATCTTTACAGAACGTAGATTCACCTTGCAGTTGGAATCTACGAAAGTTTAAGAGGGTCAATGTACGAGGGGATAAAACGTATGTGTTGTACATGATAAAACAGAATGCAAAGTCATCGTTAAGTGCCTAACATGGTACGCAAAAATACGATATCCCCCTTTTATGATCATCGAGTCCTCGCGTGTCACGGATATCGAACGAGGGATTAGCAAAGCTAAAAGGTTTTCCCGGATCACGTATTTCTACGAATAGGAGGTACGTACAAGCAGACCCAGCTGCTTTCTCTTCGTGACCTATCCAATAGGGAAGTTTCTCAATCACACCGCTAATCGAGTAGTATACCTCATAAATCATCGAAGCTAATCCGACAAATCCTTCTCTAACGGCGGAAGAGTATCGGTGGGTCTCGTGCCTACCGTCTAGCATATACTGTCTCTACCTACGGTGAAAAGCATCAGAAATCGGTCACCCTGGTAGTTAAACCCCCTTTCCACTACCTATTATCTTCGGTCATGGACCAGTCTTCCTCTCTCTCCCCCAAAAGGCAATAACGTAATCGTGGACGCGCGTCGAACGTGCCGACGGCAGACTGCATTGTAAATGGTTTGTTTAATGCGACATTAGAAAATTTGTTTCCACGACAGCTGCTTCTTGCTCTTTATTTCCCTCTCTGTCTTTCTCGTGGCCATTGTGATGACACAATGAGAACGGCACGGAATCCCCGTGCCGTTTCGGGAGAAAGGATGCTGGAAAAGATGGAGAGAGGAGGGCTTGGAACGAGCAGAACCCCGAGGATAAATACCATGATCCGCCTCCCAACGGAGTCGAACGAAAGAGAACGCCTATCGTTCTCTCGCGCCTATCGTTTTCACTTATGGTTACGAGTTCTTTGGTAATCGATGCTTGAATACCGAATCGAAGAGGAAGTCGTCGTACCTAGTCTTTCTTCTCGGCTCTTTTGTCGGGACTGCTTTTAAAATGGAACGCTCCCGACGGAAAAGACGTAAATTGTGAAATATGTTTTTTCGCGAGGTAGGTACGCTACCTCTCTTGGGATTTCAATATTTTTAGACTGCGAGCTAGACGGAACGTAAAGGTTGACGTTACCGATTAAAGTGAGTTATTTAATCTGTGGTAGAGATCTTTTATCGTCATCCACGTTTAACTTGTGTTAAATTCGTTGAAAAAAATTTAAGTACGCGTGTACGCTTGGAGTACGGACGAGTGTAGGGTTCGCTTGGAATTTATTTTAATTAGCATCTTGACATTGTGTTATCTCAACAATATTTTTCTATTCCGTTAAAAAATTTGGATCATAATTCAAATTGGATTTTTGTTAATTTTTTCCTAGAAAGATTTTTAATATAATAACGTTGAATTTTTGTTCGTTAACGACCCTTGGTCTGCTGTAATAATAACTGGTAGTATTATCCCAACTAACGTTGTTTAAAATTTCAAATGACGCACGAGCTGGACAGCTAAAAAAACCGTGCCGTCCCTAGCATCGGTAGAAAAACGATTTTCCAGCAAAAAACAATGCAAAGGCTCGCACGGTTCCCTACGAACGCTCTTACGTATCAGAAAATTTGTCGAATAAAAGTGGCTGACATATTCGCGAGTCACGTAAAGCTCGCGTTTAAAAATGCAGCGACGCAAGATGAACCACCCTCGATCCGTACCTTTTACTTTCCCTTCCACTTCTACTTTTCTTTCTCTCTCTTTTTTCAAATGCTCTATCTCACCCCCCCTGCTTGTTCTCTCTCAGTAGATCGATGAAACGTTCGTTCGACCGATCGGTCGCCATCGTTTTCTTTTCCACCAGCGAGCAGACGTTTTTCCAATTTTCTTTAGCGAGCCACGAGAGCGGACTGAAACAATTTAGGCAAACGTCGACTCTGATCGAATAATACCAAGGACTTTGCTGTTCTCCGATATGGAGCGTGCAAGAGAGAGAGTAGTAGTCTTCTTTTACGATCGCGTTCCAGATAGCTTCGCTCGAACGAGCATCGCGCCTTCTACGACGACGATAGATTTTCCTCTCGAACTACGTTCCTACTCCTTCTCGTTGAATACCTCTCTTTGCACCTTTTCTATATTCTCTTCCAAAGGAAGAGTCTCCTTTCCATCGATTAAACGCCGGCATATCTGTAGTATCGATCGCTAGAATTCGAAGGCATGATTTCTATAACGTTCACGAACCGATCGACCGTTCGATGTTATCTACGATGACCAAGAATGCGTAGTGATATCGAAGGTATCTTATATAGAGGGTGAGACCCTGATACCGATCATCTGTTATATACAGGGTGTTGAAAAAAGGAGCCCGAAAATTTGAGAAAAGGTTATACGAACCAACGATTTGAAAACTTCATGATAATTGAAACTAAGCATTCAGAGGGTGAATAAATGGAAGTTAAAGAGATACATTTTTCGATAGGTTCAAAACTGTAGCACCGAAACCGAGATAGAGAAAGAACAGGAGAGAGAGAGAGAGATGGTTGCAGGCTGAATGGAAATCGATAAAGTACGCCTCGAGAGAATGTTCACGCTCCGACTCGCGAGAAAATGCGTTTAATCTCGCTAGGAGATCTCTCGATCGAGCTGGAATACATTAACCCGAGGGTTTAACGAATCGTTACTTAATTAATTGACGTATGTAAATCACGGTTTATAGAGGGAGGAGGGCTTCGCCATTCGACGTGATGTAGGGAAATTGGGTTCGTTCGTTTGACAATCTCTCACCCTCATGCACCCTATCGATAAAAAAACATTCTCCCGAGCGGCGTCATTATCGATGGGCGAGGTGCTATAAAATATGTAGATAAGAAACGTTTAACGTGCCGTATCTGAGACTTCCATCGAGATGCCTCGCGCCGCTACGTGCGTCTCCACGCATCTCGAGCACTCGCGTATATCCAGAGACCGATATATTTCATTCGTATCGAGTTCCTTCGCGTGGCTCGTGATAACCGCCCCGATGAGAATTGCTTTATTTTAGTCTCCTAGAGCGAAACGCACCTTTCTACGTATAAATCTCGTGTCACCGTACAATCGCGTTTCTTTTCCCCTTTTTTGTTTTAATACGATCGCATAGAGATTGCTTGACAGGTAACTGAGTTATTTAGGATAGCTCGAACGTATAATAGTGGCGTGATCTCGTTTTTAAACAATGTGACGGAATCGTATCGATCTAAAAGTTTTATTAACAATCGTGCATTGTTTTACGCTCTAGGGGGGTAAGTTTGATAAGATTTTACGAGTTATCTTCTAAATAATTTAGTCTGTCACAAAATCAATTGCAAATAATTCTTGCCCGATACGAACAATTTATAATACCAAAAATGCCGAAACTCGTTTCGCTATCCAGATCCTGTGGGCTAATAATTCAATTTCCGAACAAACGACACTTACTCCCACCCTTAAGAACATTTCCATATTCGCGGAACAAAATGCTTAAAATTCTCATGGCGTTCGTTCTCACGAACGACGGACGGGGGGTTTAGCGTTCGTGTAATCTTACACCTTCGGAAGTCGAGGCGCGATGGATTTTCTTTCACACCACTTTCCATGGTGGTTCTTCCTTAAGACGAGGAAGAACCGAGGAACAAAAACAAGCAGCGACACCCCCGTTCTCCTAGAAACGTGCCACGCGTTTCCTATCTCGAAAGAGGAGAATAGTTGCATCTTTTTCTCTATCTTTTCTCGTCTGGTATAGTTTAGAAAGGCAAATGTCAACGCTGAGAAAACGTTCTCTCTTCGTTTCACTTTCGTATACTCTCGATTATACTTCCACAACGTGAAAGCATCTCCCTTGATGCATAATATTCGAGATAATGAACGTATGTACGCTTAATGGACCATAAACGTAGCTGTGTATGTACGAGTATATACCATACTATTATATCGTACTCGCGTAAACGCATAGCCTTCGTTTACCGTTAAGATCGACACGGGGCGCGCCGCGACGAGATAATGAATTCAAGATCACGTCTTTCTTCGCGTTGACGGTAGGCGCCAAACTTAGAACAAGTTATGAAATTAAGTAATTTATATTTATGTATTCACCGAGTGTAACGAGATAGGCGCGCGCCGATTTTCGTTACTCTCATCGTAGCTCGTAAAATGGGACGGGTTTTGTTCCCTTTCGAGCCTCTCTGCGTGCAGCTAGCGAATGACGCGGATGATGCTTGGATTTTAATGCGCTTGGATTCCCATTGTTTAGCGAAGGCATTCGAAATATTTACGAAGCTTTGTGTTTTTGAAACGTCAATTTCACGCGTCGACCGAATATTTTAGCTATTCGGATTTCATAGAGCAATATTTATTTATTTTTTAACCTTATTCAATTATTAATCACGAATTTATTTTTTATTAAATAAAAATATTTTTAAAACGTGAAAATACCGACAGTAGATATATATTTTCTGTATAATAAGTTTATTCTCTAATATTAATATTCAGGGAGTGTTATTGACAATTAGAGCATAACAATTTATATCTGTTAAGAAATTTAAATACACACTTTTTAAAAGAAATTAAATATTATGCTATAATTCCCAATAACACTCTCCAGATAATATTCCTTTTTCTGCATTACTCGATAGACTATACAGTAATTTGGTAAAGAGTATTCACGAAACATAGGCGTAGAAACGAGGAATACACAAGAGATGCGAGCCTTGCCAGCGTAGGTACTGTCGCGTAATCTGCACTGTCATCAAGACGCTACAACGAAAAGGACGAAGTGGAGAACGAAAGCGTGGCATGCAGCACGTCATGACGCATCGTATGCGTGGCTCGTACCTACACCTACCTAAGCGCCATAAATTTGAGCTCGACTTATCTCACCTCTCCTATCGAAACGCTCCCTTTCACCTCGATACAACCTTCTCTCTTCTACTACGAGAAACAGTTGGTCGATCTCTGAAG
Source organism: Ancistrocerus nigricornis (assembly GCA_916049575.1). Lineage (NCBI taxonomy): Eukaryota > Metazoa > Arthropoda > Insecta > Hymenoptera > Vespidae > Ancistrocerus > Ancistrocerus nigricornis. The sequence continues at coordinate 11,775,299 of OU696666.1, read as the reverse complement.
TCGTGAGTTAGTAATTAAAAAAATAATTGAGCCGTTTATTTTGAAAGTGGCCTAAGTCCATTTTCCAAAAAAATCATGTTAGCTGTTTTAATATTCATATTTCTACCTTAGATTTGCATTTAGATATAAATTGTAATTAATAAAAAAATGGAGTTAGGTCACTTTCAAAATAAACGGCTCAATCGTGTAAAGGTTTGTTCAAGTGTTATTTCAAAAATTAATATTGTCATTTGTTTAAAATCGTATAAATAAATTATTATCATTATTCGGAACCTTATCTTCTTCTCATCGGGAAGAGATCGAAGGGGAGATCGATATATCGATGTCGAAAGGTTTCTACCTCTCGTGGACTTTAAAGAGGGAAAAGAGGATCCCTGCTGCTCGTCCAAAGCGATAAACAGTTTCCGAGCGCTGCGTCGTATACAACATTCGAACGTGTCAATTGGAGTCGGGGTAACGAGGCGAAAAGGACGTACTGCAAAAGGGCGAGCCACGCGCAGAAAAGAACGCGGTCGCCTCTCGCGAGAAAGATAAGCAGCGGACTCGGTTCTCTCGGACAATCGAGTCTAAAGTCGAGTCGCCTCGACGCAGCTCGTTAGCCACCTTCGTGCGCCGTTTTAAATCGACTTCGTCGCCGTCTTTCGCGATCGTATTCGAGAAGTAAAGGACATTAAAGGGAAACTTTTGCGTGAGTTCCTTAACCTTTTCAAAGATAATTTCTTTTTATAATAGAAAAGAATGATGTGGTTTCTCACTTGGAATTGAAATATTTGGTTGTAAGTTAACACTAGATTTACGGATGTTGTATATACCTATTTTTACTTAAGTAAAAAAAGAAGAATATAAAGAGGAAAGAAAAGAAGAGGAATCAACATTTACATATATTTCATTACTTAACTAAAAAGCCACGTATGATTTTTTTTAAATAATTGTAGTTTCATATATATATAGTAATCAAATTTAAATTGAATTTTCAATTTAAATCAATTTTTAATTTTTAATGAGTCAAATTGGTTCAGTCCGTTATCTAGTGTTAAAATTAAATGTTAGTATTCCCGAAGAGGTTAAAAAGAAATATTCGATTGCCTGTTTGAAATGATTTAATAATTCGTCATACTATTCCATGTTTAATAAATTTCCTTCGATATATCCACCCAACCAAATTGTACCAACCCTCGTTATTTAAATTCACCGCAATACAAATGTTAAAACAGCATAGTACACTATATCATAACTTTCCTCGCACAGGCTATGTACGAAGGTATACGAAACGAGCGGAGTACGCGAGACGACAATTACCAATTCGAGTAATCGCGAGACACGCGTGGCTGTAGTCTTGAGAGAACAGAACGTCGGTGTACCTCGTTAACGCGGGATCAGAGAAAGGAGGTGGACGAGTAGGACGAAAGAGAGATGCCACGAGCCGATACAACGCTGAGCTATGCCCATCGCCGAGTTCCTTTCCTCTTCGTTCGTTCATTCGAGAACGAGAAACCAAAGATTTCTGCGCTCCATTTATCGATGTTGGGTAAGATTGAGGAAGGGGTTAGAGTAGAAGAGAGTAAGAAAAAGGAGAAAAGAAAGAAGAAGAAGAAGATAGGTAAGAGGTAATAGGAAAGGAAAAGAAAGAAGAGAAAGAAGAAAGGCTGGCGCAGTGCAAACTCATTCGATCCTGGAATAGCGGCTCGTTATTTATCCACCGCCACGATAATAGATCCCAGTCTCTATAAAGTCGCGTTGCTTCTCGGTAATTGGGAAGAAACGAAGCTGCGTCGAAGGAAATTGGGAGAGGTGGATCTTTACCTGGGAGACCCGTTCTGGCAATGACGACGAACGTCTCTCCTTGGTGTTACGCCCGATCGTTTTTCGCTACGATATTTTATGTATCGAGAACTTTTGACTGAATTTTATATTTCTCTCTAGAGTCAAGAGACTATATCGCGTGGCTATTAAATAGGAAATAGTAAAACATATAATCTATAATCTATATCTTGTATCTAAAATCGATTGTGGATTCACATATTACAGAATACCATTTATTACATGGAATATTCATAAAGGAAGATATGAAAGAGAAGCGATAGTTACGTAAATAATAAAAAGGAAGAAGAAATTGAGAGAAAAGAAAGAGAGAGAGAGAGGGCTTGCAGAGCGAAGTACCGAGCATTTCTCGATGGGAAGTTAGAACGGCCTACTTTCAGCTTATTCCTTGGCCTCTGGCGAATTAATCTTCCGAGAAACTGCGTCCGCCTTTTCGCGTGGCCCTTTTTCTCGAATACTTTCCCGACAAATCACCGGGAAGGATCCTCTCCGGCAGACTTTACCGAAGAAATCCCTTCGGCTCGAAAAGACGTCGCCGAGGACGAAAGTTTCTACTTATCCGAGAATTTTTGAAGCGAGCATCTACCACCACCATCGCTACCACCACTAGCTACCATCGAGTTCGAAAATTATTTGGCATAACTTATACCCTCGGACTCGCTACTTTTAACGCCATTTTTAAGTTAAATAAAAATGTCTCAACTTTCCCGATGAAAGGGATCCACTTTGCTCGCTCTCAACTTTTTCACCCACCTCACCCTCCAACCACAAATTTCTTCTTTTTGTCTTCCCAATTATTAACCAAGAATCGTAATAATAAATTATTCAAAACACGCGCAATTATATCGCATTGTAGCGGAACCCGTGATTTCCTTCGACTATTCTTAAAAAAAAAAAAAAAAAAATAATAAAAGTTACTCCCTCTTTTTCTTCAATCTCCTCCCCTCTTACCCCTCGTCTTCCTTCACGTCTCTCGTCCAGCACCTCTTTCACGTTGGTATTCGACTCGCCTGTCGTCCTCTTAATTGTTAATTTGCATCGTGGAAAAGAATCGCGAGAGAGGGTGTGCCGCAGTCGGAGGGATGAAACAGGAGACATTACTCAAATACTCATTAGCACGCTCGAAATAAACGCGCAACGGTGGTCGCTAATTAACGCATGCAGTCAGCAAGAAAGAGAGAGAGAGAGAAGGAGAACGTAGTAGCTCGCGTTTCGAGTCGCGTTGAATGAGTTAGCGAGCGCTTCTCAAGATATCGCGTAATACGTTCGAAGGCAGCTCGTAAACCAACCGGTCTCTAGGTATTACCTGTTTTAATTAGCCGCGAGACTAATGCGATGAGATCAACGCGACCAATCCGGAATTTCAGATTATCGTTTCTTTTCGTTTTTACACGTTTGAAGAGGGGGGAGAATGGTGAGGGATGAAGCAACGTTGAAAAAACGCTTATCGTTCCAAGATTCGACTCACTGCTAAAGCGTGTTTCGCGTTAACGAATGTCCGAGTGTGCGAACGATTTCGATATGCGTGTGTACTGTACATGCTCTATTCTCGTATACGTTCCTACGAGATGTTCGATCGCATTGCATCGGTCGTGTTCACCGATATGATGCTTATTCCTCGGGGTGTGCGCTAATCAGGCGTCGAACCGCACAGACTCGCGATTAATTTTCCTTAATTAAGTGATTATCCCTCTGCCGATATTAAGAGCAAGAGCGGCTATAAACGTCGAGGTATAACTGTGGTAAATGCGATAATTCTACCTTTAGAAATTTTCTACCTTAATTGAACTTAATTTAATCGATCGATTATTTTGACGTGGGTTTACACGTTCGTTGAATATTTTTTTAAAGGTTGATATTGGAAATTATTTGCTATGTAATGATTACCGTGCTCTAATTTTTGTATATTTAACCCGGTGAACGTGTTACCTATTAATTATTTTATCAATTTATAAATCGGTAAAAGATTATCCAGTGAGGTGAATAAATTGATTGATTTTTATCGTAGATATTTATCTTAAATGCAGTAATAAATTCGTTTTCCCGAGTACGAAGGCATACTGTTATTTGTCAGGAGACTCGAAGTTGTCTTTTCAGCCGATCGTTTTATCGATCCGTTCGAAAACATCAACATAATATGACCCGCATTGAAAAATTTATTTCTCTTGAAATATCCGTTTTATTCGTTTCTCACGCACCGGTATTGATACGTCAAAGTAACCACGCTACCTTTGATAGATGAATTACGACGTATGATATGGTATACTACGCACGTTATTATTGTCAAAATAAAATAAAAATATAATGCAATGTCGTTGAAAAAAATTATTAAACTTTTAAAGGATAACTTCTAGTTCTAATGGGTAACATTAGAAAAATTTATTACCTGTCTATAACGATAGAAATAAGGTCCTCGTAATATTTATATGCAAAATACCAACGTATCATTTAATTAATTAACGATACTCGAAGCAAACTTACGAAACCTATTAACGAACGTAAACGACATAATTATCAATGTACATTAACTATACGCAGTATGTAATTACAAGTTCGGAATATATCGAAAACATTTCTCGAACCCGTATATCCATGCCTAATTAATTCAAGCTTTTAACATTATGCTATCTTGATGCTTTATCTGAGAGCAGAGTACCAACAGCCTCAGCGTTGCACACCTGCTTGAAATCTATTTTTTAAGCTCGAGCTCGTTCAAAACGAATGGATACGAGGCCGATCGAGATTTGAACGTCGAATTAAACGATTCCAGGCGAGTTTCATATCTCCCTATCGAATCACACAGCGTGCAAGTATGCGACACCGAGCTATTCGTTTATCCTGTATGCTCCATTTCGATTTGAATAATTTTTTTTTTCGCTTCGATACACCTCACGCGAGCGGCTCTCGCGAATATAGTCGAGAAGAAAACTCGCGGGCACGATTTATGAGAAGTCTCGATCTCGAATCGAAGATTGGTCGTAATTCTTTTGAAAAGGGAGCCACTTACTCTATCTCCGCGGCGATTGGAACAAATTCAAACGAGAGCTTGGAATCGAGAAGAAAGAAGGGATGAGAGAGAGATAAAAAGAAAAAAAAAAGGGATAAAAAGGACGAAAGAGAGGGAAGAAGAGTGACGGAGAAAGGATCGTGGAAACCAGACGAAGAGCTTCAGGTTGGCAACGAACGGCCGATGGGAAGTATTCCCATGAAATTTAAATGTCTAACGAAGAGCAATCGCTTCTGGACGGCGAATCCAATCCGTTCGTTCGTAGGCAAGCCCCAACGCGTATACTATACAAAAGTGTCGAAGACAACGAGAAAGGATAAATCCTGAAGGTAGAGAAAAGAAGGAGGGTAAAAGAGTGAGAAAGAAATAGAAAAAGTAAGCAAGAAAAAAAAAGAGAGAAAAAGGGGGTGTGGGTAGTAACACACAAGGCTCTCTTGTTTCAGGATCTCCATCCTCAATTATCTTGTCTCTCTCTCTTTTTATTTCTCACTCTCTCTTTCTCATTCACCCACTCTCTTCCTCCCCTCTACACAGAGCGTAGCGTTATTCTGTTTTCCCTTCGAAATTCCAGGTGGACGCCTAATACAATATAACGGAGTTCATTTCGTGCCAATTTGCATATACCGCCGGCTAATTTCGCGAAATTGAATTTGTCGTCGCACCTTTCCATACCCGCACGTGCCTCTTCTCTCTGTCCGTGAAGTCGCCTGGACGAGCAAGGATCTAATCTCTCTGTCTCTCATTCTCTTTCTCTATCTGTCTTCGTCTGTACTTTGTCTTTGACGAGAAAGCGATGACCGTTTATACGAGGCGTCTTTGTTACAGGGAATGAGAGATGTCGCAGAGTTTAATTTCACTCGAATTACTCGATCACAGCATTTTTATTTCAAACATTTATGTTCGTGATGTGCATGGTCAATTCTTATTAATGGAAATATTTTAAAAAAGTAATAAAGTGTATCAAGCTTTATTCCGATAAGAGAAACAAAACCATATGCGATACCTTGCCACATGGAAAATTTGTAAGCATTCCATACTCGATAATAATGTTTCGATTAAATTCAATCAAGAAATTCTTTTCACTAATCCAGTCTAATGTTCCAACTCCTAATCAGCATCACTATGTTTATTTCAATATTCCTTCAAGAAACTCTCGGAATTTTATTCAAACTCGAGAAACAAATGAACGTGAAAATCTTTAATAGACATCGTCGTCTTCGATGCAAGCCGTTTAGATCCAGTCGGTAATCGCGAGAATGCATCGACCTACATTGGTTTGCGCGCATGAAACAGGAATGTTTACGATATATAGGCGAGCACCAGCTCGGCGCGGTTGAACGATCGATAAATCAATTTTGCTCGAGTCCGCAAGCGCGAACGAGCGCATCGAAGTACATCGAACCCTCTGTAACGTTACACCATCCCCCCTTTTTTGTTTTCTCTCTTTTTTTTCGCTCTCAAAATTAGCCGGATTATCGTAATTACGTACCGTCCTATGTAAAAAAAAAATTTGCACGCGAGTAGGTACATGCGAAATAGTAGAACGCAACGAGGAAAAAAAAAGGATATTATAAAATTTGAACGTACCGTTGATCAGGATACGATCTGACAAAAAAAAAAACGTTACTATCGATTTTACTAAACCACGCATATCATCGTGGCTTCGGTCATATATTTTTTCTTCCAAATTTCCATAGCATTTTTTTATCGTGTAACAAAAAGTATATGACACAGCCAATATGGGCGTTATTAGAAAATGCGAAAATAATCGAAAAAAAAAGGAAAAACATGTTAGTTATATTATAAATTTGTTAAAGCAAGTTCTTTCTAATATGTACGAGATCAATCTTAAAAAATTAATAAATCTCGAATACTACGATAAATCTGTGTTATGATTTATATTTATTACAAATCAAAAAGAACACGATATTGTATCTAAATACGAAGAAGTAACAAATTTATAAGAGCTGCTACATATTATTCTCTTGGAAAGAGTTAACAACCTTCGAGAAAGTTTTTCAAGTTCGAGAGAAACTCCAAATTTCCGCGTCGCCGGCCGGTATGGCGGCTTCGGACGATACTCTTCGATTCTCGGCTCTAACAATACGGGATCTTGCATAATGCCACGGCATTAAGTGCTCGCGCTCTGCGTAATGACGTCGAGAAATAACGTACGGAAGGGGTGTCGGCGAATAAAGTGTGTGTGTGTGCAGGGAACCGAGGGTTTGGAAGTAACGACGCTGGTGTGGAACGTTCGAAAACTCCGCGATTTCTTCGTTCCCTTACCGTTGGAGAAATTTAATTTGCTTAATCGGCGGCACGGGTGGTCGCGGCAAACTTTCTCAAGAGTTGCTACGAACCTTCTCAAAAAGAGCGGCTGGGGAGCCAGTAGAAATTCATTGCCGTAATGCCGTGCCTTATATACAAAACCCCTTTTCATCGTTCGATTCGTCCTCGATGCTTCTAACAAGGAAGGTTAGGCAGCCCGACTATTCAAAAAATTCGGAAACTTTGCATACAAGTAGAATAAGTTATTCGTGATACACCCCAGTATTCATTGGTGGCACAATTCACTTCAAAGGAGCGAAATCATCTCTTGAAAACATTTCGCAATTATATTTTTCGTGATATGTCTTAACAGTGAACCATATCTGAAAAAGATTCACCACTCAAAAGTGAATTATGACACCAAAGAAAAGTGGGATTGTATTACGGATGATTTACACTACTTGGATGCAAAGTTTCATAATTTTTTGAATATTCGGGTTGCCTAACCTTATTAGATAAGAAATAGAACAATAGAGCAGCCACTACAGGCACTTTTAAAAACGCGAAAATAGAACGAGTTGTCGGTGAGTCTCGATGATCACCTGAAACAAAAAGAAAACCGAATTAGTTGTAATATCAAGGTTCAAAAGCATGCATTTGCTACTCTACGCATGCAACAGAACTCGTCAACGTGACTTTTTTACTAACTACTACTGACGAGCAAATACGACAACGTGGTAAAATAGAATACAATGAAACAACGAGCCATATTCAGAGAAATCGATATGCCGATCACCTCTGACAAATGACTCGTCATCGATAGTTGCCCTCTTGAGCCACAGTTTGTGGGGGCCTCTTCGGCATATAGCCTCTTCTTTGCTTCATGCCCTAACCACTGCTTTCGAGGGCATTCCTTAGATACATCGCATGATAAATTAACGCATAAAATAAATGTTTATAACGTGGACTACTATTTGGTAGAAAAAAAAGTAAAAATAAAAGACTATTTTATATTCCGAAAACTATCCTAGCCTGTGGACGGTCGATGAACTCAAAAAGCTCACCGATCGTGCACATCTACACAGGCACATTTAGTCGAATGCCCCAACAGAAATTTTCTCTAATCAATGAACCTATCGTATTACGTAAGCTTTTTGTCAAGATCTATTCGTAGATTATATGCCACGGTGGTCTCGAGAATTTCATTTAAAACAACAAAATAATTTCGCAACCGAAACTGTTTGAACATTTCCGCATTTAAACGGTAAAGCTTTTCTCGTTACAATTCAATAAAGTAAAAAAAAAAGATTGGAATAAAAGAAACGAATGGAAGAAAATATTAGGTACTCTTCTCTAAAATATATTACTAATCCTTAAGCATCTATCAAATTCTCATAAACTTCTAGAAAAGTTATGCTATTCGAAACATGCTATATCACACAACACCTCTCTCATTTTTTACATCGTAAGGGAACCCCGATACGAAAGACCTCAATACTTCCAGGGTGTCGTTAAAGCGCATTATGAAATTAAATGACGGAGTCGCGGGGCCTGGAAAACGTGAAAAGCCGTCGAAGCGCGTAACGAAGGTCCGACGGAAGAAGAAGAAGAAGAGAGTGAACGGGGAGGGCGAGAGAGGAAGAAAAAAATATGAAAAATTCTGAATGCAGGCGGATGAATTCAGCAAGGTGACGCCAAGCTCTCCGATGGTACCGCTTAGGCGACGCTTCCTGTCCTCCTCGCTTTTTCCTGTCGCGACTCTTTTCTTCCTTTTGTAAACGATATATAGAGAGCAACGTATACCCTGCCGTGCTGGTAGCGAGTAAAGAAAGTTTATGCGCGTAATATGCGATAATTAAGAGCCGTGCTACCATACTCACGAATGCACATAGACGCGTTCGCGTGAAAGCGTCGACGTTTAATCATTTCATCCTGTTTAATCATTTACTCGTGTCGCTTCTTTTTCTAGTAATCAAGATTACGGTAGGAAGATGTAAGGTTCGAAGCAAGTGCAAGGTTTCTTAGAACGTCGAAAGCAGCCATCTTACGATCGTTTTATGAATACTTAATAAACATCACATTTTTAATAATTAGGTATCCTTATTTAATAAAAGCGTAATCATTTTTCACGCTCCTATGGTATTAATCATAGACTATAATTATCTATTAAATTAATGATGTTAAACGATCATAAGAATTTGGATGTTTCATCTAATTTTCCTAGTAGAACGTTTTGACTCTAGTTTAAAGCTTCAAAATTCAATACCGCGCATATTTTCGTACGTCTATCGTTTTCCATCATTCTCACTTTGGTTTCCGGTATGCGATTTTGCCCGATGTTGCGAGAAGAGAAAGGAGTGAGAAAGATGAAGAGAGAGGGAGAGAGAGAGAGTTACGAGCTGACGCACAAAATGCTTTCCTCCTGCGAATGGTCTAAGAAAGCGTCGGCGGAATACAATAATTACTTCACCTCAGATTTACGAGGAGCTGGAAATTGAAATTTTCGTGCCACACCAGGCGGCCACCACCACCGCGGGTGGTGGGTGCTCTCTCTTACACTTTTGCTCGCGCGCGCGCGCGGACACTACAGAACATTTTCAATTATGGCATTATAATTTGTTGCCTCTGCCGGTGGCGAAGCTCGAATGCACGGATGGCTGTGCCGGTATAAGGGAATTATATTAATTTAATTTCGTCTTCTTTGACCGTGTCGGTCGACCCTCGTACTACTGGCTCCCAGATCCTTCTCCACGTCCTTCGCGCGTGCGCCCGTTGCACGTGTCTCTGTCTTTAGACATGTATATATAACGATGTTGAACAAGGTCAAGGAGGTAGCGTCTTTAGCCCTATCGATCATCCCTGTATCGTCTGGAGGATGTCACGAGACCGATATCTACGCGAATGTATTCAGACGGTAATTGGATTTAATGACAATGCTTCATGTAAATCGATAGATGGATTTGTATAACTTCGTGGAGATAGGAATGATCAATTGTTAATATAGTATATAGTTCAAAATGATAGGAAATTCTGAAGGGGGTTTTGTATAAAATAAATAACGCAAACTTTAGATACAATAGGTATTAGGATTGTCTGAAAATAACTGAGATGTAGTATTGCTAATAACATCTGTAGTATCTAATAAGATGTTTGACAAGGTTACATTAAAAATCCTTTTCCCACATATTCCGTAAAAGAATAATAAAGTTAAAGCAATAAAAATAGTCTTTACGTCCCACGCGTTATTAATGACAATAATCCAACCAATTTCACATTCACCTGGTCCACTTAACGATTCGGTAGTTTAGCATCGATACTTCAGATCGGTCTGAGCGAAAAGAAAGAAAGAAAAAAGACCTAAAACTCTTAGCTGACTCGAGCGAAAAGTTGACGGACGCGTTCACGAGAGAAGAGAAGCGAGAGAAAGGGAGAGTCGCAGTCTCGGATGTTGAGCCGAGTGGAAGGTAACGGGACGAAGGAAAGAAGGGCAGTGAAGAGCAAAGAGTGGTAGTGGGAGGCTGGCGATTCGGACAGCCGGCACGGCGGAAGAGCACGAGGGTTGTTCGGTGGTGGAACGAGCGGCTAGTGTCAACACTCTCTCACTTTGTGAACGCACCGGCTCGGGCAAACCGAGCCACGGCACGATATTAACGTTTCTCCTACTCTCTACCCTAACCCTCCCTCCTCTTTCACCCCTCGTCACCATCACTCCGCCAATCGACCAACCCCAACGCTACGAATGGCCACTTAAATAAACATCCCGCGTGTTTTATTTGATATTTTACACACGACTCGCTCGAAAATGAAATAACTCCGTGCGATACGTCTATCGAACGTCGCCGATGGTTCCATTAGAGTGTTCGTTCGTGTGTACGAGTATATACCCTTGCGTGTGTAACGTATGTGTTTGGAATTAGCGGTCGAACGACGACCTCGAAGTTCGACTCTTTTTAGGGACGCTCGCTCCTCATGATCGATTCTGTTTTCATTTTTTTCACTCTTTGAAGCACCAAGCGGTATATAACGAGGGGACCATTTTGTTTTATTTATCGTTCGATGATAATGTGTTTGTTGAAAATATTGATATTTTTTCGCGAATGGGAAATATTTAAATCATCGATTTATACACTTCGTTGCTATAGTTATGTGAAATATGAAATTCAGATTTTTTAATATTAAAAAATACAGTTTTGTTATTTATTTCCAAATTAAGTATATAATTATACGCGTTGTTCTTGCTACGGTTAACACAATTATTTAATTTGTTTAAGTAAATTAGTTAGCTTACAAGCTGCTACCATGGTGTTTTCAGTCGACAATAGGGAATACATAACAGTATATTTCGCAGTAACAAAATTGAATGTCCCAGAAGACAAAACGTTTCTCTCGTGGGACCAGTACCGTTTTCCGAGTCACCGTGCGAAGACTTTAATTCGCGCTTTCTTGCAATTTCATCGGTCGCAACAAGCCGCGTACGCGATATGCGTCCGCTCGGACGATCAATTTCCGTAGGATCGATTGGACACGTAAAGAGAAGGGGGTCGGGAGGGGGGAGGTCGCTGTATAAGACCGTCTGGCATGACGCTGCAACATGGAGCGCAATTTACTGCAAACGGCATTGGCCGGCGAGCGGAAAACGATGGATGAGTCTCTGACCGGCGCGTTCGCGAAAATCCGAACTTTTCCTGCATTTTTATTTACGAGCCGAAGATCGAGCTCCCTTTCCTCTTCTCCGTTTCTTTCTATCCCGATTTCAGGAGGAACGAAGCAGACGAGACGAACGAAAAGCTTTATGGGAGATGAAAAACCTAGTCGAAGGTCGCGCTGGTCCATTTTTGATGAAGAGTCTGTGAGTGCCCAATTCGAATTCTTTTCTCCCTCCTCGAAGAAAGAAGGAGCTGGACCCTTTTATGATCACGATATTCACTGCTTCACCCGTGGAATAGATCCTGGAAATTCCGATCTTCTTCGGAAAAATGTCGAAGGAAAAGCAAGAAAATGGGAGAGAAGTAGAAGAGAGAGATGGAAATGGATTCGCACCCTTCTATGCTACGAATAGGAGCGTGTATTTATGCGGACAGGCTAATCACCGGTTATTAATATTGCATCGACGCACGAATCCAGGATTAAGGATATGTCTCACTGCCCCTTCGATCTATCCTAGTAATTGATTGTCCTGGATTCGTCATTTCAAATCGCTCGCTCATGTCCTCTCTCTCTCTCTTCGTTCGATTATTATCCATGGGGATTATAGGAATGTTCGATCACAATTGAATATGGGTATTGGGATGTTATGACAATTGAAGAAGATCAATCGAATGACAGCAAAACTTTTTATGATTTTATTTAAACCCAACGATCCAGTCAACGTATATCCACGGTAACACGAAGATATCCCTAAAATAAATTAATAATATCAAAATACGTTCGTGGAAAAGTATAAATAACATTGGTAAAATGCAAATATTTATAAAAATGTAATGTCAATGTTTTTATAATCGTCCACGATCGATTTTCTTCGTTCGTTCCATCGAATACGAACACATCGGTAGTGCACCATTAACAATTCCGAGAGGGAGATATTCGCGATCATTAATCATACGGACGATCGGTGAACGAACGATTTTTCGCACATGCTAATCGTGGTTTATTAATATCGAATCGATTATACCCAACGTCGAGGGTTTATGCAGCGTAGCGCGAAGGGAGAGACAGAACGTGGGTAGAGGGATTCATAATCGATACCCATGAGAGAAACGTGTTGCTCGATGGACCACCTCCTTTCGTTTCTAGTACACAACTACTATCACGTGGCATTACGTATCTAAGGATTAAAGCGTAAACCGCTTTATCCTTGGTTAGATCGTTCATGATAAATCGACAATAGCTATGGGTCGGTCGGGATTATTTGTCTGAATTTTGTGAAATAAGAGAGAAAGGTGAAGAACGTGTCATTTATGTCAACTATGTAATATTATTTAATAAACGAAATTATATATAGGTTATAATAAATAATAAAAGTTGTAGTGTACTAATTAGGTACAGTTTAAAGAAAGTCGATGTGAATCTGTTATTAAATCGATTTTATGTAAGTCATTGGATGGTGATCATTAACGGTACATATGCTTGGTTAGAAATCCAGTGAAATCAACGGTGTTATTAGGCATCAATGATTAATATGGCCAATAATCGTATTACGTAGATAATTAATGATAGAAGCAGATAATTACAGATAATTATATATTACACGTGAATGGGTAAGCCTCTTTCATAATCTAACAAAATAAAGCAGGAAGTCATAAAGATCGTTCATACCTTCTATGGCAGGTCGTGCCATGGCACAGGCAATTACCCCATCGTTAATGGCATGCTTTATGGATTGAAAAAATTAAAAAATAATAAAATTAAAATTCTATAATAATCAATTATTCATTTTTCGATAAAGTTTCATGCAAAATTCCACTCGACTTCATACATTTGATCAACCATATACTAATAAATAAAATAAACAGCATTAATATTATTACTATGACTTTTCGCCCAAAAAAACAAATTAAATAAACAAGACATTTGGTAGAGAACAGAAAAGTCGAACGGTATTCCCTTATGGCCTAGAACTCGAATAATAACAGAACGATTGCAAAAAAAAAAGGTAAAATCGGAACATACGTCGATCCAAGTTCGACGTTTCAAACTCTAACGCCTCGTTCCTCCTCTTTTCTCTTTCTCTCTTGGCTTAATGGATTGGAATGGGCCAAAGGTCGATTACGTGATTGCGACGAGCACCGAAGAGACGATCGGAGGGGTTGGAAGGATATTTCGAATTTCGATCGCAAACGGCCATGGGTACAACCACCACCACCATCAATAGCAACACCGCTCTACCACCACCGCCGTCCTCTTGCAGTTTCCCCGTGAAGAATGGCACCCTCCGTGTGCCTTATGGGTGCTACTTAACGAATTGATATTGCCGTTTTCGATCGAATCCAAGCGAGTAATAACCCTCGCTCGATATTCGAACGCTTGTGAGCGTCGCTTTGAGCTTACGTCTCTCGAACATACGCTTTGCCTGTTCAATATGGTCAAATGGGATGAATCCTGAGAGAAGATAGATTGTCGAGCGAGTAAATGTAGATTGCGTTACCGAGCCTCGCGTATATGTTTTCTCTCTGGAAATCCATTTCAAACGCAGAAACCGTTTGCCGCAGACGTTTGACGCACTTACAATGATGAAACGGTACTTCTTTTAGGCGTCACATCGAGTAGAGAATGATGCAAGGGGATTTCTCGCGTACGTGTTCTTTGGATTAATCAACGTAAAAGATACAATTATATTACGGGGAGAAGACATACTTTTCCTTAATATTAAAAATATGGTGACCGACGTATCAGTTTGTCATCAAATCTTAGTGATTAATAAAAAACAAATCTGCACAGTTGGTAAGATTAGATCGACGTACCACGATCCCATCCGCAGTCCCAAAATCGCGACGCAGATGGGCCAAGCTTAACTTCGCCTTTCTCGGTGCGTAAGCATAGCATGGATCCGTGGCGAGCTAATCGTCCTCATTAATTACCGGATTAATATTGTGCATTATATAGGGAAGCCAGCAAGTTACGAAGGGCCATCCATCATCCAACCGAACGAATACGCCTCACCGATCTTCTGCAGATGCGCGTGCCTCCTGTCTATACTCACTCGTGCACGCTCCATGAAATTGAAGTAGGTTGATGACATTATCCTTGGAATCTAAATATAGAAACAGTTCTAGCTTTTTTAAGTACAGGATTAAATGCATACTACATATCAACTTGATATGTTAGAGTTTAATTCATTCTATTTGATTTATATGATACAAATCAACTACCAGGTATGCACACGTACACCTGATTAATCAAAACCAAATGCTTATACTTGTGTCCTACAAGTTTTAAACAGAAATACAAACAAAAATAGTGAACCACGATTTGTTGTAGCCGGAACGTCGTTCGAACACGACAAAAGCAGCCGAGACGTTCCATGGACGATTACCCGACTGATGGATCGTCCTTGAATCGACCCTCTAATAAATCGACCGCTATCTACCTATACACGCACATACATACAGCTACTACACATACACGTAGGAAGTATCAGCGTCTATCGACTTTTTTGCACTCGCCAATTATTTTGTTTCGAGTGGAGGAAGCGTCTAACTAAGAACCGGATACGGCTGCTTCTGCCAGCTTTCGAGACGACGCTTCTGGAGTTGGGCCAAAGTCGGACAATGGCGCGGACGTGCCACCGCAGCTTCCTACATCGACGTTACATTTTTCTAGCCGTTTTCTGCTTATCGCGCCAGGTTCGTGTCGCCACCCGATTTGTAATCTTCAATTTGTTCAACGATCCACCGTTCGATGTTCGGATAATTATTTTAGTTTCCAAGAAGATCGGTAGAACTATTTGCGACCTATTCCAAGTAGACATAGTATGCTTTATCAAAGTCTAGAATTTTGTGTCAATCAAAATTAGCGTAAGGTTTAACATTTAGAACGTAATTTTCTGAGGAAACGAAAGGGGCGAAGTTGCTGTTCGATCGAACCCATTGGCAATGAACTACACAAATAATTCTTGTGGAACTAGCATGGTAAAATGGAAACGGCTAGCCGAGCTCCTGTCGACAATAATTGAAACCGCATTCTTCGTGGCCATTAATACCCTCCTCTCTCTCTCGTTTTCTCTTTCTCTCTCTCTCTCTTTCTCACTCGCTGCGGCAGACCGTTCTCCATTTCTCTCTCTACACCCTTCTCTCCCATTCTCTCGGCTTATATATCACCTGTTCTTCTCTCTCTCTTCCACTCGTTTCACTTCAACCTTCCTCGTCTGGCAGCATCCATCTGGTCGCGCATCCTTCTCTTTTCCTCTTTTCCATTAAGCCTCCTAGTCAGGCGAACCTATGATTTGGAAATCCACGGTAGACGCGAACAGGTAGGTTGGTTGTCGCGACGAAGAGATATATGGGTTACCCGGAAGCGGGGGCTTCATACAAATTGAATTTGTGCAATTACGGGAGTAATTACGTCGGGATTAGGGCCATTACCGGCGCACCCCACGCAAACGTATCACGGTCGCCTTACCTCGACTTCCTTTCTACGGCTATACCATTTACCTACACCATCCTGATTTTTCTTTCTTCCTTTCTCTTTCATCGTCCGTGCTTCTACTTCGTGAAGTTTCGATTCCTCCTCGATTAGAGGTAGAAAGACAACCGTTGTTTCGTGACGAACCACCTCGTTGACTGCTATCCCTCTTTGATAGTTACCTTCATTTCGACGAAGAAACATTTCCGTGATGAGGCAGTATTAACCGAAGGGGTCGACCTCTCTTGTCTCGGCATGTTCGATTTGTTTTTCCTATCCTTTGAAATAATTCGAGTCGTTATTGGATTTACATCGAAATCACCTTATCAAAAGATCCGATTAACATCACCATAAAATTGATAAAAGACCAAAACGTTGCTGGCTGGAAGATCAAAGAGACACCGCTAAAAGTGTCTCTCGACAACCTGTCAGCTTGATAAACTGTGGTTTACATGGACGTACATCAAAAGTAATCAGGTCACGAGAATGCCACTCCCAATATTTTACCAAATCGCTCTCGGACGCGTTGTTGAAAAAAAAAAAAAGAGACAAGATTGTACTCGCCCGGTGAGGTAACAGGGGAGAGGCACCCTGCGTGTTCTATCTCGACGGCAGGATGCAAGGCGCAACTCTAGCAGCAGCAAACAGTTGTAAAGAATTCCTGGGAAGGACGGCAGCACGGTTGGGTGGGCGCTATCTACCCCGAGCAGGGTGCCCCGCTAACTACCATTTATCGCGAGACCGCCGCTGCGTAATCAATTCCTCCACTACTCTCTCTCACGGCCGGAATTTCAAAACTTTTCGGTCCTTCCTTCTCTTCCCTCTTTCTCCACCATTTCGTGCCTTCCTTTACCACTACCAGGTTCGGTAGATAGGTATATACGGGGTATCCTCCTCTTATTCGAAACCCTACCACCACCCCATCCCGAAGGTTTCACTGACTGCCTTATATCGGATTAAATTCGTGCTACTTCCGCTAATTTCCAATTAATTATCTACCCGCAAGGACGGTGACGGGATTATCGCGCGGAAACTTTTCCAGTTACGAAATAGTTTTGCTAGCTCGTTGACGATATGTGCTGACTCGTAAGTGGAGAACGGCTCTTCTCTGTGAAGTTCATCTCAACTTCGTCGATGGTTCAATGAGGGTTTTTCATTTTTTTTCGCATTCTTGGTTAATCGATACAGGAAATTGTAAGTACCTATTAGAGACTGTAACAAGTATACTGAGAACAGATAAATCAAGTGGCAGAATCTTTTCTTTTTTTTTAATGAAATTTGATATAACAATATGTATCTTTTAAAAAAAATCATGGTTGCCAACCGGGTCTCTGTAAAACACGTTTATCGTCTAGCGTCTATTTATCTATCCTTCAGGGAATCTGTTTATCCGGTGGTGTCTGGGGGGTGAGACAGTAAAAGGAGGAACGTTCCCAAATATTCATTCGCGTCCCATGATGCATAATTCCGTGTAGTCTTCGCTGTGAGACGAGATATTACTACTGAGCTGAAATAGGCAGAGTCGTAAGCGCTAGTCCCCAACGACGAGCAGACGAGACACGAAATGTGCTTGGGCTTCGTTGCGAAATTTATTTCAAACCTTCTTCTCTATTTTTTTCTCTTTCTTTCACTTGTAAAAGTCCTTCCTCTTTTTTTCTCCGCCTCGCGTTCTCTTCCCGTTCCTTTAAGCGCCTTTCTTACGAGAGCATTTCCATTACATTAATTAGT
Source organism: Ancistrocerus nigricornis (assembly GCA_916049575.1). Taxonomy (NCBI): domain Eukaryota; kingdom Metazoa; phylum Arthropoda; class Insecta; order Hymenoptera; family Vespidae; genus Ancistrocerus; species Ancistrocerus nigricornis. Next base: position 11,757,355 of record OU696666.1, on the reverse strand, counting down.
ATAAAGGTCCTTAAAGTTTGACATGATTTCCAGCCATACAAAATTAAAAGCTGTCCTAAGATAAGCCGTAGCATCATAATTTTTTATAATTTTATGCTTTTCTAACAATAAAACTTAACTACCATTGCGAATACCACCATTACTATGATTGCTAGGTTTGCTAAAATATCAAAGATATAGTTCGGAGTGCCACAATCGAGTGACAATCATATCCAACCTCTTCTCGATGTTGACCCTCGGCTACGATTAACGTCCATCCTCCTTCTTGGCGCTAATAAATGCAGGCGATTAATCGAATAACGGAAAGGGCGTAATGAGCCGTCACGAAGGGTCACGCGTTGTTCACTCTTTGGGGTTGGCTCAAGTGCGGTTAGGAGTGGATGAAAGCAGTGGAGGTACTTCTACTTCCTTTGTTCCCCTTTTTCCTAGCCAATAGGTATTGACCTTTTTTTTGCTCCAATTTATAAAATTTGTTTATGGAACATGAAAGAATGCGAAAGTAAATAAATAAATCGATTGAAGTCCATGTTTCACGAAATAAATCCTTCCACGAAACAATGCTTAATTACTTTCAACCCATTTAAATCTACATAAAATCTAAGAATCCTCCGAAAGGTGTATAAGTTTAGAAGGCGTGGAAGCGTAGACCACATCGTTCATGATGCGAGAGGAGAAGAGAAGAGGAGAGGAAGGGTTAGGCGAGGATATGAGAGACTAGCCGGTTCAACGATACTGGAAGGGTGCCGTAGGAGAACGGAGGTATAGGATTGATTAATAGGGGGTACATCTGTTACCGGCGAACGAGGGGGTGGATGGCAATAGTCCGTAGGAGGGATGACTCGCAGTTAGCATTAATCACTGCAACACGCCGCGGCCTGACTGTCAGCTCCCGTACAATGGCCAATGGCGCGAAACGAACTGATCTTTCCACCTGGCCGAAGAGAGAGAGACGGACTCACGAGCGGCACGTCGATGCGCGTCATCTTGTTGTCGGTAAAGTGCCTTTTTGGAACTTTGCAATTGATACCGTATAGCCAGACTCTTGCATCAGGCTAACTGTATGGTTCTAAGAAGTTTCAAGTCACAAATCACTTTTCTTTACCAAACAAAGAGACAATAGAGCAGCTGAGGATAATTGATTTGGGTTCAACAAGTGATCAGTCTCAAATTACCTGTTTTTTTATCTTTGATTCCTCGCCCAGAAACATGATAGTTTTAGGCAGTGCCTTACCTGATCCCTGTTGGTTAGAAGAAACGTAAATAGACACTTGTTTTTATTGGAAAGTAGAAACGTGCAACTTCGGTTTACAGGCTACACAGAAATTGACAGATGCATGGTGTAATCCACACAAACCGTAGCAGGAGCATTCAAAACCTTCCCGACATATTTCTCCCTCGTGGCTGCAACGATCGGAGGGGTTCCGCCCTGGTTAATCCTTTTCGGGGGACACCGATGTCACTTTGGGACCAATTTCATTCGATTAGCACTCGCATACGTTCGATGTATTAATTTCGATGGACGAGATACTACGCATGATAAATTATCGCAATTCTCATTTTACGTTCAATTGACTCTTACGAAAGCCATCCCCCTTCTATGTTATATATCATTCCTTACATGCATTTATAGCTTTAAATACTTTTAATTTTGCTATTTTATATTTATTTAATACCAATATTTTGTTGGCCAAATTATACTGGCCTGTGTACATTCGGTTAATAATAAAATAACTAATCCACCTATCCACTTCTCTCCGTTGAATATCTTCAGCAATTCGTTCTCCAGTACAGTCAAAATACGTTGTTTACACCGTATAGTCTCGAACCATCTCGAGGACACCAACCGTGTTTATAAGGCTACAACCGCTGATTTAGGACGTCGAGAGGAAGGAGAAGCGCGTTTCTCGGGGATTCACTCGCCTTTACGTCGACAAGACAAAATACTCTCGCGACACCAGGGTCTGCGAGGTCCACGAGGCTGGAGCTTACAATACATCGAGGGGGAAAGCTTTTGAGTCAAGACCTGTCGAGCTGTGCGCGCACGAAACGTTTACACCGCGTTACGAAGGACGCGGTCGGGTGGCAAGGAACGTCGGGAAAAGGGAAATTACAGTAATTAGTCGCGCATCCTCGAAACGAGAATTTTGAGTTGCCGAGGGCAGCCTCGCGGAGTCCACCGTTACTGGGGTAGATCCTTCGAGTGGGACACCACACGGTGGCCCATTATCGTCTACCGCGGATACCGGTGCGGACAGCTTTTGTCGCGCGTCATAAATCTCTCTGGCTCTTTCTAATGGTCCGCCTGCACGTACGACGCGCGACGCTCGTGAATCAAAGCTCCGTGGTACGCAGGGCAACGAATGTTCACTGTTTTCCTACTCTTTACTTCTCGATATTGTGTATACTGTATCATACTAGGTCAAACTTTTTTTTTTCATTGATCTCTCATAATTAAGACACCATGACAAATGAATTAAAATTTTAACAGACAATAGTAGAGTAGAGTTTTTGTTATTAAGAAAAACACACAAAATGAGTTGAAACGATCACGGTAATATAAATTAAATAAATTATAGATCTGAACTGATGCAGATGCCTTTGTACAATTTTTCAGTAAAGATTCACAACAGGCTACGAAGACATTGTTAGACAAGTAATAGCACTTATTAGTAAATGGCATTATCATTCTTAAGCACTATACTGGTTATAACTTGTTAATTGTCAATCAATAATCCTGTCGCCTACTCACTTATAATGTTCAGTGACAAAACGGAAACCCTATCGCATGCTGTGCAAGGGCTTTCGTCAACTCCAGGAGCAACCTGCCTCGCTCGTAAACTCTATTACGATCCAAAACAAGGTATCGAGTGACGCGTCGCCGTTCTTACTCTCACGCTTCATCTTTCGGCACCCATCATCACAAACGACGCTTCGTCTCCCACAATTAGCGACTACCGACGCGCATCTGTCGACGCCTTTTCTTTTACTTTCCTGCCGCCTGTGTCTCCTCAAATTTTTTTAACTCTCCAACCGACTTAAAAAGTAACGAAGAAATTCATAACATGGAAAGTACTACTAGGGGGAGACTCATACGACGTCCTAAACGGCAGAAAGGTTCTGCGAGTATCTTAGCGTATGATTATAAAACCTGATCTCGAGAGCAAGCAAAGGAGATGCTAGGGGGGAGGTCAGTGCTTCCTGAAGGACTGCATTTGCTTCCACCTTGTCATCGCTTCCTGTGTTTACATTGTACCGACCCAGCGTCTTCTATCTTTCTCTTTTTCTTCGTATCTCCCTCTATGCGGTACTCGAACGTGGACACGTTGCGCTGACAACGTGTCAGCAAGCTTCTGCTCGGTGTTTTCTGACGGAGGACACATGGTGTCCGTACGTCGTCGCAGACTAAACTTGTATTATATCTCTCACTCAGTCTCTCTGTCGTTCCCGCACCATCTCTCTCTTTTTCTCTTTGCCCGTTCTTCCTTTTGACGCGGTCAACCAGCATGCGGCATACGCTCCTCTCTCACCCATGCTTCTTCCTCTTTAGCGATCCGAGAATTTCGTAAAGCTGGGCGTTTCGGAAGATGGAAGTGCTCCTTTGCCACGCTCGCTTTCACGGAAACAGCAAAGCCGTCCTTCTCTTTACTTTTCGTGATCTTCCACGATGTGCCCGAGTTGTTATTCCGCGTTTCAAGCTCGATGGAGTTTACACAACGTCAAACGAAATTTTTACGAGTACCGCATCGCGAAAAATGTAGACCAGCTTTCCGGTGAACTCAGGGTTATAAGAATTATAGTTTTTTACGATTTTCCAGGATAAGTGGAGATTGGAAATGATGAAGTCGTAAGTACGCGTGACCTCATCCTTCCTACCTGTAAAATTAAATAGATTTACAAGTTCATATCAGTTTAAATTCTTTACTTTTTAGATATTGGAGTATTTAATAACGCTCTTGCTAGTCTATTGCTACCTAATGTATGTTTTAGCAAACATAGTAGTATTGTTAGATCATATTTGACATCCAAAGGCTTTCACAAATAATTGTATAGTACAATATTGATTCGAACGAAAGATCAAAATTCTCCTCACGTATTTAACGCGCGCGAATCGATCGCAAAGGGTCGAAACGTATCGGTTGCCGAGTTCGAAACGATGAAGTATTTCTCGCGAAAGGAAACGTGGGCGGATAGCCTGAAAGTGGCATAACCGGGCGCGATAGAGGCAATCGGAGAGCCTATTATATCGCTGTCACAAGGTAAAGAGGGTAGCGCTGTAAAACGATAATATTACACATAAACGCACCGCTTGTTATTCCTCCACCGCCTATAATATCGATTCCATGCTGCTCTTATCCCACAAACGTAGCTGTACGACATTTTAGTCATGAAATTGTCGGGAGTAAAAGCATTCGCGTTAACGTAAAACGCTAATAAAGCACATTAACGTAATGATTTCTGCAACTTTTATTTTGGTACATAATTTTATAATATAAGATCAAGGCTCGTGAATTATGGTTAAAGCTCATAAAAAAATGTCATGCAATAAAAAAAATACTACTATACATTTGTTCTACGTGAAAACAAGTAGATATCATAATAAAGGTAGGTCAAAGGCCTGGGTATACTCATAAATACTTTCAACACAAAAGCCATAAACTGAGATATTAATCAGTATATCAACAGACCCTGAAATGTCAAAGATCTTGGGTGAAATAGATACTTATCCTTGACTATTATACTTGGTTTCTGTTATGTTTGTCTTCCTATACAGTTCAACCAGCCCATAAGTAATTACTAGTGCCCGTGATACCGTTCAGAACAGTTCCGATCATCAAACGTTTATCCTAGACGTTATAAGGGATTCGAAAGGACAACGTCGAAAGGCCTGCAGGTAGATTCGGTAGGTACTAACGGGCTAGCGATGAACGACGAGGGGTCACGGGTCGTGGGATCAGGTCGTCGCCAGGTGGAGGTGCAGGTACACAGAAACGGAGGGGTGTTCCGCGAAGGGCGCAAACGCGAGCGCCCTGCAGTTGAAACGGGAACTATCGCAAGTTAATATCGATCCGGTAATTCTCGCGGCTCGCTTTGCCTCTTTTCTCTGACGTTCCTTCCACCTTCGACCTGGCTCATTTCTGTCGACTTATCCTCCCCATCTCCTGCCCATCATTTCCTTTTTTGCGTTATTTTTCCTCTCGCTACCTCTCGGCCAGTTTCTCTTTCTTTCCTGACTTCTACTTGTTCCTTTTTCCCTGCCCTACCTTACTTGGTTCTTCACTTTCGAACTGACAAGCCACCACAAGTAGAGTCAGTCGCAATCAATATGGTATCCTACTTATCTCCTTGCAAGGGGTGCTCCTCGCTTGTCTCTGCCCCTTTCGATCGTCCCTCTGACCCGTCTTCGAAACCCTATTACCTCGCCACAACCAACATGCACTCTAAACTGCAAACGTGGAGACTGGAAACGTGGATACTCGAAGGGACTAAAGAAACCCTTCGCTCTCGTCCAAAGAACGAACGGACGGGTTGGGTTCTCTCGGCTGGTATGGTACCTACCAGTGCGACGAGGACGAAGACGAGTATTCGATTCGTTGATTCGATTTAGGCCCTTGTGCAATTGGTAATTCAAAACTGTGGGGTGATGTCTATTGTGCTTTAAATTTTCTTGGCTTGGTTGTTGGTGTACGTGTGGTCGACGAAGATTAATTTAATGTACCAATTAAATAAACAAGATTTTACTAATTTGTAGATTTTAAAACTCTTTTTTGCGTTTATTGATTACTTCATTTTTATAATTTGAAAAATCTGAGCTAATCCTGTTACATAATTTATTGCTAAATTTTTCACATTCACCCGATTATCTACATTTTATTCGAGAAAGTCGGTACGTTTATATAAATAAAAACAAAACGTAATTGTGGGAAAAGAGGATTATAAACCAAATCCCAAATAGCCTTAAATCTCGTTCCACTTCCAACGAATAGAATTAACGATTAAAGAAATCCTCTTGGTTCGCTGCACAAAAGCAGGAATTTATTCCGCTCGCCAAAATAAAAGTTAGCTTTCGTGGCCGATCTCGAGCGATTCTCGTGCCTTCCACATAATTTTTAGAAGGAGTTCTCTAGTCCGCTCGAGAATGACCGAGGTAAATTTTTAAAAAGGAGGTCGTCGCGAACGGTACGCGACCTGCTAGAGGGTATTGATTGTCCTGCAGGTAAGAAACTTATAGCGTTGGAGGGTGAAACGTAGGAGCAAGAAGGTATTAATCGTAAAAGTCAACCTGTGTTATTAAATTTAATATTAGACAAAGAGAAAGGAATAGTCAATTTTATTATAAATTATTCGTTGTTTCTTTAACAAAAACCATTGTAAACGAACACATAGAGTTTTTGCACAACCGGCATTCAACGTGTCAAATGTATCATTTGTATAAACTCAATTTTTAAAAAAAACGACAGCCTCTTAAAGTATTTTCTTTACACAAACGAAATTCTTGAACACATTTTACAAATTGCTCAATGGTCGCTTAAAGTATAAAATCTCCGTCGAACAAGTAACCATAATGCCGGTAGTCCGTGATCGAAAGTGAACCGTGGTCTTCTATCCCCCCTAAGCCATCAAAATGTACACGCACTACCGCCATTATCACGAATGACGATGCAGACGCACGTCATTTTATCTCCCAACACGTCCTGCGAGAGAGCGCGTGCGTGCGTGTGTACAGAAGGACGAAGAAAAAAGTCCGCTCACGTATACCGCTCGGGCACGACACGCCGTTCAGAAGTTTATTTAGGCGTCGCTCCGACACGAAAATCCCGTCGACGCTTTTATTAAAAAAACGCCAAAATGTCTGGCGACTTAACGAGACGTCTAAAATGGAGGCGTCACAGGTCGAGAGAGAGAGAGAGAGGGGGGGGGGGAGGGGTGCTGGGACGAATCGTCGATTTTCGTCTGTTCTTCTATCCTTTTTGGTCGAACTCTTTCGTACCACATTTGAAGGAGAGTTTAACCTTTATTTTAACAGTTTTAACATCACCGAGAGATGATATACCTTGTTGTGTAACATTATTTATTGTGTCGATCGAAGTTTATTTTTGAATGACTTAAAATAACATTCGAGATGTCCACTTGGTTCGTGTTCGATAGCAGGGATTCTAATACGTTTGGAATTATTTTCTTGTAATTATAATAAAAAATCCATTATATTCCCTTCTTTCGCGGGTTTTAGAACGCGCTGGAATAACTGCTCTTCCTCGGCCGATATTGAAATATATTTATCTCTCTGTCTATTCGTCCATTCATCTTTTTCGTTATGCTTCAGAAAGGGATCAATACCACCGGCACATATGGAAGGGACTTAAACGATAAACCCTTTTTTGCCCGTCGCATTTTAGCTCGAAACAAACCGTGAATCGCACATGCCCGCGATACTTTGTCACTGACGTATCGCGAAACGCGCGGATGACACATGTCGCGATACGTTACTGAAAGTCGAGCACGTACAATCTATGTATGTAGGTACATAAGCGGAAGTCGAAGTTTAAATGGAGTGCGTAAAATCGTCGTCCTTTTCACCGAGTCATTCTTCTTTTCCTGCACTCAACTTTAAAAGTCAAGATTTAGCTTTTGGTTCCGTTAAAATTGAAAACTGGTTGTGAAAGGAAAGACTGTAGCGTCTAGAAGATCGGTACAATATTGACATTTTTTAATAATAATCATAATAGGAATAATGATACTTAATAATTAACCCTTTGCACTTCGCTGTCCCCTCTGAGGCACCATATTTCGAACATCATATCATTTAATTTCAAGGTATATATCATTACTCATATTATAAAAAAAATTGTTCGAGTTGTTGGTAGGTGAATTGGAGTAAAATCTGTGAATATAAAAAAAATTGAGCGTCGAGGAGCAGTCGACATCGTATTATCCTCAAAATCGGCCTTGTCGAGTCAGACCCGACGCGGAGTGCAAATGGTTAATATATTAGAGAATTACTTATTATTATTTAATGTAAACCTTGAAATTTGGACAAACTTCAACCTTCAATCGATCCTCGGACTGCGAAGTTTCGCGATTAGAAGAAAGTCATCGTAAAATTTCAGGGTCGACGACCCCACCCCTTATTACCTCGACATTCGTCTTTCCATTAAAAGTACTCTCTTTTCTATCGACAGCGCGTCGTCGACGTCGCGAACGTGATCGAGCCCGAGTTCCTTTACCTTCTTACCCCTTTTTTTCTTGAACCTTTCGAGCCTTATAAAACGGTCGCGTCGTGCGCAGCAAAATGGGGGTCGCCACCCCTTGAAATATCGGAGCTGAATCGAGCTACGAGAGAAAGGAAATAAGCGAGAAAGAGAGGGGGAAAGAACGTGTAAAAGAAAGAGAGAACAGGCACAAGGAAGGCAGGGCACCTTCTTGCAGAATAACTCGACGATCAAGATGCAAAACGTAAATTGGATCGTTAAATTAAAAAGTACGGCAATTAAATGGACGTCCACGCAGGTGCGCCCTCGAAAACTCCCCGGATAAAAACGTTATTTTCCTGAGATATCGAGAAGGACGAGGGCTTTCGCCATTTGCTCGCGCGCGGGCCCTCGAGTGCACCGCGCGCTACGTTATGACTCCATTGAAAGCTAGCGTGGTAGCGAGTGCTATGCGCGGGGAAGGAGTTAATCGACGATATTCGCTCGGGAAGTTTGCAACTTTCGCACCGCCTGTCACGAACTCGCTCTGGGTATATCTACGTACGTACGTGAGCAACTACGTACGTGTGTGTACGTGTATCTACGAAAACTCCACGCGCGCACGCGTGCAGCTTATGCCTCCTCGTCGAGGAAGGGAAAAGTGTCACGAACTTCCGGATTATTTACGATAGAATTCCTGTTAAATAAACTCCTGCTGCCACGCTGCTATGCCTTCGCGATAGCGGCGTTAATTGTTCGGCGCCCCCGTATGTTCGAGCCATTTTCGAAGGAGCTGGTTGTTTCGATTATTGTCGCTTACGATGTCGTTTTAATTATAGTTTGCTTGCAGTGTTTGTGTAATTTTCACATTTGTATTAGTATCACGGATTAATGACAAATTGTTGCAGCATTCATTTGTGTCGTTGATCTATTTTGTACTAAGCGTTGATGACGATGTCAGGATTTTAGATTATCGAGAATAGCGAAAAACTGTTATCGGCTATCGCAGTTATCGCGGTACGACCAACATTTTTATCCGATGAAAAATTCTTTCTGTAATTTATCAATGAAACGTCATGTTTTTTCATTGCACCGGATCTCTGTATAAATGATAAATGATTTAGTGCGATATCGAGCTTGAAAATTAAATGTCAAATAATAAAGAAAAATGACAGAATGTTACTGTCAATGTATTCTCGTGGGTAAATGAAAAATCGTAAATTTTTTAATAATGAAGCTTCGAAACATTTCAATCCTATTTAGCAATTTATTTGTTCAGCAATGGCTAATATAATTAAGTATACAATCCTCAGTTCCAATAATATTATTTAAAAAGAAGGTTCTTCGTGTGTATTCAAAGTAGTAGGTAATTTCTAAAGCTTAGAAGATGATTTCACGATTTACCCGATGGCATGAAAAATCATCGAGTCCCAGGAGAGAACGAAACCGTTCAGCTCGGATATTAACCCGCGACTTGAGAAAAAAAAAAAGAAAAGAAAATGAAAAAGAGGGGAAAAGAGAAAATATAAGAAAAGAGAAAACCTCCGGTGCTGGAAGACAATCGGTCGCGAGATCGCAGTGCGATATCGACTCTAAAGAACAAAGAGTGAGATGGAGAAGAAGAGAAGAGAAAGGGGGAATAGAGTAAGAGAAAAGGAACTCTCGTTGGAGGTCGTCGATGGGAGGTTAAACATCGTCTCGTTGGGTTCCCCGATGGCACGATGCGACCCGTACAGAGCCACGTACATGCGTGTCGGGCAAGTTCGCGTACAAGCGTGCATACTTACCTAGCGGTATAGGTGGTAGAGTATGGAGCAAGGGAAGCCGAGAGAGAGAGAGAGAGATGGTATGCAGCGAGAGGGAAGCAGCATCAGCAGCACCAGCGCCGGGAGCACCGATGTTGCTGCTGCTGTTTGCAAAGCGGTGTATTATACTGTCAGCCATGTCGGGGATTAGCAAACGCAATACATCGGGCTTCGCGATCGTGCTGCGCATCTGTTCGCCGATCCAGCCTCCCTAGCTAGCACGTACGATTCCTTCCCTCTCTCGCTCTGCTTCTCTTCTTGTCTCCACCCCCTAGTGCTTCTCTCTGGAGGCACCTAGCTCCGCACTATCGCATGCTCGCTCCTCCGACAGGAGATGCATCGCAATTGAAGCACGCTGCGTGTTACTGCCAGCCTGCGATTCGAAATAATCGTAAGAACAGAACGTGGGGCTCGCGTCAGCAGGTTTTTTTAACAGCAAGATAGCTCCGATAGTTTTCGCTGATGCTAACCCCCCGCCTAAGGTGCATGCACACCAACGTGGCTTGGTAGAATGGACCAGGGACGATGAAATCACTGTTGGAGGACAAACCGGTGGTAATTTCCCGTTGTGACTTTGATTTGATTATAATTGATGGTAACAGCTTGTTACTCGATGAATGACATAATCAAATGTGGTGGAACAATATTTGTTATCGTGAAAAATAGAGAGAGTAGAAAAGTAAAAAGTCGGTAAACAAATATTCTATCCTGAACAATCTTAGTAAGTTGGCATAAATTCTCACGACCGCTGCAGATGGAATACGTAGGTACCATTCGTATAATCACTCGAGACGCTTTCGAAATCGGTCATCCAACGAATCGTCCACGGGCGACCGATCCCATGAAGTCTAAACAATGCGAAGGGACTCCCAAGGAGTCCGAAGAAAAGCGAGAAGAAAAAGTAAGGCGTGCGTTAACACAAAAGCATGGTGCACTCGAAGAACACGGTGATCGCAACGTGCGCACACCCGGTGAGACCCACTCGAAACTTTCGTGGACCTTTGAGATTCGCGATCGCAAACGTACAAAGCTCACGAACAATAATGGCATTCAGAGACAACGTACACGAATCGAATTCAATACGACCTGCTCCGGGACCCCTTATTTGTATATGTGTATGTTTGAGCACTTCATGCCCACCGGTCATAAGGGGCCTGAATAGAGAACTAGAAGAGAGAGAAGAAAGAAAGAGATTTTTCCCCAAGTCCCCCGAACGTTCTTGGTACCGAACATCCGCCACGAATGCGTCTATCTAGCGAGCAAACCTGAAAAAGTGTAAACACGATGAAAGAGCCCTCTCGGGAGTAAACCGTACCAGTTCTTTTCTTAGGTTTCTTTTGCAATTCATCATGAGTGGGTACATCCTCGTTTCGTACCCCTTTATTTTTTTTTTCTACTGCTATTTGTTTATTTCCTAATCTACTTGGCCGATGAAAGCAGTATAGTGTACGAGACGTACTTTGCATATTTATACCTACATGATTTATGTTAACTGAATTAATTTGACGTTTTCATTGTCTTGCCTTTCACCTCTTGTTCATTTGGCATTCACCTTGGTCTTTTTCCAAAGGAATTTAACCGTTATTTTGAAACGTCAATCTATCTTGGATCCAATCCCCAAGCTCTTTACATATTCACCGTTTATACTGTTTCCATCATTTCTCCGATATTCACAGTTTCTTTTTATGTCTTCGACAGAAAGAGACTTCGTAGCGTTAATGTTGATTGTCTTCGGCGAAGTTAGTCCTGGAGACACTTTTATGAAAGGAAGGACGGGGTTATTGTTTCTGGTAGCGATCGACGGGACCGTACCAAGACGATAAAAAAGTCTAGACGTAGGATCGATCTTGACCAGGGACGTATTTCCACGCGAGTGGAAATACCGTCCGATTTTGATCGCATCGAGCAAAAGCTAACGGATCTCTTGGTTTTTCTTCCGCCATCGCGATCTTCCGCGTCCGCATTGTCCACGTATCAAAGGCGACACGAAGATGGCTCGTCGTCTTTGGATTATCTCCGGATCGCTTGGCTTCTTTCGTGGAAAAGAGTTTCCGGCCGAGGCAACGTCAAAAGGGTCGCCAAACGAACGTCTTCCTCGTTTCAAAAAGGAAACTCGTACGTTCGAGTTAAAATGGCTTTTGGAAGCCGAAGAGCAAAAGGGGTGATTTATAATTGGAGATAATTAATTATTGCCACGTCTGAATAGTTTTAATGGCCTAAAACGCAACCAGGGTTACAAGGGATCCTGACGTAGGAAAGGAAGAACCTGTAAATGACACGGCTTTTATGTAGTCGCACACAGCTTTCGTCAGATCAATGGACCACGCGATAGAAGGGGGTTCAATCGAATTAACTGCTTTTAGTACTTATCCTTCGCTAATTCAATCGGCGAAAGTGAAAAACTTGTACATTATGAGAACGACCCAGGTAGCCAAACTATTAAGCTCATTTTATAGAATGGTTCTCCTTCGTAACAATAAAAATTCTCCCCAAATCTGTCAAACTGATCATAATATTAAAAAAAGCATGGATTTCATATAACTACTTGCTTGATCATTAAATTCAATCAAGACGTTGACGCAGTTATCACTATCGTGACTAGCAAGGCTGAAAAATTGGTCCATTGTTAGCTGCATAATACGGCAAGCGCATAATTCTCAAGTTTATCGGAGTACCACCTGGAGCATCCGTTCAGGAGGGGTCCATAGAACGGGGCCCGAGAACGTTAGCGTCTCTACCGGCGGATCCAGGAAATTACGGAAGCAGGTGTGTACGCGGCTTAATAAACAAGGAGTGATTAATAGGTAGCTCTCGGTCGTGCGTCATCGTCCCTCGAGGCGCCACGCGCACTGGACGCGGGCTGAACATCGCGGAGGACGACCGCACATCCGCCAATGCTGGCCCGCGAATAGGACCTCTCTGCCAACAACGCCCTGTTCGGGATACCCTCCTACCAAACACCGGAAATTACATTTCGTCCTTGATACCGTAATAATGCGAATAGAGTCTATGCTTGCGATAAGGGTTGCTGGATAGAGAGAGCGAGCAAGAGAAAGAGAGAGAGAGAGTGAAGCAGGTGGATGGTGGGGTAGATAGGGGTCCTTTATGTTTTGCTCGCAAAATCGGTTGATACGTTATCAGTAAAATAGGAAAGGTTCGCGTCCCTTGTTTTCGATACCAATCGAAAGTCAATCCATCATCCGAAGCTCTTGACATTCCGTCGTCGCAATTCCTCCTGCAAAGACCAACCCTTCTGAAAGAATCACGGTAACCAAGCGAGTCCACGTGACATCCCTTCAATCCTTCCCTTCTTCGACCGAGAATCGATCCTTTCAGGATGCGAGAACAAAGTCGACTCGAACGTTACGTTAGGGTTGAAACGAACAAACTTTTGTATCTAAAGGAAAATCTCTCGAGACGTTTATCATATCGCAAGTATCTTTTGTCTGACGATTCCTCTCGTTATAACGGTAGAACGTAATGAGTTTTCAATCTGGGCTTTCGGTTATCCGCTTGCCCGCAACTCGAAATAAAGTTACTGTAACAATTTTCGTTAGTTACTTTACCACTTTGTAAAGAACCGCGTTCGGGTTACACGTGACCATCCTGTAAAGTAATTCTAATTGCTGCTTCAGCTGATAACAGTAATCCAATTTTTGACTTGGAAATCCAACTACGTGTGTTTTGCTCATCAGCGTTAGTTTTGCGTCGAGCGAGATTTTAAATTGCTCTCGCGTGCGCCTCTATCTATCTTTTTCTCGCTCACCGAAATCAGTGTCGTCCATAGCGCGTATCCTTGCGTTAGACGAGTGAGAACTCGTTACTCCCTGTCTCGAACGAGTTCGTCCTCGAAACGCAGACTTTCGAGTGCTCCCTCTTTCCAATATTCGTTCGTTCGTTCGTTTGCCATTAAAAAGTTTTAATGTACATATTTTAGGAAAATTCTAACGAGACACGAAACTAGACCTCGTTATTCCTACGGCAATGAGACGGCAGGTACCTACATATAGCTCTCGGTGCACATCGAATTACATACCGTGATATGGTCAAAAAGTAAACTCGATACCAGTGTATCCCAGTTACGCGAATGTTATCTCAAAGCCAACCTAACGTTCGTCCATTTGAATTTATGCAACCAACGGACGAAGGTATACGCTTCCTTTAAAATATTTCATGGTTTGAGCAGCTTACTTTCCGAAATGACGTAACCCGTAATAATTTAATATATTTCGTTACATCTGTCGTTTAGATGATTGAATAATGTAATTTCGAAAGATCGAGGTATTTATCAATTGAACGAAAATCTTCAAATTTTCGTAAAACCAAATTACCTTTTACATATCAACGATTCACCTCAGTAACAAAGCACTGACGAAAGAAACATAACCTTTTTCTGTAAACTCATGTCAGTTGGCATAGAAACTCGATCTGAACTCTAAAAGGACATCGACAAAAGTACTTCTATGGGCTCGCGAGGGGTTTTCGAGTAGTGCATTTTGGTCGTTCGTAGAACAGCGATCATCCGAGACCCTACCGTTCCTCTTCTTTCTTTTCAAATGAAAAACGACGACGAGGGCTTGCGAGGGAGGTAGGAAGCAAGAGGGGAGACAGAGAGAAGCAACTCGCGGTAGTTCATCGAAAGACTCGATTCAGCCAGCTGTAAATATATCGTAACGTAGGAGAACATCGAAGGGGTCTCGTCGTCATCGTCAACGACGACGATTCGAATTCACGTCGATCGAACTTGTCCTTGTGCCATTAGCAGATTGTATCGCTCATCCTCTTGCCCTATACCTCTCTTTCCCCTTTCTCTGCGTCGGTTGCTCGCTCAGTCATTCTCTCTCTCTCTCTATTTCTGCCTGCTCTCTTCGATCTTAATTAATTTCCAAGTTCCACTGACCCGCCAACCACTTCGCCAATTACGGAAATGTGCCCGACGACGCGACGTACATTTGTGTACGTACTCTGTGAATCACAGAAGTGGCTACGATTATTAATGGGAATCTCGTCACGAGAGAGAGAGAGAAAGGAGGGGAAGGGATGCTAGGGAAAGAGAGAAAGGAAAAAAAAAAGAGAAAAAAAGGCACGAGTACGAACCATTAAAAGCTCTAACAAAAGACTTCGTAATGACGCTAGGAATATTATGATATTTCACCGTTCGAGGATTTTTCGCCCACCGAATGGAAAGTTCTCTTGTTACGAATCACGATCATGCCAAACACATATACTTCCGAATTCATAGGCACGCATGCAAATAATCCATTGTTTAGATTGATGGCTTAATGCAAGGAGTTAACGGCCACAAGTTCTCGTAAAAAAGACATTTTTTCGAGTAGTTTTTAGTATCATGAATCATGCAAAGAGGAAATAGGTATTGTTGCAGAAATATTTGTGATTGTTTCCATCACAAAAAACGTCTGATCGAACAATATACCGCCGTTTGCACACGGATCATATTTTCGAAGTCAAACCGATCGCCCAATCATGCCACGGAATCCCTTATAACGAGGAATAAACGCGAGTTGTGCTCCAGGGAAAAAAAAAAGAGCGAACCGCAAAACCCGAACCGACTCGTTCGTTCGTATACGAAAATCTCGTGGCTCGTACTACGCGATTTATAACGCACGTTTTGTTGCTACGTCGGTCGGAGAGTACGCGTTCAAAAATCTCGCAAATCGATTACCGGTGAGCAGGAGAAACGGCGATATCACATTCGCGTCATAAATCACCGTCGAATACGAGGTAATCGAGCGAGTTACGTCGAGTGCACCGAGGGTAAGAGCCTAGTGCGCGCCAATAGCGACCGATATTAATTCCTTCGGCGTGCCGAGAAGGTAAGGATCGGAAGAGGGTAACGTGAGAGAGCTGCTTTTCAAGACTTGTGAGCCGCGAAAAGTGCGACGCACATTTTCGAGTTGAAAAGATCAAACTGAACAACGCCGGGCTTATTCTTTCAAGAATTCATTTCTTCGTGAGTGATAAGTTTATTTTCCTTTTTTCTTTTTAATGATTCGACATAAGTTCTTAATACCATTTTAATGAAATTTTCAACTGATTTTACTAAAACATAATAAAATTGTGTTCACCTATTCTCTAAAAATCTAAAAAAGGATGTAATCTCTATAATGTTCCAAAATTAAATATTTTTTTTTATATGGTCTGTTGTTTTTGTCGTATAACTAGTTATTTACAAGATTTCACTTGAGTATAATAAAAATTGATAGTCTCCCTCTCTTTTCACTTTACTCTTTCTCCTCCGGCAGATCGTGCTAAGTGCACCTCGTCTTCAACGGGCTCCTTTTAACAGTGGTAGCAGTAACGATAGCCTTGCACCCTCGATGAGAAATTCCATCCACGAACGGACCCTTCTTTCCTCTACCCTCTAGCTCGATCAAAAATAAAAGTTCGCCTTTACGGTTTTTCTTTTTCTCTTTCTCGATTATCGAACCACTCACCTTACTTTTCATTCTCTTTCTGTTACTCGGAAAAAAGGTTTGGGGCTAAACAAAATTCCGTGACATTCTTAGAAAATGCGGACCACATCGAATAAACTTCCTTTTACTGCAATAAGAACGAAAGTAAATACAGGACAAAAAAGCCCTTTGTTTCGCCTTCTGAAAGTGGCGAAACAAGGTAATTTTAATAGAAATAAATATGACGATAGTAAATAATATATAGTTTAAGAAATAACAATAGTAAACAATATTAATGAATTCATGGCTATATCACGAACAAAAGCTCGACTTCATGAGAAAGCTATAAAACTCGTGAAACCGAGCTAAAGAGGGGCGCATTCTTTGGCAGGAAGAAAATAGAAGAGAAGGAAAAAAACACCTTTCGTGCCAAGTACGGCACGTACGTGCCTCCTCGTCGCGAGTTTCGTGATCCGCCATTAGGAGTACTGCAACCGCTACCGTTGCTGGTATACACCGAGAAGAGAAATACTTTCATCCCAGTTTCGTGTCAGCGAGTAGACCGGAGGAGGACGAGCCAAGGTATAAAGGATGGCCATGGACACTTGGAAATGGTCCAAGTTGAACAGGGTCGCCGTTGTGTGCCACTGCCATCGGGCAATGGGCCGTGCTAATCGCTCTACTCGGAGCTCCTTTGTGACCTCTCTCTGTTCCCCTAACAGCGCGGCACCCTATCTCCACAGTTCGAACCAGCAGCAACTCCTCTCCCTCCCAGTCAGCTTCCCTCTCGATCGGCCACGATCGTCTCTCGAGGTTCCTCGCGTCCCACGAATATACCAACCCCTCGCATTACGTGAAATTATATCGCGAGCCGTTCTCCGTGGAGGATATATTTTTCATTTTACTTTCATGGGAGAGTTCTTTAAGTGTCATGCTGTCTGAAGACGTTAAGATAAGTGGTGTAATAGAAGAATGAAATTCTGCAAGGATTAGGGTTATGAACGGACGAAAAAATCTGTTGGTACTTCCAATATTTTGTTCTTGCATGCATCGATGCGGTTACTTATTTTTTTTATTAATATATTGAGAAATGTAAATGTTGGAACGTGGTATCGCTGATATTTATGGTTTTATAGATGTCGATAAATGAATTATTCATTTTTTAATACACTTATAATCTCTTGGAAACAATGTAAAGATTGGATACAATAATTGATGATCTTTATTTCACTGTATTTTTAATAACCTCATCTCGGAAGACATAAGCTCCCTTCATTTACGGACCGATACCATGGGCAAACACAATATAAATGACGGTATTCGTTATTAAATATTCATTCACCGAAGTTTAACCATCCGAATTTACAAGCAAGCTCGTCTTAATCGACCGAAACGTCTAAGTATTATCTTCGCTTCAATTTATTTCCAAGGGTTCATTGAAATTCATACACCATTTGAAGGGACACGGCTCTTTCCTTGGACTAACGCAAAACTTTGACGCAAACTTCGCTCGAACGGTAATGGCTGACGGTGGGGAGCTTACGCGACCGTCTCGATCGTCGTCGATCAGCCGTCTCTCATAGATTCA
The DNA here is from genome assembly GCA_916049575.1 of Ancistrocerus nigricornis. Classification (NCBI taxonomy): domain Eukaryota; kingdom Metazoa; phylum Arthropoda; class Insecta; order Hymenoptera; family Vespidae; genus Ancistrocerus; species Ancistrocerus nigricornis. The sequence continues at coordinate 11,739,363 of OU696666.1, read as the reverse complement.
AAGAGATTTATACGCTCCAAACCAGTAGAAACGGCAGCTCTTTCGTTGTGTTCAACGAGTAAAATCAGCAAGCGTATCGGCGATTCGAGAATTTGCACTCTCTCGTCTCGTCCATTTCACGAAATCCCTTTTCCCATCCACCTTATCCACCCAAGAAGATGAAGAGGGAAAGAAGAAGGATCTAATCTTGGTTTTGCCGCTTTACCACGGATAATTGTAGCTTTGACTCTACGAAGGAGTTTCTCTTCCGTGGCGATCCTCGATAATGCAAGATCCCTAGGCCTGTAAGAAGAAGGGACAAGCGCGAAGCAAGGGTCTGCTTCGAGGTCCTGCTCTAAGGGGTCTCGTCGATGACGATAAAATCGCTAAGGGATAAATCGAATAGTGCGTTCGCTTCGATCGATCTCAACCGATGTTTCTTTGATCTTAGGAAAGGTCGATCCACCTTACACCTTAGTCCGCACCAAAATTTCTTTCAGCTTTAGTTCTCTAAAACGTTTGACGGTGACTGGAGAAACTGATGCCAATCGACACGCGCGGCTTCGTTCAAAGAAAATCCTACAACCGGTCTTCGATTCATCGCATCTCTACCGATATAATAGATTTATCGTCTTGAAATTCAATGTAGAAGTTCATTAATGAAGGAACGAATCGCAGCGTGATATTAGGAATCGTAGAAATGATTCTTATTCGGGGGTGGGATTGTAAATGAAATTTCACGGTTGTTTTCTAGATTTTTAATGGAAAAATTCTACCGAATTCGACTCTATGTCACTATCTTGAAACAAAATGGCGATCTTGAATGCAAGACGATACAGAATATGGAAAAAAAACTGAACTCAACCAGAAATAAATAAACAAAATTTTCATTTTTTACATTTAAATGATGAATATAGGGATCTATCCGAGACAAGCTGTTTTTTCGTAATAGTTGAGCTTTCTCTACTACAATCCTTCGTTCTAGTTAATTCTCTTTTCCCAAAGATTCTTCTTCTTCCCTTGCGTCGTCTTTCTCTTTTTTCCCGTCTTCTCTCTTTTCAAGACAGCGAAGGCGCTCATCGATCCGCCCGAGTCGCTTCGCCGCTCGAGCTCGAAGATTAGTGTCGTTTTAGGTTTGAGTGCCAACAACGACGAGGCGATCCGTCCCCCTCGAACGACGACGACGCTTCTATTGTGTCGACTCGAGGGAAGACAGTGGTGGCTTTGATTACGACATTGTGCGAAGGAGAGGCCCAGACGCGCCGTGACTTTGCCGTCTTAAGCTGCGTTCACAGTACATCACTGTACAATACATATCTTTACGATACATACGCCCCTGTGTGATAAATAATACAGTCGTTGACTTCGGGTGATAACGATGCATATTTAAGTCTTGAAAAAGGAGATTTCTTGTTAAGGTTTTTTATATAACTTTGAGTGCAGTTAAATATTTGAATAATTTGTTTTCTAGTGATTTTGAGTTTTTATATGTTAAAGTTAATAGTTAACAATAAGTTAGTTTGGGTAATCAGGATTTTTGATAATTAAAATATAGGACATAGAGTGCATTTGCTAATTTTCAGTATTCGTGCGTCTAGTTAAAGTTGAGAATTTACAGTAGATATCGTTCAAAATTTGATTTTCATTATGAAATTGACTTTATTCCGAACAATGTGGATACTCCGACTTTCGATCAGGACAAAGAACGTCTTCATTGAAACATCTCGACACCGGCACTCGAACATTTCCATTCGACAGACTGAAAATTCCCGTTTAGCTTTAGTTACGAAAGTTCCGCCACAAAAAGAGACTCCATCTCTGCCCTTCTCCCTCATCCGCTTTCTCTCTCTTGCTCTTTCTCTTTCACGCAATTACGTTGTTCGAAATTGAGCGAGTCGTTCCGAACGGAACAGCTAAATCGATCAGAGAATCTGTGGTCTACGTGCGAACGAAACTCCGACGATTGGAAATTTCGGCAATTTTGAACGAGTCGCTCGATTCTACGCTCGCTTACACGTTTTGTCGGGTCAACAAAAAATTGTCATGGAAAATGTTTCAAAAGTTGTTTCGTTCGACCGTAAAAATGAATAACGACAACGAATTCTGTACTTTTTTAGATATAAAAACAAAAATTGCACTAAATAACGCTCCCGTATGTAGCGTTTTACTCTCCATTGACACTTTTGATAACATTTTCTCCATCAACTCTAACTGTCCATATCGTACATTTTTTACCTAATGTCAGAACCAATAGAGACTACAAAGCAATTTTATTCTAATAAAACTGTTTCAAAAATAAAAAGCATACACAAAGTAACAACGTTATCACGTTCCTAATAAAATGATCAAATATTTTATTCGATTTGCGTACGTGCCAATGTGCTCCGACCTGAATCTAACTTTCTTACAAAATATCCTTGGCATTGCGAAGGCGAAGAGCTCTGCCAAGAGACGACGTATCGTCCTTCGAATGGTGGAAAAGCATCGAGAGAGGAAGTTAGCATCGATCGGATGGCCTTGAACCAAATAGCACGAAATTACGTGGAAACTTGGAAAGAGCAGCGGGAAGGAAGCTAAGGAAAATTTCGAGAATTAGAAGGAAAAGCGATTAACTCTAGGCATTTCTGACGTTAGCATCTTAAAAAAGAATGTCCATAAAAATTCAGAAAAGAAATTGCTCTTAAAGCAGACAGCTACGAGACAGCTTGAATAAAAGAGCGTCAAAGAAGAAGAAAGCAAATGAAGATACCATAGAAAGCAAGAGTAAAAGGGGTGGGGGTGGTAAAAAGGGATAGGAGGTTGGGGATGAAACTGTCCCGTGGGACATCCAGGGTAGTAGACGTGTACCATGGCGTGCCGCAGGACGTGTCCATAGTGTGTTTCGCGTCGTGCTGCGGTGCACCCGACTACACGAATGCCGCTACACGCATTATGTACCTACATACGCGTATGTACATGACCACGCACGTGTACGTGTGCTTGTAGCTGTATGCGAGGAGGGTCGGAGGATACACGCAGCTTCGCGTTGGCAGCCACGCAAAATACCCTTCCCCAGTTACCGATACTACTGTAACCGTCCTCACCAATATCAGGAAACGAAAGCGTGCTTCTCCCAACGGGATTCTCCCCTCCACCGGATAATTAGTGGGTTCCTCGTTGAGAGGTAGGTTGGACCTTAATTATATCCCTTAAAATATCGGAGTTAAATTGAAAAGTCGTCCCCTTAATTATATTTCGTATACCCGGTATTATGAGCCCAAGAATTTCTTTAAGTCCCTCTTTCTCTCTCTCTCTGTTCCCTTTCTCTCTTTCGTTCGACTTTTCGATATCGATTTCGCGGGAACCCTTAATTATCCTAGTCCGAAGAGAAGTCCCGAAAAAGGGCCATCGCTTTCGACCGTTTATTCTTTCTTCCTCCTCCTACACCGAATCACAGTCGCTCTTCTTTTTTCGGTCAAAGCAGACACACAGATAGCAAAGCCGATCATGAATCATAAGCTTCCGGGTTAACGAGCCGTGTATTTAAAAAGTCTTCTTTGAGATGATGAATTTGATAAATTCCTCGCTTGCAAAAAAGACAGAGAGAGATTTCTTCCCTTGTTTTTAACAACTTCGATTCGAATAAGACTCGTAGTCATGGTGACTTCGCTTAAAGAAGAACGACACAAATACTTTCTCTTTTCTTTCGTGCTTCCCTTTGGCCTTTAAATTTTTTATTTCTCTTTACTACGTTCTGATGTACATCAAACGGTAAACGTTGTCGCTTATAATCTTCCAAACCATTTTTGTCTCTCGACCTTTTCATATTTTACGAACACGCTGATGTTCGTTTAAAAAGTGGTTCGAAGAGAAAAAAAAAAAGAGGTCCGTTTTGGCGATGTCGAGGAAGTTAGAAGGGAAGTTTAACAAGATGGAATCTTGTTAAAAGTCTACGAGAAGTTCTTTCGCACTCTCTCTCTCTCTTTTGCTCTTTCTCTCGCGGCCGACGAAAAAACAACGTCTTGCCACCGAAGGGCGTAATAAGTGATTAATCTTGACTCCAACGTGTACCTCTCCGAGAGTTTCTAGAAAATTTCATAAAATCGAAGGTTAAGGGTAGCGGAGCGTGAAACGCGGCTGGGTAGCTTCGCTAGCTCGTGCCAGGTCAGGATATTCATGCGAGACGTTCAACGGTTACCGTATGAATAATTCCGTCCCACTTTGTTTCCCCTCCCTCTATCCTTACTCTCTCGCTCTCTTGCTCTGTTCGACAGCACAAGCCATTACTAACTAATGCGACTTCAATTCTGCGTTCTTGGCCCCTTCGAATAATACATTGATAAGATAATGAATGAGTCAAACTGGGCCATACAATTTTTTGAAGAAAAAGGTTACATTTTCCATTGCAATTTTACAAAAACATTTTGTACAATGTAGTTTGGCCTTAATCATATAATCCATTGTAATTAAATGTTTGAAAAAAAAGAAGTGAACAATGTTATTTAATATTGTATTTCGGCGAGAGTTTAAAATAATTTATTCGGATTATAGAGAAATATCATCGATATTATCTTCTGATATTTCGATTAATTACTGAAATTCTAATTAGTAAATTATATGATTATTCCTACACGTATCATTAAATATCGTGTTTAAATGCGGTTGTAATGTGATCGATATTATCTACACTTCCCATTGCTAAGTAATACCATTTAGTTTCTATTATCTATATATTTATGTTCGATAAAACATTCACGTTGAAAAGCCATCAAAATCTCTTGCTTTGATTCCTTTCTCGATATGACCTTGGAATTCCTGCGTGAGCCGAGGAACGCTCGATCGTAATCGCTTATCACGGATGGAATTTTCTCGATATCCGGTAGAATGAAAGAAAGGAAGAAAGAAATAGAGAGAGAGAGGAAGAAAGTAGAGACAGAGGAAGGGGTAAAAAAAGGACTTTCCGCCTTTTTCACCTTTTTACTTCCACCTCTTCCAGTTCTTGCATTTCCGTCGCGCAGTAAGCGCCTCTGCCACTCCGCAGAGGTATGCTCCGGTTTAAAGAGAGTCCCGTCTGCGGGAATTAGCATGCTCGAAAGGAAGGGGGGCTCAGGTGCGTCTGCGGCCGACTCACCCCCTTACCAACCTCTTTTGTCTACTGCTACGCTTCTAGGTCCGATCCTGCTTTTGATGCCAGTTGTCTCTTTTTCTTCTGCTTTTTCTTTTCTTATTCTTATCCTTGGATACTTGTCCTTCCATCGGGAAAAAGAAATATTTTTTTCGATCGGTGGAATAAGGAGAAGCGAGTTCGGTTTATCGCCTTGGCTTATCGCAAATATGTGTATCCTTGGACATGTGAGATTTGCAAGGGATTAATAAAAGAAAGAATTGTAGTCATTTATGACACAATTTAAAAAAATTGGTGACATTTCTTTCGTGACCCAGATATTTTATATCTCCAATTTTTTTCCCTCTTTTGTCAAAACAAATAAAATTCCTGAATGTTTATTAAGAGGTTTCTTCGCGGATCGTTTTATAGTGTTCGGTTACCCCCTCGCGTAACGTAAGAGCAAGAATATAGATCCCATCTGAAAATGTCATCCCTCTAAAGGTATCCATGATATGTAGAACGAAATGGAATCCGCTAGCGATACGATGCTTTCTCGTCTTTTACCACTTTTCTACCTCGTCTAAATGTTTCAGAATTATTTATCACGTTCCATCGAACAATTTGCTCTAAATATATTTTTAGCTTTATTTTTCGAACGTTAGCCGATTCTTCGTCGTCATCCAAAACTGATATCCATCGATGACGAGACCGTGAGCTTTGACAGACTACCGATGATATTCTTTCGTCGGTATTCAACGTCGTCGGCAAAAGCGTATATCTATTGGATATTTTATCTGATCGCCGGACGTCCTCTCCCCACTATCCTCTCTGTAGACAGAGAAAGTAGCAGGTAGTAAGAACGTAGGCGTGACGCGAATACTCATTCGCATCAGGAACGCGAGCCTGTTTTGAACTAGTCTTATGCTGACTTCACATTGTTCGCGAATACTGTATTTCTATGGAATTTGTAATGGAATTAGCAAGAACTTTGTTAAGCAGATTCCAAGTAAACGCAGAATTCGTTTGTAATTCCTATTTTCGTAATTTATAGAATACAATGACACCTATGCAGTTTATGATGCGATAAGAATAACATTTCGTATAATACAATTTAAGACTGCATTACAATTTATATTAATTAATATAAAACCTGTATTTTAATAATTACAATTCCAGTCGAATAGCCCATTTTTCTCTAACGTATTCACAATATCCGATGACTTATTCCCGTCAGTATTTTCACCGGAAGCAAAAACGGTTCGCGAACATCGGTGTGAACACGACATTAGGATCCATAGGAACGAGCATAGCAGGTAGCAGGTGTCACGTCGTCGTACCAGGCCGTCCTTTTGCGATCCGAGAAGGGAGATACGCGTCTTCTGGAACTCGAGGGACGTTCTGTCGTCGTTTAGCGCCAGGTAGACGAGAGGAGAGCTATCTTTCCTTTTTCTTCTTTTTCCTCTCTTTTGTCGGGAGATCGATCCATGGACGAACGTAATCGAGCCTGCCTACGGGAGCTATCATCGACTACTTCGCTTTACCGAGATAGGATCCTTCAAGGTTGTTTCTCGATTCACGCTGGAAGGGACCGCCTGGGTTTCGGACATTCTCAACATTCTTTGGTAACTGGTAAAAGGTAGCTTGTACGGGAAGAATGAGTATGCTCGAGTGGAAACACGATGTTCCGGCTATGCTTTGAGCAAGTTAAAAGTGAAGATGAGAGGGTGCGTTACGTATAATTAGATTGAACGTTAAGTCGATGCTTTGTAGAGAAATTTACATGTTTCGTTAATGTCTACCAAAAGAATTCGATAAAGTAGGTATTTTAAAGGTTTCCTTTAATTAATACTCCTTCCCTTGTCTACTGAAAACAAAAATACATCAACATGTTTCGGAACCTTTTTCTCTAATTTTGACAGACGCGTTACGCGGGAGTTCTTCTCGGAGTGGTAGAAAGCAACGAAGAAGAGATGGACACGGTCGCGGCTCGAAATCGAGAAAAGACAGAGAGAAGAGAACACGAGGTACTTGGAGGGCGAGTGGGAGAGTGGCCGGCACGGACGATAAAATTATCGTCCGAAAGGGTCTCGCGTAAGGATAAAGAGGCGAAGGAGACCGCGATGGGAGCACTCGCGAGGCATCAAAGCGCTATAATTGGACGTCAGGTTGTAAGGGGGTCTATATTTAGGAGGACGCCCGCAAAACCGTATGGGAGGCCGCTCGCGTTCAAGGTACCACCTCGGCGGTGAGGCCTATGGGCGCAAAGGGCAGACCTCTTAACGTCACGAGAGCCACGAATTATTGCGCCATTCCGGTCACTTAGGGTGCGACCGGCCCTTATTACCACTATACACTACTCTCTTCACCTCTTCTACTTACACCACTACCATCTTCTTATTCTCTGACGCTCGAAGATCGATCATGATTCCACTGCTCAGCAATCGATTTCGTATCGCTTTTTTTATATTTGAATTGATTCTAGGATTTCAAGGTCGGCTGCATTCGGGATAATATTTAACACTAGATTTACGGATGTTGTTTATATACCTATTTTTACTTAAGTAAAAAAAGAAGAATATAAAGAGGAAAGAAAAGAAGAGGTAAAGAAGAGGAATCAACATTTACATATATTTCATTACTTAACTAAAAAGCCACGTATGATTTTTTTTTAATAATTGTAAAGTTTCATATATATATAGTTATCAAATTTTTAATGAGTCAAATTGGCTCAATCCGTAAATCTAGTGTTAATCTCTTGAAAGATACATGTACAGCTATTTAGAAATATTTTTCAAGTTTTGAAACCATATTATTTCTGTTCGAGTAGCCAATTATTTTAGAAAAAAAAAAATGGATATAAATTAGGTATGATGGATTTAAGATTGTCCAGGATCCAATTTGTCCAAAACAATCGTCCTGATCATCTTAAAAGAGGATCATACAAAACGAACCAAATTTCTCGATCATCAAAACCGGATTTTCTTTCTCTTGCATATAACGATCAATGTACCCACCCTCGAAGCCGTTTCAAAGAAAACGGATGAGCTGTTCAGAACGAAAGAGAGAAAGAATGACAGCGAGTAAAAGATACATATTTTTTCTCTTGTCCCGCGTACCAGACGCGATCCCGTAAGTCCAACAAAATATACGCGAGGATCCTTCTTTTCTCAGGCAGGCAGGGTATTTTAAAAGCAGATCAGACTGCGAACGTACCCCCTTACTTCCCTCTACCGGCATCAGTCTTCCTCTTTACCGTTGTCGTCGTTGTGGTGCGATGCCTCTTAACGAGATTTTGCGTGTATCGTTTTCCGCATGAAAGTACAAATCCTCGTCTCTCCGAGGAATACGTCGCGACAAACGCTGGTATATACCCTCCCTTCCACCCTTTTACACGCAAACACGTACATTTCTCTCTCTTTCTTTCTTTCAACGATCTTCTCTTTTTTCTTACAAAAGTATACGACGATTCATTGAAAAAGTCTTTCGGCCCGTCCCAGACACCATCGTATTTTTCCTCATTAGCGATATTGTTCCGCAGTCCCGTTTGTCTCCGTGGTGTAACACTCGAGGCAGAGGCATGCCAAGCTTAAAACTCGTCGATCAGCAATTTTTTAAAACACATCATAGTCTTCCAGTGTACTTCGCGACCTGCCGACGTAATCCTCGACTCTTCGAGAGTATTCATCGACCGTGCACGCCCTTTGATAATAATCAAAGGGACGAGATCACCATCCAGTCGTGAGTATCACCGTCTCGATTATCCTACTGCTGCTGCTAACTTATAAATATCGATGAGCCTTCGTAACCAAAGACTTTCCGACACTCGAATCGTATAGTTGATTTGTTTTCTTTTTCTTTTATCCTGTTTTTTATATGGGAATAAAGGCTGGTGCTATGGAGACTTCGGAAGGGTGAGAAACGTGTGAAGGTACGCGTGAACGCGTTTAAAAGCAATCGGATCAAAAGGTTAAGGGTCCAAGAGGTGGTTTCGAGTATATCTAGACTCTCGTTCTTGAATGAAATTCCGACCGTGAGTAATTATTTATATAATTCTGTGGGTTATTCTATTGGGAAATATTTATCAGTTATAATAGATAATTGTGAAAATTTATTATTGAAACTCGTGATCTCTTTATTTCAGGAAACTATTTATAAAACCAAACACCAAAGAAACGAGGAGCATAAGATCGGTATATCGTGTAAATAAATGATGAATATGAAATTGAAACAAACCAGAGTGAAAAAAATAGAGAAAGAGAGAGAAAGTTTGGAAAAATGATGAGGTCTCCTATTTTTTTAATAATGTGCCCTCGCGCACCTGAGCCTCGTAACTCTCGGCGCGACACCGAGTCTTTTCCCTACCCCATCCCAATTCCTTCCCGGTAAAATGTCTCTCCTTCTTTCGCATCCCCCGTTCTTTCTTCGAAAGTCCACTTCTGTTGCTTCGCTACCTCCTCTTTTCCTCCTTTCTCCTCTACATCGCACCGTTTCCGTTTTTCATTCGTTCTGTTTTCTTGCGCTTCTATCTATTTTTTTACTTACACTTTTTTCCATCTCTGTATTTTTTTCCTGCTTTTTCTTATCTCTGTCCTTTTCTCAGTGTCTTCATTTCTCTACCTCCCTTTTAACTCCTTCTCTCTCTGCTTTTTTTTGTACTTTCGATATCTCTCTCTCTCACTCCTTACCTTCTGTCTGTGGCTCTCTCTCCTCACCCGCTATTTCCCTCTCTCATTTTGGAGGAGTCCCCTCACAAAGTATGCGTGGCTGCTCTTTCCAGCGAGATTCTAAATCCACGAGTACGAATCCATGGTAAGCACGGTACCGCGACGAACGCGGAGAATAAACGTCGTTCCTACTTCTCTTCCTCTCTCTCTCTCTTTCCACGTTTTTCGCCTTCTTCACAGCGAGAGTAGAAAGGGTGGAAAAACAATTTCGCTCGCAGTCGAATCGCGTAAACTCGCGGATGAACGGTATGTACCACTAGCTCGGCTGCCGTGCGCGCACGCCTTTCTTTTTTCCAAAGCGTTCGTTGCGTCCTTCGCGAAAGAAGAAAAACAATTTTTGTCGCTTCGCTCTCCGCGCGACTATTACCCCGACTGCTCCTAGCCCTTCTATAAAAAAAGAAGAAGGAAGAATAAAAAAGGAAAGGAAAAAGGCAAAGGAGACTGAGAGTTCGCGCAGCCTGCGGACGATGATGTGGCACGAACGAGCGCGAACACGTGCTCCTGCATTTTTTTGCGGAAATCTGTCACGGACCGGACGATATTTATCAACGCTTGTGCAAGAAAGAGAGAGAGAAAATAAAAGAGAGAACGTGCCGAGTTCTTCGAATTTTTCGGTATCTCGAGCATTTTAATTGTCGACCGACTTGGGACCAAGCGGCTCCTTCGATGTGCGAGACCCATCGCAAATTAGAGTCCAATCTTCTTACGGCGAACAGAAATATTTAAAAGATTCTATTTTGAGATCTTGGAGAATGTTTTATCATAGCATATAATTTTTAAAGAAATTTATGAGATAAATGTTAACAAAATTGGAAAGAAAAAGAAAACTATACAGAATTATTCTTTTTATAATCACTCTAACACAAAAAAAAGTCTGGACTTCACCAGCAGATGCTACTCTTACAAAAAAAAACTACAAAATCACCTAATATATATACACTAATAAACTCACAGAAAAATAACGCGATACCGGGTACACGTAAGCTAGAAATTCTAAGGACCATTAGACACGGTGTCAAAGTTAATAATGGTGGTTGACGCGGTGAAAAGCAGCTTCTTTTACGGAAGGTCATAACGCATGATTCATCCGAGAAAATCGCTTCTCATGACGACTAACGGTCCCCGAGATGATGATACGGGGTGCGACGATTAAAACCGACCACGAAGCACGAAATTTTCACGGCCAATATTCGTGCAAGGAGAAATAGGAACGTTCCCTTCGTCCAGCCCCCTCCCCCCCTACTCTCTCTCTCTTCCTCTTGGGTCTTTCACTCTTGTCCTGGGTTGGGACACGTCGGCATTTCCGATTGTTCTTCCTCGGTATGCGAGCACGAGGTACGCGAGCGCGTGCTACTAGCAGGGGTGCCCTCGACAATGCCATTGTAGCAGCCGGCTGGCATAATAGTGGCGGCATTATAAATGAAACGTCTGCAACTAATTTGGAACAAGCCGTAGCGGTCGGGGTTCCGCGCTACCGCCTTTCTACCCGCCTTACTTGTCTTACGCGTTCCCCGAATTTAATATTTAACGCTCCATCGAACCACCGAGACTCTACGTATTTTCTTGTGTATTGAGAACGAGATAAAGGGAATGGGTTTAAAATGTATGCAATCCTTTCTACGGTTCATTCGTACAATCGTGTGTAAGAGAATGTATATTTGTAGTTTTATTACAAAACAGGAAGCAGCGTTCAATTTTGTATAATAGTGATGCATTATGAGATGATTTGGTATGGTTGGTAGTGTTAGGAATGGTGAGTTTAGTAATCCAGAGCATTTTTTAAAATAGTAAACATGCAGAATGATTCGTATTTTTTCACAGATGGCAACACTCCTGTTTTTCTTTTTTGTGAAATTCAATACAGTAATACAGAAATTACGCGATAGGTGGGACCGACAAAAATTGCGTAAATAGGGATACACTTTGCATATAAATGTATATAAATTTTGTTTAATATATTTGATTTCATGTAACTGGGTTTCTAAAGAATTTGTCTATATACTTACTTATATTTCACATAAAAATGTCAATTCACTTTCTTTCATTAACTCCCACCTTCATTAACTTTCCCACGAAAGAGAAGAAACCTGTCTAGTCTTCATCATGGCAGGATCACCCACGTTTAATATAAATACTCGTTTCCCGTCTACGCAAGGATTTCCGTTTCGTGTTTCGCGCGCGCGAGGTGGTGCCTGGCACGTGACCGCAATGGACGCAGGCGCGAAATATAGAGACCTTGTGTACCGTCTGGACGTGTGTGCTCGTCATCGTCGTGCTTGTACCGTTCGTTCAGGAAGAAAGGCGCGAGCTACTTCCGTTCTTTGTTCTTCTGACGCCTCATCCGCGAGGTTCTAACACCGTGGAAACCTCCTGGCGATTTTCCGCCACCTCTCGGCGTATTTCCACGATAAAACTCGACGATAACTATCTGGATATTGCCAACGTCGCTGTAACGAAGTTTCAGGGAACTACGTTTTATTCCACTTGACGATTTTCCCCGTAGAAATCTGAAACTATAATCAAAGTTTAACTCTCCGAGGGGTTACGACCTTTGGCCCCTGACAAGGTAGAGGTAAAGAGAGAGAGAGAGGGAAAGAAAGAGATGGAGAGAGGGAAAGACGGTCGTCTTCGGAGACTCCCGCAGTCTAGGATAGATAATGCGGGCATACATATTGCATCGTCTTCCACGATACGCTACCGAGGTCGTTGCATCCTTCGTTCTTCGAGAAACGACCTCGCGCGACGACGAAGTCTTCCTACTCGGTACGGTACTCCTGGTTCCTCTGTCTCTTCGTTTCACTCTTCTCATCATTTATTTTCTTCTTCACTGTCCTTTTCCTTTTCGTGCCTGAAGTATCGGGGATACTAATGAAAGATAATTTAGAGGTTTGATGCTTCGGTACTTTGATGATTAGAATGCCTTGTTAACCAGAGATCAAGTGTCACGAAAGAATTTAGAGTCACATTTAGACATTTTTGTTAAATTAGTATTGTGAAATTAAGTTTTTAATAATCACGTTATAAAACATTCGTCGTGATCTTTAGTAAAATATTTCTGACTGTATTAAATTATTGGAAGGTTTGTCTATTTTCAGTGATTGGTTGCACTATTGGATTATTAATGACTAGTAAAAGTTAAATCGTTAAATTCTAGCTTCGAGAATTCTGATCGATTGTTTGGAGAATGATATCCTTTACTCAGCAGGATCTCGACGTATCGTTAAGTGACTATATCGTGTCGAAAGTGCAGAATAGTATAGTCTCACCTTTCCCTGGTCTATCCATCGGTCAAACTAACCCATGGGTCAGCGTAGAGACTAGAGTTATTTGAACTTCGGAATGTGCACGCGTCGACGGAAAACCTTGCTTCGTTGAATTTCGAAGGAAGAAAACGAGGCAACGTAGATTGCCTTGTCCAAGAGGACAACAGAGCGCATCACGCGCGCTTGTATTACGTAACTTCGCAAATAGAGTCAGAGTCTAAATTATTTTGAAATAAAGAGAAAGAAAATCAATGCTGCCGTATATAATTTGATCTTTTCTGGTAGAATATCTTCGATAATTGAAGTACAGATAAAAATACGATTTTCTATATATAAATGATAATTAGAAATATCAACCTGTTAAGCGGTGACTTTAAGTTTGAAAAGTAGTTACTAAAGTAGGTAGTTACTAAAATGTATTTGAGATATTTTTATAAATAGATTCCACGAAAATACTTTATCGCAGCACGCTTAAAGGTATACCCGAACATTGACCCGCGATGATCGTCACCGATAATTCCTCGAATTACGTGAAAAAAGTAAAAAAAAATGACCGAGCGAAGAAGACTCATCGGATCGTGTTTACCAAAGTTGACGCGTCTCACGCTTACGCGTCTCTTTGTCGCTCATAGACGATCATCGGAAAGTGGAATCGCCCAAAGTGAAATTCGTACAAATATGTACAGACTGCTCTCCTCCTCGTCTAATCTCACGTTGCCGCCCGGCAAATACTAGCAGGGTGTCAATATTGAAATATCTTATCGTGGAAAGCGCCATGCATACCTGAGGAAACATTTTTCGAAAATAAACTCGCTGCGAAAGGTCTCCCTCGCTCTGTCTTTTTTCTCTCCTTTTTCTTGCGTGACTCAGTCCGCTCGATAGCCCGATAACAATGTGTAATTTCAAATTCCAACGGGAATACTCTCTCGGTCTTCTTTGTGGGAACAATAATGAAAAAATCGAGGGAAAATGGGAAGAAGAAAGGCCCGGGAGAAAAAAAGGGACTTTTCGCGAAAGAAAAACGAAAACTGACTGAATTCGCGAAAAAGAGAGACGGTGAAACCCGAAGAGAACATCGGAGATTTTTCAGGCAGTAGGATCGGTCGATTGGAAAAAAAGCTGCGCGGCACGCACCAGCGGGAAAACGTTAAATTACGAACCGACGAAGTATTTCGCGTGGAAAGGCCGGGATATCGGAATGCGTGGCTTTCAAAAATTAGTTTTTTCTTTGACTTCGGACCGCGTACGCGATGCATAAAGAACGATCCGACGCACGTTCTACCGGGTGAGTAATCTAGTTACTATCTCCCATCTGAAAAATTCATTCATCTCCAATAATAATTATTGTTTGTAAAAGAAAACTGTAAATATTGGCGTAAAGTATTGAGAACTTTTGTATAACTTTCTAAATCTACTTCTTTTATCGAATGACCAGATGGTAGGTATTTGTATCTACCCTATTATTAAACCTTTATTAAAGAATTTTTTATATATAAAATACTAAAAATAAAAGTGTTTTGGAACCTTTCTTTCGTCAAATTAACCCCTCTATCGAATAAATACAAGCAAAAGCTGAAATCAGAAATATAATGTAATAAAAAAAAAAAAAAAATTCTTAACGATACCTACTTGTATTAAATTTATAGTACCTAATTTAAATATTTTCTTTTCTCATACCCTTACGAGAGTACAGAAAAAAGTGAACACAGCGATATCCGATATAGCAGTATGAAACAGAAATATTGCTTATACGCATAAAATTTGTAAAAGATAGGAGAAAAAAGAACCTTTATCGCGATAGCAGTAGGGTAACGAAAAAAAAATCCACCTTTCAAACGAGCCGGCAAGCAATCCTGGTACAAACGTTATCACGGACCCACCCGGTATACATATTCACGCAGACTCGTGAGTACTCACGCAGAAGCGCGGTCACTGTTTGTCCAGCGAACGCGTCCTTTCATATTCGCTCTTTTTTCCACTCTTTTTCCCCCTTTCTTCTCTTTACTTTTCGAACGCACGAGCACGCTTATTGGAGCGGATCGTCGGTTTCCGTACACGAGAAGAGACACATATACTTCTACCTTCGCTCGTACACATACTCTCATTCACCCATTTACGTGTAACATATACTCTATGTACTGGCACACGTATAGATCCGAAACACGTACACGTAGTACCAGTAGATATACATATACCATGTGTATCACGTACTATGTATTCATACAGAAACGTATACGAACACACATTAACCTATTGCACATACACATACTATACATAGGAGAATATGAGAAACGCAGCTGCGGTCCAGAGATTTTGGCGAAATCCTTGTCGGACGTTAGAGCGAGGAGACGAGTAGCAGCAAGCACGGGCCCGACCGGTGGGTGTTCGCTCTCGGTGAGAGGAGCTTACGACGTTAAGCTCGTGGGCTTTGCCACGGCGCTGGAAGATCGACGGCCCGTATTTTCTAGATCCCGGCCCGGGCCGACCTTCTGGATGGGGCGGTACTACTACTGGAGGTGCCGCAGCCCTTCGTATCCTGGTCATCCCTCGTCAAATCCCACGGGACGTTCTCGTACTAGCTATTCCGCGAATACGAGTCTCGCCTTGTTTCGATGTTTTCGAAACCCATAATCGTCGAGCATCTGAACTACCACCGAAGTTAACATTTTTTTTTTTTAAAGTAGACTTATGTCGATAAGCACGTTCGATGGATCGATTGAAAATGTTTGCGAATTTACTGTTTTTTCTTTTTTAGAAAGGAATTTATATATTATTGAGATCAAGTTATTGGGTTAGCTTTGTAGTTTGTTTTATTATTTTTCTTTAGCATTGAGCTATTGAGAATTAGGTCGAAAATTTACAAAGTGTTGAATGATCGATAGAACTGAATAATCGGTCAGGAAATTGATTTAACCGAACACGTGATAAAATAGGTGGTCGTATATCAGGAAATGTCATGACGATAAGATAAGATACGGTTTCTTTGCATAAGTATATCTTAAAAGTTGTTCCAGATCGTAGTACCTACTGAATGTACCTACTATTTGTTGGGACGTAAATTGATAACAAAGTAGACATTGTAGTATAATTTTTGTATTCATTCATATATCGAGTCAATGTGTTTTTTTTTTTATTTTTTCAAATTGAGTAATTATCATAGTTTCACATTCCTAAGATGACTTGATTTCCAAATTCGATGGGATGAGGACAGATTCAAAGTATCCGGTGATGAGCCATGACAAAGAAAGAATTCAAAGATAACGATATCGGCTATGTACAAACTCGTCCAGATCGATGGACTCTTGGAATCGTACACGAGGAAAAGACAATTTAGGTCTTCTCTGTAACCGATAAATAATTCGTCAAATCGACGAGTATTTTCTCTCTATCTCTCTTGCTTTTCTTCTTCTTCTCTTTTCTTGCTTTATCCGAACCTTTCGTTCTCACGAGTCCCTTGGAATAAGGGTCAGGCATTTCGGAAAGGGTAAAATCTTTCTTTCTTCCAAATAGGCACAATGCCCTTTTCGATGAAAGTAAACAACGTTTCATGGGGCGAAAACTCCAAGGTGCTCGCGAACAAGTCGGAACGACTTCGAGACGGTATGAAAGAAATAGGACGTACAAGGGTGGAAAGCTTCAAAGGCGAATAGTAGGAAGCTAGTATATATGTGTACATGCAAACATGTAAGCCTATACATGAGTCTATATATGTACTTATATGAAACTGTAATTTGTATATGTATTGATAAATCTAGGGCAAGTTTTGAAAAAATGTTAACACTTTTACAAAAGGATTTTCCTTAACATTTTTTGTAAACACCCTGTACACCCCAGACACACGTAGATCATTTTAGAACAAATTTATATATTTCATGAATATAAAACTCTGTAAAATAAGGTAGAGCGTGACAGGTTATGAAGGTTTTTCCATTAAAGCACAATAACTGCACCCCCATTGCCCTAGACAAACACAGTTTTATTTAAAAAAAATTCAAGCTCACTTTGACACTTCTGATAATACAAAATATAAAAAATAAAACGTTTGATCGATAAGTCTCCCTTCGAACGGAACTCAGTCTTTTTCTCCTAAAGTCAATAAATAAAAAGTTATTCCAGATGGCAATCGGTATTGATCCTATACCAACGCGTACTCAGGTATGGAGCAACGTATTTTCTGTATATGCCTGACTCGTCTGTCCGATTTCGAGGCTTAAATGGCCAGGTTTTTAGATTTCGATCGTGGCATTAAGCCGTCAAGGGTTGCTTTTTTCCCGAATTCCCGCTGTCGGCTTTAATCCCATTCAAGAATGGAGCCGTCTTCTTCGAACCCCTGTCAGAGCTCGCACCGCGAGCTGCTAAGCACAAACCCGCGCCCCGGCAGGTCCGCGTGTTTACGCAGAGATCTCCGTGACTCCCATAATCCCAACGTTATGGGGGGCAAGGTAGGAGGGGAGGGAATGCACAGAAGAGAAGGGGTGCTTTCCGAGCGAGGGATTCTTCTTTTGAAACGTTTCACCTTAACCGTATAAGCGTATATACGAAGCGATACGGCGCATTAAACGATTTTCTCCTTTTCTTGCTTTCTTAAGATGTTTCCGACGAAGGTGATCCGTGAACAGAGCACGTCAACGTTTATTAGATTTTCTCCCGTATAATCTGTGCGAGCATTCTTTATCATGCCGGAGGATTCAAACTTGTCTGTCCATCATCGAACCGTCAATGGGAATTTATTATATTTTTTTTAGAAAGACCACCATCTCGCAGGATTTTTTAAAAATATTTATTAACTAATTTAAGAATACTGTAACGTTCCTCTTCGAAGAATCAATTGCACTACGTTTGACATTCTTCATGAATTTTAATCACTTCTCTTTCAATCACAAATATGCCTCGTGAAAGGATAATGAAAAAATTGATATATCGTGGAAATAACAGTCGGGCACCATTGATCTTTCGAAAGGACCTCAGCTATTACACATCCCACGTTTTCGCAGTGCGACCAATCGATCTCTCGACTTTGACTCTCTCATACGGCAACTAGATTTAATTTTCTTCTTCTGTTTACCCCGACAGTTTCGCCAGGGAGGGGACCTGCACCGATACCAGTCGACTCCCTTAGAAGATTTTCATTCTAGCTCGGGCGATTCGTTAAAACTTGCCCTGACTGATCATTTTTTTTACACTGCTATTTTTTTTACACGCTCATATTTATTACAATGCTAAATTTGACTATTTTCATCTAATCTATCAATATGTTCTAATTTCATTAAATTTACTCATTCAGGGAAAGTTTTACTTACCAATAGCAATATGTTTCTACAAAAGATCTATAAATTCACGATAACAACGCACACGTGTCTCTCGTTGGAGCTCTTAAAAACCGATCGATGTTTCGACATTCATTTTCTCGTCGACCACCGTGGAAAAGCTAGACCAAAGCTTTCCCTACTTGTTCTCTCTCTTTATCTCTCCTACTCGGGAGAACGCAGTCTTCGAGAGAACCGGAAGACCTTTCCAAGGCGATGAGCTATACGCGCGGCTTCCTGTCAGCGGCTAACGAGAACCGCTTCCTTCTCGTTTAGCTTTTGTATACCGGCACCGGGCCATTTGCACCCTTGAGACACCCCGCTGCGCCTTGGCCAAACACCGCTCGGACGCGCCTCTTCTTCTTCTCTTCTTTCTCTTCTTTTTCTTCTTCTTTCTCTCTTACTCCGTGCCAGCCTCGACCGATCTTTCTGTCGGAATAGGAAATTTGATTTACGAGGGCCCACGTATCGTGGAACGTTCTTTCCTGTTTAACACTCGAGGACGAGTCTTTTGCCATGGCACGAGACACTTTAAAGTACTTTTTTTACCACCATTTTTTTCACTGGGTTTTTCTGTCCTCCATAGAGAGTGAGGTCAGCTTTAGGATTATTGTTTTCATTTTTTTTTATGTGTCGACCGCAGCTATCGATGTTTCACCCGGCTTCCGTCACAGTTGTATTTGTATATCTAGGGGTTACTCGTTTCTAAATCGAGTGTTAATACTAATCCCTGTTCATATCGACCCCTCACTTCCCTACATGATATTATACTACACTTATATTTGATAAATTACACACTCACTTCCTAAATACAATGAAAATCAACTTTCACGGCAGAATCATTCAACCAAAAATCAATTTATTGCAAATAAAACAAGAACGTTAACGAGGGCAGAGTTCAAAGGAGAGATTCAATTAGGGTACGCCTTAATTATTCGAATGCAAATCGCAGGAAGTGTGTCCGCGAAGTGTAGTACCTACCTAGCGTGTACCAAGAGCGATCATTTTAAGAAAGGAAGAAGAAAGGAGGACAAGGGTTTTGCGCGTGTTGTATACGTAAAGAAAGATCGCGAAAGGAGAAACGGAATTCTCGCGAAGGGACTCGAGACAATGGGGGCCCGGAGAAACGTTAAAAGGCACTCGACGTTGTTCACTTTATCGCGATCGCTATTATCGCGGCGGGGTGTTTATGGCAGATTCGCCGGGGCTCGTGAAAAATCATCAGCATCGTAGTCGCACGAGGTTTCGCTACCGAGGCTGGTAATTAAAGCTAAGGCCTGCTTTTCTCAACCCTCTTAGTCCTCGTGGAAGGGTCCTCGCGCGTCCTTCGTGAAAGAAGGGACATTCGATTCCTACGTGTGTGCCTTTTCCTGCTTTTCTCACATAATGGTCAAAAGAGAGAAAGAGAGACCACTACTTCGATTCGACAGCCACTTCTGGGAAATCGAAAAGCGTTCGTGCGTTATTAATCTCCCATCGAGAACCGGTGAAATATGATTTTTGGCTTCTCTACCATTCCTGGACACGAAAGCCGGACTTTCGAGTTCGGAAGCTTGCGGGGGCCCGTTAAATGTTCTGCTTTCTCGAGATGGAAGACCACGCCGAAATGACGGATCACGTTGCGTGTATTCATCGGTAAAGGAGGGATTGTATATACGTGTACTTTTTTCCTAACTCATCTTGTTGGACGTATAATTTGATCGTCCTGATTATTTTCCCTTTTTTGTGTTAAGGAATGTTATTCTGCTGTCTTGGATAATTTAATGCAAAGAAATTTGGTAGCCTGACGATGTTCTAAGAACTAAAATTAATAATGCAATGAAACAAATCTAACGATTTAGCTTTTAAACAAAATTATTTATACTTTAATATTTCTTAATAAATAACACTATAAGCGTAATTAATTCATCTTTTGAGTATTTTTCATGCAACGTACACACGAAGGATGCGCAGGAACGTCGAACCATCTTAATTCTACAGACATTTGAATCGGAGCACGCGAGTACATATACGAGTGTAGGTCTAACGGTATACTTTAGTCGTCGTACGGAATATAAATTTCAAGGTTCTTTCGCGAAGACACTGCTTCGGTCTACATAAGTACACACGTGTATATATGGTTGCATGTATGTTTTATATAAACACACGCTCATCTTGTAACATGTGCATCTTATAACATGTGTCCTTTCCTGTACACTGCCGGTGTAGTAAGATGAACGTCGCATGAATTAAAAAAAAGATTCCCTCTTACCATAATTACACAATTTTTTATTCCCAGCTATTTCCATCTCGATAATACAAACACAGTCTTGGCTCGTATTCACATAAAAAGCTAATATCCTCTTTCTTAACTTAAAAATGTTTCCATCCAAAGTCACGAAAATGAAGATATAGAAAACTTTGATAAAAGAACCACGGAGAAAGAACATTAACGAAGTTAGCTTAAAAGCAACGTATGCACGCGAGACCGCATACCACGTAATCGACTCTAATCAAGAAATTCGATAACGAAGTAGAAAGGAAACTGAGAAAGAAAAGAAAAAAAAAAACAAAAACAACGAGAGTATAGCGACGATCGACCGCGAAACACTGAAAACGCGTTTTATCTCAGCACCCTCGCTCCGTATCTTTTTTTTCACCTTGCCGCACACACGATTATCGTCCTCATTAATAAAGGGATTACGCGAAAGGGGCGCTAGCGGGCAGGCTCTCGCGAAAATAAAACACGCGTGTGCGGCTAAGCTCGCCGCATAGGACAGGTAGCACGGGTGAATTATTATCGCGGACAACGCGACGTTCACCCACTCGCTCTCTCTCTGTCCCTCTCGTATCTTCAAATTCCGCGCTCTCAAGTGCACACGAGCAACGACGAGCTTTCGTGTCTCTCCCACACCACACGCGAGTAGTCCGCGTTTCTCTCGTATCTCCTCGCGTTCCACGTGTCCGAGGGACGTCGGACGTTAAATTTGACATCGCGGGGCATAAACAAAAGGGGAAGAATTCGAGGGTCTCTTTTTCTCTTTCTCTCTTTCTCACCACTACATCCCCTTCAGCTCGTTCACATGTACGTTACACGCTTCAACGTATATATATATGGTCGTACGCGTGTGTTAGATGGCCGCACAACCGTTGGAACCATCTCGCGCGAGCTTTCCCAAGTGGCATGCGGGATCCGTCAGGGGCATTCAAATATACAGAGTGCTATTATTTACGAGCTCTGGATACATGGGGTGCCACGGATTCTCGACTAAAAAACGACACGCGTCTGGTCGTTCCACTCGTCTTCGAACGCTTCTTTCTGCGGATTCTAGTTGCTCAGTTTTTTTTTTGTAATTCTGGTTATGTTGTTAGGGATTTTTGTGATTGTATTGAAAATTGATAGAGGTTGTGTAGATTTGGGAATGTCTGACAAAGAATAATCTTGCCACTGACAAATTTAGTTATTTTTAAAATTATTGCCACTGACCAACAGGAATAAATTTCGTCCTAAATTATTCGCTAGAAATAATACGTCCAACGATAATAACTAGACTGCGGATCTTTATGCAAATTCATATGAATTATAATTCATGATTCATCAAATATTGCAAGTAGAGCTGATAACTGAATATAAATATGTAAAATACAAAGGATACATGTGACATATTCAATGGTTTGTCTTATATGTAAAATTTGAAAAACATATGCAATAAGAAAAATATGTATTTGCATAAAAATCCGCAGTCTAATAATAACCGAAACTGATACGATTAATGAGATTCCGTAACAAAAATACAGTTTGGTGAGAAGATCGATTCAAAGGACACCGCCAGCCGGAAGCGAAATTTATCTTAACCCAAAAAGAATTATGATCGAAAACGTAAAAGCACGTTTACCCAAGAAAACCCCCACGTATCGTACATGAACGACTCTGGCTTCTCTCCTTAGCAACGAGCAAACAAATATCGGAGTATTTATGCGCGGTGCTGACGAGGAGCAGGGTCTCTCTCTCTTGAAACGAGAAGCAACCCTTCGACGTGTCCGAGAGTAGAATTTTAACGGCACGACCGTAACTCTTACGACGGCAACGAAATTAAACGGGCTACCACTGGGTTCAACGAAGGGGAAGGGAAAGCTAGAGAAGCAGAGAGAAAACAAAGAAAAGTAGGAGCCACTTTTGTAAGTCCGTCCAAATTTCCATCGCCTTTTCCCTGTATCGAAGAGGGTCGAAAAATTTCAATAAGCCAATTCGGACAATGGAGGATCGACACGCACGTGCGTGCGAGCTTAGGAGGATCGAGTACTCGCAGCATCGTCTGGCCATAGACCCAAACGCATTGTCCGCATTTGTTTCGTTCTCGAAGGGTACAAGAACGGGTAGGGTGAGGCAAGAGGAGTGGGAAGGGATCCTTCGAATATAAAACCACTGCCAGTGACGTCGTGGGTGCAACGATGCGAGGGATTCGGTGCATACGTCACAAATTCGTCACGCCTTGGAACCGAACGATACCACACCGCGTTTGGAAACGTGAATGTGCTGTGAACGGATAAACCGATCGAACGGTATATACAGGATGATTCAGGGAATATCACGTGATATACGATTATTTCTGTTTATACCGTATCGGTCCGTTGGAGAACGAGCGAATGAGATTCTTTTGATAAATTGCTATGGTTGACCGATTAATGATGAAGGGAAAACACTTGCTCGGCTCAAATCAATCGAAAGCTGTGGTATCTTTGTTTTTCAAAGTGAAATTCTTGACAATGAGATCGTGTATCAATTTCACGTTCAATGAAGGATCATAAGGATCGATTGATAGATAGATACGAGGACTCAGAGCTTCTCGAGCAAACCCAGCGTAAAGTTAGCGAGCAAATACGAGCTGCTTACGAGACGACCACTTCGAATTCGAAGCGACAATCGCGATAATTGGCCCGACGATCGGTCGGAGCCGATATGTATCACCGTGAAATCTAGTTAGTCGTGTCTTCGACGAGAAAGAGAGATAGAGGGAGACGACGAGATCTTCGAAGCTTTCCTGCGTCGGATGAATAACGTTCCGGTTCGAAAAGGATCCTCCGGCTAAATTTTGACGCCACCGGTTTGCCTTGATTCGTAATAACAACCGTGGCCGAGTTCGAACGTGAACGATGTTTTTCGTAGCCCATACTCAGCCGGTCGTAACTTACGTCAGTTCCGAACAAAATTCCGGACAACCTATCATTGTTACCCCCGGCCCTGGAAACTAGTCTGGGGTGACTAATCTTTCACGTGAACGCTGCTTCGTTTCTCTCTGTCTATCTGTCTGTCTTTCTCTTCTTGATTGCATCTGTCTATCCCATTGCGAAATAAAGGACACTTTTCTAACGAAAAATGTTTTCAACGTGAAAGACAAATAATAGGACAATTCTAAAAAAAAAATGACACGCAACGAAATTGAAGAATAAAAATTCGTAGATTTAATACTGTTGGTATAAAGATCGTAAAAGGTGATGTACCAGCACCCTCTTCTTACCTTCGACCTCCTAGTCGCACGAGGATACGCGCAAGAAAAATTCTTTCGTTGAATCTACGTCGGTCGAGTCTTCCATAGGGCGTGCAATTTATTCGAATCCCCCTTTCCGTGGCATCTACGCGGCAGCGGATTTCCGTTTTCCAATAAAATCTCGGTTCATGTACCGCCGGTAAATAGCGTTCCGCATCTTATACGCTTCGAGGCTATAAACCAAATCAAATTCTCGTCTTGCGGTTGAGAAGAAAGGTAACATTAAGGGAGGGGAGTCGCTGACGAAAAGATTCGAGTTGTACGAAGTAGCATTAAAGGGAATGGATAAAGTACATTGGGTAGATGGAGCGAAAGATAAGAATCATTTATTGATATTAGTTCTGTGAATAATATCTACGGGGTTCTCGTTTCTACTTTAGACTTTCCAATTTTTTAGATAAGAAAACATTTTCTTTTTTCGAATAAAAACTTGACTAACTTAAGAACCGAAGGAACGGTAGTAAAGACAAGTTCCAGTGGCACACTTTTAACAAAAGGAAATTGTTCACGGAAGGACCCTCATCCAAAATCCACCGTGTCCTCTTTTCTTTTTCCAAAAGCCGAAGAGGAAAGCTTTGTTCGAGCCGGTAGTGACCCAGTGAATCCACACGGTAGGCAATACGCCTTCGTTTCGAGGCGTCCTTCGCCTTTTTCTTGCCAGACGCAAGATTTACGAGTATCGTTAAACGATAAAACACGTTACGCGGGGCGCGAGGACGACAGCTTGTACGAGTTAATATGGTGGCAGTGGTAGAAGAGTAACCGTTCCTAAAGGCTACGTGCTAACAATTTCAAATGGAAGATAATAGACCGTACCTTTCGTAGGAACTTACCCATGTTTTGGTGCATCATAAAATCTCTTCACTTTTAACGGCAGTCCTCCGACAGACCGACCGATTTCTCTCCTGCTCCATGTCTTTATTGCTGGAACGTGACCCGTCCTGGGAAGACTCCTTTTGCGGTGAAAGAATAGGGAGATAGGGTAGTCGAGATTCGCAAAAACTTGCTCGACGGTTACTCGACACGGTGACCCGGTGAACCTTCCGAGAGGGATGAACAATATATTTCGGTAGCATCTTCGACCGAAGAAGATTTATGGAGGATCATAAAGCAATAGCCGGGGAAAGGTTGTATATCTTGGTAAGGGAAAGTCAAAAAGAATTGTTCTGGATTTTCTGGTATAGATCTGTTGAGGTTTTTCAAAAGAGAGAGTCTGGGTCTCTACGAAAAGATTTTTTTTACGTTAATGTTTTACACTATTTAATGCGACGAATGGAAATATTTTTCTAATATACCTACATTAAATTTATATTATTAATTTAATCGAATTTCTCTATCTTGATATGACAAATATTTAGAAAAACTAATCATTAAATAAACGCATAAAATTGACATATTTAACCACACGCTGGAAAAAGAGTTTAAAAAATATATCACTCGACAATTATGATTTGTTTTATTCGTCCTAGGTCGCAAAGCGAAAGAAAAAATAAAATTTGCAACGAAATGACGTAAATAATTAAAACAATCTCATCGACACGTACCTTTTTCTTTCGTCGTCGTTACTCACCGCTATGCGAAATTATTGCGGACCGAAGTGGAAGGCGTTAAATTCGGCGAAAAGGTGAAGAGACGAAATTTCTCGTGCGCCGTCGCCGTTGGTTTCTGTCGTTAATGAGGCTGTCGGTTGATGAAACCTACGTCAGGACGGAGCCGCAAAGTGGTCCGACGTTGGCGAATTTGCGGTCGGTCATAGAACTCACGGTCTCTCTCGCTCGCACTCTCTTTGTCGTGTCGTAACACGAGTACCGCGATTACGATAAACCGGCGTCGCTCCGCTACCGTTCCTACCGACTTCCGTTTCCCCTACCCGCTAGCCTTCCTCACCTATCACCCTTTTCACCCTCTCTCGCGCCCTCTTTCTCTCCGTTCGACGTGTTCTCGCCCGCGGTGGGTAAGATAAACGTATACCTACCGCGCGCGGGGGCTCGACTCGAGACTTAAATTAAATCCGGCTAATGTAACCGACGGGTATATTAGATCTCTTGTCTGTGGCCTTGAAAGAGGGTGAGAGAGAGAGAGAGAGAGAGAGAAATAGAGAACACGAGACAGACAGATAGAGAGAGCTGTGGTTTCCTTTGCTACTCGCGGAGTCCAAGGGTGCTGCATCGCAGACGAGTAAAGGAAAGAGAGAGAGAGAGAATGAGACAGAGGAAAAGGCAAAAAGAGAGATAGAGTGATGATAAAGGAGGAAGATCGAGCGCAAAGAAGAATGGACGAAGGGCACACGGGAGAGACGGGAGTCGCATTTGCGAAGCTTGAAAGGACCCTGCATCTTTCGATCGACATGCATCGACTCCGGGATGAGAAAGTTGCCTCGGCTTTCGCCTTTTCTCTATTTCTCTACGAGCCCTTTCATCGGGCCCTAAGCGCTCCCGGCGTTTTTCAATATCACCCTGGAAAAGAGATCGAAGCTATTCTCGCGGTTCTATGGTAGATTCAATGATTTTTTGATGATTGCAAAATGACGTCAAGTAGGTATTTAACACTTAATTACTCGTGTTAATAAAGTTATACTACTGCTCGGGTGGGGTATGTTTAACCCTAATTTTCAAAGTAAAATAAAATACATTTTTTACTGTTTTTTATTATATTTATTAATAAAATTATAAAGAATCAACATCATAGTAATGTATAACAGTCAACAAACGCGTATACCCCACGCGAGTAATTGAAAGTTAATTACAGAAAATTTGATACCTAGTATTTTTTAATAATTCACTTTTTATTATATGTCATATTTCCTAAATCAGATTATTTATTTCTTTTGAACGCGTTAATAATCTTTATCGACTACCACGAGACACGGATTAATGTTACACGATTAAGATCCTCGTCGTATCGCTTAGATTCGCGACAAATTTCATTTCCAACGACACGAGCGTCGTCATCATCTTGAAAAAGCGCTATCCAGTCAGCCAGACGACATTAATCGAATTCCTCTTCGTACGATTTATCATTATCCCGTTGAACGCACGCGAGGGTGTGAGAGAGAGTGAGAGCGTCGCCGTGGAAAGTCGCGAAAATCGTGAGATATCGCGGCTCGTCACTTCGAGGCATCGAATCGTTCGATCGCGTCGACCTCGTGGTACATACCATCTAGATTCGGATTAATGTTTATGGCGCCCAAGGCACACCGAGATATCCCTACGTGCCGTGGGGATACGACAAGCTGATAAATATTAAGAACCACCGTACTGTCATTTTTCTCCATCGACTTTGCACGCGAGCGATATTTATCGTTACCCTGGTAGACCCTCCCGCTAAAAGCAAAAGTAGACTTCTCGAGTCAATGGGTTATGAATAATTCGTACGAAGAAACTCGTTAGCAGGAGACACGATGATTAACTTCGACATCCTTGCGTCGTACTAATGTTATCCTCGTTCGTAGTAGACTCTCCGACGGACCGAGTCGGAATTAGAGAAAAATTGCGGACGCGATAAAAACTCGGAGATCTGATGGGAATAGAGGAAACGAGAAACAGATACTGAACGAGTGGGGTAAAAAGGATGGTGATTACACGAGGAACATGTGGTGAAAGAGTGCGAAGGGATACCGAATAATTTTTACAGGGAGTTTGCATGCATTATGAATTTTACTTTCAAAATGTGTACCGAGTTAACTAACATTTTCAAGGACTCTAAGTTTCTAATTTTTACTCGATCGTACTATCGTGAACGAATTCTAATTATCCAATTTAAATTACCTTAGAAATATTTCTCGTACCGACGTCCGAGATATTCAACATTTTGTTTCAAACTTTCCACCTTGACCAGAAAAAAGTTCTCGTTACCGTGTAAAATTATCATCGATCGATTATTTTGGGAAAAGGTTCGAGGCTTAACGCGTTCTCAAAAATGTGAAGGAGCGAAAACGAAGGTGGGAGAGGTTCGTCTCGTGCCGGCGGTCGCTTAATTAAGCGGGCGCGCGTATACGCTCTCGTGGGGTGGAAAAAAGATCAATAAAATCCCTAGTCTACGGGCGACCGCATTCATCGGCCACCCCATTTCTACAACATATTTTGCAACCTCACCCCATTTCGGTCCGTGCTTCTCCCTCGTCGCCTCCACCCCACTCTCGCCTTCGCCGTCCTGTACCCACGTGCTCACTTCCTCCCCTCTCCTTCGTGCCGAACGGTCGGCGAAACGAAACGTGGAGGGGACGACCGAGAGCCGTTTGCCGATGCCAGACAAAGATAGAAACTGAAGGAAAAAAAAGGACGAGACGAAAAAAATAAAGAAAGTTTATTGTCATTGGCGTAGACTAGTAGAATAGTAGAAAGTAATCAACCAAATTTTTAGTCAATTTTTCAAATCATAACAAAAAACACTTATAATAACTATTAACGCTAGAACTACCGACGTTAAACCTATGTTTATTTTCATCACGTGTAATGATTTGATAAATATTAAAAAAGTAACATTTTATATCCTATTTCTAATGAATAAATATCAAATAAGTAAAATAGACTATACATTTCTACGAAAATTGTTTTATTATTCGAAAAATGGTGAAGATTAAAAGCACGTAACCAGTCATTTTGACTGCTTCGGTAGTTCTAGTGTTAAGAAGAATTTATAAGATTATAGTAATAGATAATATAAAATATGTTGATACAACAAATATTCTCTAAAATGAAAATGAAATAACTGTATAAATTATAATCGTGCTAACGATGATAATTCAAAAAATAACAATGATTGTATTAAAATAAACCGTCAAAGGCATGTTTACATTGTTTAAAAATATACTTTTACATAATTGTCTATAAAATCCAATGACTA
This sequence comes from Ancistrocerus nigricornis, assembly GCA_916049575.1. Classification (NCBI taxonomy): domain Eukaryota; kingdom Metazoa; phylum Arthropoda; class Insecta; order Hymenoptera; family Vespidae; genus Ancistrocerus; species Ancistrocerus nigricornis. Next base: position 11,710,632 of record OU696666.1, on the reverse strand, counting down.
TGAAGTTAACGTGTTAGTGAGCATGGAAGAGTGAGAAAGAGAGAGAGAAGGGTCTCGTGCCGGAGCGAGGCTCGCTCCCCACTACCCTGAACGTTACCCCCACTCCTGACGGCACGAGCCTCTCCTCCGAGTTCGCTTCGACCAACCGGAGATTCTCGACGGGCTGTCAGTTAGTGCCGTGGCGCCGTGACGGTACGGTGACCTTTCGCGTGTCGCTCTCATTGAACGTCCTTCTTCTTCTTCCTCCTTCGCGTTCTTCTGGTGCCGTCGCGCGTCGAAGAAAATTGTCGAGGTAATCGCGGTAGTAGAAGGAAGGACAAATTTGTGAGAAAAAAAAAGAAAGAATTATCATACTGTGATTTATTTTTCTACCGAATTTTTGCGACCCCCTGCATGGAGAACACGTCGCTCTACAGTGTGTAGTTAGTTTTTCTTCGAAAGAAACTCCGGTCAGTGTGCACGAGGTAGTTGTGTTTACGCGAAAGTGTTTAACCTCTCCTCGAAGTAAGTGAATCAATTTTTTTTTTAAACGTCGGACGAGGAAAAAAAATACAATCCTGTGCGATCCAATGATCTCTACGCGTTCGTGATCTATCGTGTGTGTTACTCGGGTTCTATCGCTGACGGGCCCATGTGGATAACAGTTAACAAGGTGAGCATACAGAATTGCGTTACGAACGAAAGTGTGCTACGGAGTGTGATAATTGAAGAACTATTCCCTCTAGAATCGTTTAACGTTCCGTTCTTTTCCAAAGCCTTCTCTATGGTGATTACTTGGGATTGGGTGAAAAATATAAGGGAGGGAAAAAAAAAAGGAAAGTTTTTTTCATTAACGTTCTCTCGTTTCTCGTTAAAATAAATATCGCGTAAATTTAATCTTCGATTACTCGCAAAGCTCGTGATAAGTTACCAACCCCCAACTACCCTTCTCCACATTTATAAAATAACATCCCGTTTAATCCGACTTTGAGGTCGGACTTTGAGCCCTCTGGAATATAACTGGACGTTTTCCCCGTTCGTCGAATCTCTCGCGTATTCCCTAATCCTTCGGTGAAGGAACGATCGTCCCGATAAAGCGACGATCGTAGGATAACGTCTGGATCTAACCCTCGGAGTCACCCTCGGGAGAAGGTGATCGAAGAGAGACGGTTAGAAGAAAGTGGGGAAGAAAAGGAAGAGGGAAATCGAGTTTCGTTTTGTTTCGAACACCCTGACCAGTCGAAGCTCCCGTTGGGAGCACAGCGGGAAAAGCACGTCGGCGATTAGTCGATGGGGATCTCTTCCTAAGACTTGCTAATTTCCTGCCGAGAAACTGGTGGTGAAGAAGAGGAGGAGGTCATGTGGAAACGGAAGAGGCCATCTATTAGTGAGAAACGAGCTATGGGACGTCGTTACGTATACCCTCCTTTAAATCTACGGCTTGACTGCCTTTCCTTTCCCCCCTCTTGTTTCAAGATGGATATTCCTTCTCGCTTTTCCCGCGGAAGTATACACGGGCCAGACGCCCGCAAAATAACGCAACAGGCAATGACGAACGCGAAACGGAAAAGGAAGAGCAAAAGGGAGAGACAGAGAAAGATAGATGGTGGGAGATAGAAAGAGAGGACGGTGAGAATTGGAAATGCTCCAACCGCATCTTCGAACCTGAGCCTGACGATATAGAAGCGACAGTAGAACTGAAATAGGGAGAGAGAGAGAGAGTAGAAGGAATCTTCGATTTTTCCTTCGGAGTTACCGTTTCTCCCGGGTCGAACGGCTAAACGGATTAATCCGTTTGACGTTCCGAGTGATCTTTTTTACCTCGTTCGGGTAATCCAGAGACTCTCTGGATTAGAATCACTATTCATGCGTTAAGTTGCGTTCGACTGGTCTAGTGTAGGTATATTTTCTTTGAATACCTAAGTGTTTTTTGAGAGGAAGTGACGGAAAATTTTGGTCGGGTCGGGTACTTTGTTTTAAGTTATATAAATTCTAGATTTCTTTTAAACAATTTATTCATATTTCTTATTTGATTTATATTGTTTAAATTCCAAACATTCGGTACAGAAGTATCATTGACGAATATTCGTAGCGCGAATAAGGTTAATTTTAACTAATTCATAAATTATAAATATATTACAATCGTTTAGTTTCTTTAAGAAATTTTGATCATCGTGTATATTTCACTACAAAAAAAATCCCAGTCAATTTCCATAGTTCGAGTTCATTTCGTCCCAGTTAGAAACCTATCGTATCCATCACCATTCCACGTATCGACCACCCTTCGTTATTTCCTGCAAAAAGGATATCCCACGAAGTTGTAAATATTTCGCAGAGAAACATCCCCTGCCTAGGTTATACCTATAATATCTGCGCACGAATCACCCGAAGAGAGGAGGAAGGGAACACGGTCGGCCCTCTCCTTTATGATAAATCGGAAAAGGTCCAGCCGCGAATACGGTCCGTGTCATATTCGTGATTTCGGATGGGACACGAACGACGGGAAAAGTAGGTTCTGAATATTGATGAAAGTATCATGAATATATTCATAAGCCTAACAGTTTGTTTCCGCGGTGGGAAGAACAATCCTTTCGTCGTGCTGGTCCTCGGTCTGGTGGATAAGAAAAGGATAGTACCTTTCTCCGTCTCTTTCTCTCTGAAGAAGGTAAATTCAAGGGAATTAATAATCCCGATGAGCCGTTCGTCGTTCAACGTCGTTCAACGTAAGAAAAGTAGGAAGTGGAGGTCGAAGACGAAGTAGAAGTGGAGGCGGTAGGTCGTGATCCATCGTCTAGTCGCAAATTGATCCAAGAGAAGGAGAGGCCGCGTGGACCCGTCGCTGAACCCACGACGACGCTCTTCTCGATTACGAGCGAATATTCTTCGAGAGGCTCGGCTCCGTATAATATCTTCATTACGAAAGAAAGACGGTGTACGAGTTTTACGACGGTCTCTCGGACGAGTGGTCCCCCATCAGTGGCTTACCTGTCTCAACGGGACGACGACGGAACGAACTCGTCGAAAAAAGTCGCGTCGTAAATTATCGTCTAGTTATTATTAATCCGCGCGACGACTAGCGAAGATCTCGCGAACGATCCTTTATAGTTCCTCGACTATCTCTCATTCTCTCTATCTCTTTTTCTCTCGCATAGTTGAAACTCATCGAGGAAGAAGAAAGGATTACCGAGAACAAGCGGAAGTACCGGATTATGCCATAACTGGCGTGAATTCTTTTTTTCTTTCTCTTCTTTTTTAAACGAATCGTATAACGAGGTAATGGAAAGTGACGACGAGATATTCGAATTTTATATGGGGAAAAATTCCGCGTGGAAAAGGAGATCTTCGTGTGCGAATCGTGCAAAAATAGGAAAAGAAGAGTAATACATGAATTATTGATTTTATTTGACGTTTTCGTATGAATAAAGGATCGAGAAGTCCAAAAGTGACGGTAAATTTGTGGTTTTTTTTTTAAGAGAGAGCGAGAGGAATTCGGGAAACGTTCGATGTCGGTGGTCTTTATTTTTGATCGTCGAAGTTCGAAATTTGCCGTGCGATGGGACAACTCGGTGATTCTCCGTCTGTATTTTATTCGAATTTATGTCGTGAGTCTTCTTCGTTACCTCGTCGTCGTTCGCTTTCGAACGGTCGTGAGTCATGCCGAAATTCATAAAAGAAACATGATCATAATCATTTTGAAGATCTTCATAAATTTATGTCAAAATAATAGCTATTATTCCAAGTAATTATCACTGACATCAACAATTTTTGTCATCGTAATATCATCTTATAAAATTGCTTTTTCATGTTCTCCGCACTATCATCGAGACTGTTATCACTTCATACCAAAATTCCACCCTCTCTCTCGCTCTCTCTTCATTTTCTTTTCCAACCAACAGCATCAAATTCTAGCAATATCCTCACGCGAATAATAAATATCATCGTTTTCACGTAGGCGTACGCGATGTCATCGAAGTAATCGAAATATTAATTATTCGTTTGCATAATTAACGCGGACGCAATAAAGCGAGAGCTCTACTCCCATATGCCATCGAAGATTAACGGCGACGCGACCGAGCGCGGATCGTTGATGTTCATTTTGAATATTAACTTCTCGGAAATGAACGCCGGGGATATAGTCGAATGGTTACGTCGAAGTTTAAACGCGAGCGAAACCGTGAACCGTGCGTAGCACAAAGGGAGAGCGAACACGCGCGTTTCTCCGCGAGTCCGATCCTCTCTCGTCAGTCATTCGCCATCTTGTTCCTTCGTTTTACGATCGTCAAACGTCTAAGGGGGTTTCATAAGATGCGAAGGTACTCGAGAGATAACTAATTTTTAACCGAAAGTTTATGCATTGTTAGTCACGTAACGTATTAAAGGTACCTACTTTTCATTTTAACCAATTAACACTAGATTTACGAAGCGTGTCGTAAAATTACGAAAATCGTAAAAAACAACAACAAGATTAACATTTTTTAACATTTTAACATTCTTTTTCTATCACTTGTATTAACTGTTATCCATTTAAAGCCTTCCAATTTTTAAATTCTTTATGTGGTATAAGAAATGTCCATAAATCTAGTGTTAGTAAACCTAACGATTGTTAACCTTTAAGTGTGGAAATAGAGTCTCACAGAGCTTTGGCTCTTTCTGATTTTCCAGAATCGCATACTTCTGCGCTTTCCCCGCGATTAAAACTATAAAATTTGATTAATTCTACTTATAATCTTTTCATTTAAAGTCCATACATCCACTTCAAGAGCTTTTTTCACTAATTCCATTTATAGTTACTTGAAAGTGTTCACAGTTAAAGGTTTACTGCGATTTTATAAGTTGAAAAGTTCTTTACAAGTTCGAGGATAGACATAGAACGATAGCAAACAACAGAGAAATTTATTTCACCATTTTGAACTTTTCCTACCCTCTTTTTACCAACTGTATTTCGAAATTTATACGCCTTGCTATGCTTTTACGTCTTTGAAAAGCTCGAGATACGAAGAGATAAGACTCGTACGCCGATATTTCTCCAACGTTATTACCCTTTCTATCTTCTTTACGCGAGAAAATCCTTGGCCATGGATTCGGGACTCCCCCTCGTGCGCCGTTTATCCACGCTCTTTCCAAACACGAAAACGAAACAGCGGGTGGCCGAGTGCCCGGCACGATGACGGCTCAACGTCAGCGTGAGATAGAAAGAGAGAGAGAGGAAACGTCGGTCTACTGCCGACGAATTCAAAGTCAGTGGGTGTCTCGCTGCACCTGATCGTCGGACATCCATCTCTCTACCCCTCTGAAGTAGTATCCCTTGCTCGGGAAGGTGTAGAAACTCTGTGGGAGACTTTACCGCTTTTCTACCCTGCACCGGACACGCTCGAGTGCGCATGACCAAGAAGTAATGGCTTTCTAATTGCTCTCCGCGTGGACGAGACGATCGACTCTGAGTACTTCGTCGTACCGTTGTCATTGAACGACGAGAATACACGAATACCGATAGAAAAAAGGTGACGCTACCTGAAGGAGACGACTACCGGCAGGTTCTCTCGTCATTATGGTATACCCAGTGGGATCGTTCGAGTCGTTATTGATCTAGGTCTCGCGGCGAACACTGACAGTAAGATATCGTCTAACCGAATAAGAAAAATACCTAATAACTGATTTACCATCGAAATGGTACACGAAACCGAGACTCGTGGATGATGTAATTTACGGATTAACGTTGGTCCATGGATTTGTATCCCCCCAGGAGTACATAACTTATCGTACTTATGCCTTGTTACACGCGGAAGCTAATACGAAGAAATAATTCACTTGGTAATATGAAATCCAATGATTGAAATCGCTTTTACTCATTTTTAACGCTGATGCCATGCATGAGTTGATCGGCTTCCGGTAGGCAATAAGCACCTTCACTTTCAAATTCACGACCGGCCTAACAGCCGAGGAGCAAGCTCGAGCAAATCGAATACGAGAATCGTTGATGTTTGATGTGAAAGGAACGTGCTAAAGAGGAAAGAAAGAAAAAAAAAGATGAAGCTCCTCTTATCCTACTACTACGGACCATAGCTTAACGCGAGCGAAAAAAGGATTAGATCGAGATAGCTCGGTGGAATCCGTAATATCGTAGGGAAATGATGAAGTCGAGTTAACCGCGGGATAATAAGGGAAGTGGTTAACGAGGGGTTCGTTAGCGTCGAGGAAAAGGTCATTGGTATGGGAGTAAAAATCCCGTTCTCGCGAAAAATAGAAGCCCCACGCTATACATGATCGCTCTCCGAGTATTCGAGCGCACTCTTATCCGTGTATGCATTTGTATGCGTATATACCGCGTATACATCGTGCGAACGCAGCGACTCGGAAAATTACGACGTCAAAGAGTAGATCTTACGATCCTTTCCCTTTAATAACCAACGACGTTATAGCGATGACGCTTCGGGATCACTTATTATCTCTCTCTCTCTCTCTCACTCTATATCTCACGGATAACCTCACACCGTTCAATATAGGTATATTTTTTACGGCGATTCGTGGTTAAAATCCCCAGGCAATAATGATCGAAAAGCCCCTCCCCGACGGAGTAGCACCGGCATCGCCACCGCGATCAGCCGACATCACCATCACGAAGCTCGGATAATTGATAGAACCGAAGGGGGATGAAGCCGGTAATTGTTTTGCGAATCCCAATAAATTCGATATTCAAGCGCTCGTTCAATAGAGAACCATACCTACCTGAAAGTGGTTTGATTTTCTGTAATTGGTCCCGCACTTCACTCGCTTTTCCAAGTCAGTTTTGATATCGGTTTAAAAAACTTGATTGAAAAGATCCTCGAGTGTCCGTTTCTTTATAATTCTGGGATTTTTAAACAGTGATTTCTTTTTAACTAAAAGAATATGTTTGTCTTTTGTGTTATCTTTGAAGCTAGAGATGCGATTGTGAGTTTTATTAAACGAGCAAGGAATTGAATTAATGAGAGTTCTTCAGATCACTAGGTCCTACAGTGACTTCTCTTTGCTTTCTTTTGATTAAGCATAGTTGGTTGTACGAAGCAATTATATACGTTTAACTAACGTGTACTTTTATTGACCGAGGAACAGGTTCTGTAGGACAAAGAGAGAAAAAAGGTTCGTTCTTTCGTTAAGTTATGCGGTGTCCCGTTTTTAAATATTAGTAAGAGCCTCCAACTATTCGGCAACCCTTCCTTTCACCCCGTATACCTCTTCGTCTACCTATCCCCGTCTTCTTTTTTCGCTCGAACTCTCCTCGTCTTTCTCTCGGCACGCCGACTAGGACGACGAGAATAAAATATGCGAGAGGACATAATGCTACCTCCTTAGGGATACACCTGACGTGGGAGAGAGTCGCGAGAACCCTGTACCGAATATATCCACCCTCGAGGATAAGCGGTCTGGCCCATAATTCATTCTAAATACTCGTATGCTAATAACGGCGCTACGTTGCAACGGAAATTTACTATTCCCCAGGTGTTTCTCCTCCTCTCTTCTCCCTTTCGTAGCTTTCACCCTCTCTTTTACTCCCTTCTTTCCCCTTTGATATCACTTTTTCCCTTTTTTTTACCATCATCATCCTCGTCCCGAAATTTTTTTTCTCTCGCATCTACGGATTTACGTATTCTTCGATTAACGAGTTCTCCATTTATTCTGATACGAAATTCTCTGCTGGTAAGAAAATTTTTGCATATATTTTAGATCGAGTAATAACATTGTTTTGTGCTTCGAGGATACACAGTCTTTCAATTTTCTCTGGAAACGAATCGACGATAGGAGTCTCTCTTTATCTTACTTTCCTTTTCTTTTTCGGCATGAGAAAGAAGTCAGAGGTACCAGGGCGATGAGAACTGTTGCAAAGTGGAGATGATATATCAACAGGCAGGTCGAGATGACGACCCGCTGTGCCGTGGTTACCTGCTCTCACCCAAGAGCACGGGAATATTTTTCAACGTTTTCGATGCTCGTCCTCCAGTTCCCTCTCGTATTTTCTACCAAACCGACCATGATTATTCATGATCCCTAATGTCGTGAAATGTTGAAGTATTAATCGAACGCGTTCCGCTCGCTTTCGCCGACTAAGAGAACGTTATTGCGAAATTTAGTCGGAGTTTTCTTCCTTTTTCTTTATTTCTCCCGCGTACTCGCATATTCACGGCGAGACGAGCGCTATCGCTTTATTTATCGACACCCCCCTCCCTCCTCCCCCATGCTCTTTGACGCGAGTCAATGGGAATTCGTGTGTGGGACGAGACGAATGAAAAATTTATATCGAAACTACTCGAGATGACGCGTAACATGCAAAATCGACGTTTTAATTTATCATCAATATCGATTTAACTTTCGAAAGCCGGTTTCACGTTTTTTTTCTTTCTTTCCGGGTGAAATTTCATCGATAACGGGGTTTTGAAATATCTTCGTTAAAATCGACGATTAGGTTATGTTAATACAAATTAGAAATAAGAATTATGATTAGTAGTCCTTTTTAGCAACGTGAAATATTGCAGTCACGACTCATTCGTTTCTAAACGCGTCTACACACTTCTAATATCCATATCAGATCGGTAATCGAGCATTTCCAAAACTAATAACGCGAAAAGTCATTCCCGAAAATTAATTAGAGGATCGTGATTCCCCGAACGAAAACCAAGTCGAAGTTATTATACCCTGTTCGGGCAAGACCGAAAGCCATGTCGCCAATCTCAAAATAATAATGACTTTGAAAATTGCGGAAAGCTTTTAGCCACGTACTTACTACTCTCCCTCGCTCTCGTTATTGTTATCCAACTTCGAGACTCAACGAGAATAAGAATAAATCGATCGTAGAAGAACTTACGAATTCCCCAGAGCACGAATCCCCTTTTTCGTAACGTTTTAAAAGGGGTAAACGATCTCTCTTGCCTTTCTCGAACGAGCCAAGAAAAGAAAGGATTTCGTTTAGCCGTTCGAAAATCAGATAAAACGTTGAGTTTAATGCCCGCATGCAATGGCGATCTGGATCTTAACGGTTCCAACGGGAGTAGGATTGGCTGGTGGAAGAAGAACAGAAAAGCGAGCCACCAAAATTGGATGTGACTTTCGATTGTGACACGTTCTTTTATCTCTCTTTCTCTCTTACCTTTTTACTCTTTTCACCTTTTCTCGAAAAAATAGTGGCGATACGCTCGGAACTGCGGATTTAACGAGACTCTTTCTCTCCTTCTTGTTGCGTTTCCCGTTCTCCTCTCACCCTTTCCTCTACATCGAAACCCCCCCCCCCCCCCCACTATAGTGTGCTTTGAATGTCGCACTAACGAGTTCGGCCGGTAAATTATTTTGTAAAGGGGCGTTTTACACGCCTCAGCGTGGTACACGAGTTATAATTTCCGCAATGGCGACTTTATAGAACTGGTCGTTCTCTCTTTCTCGCTCGCTCGCTTCGGTACCGCAAATACGTGCTCTAAACGTTAGCCGTAAGCCGCAATCAATTCCGCGTTGGGTGTCGTATAAGCACCGCGCGCTCGGCTTAAGAGACAAGGAAAAAGAAGATGGAACTCGGCTAGCGATGGCTTCAAAATACTGCGGATTACATCGAGCGCCTGTGTGGCTTTCGCTCGAGCGAGGTTTTTTAAGGGTTGCTGGTGGAAATTAAGTTCTTTCGTAGATTAATACGTGATAGCGTTGTAAAAATGATATAAACAAATGTAGAGACTGAGGGAAGAACGATATTAGTCTAAAAAAGGTATGAAAATTAATGTTTGTACACCTTTGTACAGTTCAGTACCGCCTCTTTCAACAACTCGAAACACCGGAGGCAAAAATACTTTCAGTTTGCTGTAATAAAGGAAAAAAAAATATATAGGAGGATATGGCAATGTATAACTTAGTTTTTAGTCTCCTCAAGCATTTGGTCGGATGGACTTACAGCGTTCTTCCCTCTAATGTGTACACAGAAAAAAGTACAGTTCTAAAACAATCAGTTTTGTAATATCAAACTTTTCTAAAGATTGTTTTCTCCATACATGTTAATGATCATTTTATTTCATAAGATTGTCTAATAAATAATTTTTTTGAAACACACCAAGATAATAAATCAAAAGCCCATCGTTGATTGTGCGACTGAAACAACTCCTCTCGGCTTTGTTTCACGGTCCCTCCGAAAGCGACGGATTAATTTAAACGAAGACGAAGCGAGAAGGATCGTTTAACAAGCCGCGAACCCGTTCTTCTTTCCGGCGAACGCGACTCGTCGTCCTCGTCTTCTCTCGTTCTGTGTACTCCGGTCGAAAAGGCAATTAGCAGCGACGCGCGAGCGGCATCTTTGATCGTTCTTTATCGTCCGAAGAGGAGACAGTCGTGGATTCATTAATTCAATATCAACCCAGTCGTCCCTTCTCTCTCCTTTAGAGTTTACGTTCGCTTTAATGGAACGTAAATCGCGTGAACGATTAATAAAGGCCGGTGTGTAACGAATTAATGGTGCCGAACGCGCGAAATGTATTTTCTCGCTCTAACGAGCACCGGGACGATCGAGCCTATCGTACACCTTCCCGGAGTCTTGAATCTAAACGTACACCTGCAATTTAACGTCGTGTTCTTAATAGGCTTACGATACATCAGAATGTTATACGGTATGCGAGCGATGACTTTTTATTAACGTCAGATTGGCTGGTTTGAGAAAAAAAAAAGGATGAACAGGATTGGTTTTATTAAGTTCAAGAAACGATAGGTTTATGAAGCTAATCAACAAGCGTTTCTTGGAAGTGATGCCATGTTAAGATAAGTTGTGGCTTAGGGGACAGTACTTGTCTCTTCTACTGACCAAGTCTTATTCATATATTAATGATAAAATCCTGGTATAGATTTTTTGTAATTATGAACATTACCAAGACTGAAGTGTTAATTTCCACAATTGATATATCACAATACTTATCCCAGATATCAAGATTTTCATAACATAATCAAAGTGCTAGCGAGTGTGCATCAAGCTTTAAGCATCACAAATGAAGAAAAAAAAAAAAGAAAAGTGGCACGACTGGCTCGACGTACGTCGTTACGGGTGATAAGGATGGAAATAACGGATATAAAAGAGCGCGCTTAATTAGTGGAACGTCGAGAGGCAAATTGGAATGTTGGAGTCGGAGCGAGCGAAGAAGAAGAAGGGAGAGGTTAAGAATGAAGAAATGAAGAAGCGAAAGGGAAAAAAAACCGACAGAAAAATTCTTTTTTATTCGAGAAGGGAATTAGCATGCAGAAGCCAACGTCCGGTCGTATACGCCGCGCGCGCGTTAAGTAAAACATCGAGGATGAGAAGGTAACAGAAGGCAAAGGGGGAAGGTCGGTCGCGTGGCGATGCGTTCACCAACTTCGAAACGATAGAACGAGTAGGAGAATGGGCTTCCAACACGAAGCAATAGTTACCCTTTAATGCATGCGGGTGTCCTTTGTGCCTTTGGCTACTGTCGTCTTCCATCTCCCTCTCATGCTACACCTCAAATCCTTGGACCCTTTTTGTATCGTTGTCTCCTTCTAGAGGGATGGCTCCTCTCGCATACAAAAATACAAAGTGAAGGGACGGTCAGGCTACGCGTGCCGATTCCTACACCGAGAGAGAGAAAGATGAAGTTGGGTGAGAGTAGTGTGTACCGTTAAGAGGGAAGAGGGATCACAGGTATCGTCTATGGACTTCGTCGTAGGAGGTGGTAACCATCGTCCTGACAAACGCCATGTAACGGTGGACACAGAAGAGCCACCCTTCATTTCGTATTCCATTTCACTCTCCTATTCTCTTTTACCTCGCACACCGTCCTTTGTTCGAATTTCCTATAGCACGGAGATCTGGCCTTACCACTTTTATTTTTTTTTACTATCACTCTTTTTCTTATTACGATGTACCACAGACTGAATCGGTGATCGTTACTACCGGTTTTTCGGTCACTACGTATCTAGTTTGCTCCTAGTCCGATTTATAAGGTTGGGATATCTTTGGTTGAATTTTACCAGCAGTTATGAATAGAAAGATCATCCTTGTTAAATTTATGGTTACTTTGGGTTTATTTGCTATTAGACAGACTGTGTATATAGAATATCAGCTGATAAGTCCGAGCTCGTGTATGATAATGCCGCTTACGCCGACTTACAACGTTGCAATTCGCATAGGTTAATTTAATTCCCTCGTAGGATCCTCGTATCACGGTGGAATTCACCGGCGAATCTTCGAAATTACGCTCGCTCGCTCGCGAAGAATCTGCTCCCCAACGAGAGCGTGAAACATCACCGCTTTTTCCTCGAGGACAATGAATTATTCCGTCGGGGCGAACGTTTTCATTCGCCTCTCGTGCGTTCAGCGAGGCAGGAGGAAACGGTCGAGAGAGAATGAGAGAAAAAGAGAGAGAAAAGGGTAGCGAGAAAGACGAAGAGAACGTACCACCATCCCCCTTTTCAACCGGGGATTCTACTCCGAGGTCGCGCTGAAATCGTCGCTTAGTCGGACAGTTTTATCTCGCGGTTCAACCGGACGACTCCCTCTCTCGTACTTGTTCCCCCCATTATGCGCGTTACACGATAGCGATAGAGGGTTTAGAAGCTTGTAGAGTACTCCAGAATTGCAGCAACTGCTTGTTTCTAACTCCCTTCACAGATTTCTATCCATTTCTAACTTCATTTCTTGATAGTTTCTTCGTAGCAGATTAAGCGTTAATACTTGTCAGATACAATTAATGAAGTAAAGTTTCATCGCGAAATCAATTCTAACGGTCTGGAGAAGTTTGTTTTGTTTGTAACGTGTACATGGATTTATGGTTCAATCTTCTATTTTTTTTATACCTTACATCAAATACTAAATTGGTGCTTTGTTTTTAATAAAAAAAAAAAGGGAAATCGATCGATGGACTACTTAGGAATTCAATTATACCAGCTTATAGAGCCATTATTTCTTCTACCGTTTCCTTTTATCTCGATCAACGAAGATTAAAAGATAAAAAAGCTTTTTCTTACCTTCCCTTCTATCTCTCTTTCGCTCTTGTTCTCTCCTACTTCCAAAGTCGTGTAAAATGTTTCGGAAATCGATAGCTTACGACGAACGACGGCTTACCCGAGGTGAAACTTTCAAGATCACGGAGCATTTGCAAAACGCTCGAGCGTTTGGGTATGGGTAAAGCGCTTGAAAGCAACGTCGTCGCCGTTTCGAAAGGGTCGTTCGATCGGAAGTAATCGACGCGACGTATCGATCCGATTTTCTACGACTTTTGTCGGCCTCTGCGCGTGCAGTAAATTGGCCGACTGTTAGGTAGGTTGGTACCACGACGACGAGTACAATTCCAGGAGCATTGTTTTACGCGTAATTAACGTTCCCTCTGGCGTATCGACGACGAATTCGCTTTCCGGATCGTGCCCGATTGTAAAACGGGTAGATTACTCGTTTATTTCTGCTAAGAACACGCCGCAGGGACTTTAGTTTCTTTTACATCGTCTGTTAATTAACGAGATGACGTATCCTAAGCATTGCATTACTTTATACCTCGTAACTGTTGTTCTTGGGATTGTCAGATGATAAAAAGAAACATTTACTAGCATACGACTAAAGAAATTTGCATTTTATTAATTGGACCACCAAGACTCGGTTCGATATCCTCAACATTCGAACTAATTACTTCACTTCAATTTAGGTATATAAAATTTTTAAATGGTCGTCTATCGTACCTGCACATATCATCACTACAAATATAACACCAATTCGATCTTTTCGTATTTAGAAGACCCAACAGAGACAACAAATGTCCATGAAGCAAAAGTCACTCATCCCAACTTATGGGTCAACTAGGTGAACGACCTTGATCACTCTCTTTCATTTCCAAGTCATTGGTAATCAAAACGACAGCAGGCACTCCTCTCGACTACCATCCACCATTCGTTGCTTTTCATCAACGTCGAAAGTTCCGTCGGACATTATTCGGAGTCAGAAACGAACGCGTTTTACGGTAGTGGCGTCGTCGTTCACGCTCGATCGGTTTCTACTTCTCTCATCGTTGCGATCAGAAGCTCCGCGAAGATAGCTGAGGAAAAGAGGGGGGAGGAAGAAGAAGAAAACGAACGGAGGAAAAAGGAGGAAACGGAAGCGGAGGAGCGTTAAGCCCTTGAAGGGGCCGGGCTACCCCTGTTCAAATAATAAGTCCGAATGGAAGTTGGATTCCAGTGCAATTGCCCGGGGCAATTTCAGCGCGAGTCGCAATATCCCGGCCTTCGTTCTCTCTCTCTCTCTCCCGAGGGCCAACGCTATGGCAAAGAACTCGAAAAGCTTTCCATCTCTTTCCTACCTTGCCTTCTCTACCTCTCTCTTTCTCACACGACGTCTCTGGTGTCTCTCCTTTCGCCGAGCTTTCGGGGTCTTTAATCGTTTTAACTGCTTTTTGTGACGACCATTGCGAGCGAGCTTGGTGAACGAAACGGAAGGGACGTGTGCGAGAGAAAAAAAGTGTATATCTCTGCTCCTTCCAACCTCGATGCGTTTCGTGTGTAAAAGAAAGAAAGACAGAGTCCCAACGAAAGAGTAAAAGAGAAAGAGAATGGATGGGGTATGTCGTCATTGTACGTCGTATCGCGAAAAGGAAGAAGAGCACCGTTTTATACGTCAACGCGAAAAGGACGCCGTGCAAGATCGCGTCTCGCTTTCTTTTCACTTGGCTCGAGAAAAAGGGAGAACGGTGAAGCGAGCCGCGGCTCGTTATTACACCGTGGAACCCTCCAGAAAAGCTCTTCCTAAAGTTTCTACACCCTCGTCCAGTACTCTCAGCGATGTCCCATTGTCTGATCGTGCCGAGCACTGAATGGATACGAAAAAGAGTCATCGTTGCTTCTTCTGAAAGTGTTCACCGACCTAACGCATTCGCTGTCGCTTATGAATAGGTATGAGATATATACTTAACAGGTATTTATTTAGGTGTCGGAGCGTAAAGTAAAATTCATGAAAGACGTACTGTTAAGGACGATGTAATGGGGACCGTCTGTAAAGTTCAAGAAAATGTGTCAAAGTTCATCCGAGGCAACCAGCCTCCGTTAATACATTATGGAAGACATCCTTCTCAACTTCTTGTCTTCAAGAAGTAGAGTAGTAGATGTAGAAGACTTTACATCTCCATTTTTAATTGCGAAATAACTGTAAACGCATCGACCTGTAAATTCATTTAATCGGGATATAGGGTAGGTACAAAGAAAAATAGTTAGGTGCTACCGATGAACCTGTCAAAGGATCATCCTAGAAGGTCGTGAGGAAAACGGACCACCTGTAAAGCTGACGCAAGGCGCGTCAAAGTTGATCAGCTACTCGTTCTTGTAGCAGTAGTCCTACCCCGTGGTGAGGAGATCAAACGGATATCTTTGATAATCCACTTACTCGAAGTAGACAGCCTAAGGAGGTAAAATGGGGGAAGCAGACAATGAGAATGAGAGACAGAGAAAGAGGAGACGCGACGCGGAAGGATAACTGGGTGTCCCGCGGAGAGGGATTTGAAGCGCGCAAATGGCGCTCTTTGCTAAAACCCGACGAAGCGTGAGCTCGCATCGGTCGCCTGGAATAAACTTGAAGAACTTTTTTTTTTCTTCTTCCTTCGTGTTTCCCCTAAGCAGCCATCTCCGTCATCCCTAGAAAATCGTTGATGCCCGAAAAGTCAGAGAGCTATCGTGGGTCTGTAACTGGGCCTAGGGGTCTCAACAATGGCGGAACGCCTCTCGATCCTATGCTTCTCTCTCTCTAGTCCTTTTCAGCTGCACCGAATTATAAACGAGCCAACGGTTCCCTTCGGTGGCACGTAGTTGTAGACACGTAGCCACGGGAAATCTCTTTACCGTTCTTAAAGCCGGCTTATTAATTCGCAGCGTGCTTTCTTTGTCCTCTATCGCGCGAGTGCACGGACATCGAGGGGTGGGAGAAGTGGATAAAAAAAAAAAAAAGGATCCTAGTCGAGCAAAGAGAAAGAGAGAGCGTGACTCGGTTATACTCGGATTATACGTACCTAGCGATCACGAGTTAGGTGGATATCGAGATAGAGGGAGGAATATTCGTGATCGAAACGATTCCACGCCGATTGGACCCGCCGCGTTTTCATATCACGAACGTGCAAGATCGCCATAACGTGACGCTCGTATCGAATCGGTCCGTTCCAAAAATTGCGAGATGGGATCTTGCGGTGAAGGAGAAATGGAAATCAGCTTTGGCCGGACCTCGAATAGAAACGACTTGCAAATTCTAACTCGAGTCAATTCTCCCTTTTTTTGATGTGTAGATAAAGTTACTTCTCGAGGACCCAAAATATAAGGTTATCGTATAAACGATTTGTGTTATACATACCAAAGTGAGAAATCGATGTAATCACGATACTGTAAAAGGAAGAATCATTATTCCAAATCCCTGTTCACCTGGTCGAGCATTAGAAACAAAGAGCCGTATTCCTACATTTACTTTAAAGAGAAAAACTTACCAGTTCCAGTGTCTACTAAGAAACGAGAGCGACGTGATTTCTATCGAGCCAAGGATAAACGTTTCTACTCGCAGTTAAATTCCACAGTCTTGTCTCCTAAGGTAGTCTAAATGGTAGAAGTCCAAGCTTTCTCTCTCTCTCTCTCTCTTTATTCTCCATTTACGATCGCAACATCACTTCTCGATCGTCTTAGAAGGAAATCTTACGTTCGGAGGCAGAGTCCAAGAAAAGGGTCGTTGTACAGGGCAACGATTTTATCGACAAATGTGTAACGAGGGCAAAAGGAGATACCGAAGTTTCTCTCGAGGGAAATCCCCCTCTCTCCCTCGTTCTCTTTACTTCGAAAAGAGCCAGAGTCTCTAATACTCCCCGAAGCGTGTCTAACATCCCAGGCTGGCTCTGCAAAATCGAGGGGTCCACGGGGAGATTTCCAAAGCCGCGTATATACGTTTATACGTGTTATATGTGTAGTACGTATGGTATATACGGAAGGAGGCACGGGTAGGCACTCGACGGGTAGACAGCATCTGCCTTTGAATGGATGAAGATCCCTGAAAAGCGTTCCCGGTGAATCGAGTCGATATGGGATCGCTAGCCTATTATTAAAATTAAAGCGAGCGTAGCCAGCTAGTTCCGTCCTCGTTTAGCCTACTTTCCTATTCTTCTTCCGTCTTGCTCCCATACACACGAGAGTTCAGAAATCGGTCTCTGGAAGCCACGATGCCGCGCACCTTGATCCCCGGGGCCAGGATCGCCGCCGTTGCTTGGAAATCGCCGGGCATAGAAAGCACCGTGAAGAGGAATCCTTTTTACGAGAGCGTGACTAGAAAGAGAGATTTCTTCAGGTATTTTTGTGAATGCGGGGTCCGATCGAAGCTGATTTCTTTTTTTTAATTTGTTTTATTCCTCGAGGGAAGGATCGATGGACTCATTTTTTATTGCCGCTGGTACATCCCGCGTGTAGTTTCCAATAGCTAGTCTTGGGAACGAGAGTGAGATTTGATCAGTTATTTGCTGTTTTTCAATTCACTTTTTCATATACAGTTTCACCTTTATTTAGATCATCGTCGATCAAACACATAACACTTTAAATACACGAGCGAAATTTGAAGTTTCCGACTTCTTCAACGAGACCACGAACGTGCGTTGGCTTTTCTCATTCGATTTGTCGGACCGAGATTTCGTCTGCATCGAATCGTTCTGTCAGCAACGGCGAAACAAGTTAAAGCTCGTTCAAACTCGTGCGGTTGAACGCAGCTTGCATCGGTATAACGTTGAAATTCTGAGTCTATTATCAAAGTCTGTGCGCGGGTCGAACCGTATTCGATGGCGCGCGCGCGGCACAGTGTTATTCGAAAATTAACTGTGGCCTGCTTGGATGCGGTTTCACGGTAGGAATTTCTATGTAAACAGCCTTCGATCCATCTCTCTTTCTCTCTCCCTCTTCGAAGCTGCTGCAAGGAAAGAGGGTGAAAGGGTGAAGAGGGATGAGAGAACACACGCCATGCACTGGGAGGTTGACAGGAGGGAGTTCGACGAACGTTTGGTCGAGTCGTTAACGGAAATTAATGTTATCAGTTCGATATAGCGTAACGAGGAATATCGATTGATACAATTCCGTCGTTGCGTCTAATGAATTCCGAGTGAATGGCTCGAGAGCTCGGATTAATCCTTCGGGATAGCACGGTATCTTTACCATGTTTATCCCTTTATCGTTTAACAAGCAAATTCTTCACGAATGAACTTATCAACTTAACATAGAATTTTTACAAAAAGGTGCTTAGTGGTACTGCCGATAAAAAAAAGGTGAGTGATCGTGGGCCCGTAATGATTGGTAGTTCCAGAATCCTATAGCTGCAAGAAAGAAGAATATAGCAAGTAGCAAAACCGATAGAACTTCGTTTCTCTAACGATGATGGATGTCCACGTTTATCGCTGTCCGTGGAATGACCATTATACGGAAGATGAATTATTTTACGGAAGTTGGAACGTTCCTTCTTCCTAGACTCGAAGTATTTTACTCTTTCCCCACTCCTCCTGTCCCACCAGTCGCGAGTTACATTGCCGTTCATTTCGTTTCACATTTTCACGTGGTAACTCCGAAAGGAGAAAACTGCGATACCTACCGGGAAACGATTGATTTTCTCTTTGTTCTTCGCAAGGAAACCATGACTGTTCTCCTCTCCATACACTCGCTCTATCTCTCTCCCTCCCTCTTATTCAACGAACCGTGCAATTGCTTCAACGCTCCATACCGGCAGCCTGCGGATTATTGGCACTTTGATTAGTTGGAAACAACGTTACTCGGTCGCAGTTTTAATAAGCTATCGCACACTCCAATTATTCGACGTATTGAGCTTGAAGTTATGAGCGTTGCCGAACGCCTGACAAAATCATCGACGGAAATGAACGATATTAATACAATACCGGTGGCAGGGACATGAATTGATATAGGCTGCCCATTCGACGAACCGTTCACGACATTTTGCCCCCTACGTCCAACTGAAAACCCCTCCCCACTACCAACTTTTGGAAGGAGGGAGATGAATATACCAGCAGGATCATTCGTTCGTTCGAACGGGCTCGATTTCGAGTTCACAGTTATACTCTTCTTTCTTCCAACACCACGCGCACGCTCGTGTCCCAGCAGCAGCAGCTGTCCCATTTAATAGAGCAATAAAGAAGCGAGTGTAACTTTGATTTATACCTTAGCCATTATTTAACGGTATAGCCCAACTTCACGTCATATCGATGCGTTACGCTGCCTATAATAATTTCGAGGCTTCGATATATGTCCTCCTCTTTTTCCCGCCGAACGATGACAATGCTTTCTGGCGTCCTGTCTCTCTCCATCTTTTTTCTACCCTTCATTTTTTTTCTCTCTCCCTTGGCTCCAAAGTCCTTTAGTACTGGTTCCACGAAACGACCAAGCGCGGTGCGGTTGAAGTAACGCACCACCGTAAAAAAGAATCGCGTAGGAAATCGTCGATCATAAATATAAAAGGACCCGCTGGCATGCGTGCATTATACTTTACTTTATTGAATATATTTATGACACGTTGGATATGTTCTGGAAATGGATAGACCACCCGAAGGTAACGCTTTCGTAGAATATTTTCCAACTTACCATCCCTATCGAACCTCCAAGTGAATCCGTTTTTCTAGACGTTCCAGGGAAACTCCTCTTTCCCGTAGATTTGGTGTTTCTATAAATATTCGACTAGAGTGCGGTTTGGTCGATGTTTTGGGGAAAAGAGGTTTGGTCTGTTAACGATCCACCTGATGGTTCCTTGACATTTTCAGGGGTGAAATTCCATGTTCCAGGATGGTTTCTTCTATAAATAACATTCGTAGAAAGAAAAACCTTGTGTGTATGTATAAAAGAAGAGAAGGCACTCGGTAAAGATGGAGTGATCGTTAACAAGCAAACAAGATCACACGATCGAGAAACCTTATCTTAAATATAGTACGTAAAGTTTCGCGTTAAGTGGGGAAAGTAGGTAAAAAATAATTACAAGAAGCGTAACGAGCTTTTAATCGATCGGCTCGATCTATTTATCGGCCCTCGTTTAGCATTCTTGTGTCGGTTCTTAAGGCGTCCTGAACGGAGAACTTTCCCTATACAGGTTGTTTTCTTCCTTCATCCGGTCTCTCTCTCTCGGCTCGTTTACACGCTGGCGCCACTCTTGGAGAGACCGCTCGAGACACGACCTACTCGTGGAAGCGCACTTGTACGTGCCTGTCTGTATGTTTGTGTGTCTTGCCAAGTACCTCGAACTACTCGGTCAAGTGTACGTCGATGAGAGAAAGAGATAAACGCGAGAGTAAGGACGAGAAGCAGAAGGAACAAATCGATCACCGGCACGCCATGTACCTACGCGTACATCCAACACACGCATGCGAACGTCGTTAGGATCAGTTAAAATCGTTAATCTGCAGGGAACGGAATTTCTGACGAAGCCAAAACGTTGACAGAATTCAGTCTGTTTCAGGAACGAACACCCAAGCTTGCTGAAGTACCCTTCCTATCTCTCTCTCTCCCTCTTGATAATAGTTCGCACACGCGCTTATTGCACCATTTAAATTCGTAATAGTCCGTTAATTTGGAGGTTTCGCTTGCTCAGCTGCGATCGATCGCAAGAGGGGACAGGACTGGATTGGAGCTAGGTGGTGTGAGGGAGGTTTGACGAGAGAATGCTCACGGTGTGCCAAATATACCCCTCTCATTGTCCAAACTTGATGCACCCGGTAGAAGTTTTGGTAGCATTAATCTGCTGTTTTTCGAGTCCTCGTTCTTCCTATTACTGTTTTCCGACTCATCGATCTTCTCTAACCCCGAGCTCGTTAGAGCGTATCGCGGTTGGACAAATTTCGAAGATAAGTGGACAAAAAACTAAGCCCGTCTGTCTTTCTCTATAGAGAGAAGCGTATGGTCGAAACGCGAAGTGCACTTTTATAAGAGGGTCGAACGTCCCTTATTATTTGCTCGCGCATTATGAGCTTTCATATATAAAAAAAAAAAAAAAGGAGAGCGAAGAGTGGACGAGCGTTGGAGAGTTGCAAAGGGTAGACATCGGTTAGGGGAGACTCCGGACTCGATGATGATGGTTAATTAAACATGCATTGTGTGCCAACGAATTTAATTAGCCTTATGCGTAATCTTCGTCGACGGAGAGTAGTACGTACCTTTCCAATTGGAAATTCGAGTGGTTACTACGAAAGGATCTGTCTCTCGTGCTCGTATAAACTCTGTGAACTCTATTGGCCAAGCGGTAACATTGTACTTGTTTCATTAGACGATTGTTCGCGCTGCTAAAAGCCCGTAGAGCTTCGCTGCTCGGCTACGAAATATTTCGCACGGCGGTGCGTTGTACGGGAAATATAACTTGAACGGGAGATGATTGAGCGTGACAATATAGTCGGGCTGGTGAGTTCAATGGGAAAAATTGGGACGTTCAATGAGCCGTTCGAACGAGCTCGTCCAATTTTTGGAATTCTTTTTTTTTATTTGTGAAAGACATCGGTTTGATGATCAAATCACGTGAAAAATCCAAATCCTTTTAATACCAACAACACTGACAACGAAGTGTACTTTTTTAGGGGGGTTAATACTATCGACGATAATCGTCGTTATTATAATTTTATTTAACATCAACCTATTCCTATCTCTCTTTCAATCTATCTCTGTCTCTCTCGTGTAATACGATAATCCAAAATCTGAACACGTATCACAGGCACGCTTCCTGAGCCCGTTGCGCTCGTTCGCACCGGTGCATTTTCATCCCCGATGACACGTGCCAACGTGCGCACGAGTTTATTCCAATCGAGCGCATTAAATTCCGATACAAATGGGGAAATAACATCGGCTATAGGTGAATTTTGACAAATCGGCTGGAATTTCGTCGATGCTCATCGTCTCTCGGGAGGGCCGAACATTATGTCACGTCGACGCTTTAACGTCGATTTAAACGAACTTGATTTTCGTAGTCGCGTCACGTATCGGCCACGCTTCCTGATAGAAAAGAAAAGCGACGAAAACAAAAGGAGGTGGGCTGTCTCTCGCGCGCACCAACGTTCGAGGAAGATCCTTTTCTCTCCTTCTTTTTTCTTTTTCTATAATCCCATGACGTACACGCACGCCGTGCAGCAAGCACGTGCCGGCCGTTATGACTTCCTTCGCAGCCAAATTTAATTTACAGCGCTCGCCCGCGGTGCTCAATTTTCTCTCCCCTCTCTCTCTTCTTCGACCGTTCACGTCTTCCTTCCCTCCTTTCTTCATAGTTGTCGTTCACGGGAACGACTTCCTCTTTTCCGTAACGTCGTGTAAGTGCCCCTTTCTTTCTACGAATTTTTTGTCACTCTTCCGAGTAGATCGCCTTTACGATCGCGTCAAGAATTATCATGAATCTTGACTCGGTCAAAGTGACATAGATTTATTCCGAACGTTTTCTCGCGTGCATCGGGTTTATTTCAGTGTGAATTTTTTATTCAGGGATTGAGATTACGAGGATTGTTAAGAATATTGTTTTTGAAGTGGAAATTGGGTGTTAGAAAAACGTCCGACACTATTGTTATTTGTGCGAGCTGCAGTCTTTCAAAAAAGTCTCCGTACAAATGACTTTTTTTATTTGGTTTGTAATTTTGAAGATTCTGATCTTTTTTTAATCAAAAAAGCTACGATATATAGGAAATTAATCCTTCTACGTGCTTGCAAAAATTCAAGTTGATTTGTTCAATTTTTAATAAGTTATACCACTTTAAAGGCTGACTTTTTTGACAGACTGTATGTTTCTTATATCGGAATATCCTTGTGTACTTTTGGTATCTCCAACTTCTGTTAATTTTGTTTTCTAACAATTGTAGAGAAACGTATTATACCCCATTTTCATAATCAAATAGACGTCTTAATAATACACATTCGACGATGACGAGATCGACACGTTAATTAATTGATACGATCTCAATAGCCATTTCGCTATCGGAAACCTTCGAAAGTTGCAATAACGGGGGAATTTCACTGGCAATATCGTCGCACGCAGTGATATTTAAATGTGAACGACCGATCGCAAGATATTCATCAGAAGGGTTCGGAAAGGGGGATGGTTTGAACGATCGCTCGCGTGCTTCTGGGGGCCAAGTTAGACTGCAGACGAAGCCACGGAGCCGTTGGAGCGTGCTCTCGACCGGTTCCGTGTGTCCAGGATCGATTTCCAATAATCGGGAAGCGAACACTGCCATCGAGAATTACTCGTGATCGGTAACAGGAAAGAAGTTAGGTAAAGGAGCTAGACAACCATGTTGATACGTTAATTAGTTTCTACTTTTTAATTATGACTTAGGCGATTAGTTTAGTCCAGGGAAACCTATACTTAGTGTATTTATGGTAAATCTTGCTGGAGATAATACTAATGTGACGATAATTTCATAATTAATTGATCGGTAACCGATAAGGAAAATAAGTATGTAGATTAGCTTGTATTACTTATTATACCAAGAACATAATTAATTTAATTACTTAATTATGATAATCGTTGAATTATTTATTATATGACTTCTTCCCGTATTTAGTTAGTCTTAATTGCGTTGACATTGTACGTGTAGTATCCATATTTATTTGGAGAACTCGATTACTTGGAAATTTCTCGGCAAATACGAAATGTTGCTACTCGTTACGTTTGCGCTATCCCAACGAAACAGAACGCACGAAGAACGTCAACAAAGCAGTCGCAGTGTCGTGTCACGAACGACAAGAGCCAAACGTTTGTTTATCGATGCCTGTGCAAGCACGCTTTCCCGGCCAAGTCGAAACGACTTCATCCAACCAGACTTTCTCTCTCGCTCTCACCGTCTAGGATAGTGTATCGTGCCCATATGTTTCGTGCACATAATGGAAATGGCCTTTCGCGTTTCTCTTCTCTCTTGCTTTATCTCGCTTTAGCTCACGTTAACCATTTCAATCTAAATAACGATCTCTCGAGGAAACAGAGTTACATTTAACTGCACTCCGAATCTCGCTAATTGTACATTTTATTTATGTTTTGTAACGAAATGGAAAAATTGATTTCCCTTATTCAATTATATCATCGGAAATAACAATCTGATAATTATATTTCACTTTTATACGTACGAGTTTTATACGAGTCGTCGACGATTGAAATAAAGCGGATCAATATTTGTTAATCGGAATAGTGGAAAACTCTTCTGACAAAAAGGTTCTTACCGAAATGATATGACAAATACTGATAGCGTGCTCGTTCACGTGTTATTTCTCTCTTTCTCGCTGCGTCCCCCTTCCGTTTCGCGAGTAGATTCACCAACGATACAGGCGTGCCCTTAACGACGTGCCGCGGATCGATTTCCAATAATCAGAAACCGAACACCGCCGACGAGTTGCTCCGCAATCAGAAAAATGTCGAAAGGAGGAGGGAAAAGAGAGAGAGAGATAAAAAAAGAGTAAAAGAAACAAAAGTATCTGGCATATGAAAGTCGGCTGTACGGAAGATCCGTCATATTTATTCTTGCTCGCGACGCAAAAGAAATGCGAGCTCCATTCGAGAGCACACGGACCGACGAGTCCCGCCGTATTTATTCAGAAAATCCAAAAGTTTCGGCACGTCCGAGGTTTCGATAAAAAGCCATATTTCGAGGCCTCTTTGTTAAAACGTCGAGATTCCTACGAAAGAGAGAAAGAGCGTTTTAATAACTCTCAGACACGAGTAGGTAAAACACGTACCGTGGCCTCTTTTATTTTAGGAATAAAAATTTTTCACGTTTTCCACAGAATTATACCACAACGACGAGCGATAATCGTTTTATCGCGACCACCTTTCCAGGAATAATAACAAAAAAAAAAAAGAAGATATCTTTCGCAACTCGAAGGGGGAAATTTCAAAGGAAACGGATCGACGCGTTACTCTTTTCGCGCTCGTTCGAACGCGTCCGTCCATTAATATACGTAGATTAAAGGGGGGGCTAATGCTTCTGACTTTTCTGAACGGGAACGTTATCGCGAGCTGTATGAAACAGCGTCGACGTTAGAGAGCGGCTTGTTCGTAATTTATCGTTTATCGCTTTTTATTTACATCGATCGACCGGCACATTTATCAGTCTAAAATGTACTTAAAAAGGTTCGTGGAAAGTGATAGAGGGAGAGAGATTTTACTGGGCAGTGTACGGATGGCTTTACGAGTGGAGTGCGTTATTTACGATCGGATTGATTCAGCTAAGCGCGAATGTGTGCGTTTGTTCTCTTCCTTTGCTCGTAGAGTACCTTCTCCAGATGTATTCTTCCGCATTTGAATCGCGAATCTCGGCGCCGCCGCCGCTGCTGTCGGTACTTGGACGATTCGAGGAGTGCCAGCAGCGCGTGGCTCGTAAAATTGTCCGATGCAGAGATGGACTCGAATGACTATATAATTCCGTTACCGATACGATTCTCTAACGGGCTAACCTTTTTCCCTTCGTCGAATTTCAAGCGTGAAGCTCTGTGGATTAATTCGTCTTTAAATGGCAGCAGGCGTCGAGTGCCTGAATAGTGGATAGCCATTGATCGAGACAGGTAGATAATGGCATTGCGATTAAACGAAGAACTGAATAAGTGCTTAGTAATTTGGATTGATGATTGGATGTATTCTTCGAATGGCAGAATGATAATTTGTATCTTAAACGATTGCTCAATTAGAAGAGGTTTTTTTTTGGGCTTGCTTCGTTCAATAAAGTAAAACTGTGATTAATGGCATGTATTTATCGTTTCGATCGATAAGAATTTTTATGTTATTTTATATATCTTGACTTTGCTATTAATTCCAGTTAGTAGTAGAAGAGTAATTTGAAATAGTTTGTTATTTAATTTTCATGACATTTACAAATCTGCGCTAATAAATATTTGCGTTGTAATACTTTATCAGTTTCATACGTAGCAATTTAATACTTCTATTAATCATTTGCCTTATAATATCGTGTGAGATTCGTGGTATAAATTCCAAGACGAGGATAAAAAGCACGAGTCACTCTTGATTGAATTATTACAAGTTTATTTCTTTATTTATTATAATTTCTAGTATTAATTTGATTGATTGTCGAATTAAATTATAAGGCATGGGGTTAATTGTTTCTTGAAACACGATAGACTCCGGACGAACTTTCTCTTCGGTTTCTCAAAACCAAATATCGAATCCAACGCTAGGACGATCTCGAGGTCCTCCTCGAAGGATATCCAGGACGAGGTGGAATAATCGAGACGACGTGCTGCTCGCGTGCGTGAGCTCGATGCGGCTGAAATTTGACGCTCGAGCATCATACGATCTTCGACGCGCTCATTGACTTCGAAGGACCATCGAACGTTTCAGGCAAGTCCTGGACGGGAAGAATACGTCTTCCCACTTAAACCACAAGCGTTTCTTGTTTCCCTCATCGTTGAATTAAGCTTCGTATAATCTTGCAAAGAGATAACACGAAAATGATCTTATACATGGCTGGTATCTTTGTTTTTTATAGGAAGTGAGTCATGTAAGTGTCTATGGATCGATGTCAAGTACCATTAAAGGCAATATTCTCAAAAATTTGTTGAATAT
Organism: Ancistrocerus nigricornis; assembly: GCA_916049575.1. Classification (NCBI taxonomy): domain Eukaryota; kingdom Metazoa; phylum Arthropoda; class Insecta; order Hymenoptera; family Vespidae; genus Ancistrocerus; species Ancistrocerus nigricornis. Next base: position 11,684,123 of record OU696666.1, on the reverse strand, counting down.
TCGTTGGAATAATGCAGTTATCGATACTGCGTTTTAATGTTTCATGATTTATATTCCATCCTAATGCGTTTGGAAATAAATGTTATTATACAGTCAGTCCAGAAAATATTCGTATGCGGTATAAAGTTAAATAACTTTGTTATAATTTAATCAAATAACTTATACTGTAACTTCGAAGATTGCAATTTTTTCAACCCAACAAAAATATGATATATAGTAAACTAATCCTTCTATATGTTCGCAAAAACTCAAGTCGTTTGATAAAATTATAAAAAAGTTATTAAACTTTATACAGCGTACAAATATTTTCGGGACCACCCTGTATATCTTTATTTGATCCAACTACGGTAAATGAACCAATAACGAGCGAAACATATATAATAAATACATAGCTATATACACTCCAGCCGAAAGAGAAGTTTCGTTACATTATCCGTTGCAACGGCATCGTAAAACATCGCGAACGTGGCCGTCCGTCGTGGCTTTATGAGACTTTTTGATTAAGACGACTGGAAGAACGATACGGGTCATGGAACGTCCAGTAAATTCCTTTGGCGTTTCCCAGACGTGACAATGCTTTCCTCTCCTTTCTTTTTCCTTTCCCTTCTCGGGGTCTCGCTTCGTGAGCTTTTCTTCCTCGTCCCTCTCTCACCGATACAAAGACACCGGGTCGGGTTATTAGCTCCGACGCTTTCATGATTAATGCCTCGTGGACTTTGGAAAATTGGCCTCGGCTGACGAAAAAGCGTACGGATAAATGCCCGTCACGTACATGGAGCTAGAGGAACGCACGTATGAGTAGCACGGAGACCTTCGTGGTAGGTTGTCGTGACTCTTCGTCGAGCCACTGAAAAGCCTTTCTGGAGGGTGAGAAGGAGGAGAGAAGGGGAACGGATATGAAGACCAAAGAAAAGTTCGATACTTTGGTTCTTTCTTCGCTTGTTCGTTAAAACTTCTCAAAGTCAGGAAATAAATAATTTAACTGATTTTTTTTTTTTATTTCAAAGAATCGAGTATTAAGGGAATTGCCCGACCTAAGGACGATCGTTGAATTAATTTCTCGTGCACAGAAGCAATTCCCCGAAGGTTGTTGATCGTTAGGATCGATGGTTAAAAAGCGTGACTCGTCCGATTCGTCGACTCGACGCGCGAGAGAAGGTAACGATAGGTCGAGAGACGTCTGAATTATTGATTTCACAGGATATCGACCGTCCAAGTGACGGCATTTCGGGTGATTAAATATTGGATCGTTGAACCTGACGTTGATCGTTACGGAAGTTGGCAAAATGTAATTTTAATTGCCCGACGTTCGACGGCTTTTCGATCTGGGATTTCACGAACGGTTCGATTAACGTATTAATGGTTAAATTGATTAGGAATACTAATTTAAGATCGACCCAAGTTATAGCAATCTAACAAAAAAAAAGATAAATCACCAAAGTAGATACGAACACTTGAATCATTTCTATTTCGTTGTAAGGATATAAAGTACTTCAACTTTGGAGGGTGTGACCAAGCCGGTGCCTCATGGGTGTAGTCTCGAAGCACACGTATGGCAGGTCGATATCGACGGCCCGATATCGATCCCGTCTGCGAATAAGTCGCCAAGGCGCGAGGGAACTCACATTCTACCTTCGACAACTTCCAAGTCGAATTAACCGAATCCTATGGGATTATCGATCAAACAATGAGACAGTCTCTACCATGATTTTCCCTAACGATTCTATTCCCTACCTTGGCTGCCCCACGGACGCGTCTAACAAACTAACGGGTATTAAATACAGCGCAATATGTTCGATGAAGAACGAACGTAATGATTTCCAAGGGATACATGACAAACGTGAAAGAGTGAATATTAGCGATTGTTCACTTCACGAACAATTAAAAAATCGAATAAGTTACTAATATTTAATCATATGAATGATCGGAAAATTGTTTTCCACTCTCATTTTTTTATTAGGTTTCAATTTCTTTGGTTGCTATATATTTATATTTCTGTGTTAAATGTATTCTACAATTTCTTTTTTTTTTTTTGAGTACAAATAGAAATATCGTTTAGAAGCTATAAGAATTTTTGGTCCTTTCATTTTGCAAAATTCAATCGAGTCGTGTTCTCTTTCTCGCGTTACCTTTCGACTATCTAGAAATACGTTTACCTATATACGCGCGAAACGAGAGAAAGAGAGAGAGGCAAGTCGTATCGAGGGAATTTCTGTACGCGCGGAGCTACGATGCTCGAGGCAGCAGCCTCTTCGAACAAACATCGAAAATTCGATTTGTCGATTCGCACGCTCGCAAAATCGAGTAGTCGACTTTCGAAGCGGAAAGTCGACGTAGGACAGGGAATCTCGCGGGAAAATTCCTTTATCTCCCGACGTTCAAAAGTCGTGACCGCTAACACCCATCTTCGATTAATAACTTTCATCTTTCGTTTTAATTCATGGACTTTTATCTTGAAATTTTGTTGGAAACAAATTTCTAAACGATAGAGCAATGTATTAGTCGATTAGTTAGTATCTTATAGAGTAAACGAAATATTAGAGACATGCTAACAATAATTTCCATATGAATTTTCCAAGTTTTCTCTTCGACCTGTAACGTATGAATAATGCTTTAAAAAGCAATTTTCGTGAAAAACCAACTACTCTCGTCGACGAATGCTTTCCCCCTGAACCATTTAATCCACCATCAAGAAATCTTCTTCATACAGCAATACGCAATATACCATGATCATTCGACGGAGAACTCCATTTCGTTTTCTCTTCTACCGAGAATCGCTAGGTGCTGAATAAAAAGAGGGTGGCACGAGAGAGATGGCGAGAGCGTTCTCGCGCTTACATTTTTACGTTCTCGCTATAAAGCACGTAGAGATGTTGTGTAGGTATAAGGGAGAGAGAGAGAGAACGTGGGAAGACGAGGTAAAGATGGTGAAGAAGAAAAGTAAAATAAGAAGAAGAAGCAGCCTTTTCCCAAAGCGGAGTTATAGTGATAACGCAGCGAAGAAGCCAAGTTTATTTTCATTCCTAGCTTCCACTCTTCCCCGTGTCCTCCGCTATGGACGCTTCAACCTGTAGCTCCCCCGTTCTGTTTGCGATTTATATTTCGTTGCACGCTCCGAAGACGACGAGTGCCTCCCGAGCAAGCTCCTATTTTGCGATTTCGTTCGCGTCGGAAGTACATTATAACGCGGACTCTCTTCTTCCCTCTCTTTCTTTTTCACGTTTTTACCGCTGGTATAACTCTCTCCAGGTTGTTAACAGGTCTCGCGATTTAATCTCGGGATGTTCTCTGATTCCGAATAAAATTAACGAAATAAACTTGCCATAACTGAGAAGAAGAGAGAAATTGAAGATATTCGAGCCATTTATTATAAAAATGACGTAATTCCTTTTTAAAAAATATTGAGTTAAATTTTTATTAGGTTATAGTTTTAACGTGAATTTTTCTTTTATTAGAGTTAAATCATTTCAGTGATAAACTGTTTCTTTCAAAGTGTCTTTATTTTTGCAACTAATTTTCAGTCACCTATCTAACTTTATTACCTACTTCTCGACTAATAGAATCCATAAGCTTAAATTTCCTGTATCTTATCAACTCTTTCGTTTTAGTTCACTAAATCCTATTATTTATATCAACAAATTCTAGTCCTTATCATAATAACCTCTCTCTCTCTTTCTATATCTTGATGCTCGTGGGCGTCTCTTTCTACGGAACGAGCGGCGAGTGTCGGCGATGTTAGAAGGACCATTATTCCCATCTGTCGGTATAACGAGGCGTAATTGAAATCTCTCGCATGAACACGAAGGCGCGAGCGGGCCCCGTTTCTCACGTTGGGGCCACAATTGGCCTTAATGTTGCCTCTGTCCGGTGCGTAGCACGATCATCTCTCTTGCTCTCACTTTCTCTCTCTCTCTCTCTCTTGCTCGCAAGCTTCGCGAGGAAGACGTTCTTTCGAGAGATTCTTCGAGGATCGACCAAAGGAAAGAAAGGAGAAATGATGAAAGTTTTTTGTTGATATTTCTCTGATACCGAAAAGCTTTTTCGTTCAGAGAAAAAGGAGAAAGGAGATAGAAAGTCAACCGGTACATACCTCGAATTCGTGATTGGCATATCGACGTCTAACTCGGTGCGTCCACGTCGAGGCGACAATAATCTCGTTAAGAGCGCTCACTGTACCTAGAGCTGGCTTACCCTAGGGAAATAAATGACCGCGCTACGTGAGTCCAGGGAAGGATATCTCGTCTGCTCTCAGCCAATCCGATTCCTACGAATTTCTCTTTCTCCATGTCCATCTCTCCTCTCTCTATATTTCTTTCTCTTTTTTTTTTCTCTAGACGACAACGCGTACCTTCGTCCTTGTTTGCTTACGATTTAATCATTTTCTTTAGCCTCGGTGATTTTATTTTTTTGTTCCTCCTCTTTCGTCAGGTGCACCTGATGATTTCTATTTAGATGGAGATAAGACGAGGAACTTGCGAACTCTCGTTTGCTACTTCGTTCTTCTTTGAGTTTGGACCTTCGTGAAATCGTGACTGATGAAAATGTTCGTTCACGTTGAAGCTCGACTAACGAGTTCTAGCTTTTGAGGATAAACGTACTTGGGCAAATGATGTCTTTTTTATACTAATTACATAAAATACGCGTGACAAATGAATTAATGCCAAATATGAATTCGACGTTTACTACAAACCGAAATTAAGATAAAGCACAGGTATTTTAGATTCCTATGTGATTAACAAACATTAAAAAATAAACCTTTTAAGAATCATATCATTCACGTCATCGTACGAAAGAATTAACCTACGAGGACTACTCGGAAAACAAGAACCCGAGACCGAGGAGACATTGTTAAACCGAAAACGCATCGTCGAATCACGAACGATGAGACACGGACTCCCCCTCTTTTTTTCAGGCAGCTTCACGATTTCGAAACGAAACTCGTGAAACTAAAAACTCGCTCGGAATTTAACGGAGTGACGTGAACGAGAACAAAGGGAGGCCACGTTCTCGTAGGTGAAGAGGTCGGATGTTTTTGCGCTTGTAAAACGAATGCTCTCGCTCTATTATTACCCCTTTACCATCCCCCAACCACCCTCTTCTCGTCCCACTTCCTCTCCACTTTTCCCGACGAGCGTTTTCTTTGAACGAGCCCGTTCTCGAATCGGACGGGCCTTTTCCTCGCTTCTACGCCGCCAAAGCATAAAGTATGGAAATGACGTTCGACTTAATCCAACGTTAATCACGTCCGCCTATATATGACGCTATAATCACTCATCGCTTCTCTCTCCTTCGTTCGCGAAGATCATCTTTTTGATCGATTTAACGAATCCCTCTTTTCCTCTCGTGGATACCCAAGCCAATCGACCTCTTCCTTCAATTATTTTCTTACTCTTCGCAGAAAATTGACTATTTATAACATCCTGGGTTCTTTTTTACTCCACTGTTTTCTTAGATACCTAGGATAATTTATTTTTCAAATATCCATATATTAACCCCTTGCCTTATGATTTAATTCGACAATCAATCAAATTAATACTTGACATTTAGAAAAAATGAATCATAAGCTTGTCCAAACAGAGACTAATGAACACTAAAAAGCAAATAAATAAGAAAAAGAAACTTGAGAGAATTGAACCATGAGTTTGACTCGTGCTTTTTATCCTATTCTCGGAATTTGTACAACGAGTCTTACACGACATTATAAGGCGAAGAGTTAATTCAAACAACGATTAATTTTCATATTTTTATTATAAAACACTTGAATTATATAAAATTCGTGATAACACGAGAGAATGCGTTATGTTCTTAACACAAAACAGAGGGGAGTGCGAATAAACTAGCGATCCTCTTGTCTCGTCAGAAATATCCTTAACGGCTGCTTCGTTTCAGTTTAACAGCCACCAAGCTGACGTTAGTTTGCTTAACACTTCGGCCGTTTTATAGAACACGGGGTTGCCTTAAGTGCGACAAGTCTCACTTTGGTCCACGCAGCGTCTTGATCCCGTGCCAGGACAGATTGACGAAGGAAGAACATAACCGCGGGTGAGGTAAATCGGCCAAGGAATGTTAACCAGATGTCGTAACTCGCGTTTATCGGTACTCGATGTTATTAGTTCCGCGGCGTGGTGCTACTCCAAAGGCCATTCCGCGGATGCTCCGCTTCATCGTTCGTTTTATGCGCCTATATATACCTGTATATACTCGAACACGCACCACATAGATGTATCTAGCACTCGTTTTAATTGTTTGCCAGCGTCTCACGGTAAATTGGAGTTTACTACGACTCGGTGATATATACCGATAATCCTCTTCCCCTCTATACTATACCGCGAAATCTCTTATCCCAGGGGAAAAAAAGCTCTCGTGGCACGATCCTTTAACGGTCTACCTCGTAACCTGGACCGCAATAAAACGGGACCATTAAATAATAACTTATTTCCGTAACTTCGCTAGATCGAAATAAAACTGAACGCGTTTTTTCCATTAGCAAACATTTTTTGTTGTTTTTTTTTTTAAAGAAAGATGGAATCAAAAAAGTTTAATCTACTTCCTGTCAAATATAAATTTGACAGAGCATGTCAAGAAAATGAATATTCCAAGCAAATTCTAATCTATGTTGATTAGATAAACGTCATCCAGAGTGAAATTTCGTAACGAAGTAAAAGCTTACTTCGGCAATTGAAAAGAACCGTAATCGCTACTGTTCAATATCGTCGGACACACTTTTCCCGAATACAAGAAGAATCCGATGAAAAAAGAAAAATCACGAAAGTCCATAAAGAGGAGGGTATCGAGTGTGTAGGGTGCTCGAGCGCGTGCTGCCGAGTTAATCCGACAGTACGGCCGGCCCTTTCGTCGATTACGCTTCGCGCGCATTCCGCCATGGAGAGTCGTGCTCGGTGTCCATCGTTTTGTAATTAATACTCACGCGGGGAGGCGCGTTGACGGATCGTTTTAACGGTCCGTCGAGCTTTCCGTTAAAATATAGACGTGTTTCGGGCGTGTCTCTGCGACCCCCTTCCCCCCCAATTCTCTTCTCTCTCTCTATCTCTATTTCCCTTGTATATCCTCCCTTGCTCTTCCTCCGTGTAGCTTTGTCTCTCTCTTACCTGCACGCCTGACTCATCGATCAAGGCAGCTATTCTCCCGTTTATATATACCTCTGCTTTATACACCTGCGTTAGCCGCGTGACTTGATCGATGGCACGAAGGTGTAATCGTCTCTCTTCTCTCGTCCCGTAACCGAATACCGTAGCCTACTTTCTCCTGCCAATGGAAAAATGTGCAAAAAATATTGCAGATGGGACAGACTTTCCAACATATGTGACCTATCGATATCCTAAAGATCGATTCGTGAAACTGTTATACGCGTTCTGGGTATCTGTTGAAATTCTGTTAGAATTATAACGTTAGTGTTGCTAAAATCTGTAAGCTATGGAGATCCTAAACGTTAAATCGTTTATTCTACAGGGTGCCCGGTTTTAGGTGTCCAAACATAAAACTACATATGCACATCAATGATTTGAGTCGAAAAGTCTAATACTATTTTCCAAAATTCGGCTCAGTTAAATAGTTATTAATTAACAAAGATCGGCCAATCACGTTGCTCCTCCTGCGGCTTCATCTCTTACCAAGCTGCGAGCTCGAGTGAACCGCTTTCCTTCGCTAATCACCGTAATGGGCCGATTTGTTAGCTAATAACTCGTTACTAAGTCAAATTTCGAAAAGTGGTATTAGACCATTTTGTATATCATTGCTGTATATCCAGGAAGATGCCTATTAATGTCCTAGCGAAATCAGTATTTGAACATTTATTTGACTATAACAGAAAACCGATTAAGACGTTAAGTCGATACAAGAACTTAATATAACGATAGCAACCTTATCCAATACTTCGAAACAAGATACCGTAAAACGGACGATGTCGTATCGAAAGTTCTTCGATCGTCTTTTATATCGCTTGATCTTCGGTAATTAGCGCCTTTTTTGGCTGGCATCGAGTATCAAGTCCAGGACGCGATAGGAGCATCGCTTCTCCTTACCCGCTAACAGGATTCTTGCTTTATCGTGGAAGCCCTGCGGCTGATTAGCCGGCAGAAGGAAGCGGGAGTAATTTCGAGCCCGTTGGCGCGGCTGAACTCGGCAGGGTAGATAGCTATGACAAGACGAGAGTTTACACGGTAGACGGGAGTAATTACATCCAAGTTTTGGTCCCAGATCTCTCTCTCTCCCTCTACCATCGGTCTCCTCCCACTCGGTCTCTCCCTCTACTCTTCTCATCCGTCTCGGCCCACACACTTCTATCGTTACTCCTCACCTCGCTTCTCTCCCGCGGATTTCCGTCTTTCGGCGATGTATCGTTCACCCCCTCTACTCCAACCCCTTTACTCCCATGTGTCTCTGTCTTCTACTCGAAACGACGAGGCGTTCCCCAGTCTACTTCTACGTGTATGATAATACTCGTGTATGCCCTGCGTCGTGCTTACACTCGAGAGTCTGTTGATGACAAGAAGACGCGGTGACGTTATGGGACAGGAAGTAGTGGACCTTAAAATAATTTCACCGCTAGCTAAACTCGGACGTGCTCGGTGTAAGTTATACGTTTCTATGGTTGTATCATACAGCTGTTTTATTTTTTTATGTTGTTACTGGTTTTTAAAAATACTTGTTTTTTTTTTTTTTTTAATGTAAAGGTATTAGACATTAATTTGCATTTAAACTCGGAAGTACTTACATCGAGTATGAAAAGTGATCAGAAATTATGATTTCATAAACGTTTGGCATGTTCTATGGCCAATCGAGATCGTATCATTATTAATGATACCATTTCGATTTTATTAGTAGGTTAGTATCTTACGTGATCAATCGAGTGAGAGATATGAAACATGTTTTGCCTGAATGCTAATTACATTGTTCTGTGGATATAGAGTCGAAGCTGACGCTGTCTATGCTTCACAATTTTATCTGCTTTTTGATCGTCCAGCGTAAATGATTGTCGAGCCATGCGGATAACCTGCTCGGAGCATCGAAACGTACCGAGATTCAAGGTCATTTATAAATGGAATTTGCATCCCCTCGTTTCGAAATAGCGTGTCAACTTGAACGACAAAGCCATGACATATTCCTGAACTTGAAATCCTTGTCATAATCTGCTCGAAAATAGTTGATGGTTTTATCGAGAGATAAATTCATGAAATAGAAAGAAAACAAATCTAATCAAGTTCAGGAGTATTATAGCTTGTCAGTGACATAAAAGTAAAAAAAAAAATAAATATCGGACTAGACCAAGCTATTGGGAATAGTTAGCCTAATGTGTCAAATAATTTACGAAAAAAAGGTATCGATCGATTTGATTTCCAAGAGTCTAGATTATAAAATATGAAACCAAGTTCTTTTCTCTCCAAGTCGCGTTCATCCTTAAAAAAAAATCACCGCAGTCATTTATCTAAAACTCACAAGGAATGATATTTATCGCGGCGTAACTTCGATCAGCGTTCAATCTCTATGCGCGTTCGTGCGTCAACGTTTCGTTTAAATCGAACTCCCTTCGTCCTTTCATCGAGCCGCCGCCGTACCAGCCAGCAAAAATCGTTTCTCTCCGGCATCGCCTACCGCCACCGCCTCGTACGAAAGGCGTGGGTGTATGTAGCTTCGCACGACGATACTCGTTACTCGCGTTGCGGCACGATTATGAAGCCACTTAGCATAATTATCCTCGCGTATGGTTACGTGCACACGTATATGAACCTACACGAGAGAAGATAACGAATCGGGCTTGGTTCTCGGCGACATAATCGACGTAGCTGCTACCGAAAAGGACTCGATAATATCCAGTTCGTTATGATTTTTTTCCTTTTTTTTTTTAATAATATGATAACGTAAATTGGGAACGTGTTATATGGGAAAAGAAATGGGCTGGAAGATTATATGGTTTACGTGGGAACGGTTAAATCGATACACATTTTTTTGTAGCGATTTATTTTTGTATTAAAACTTCTATTTTAATTTACGTAGATAGCAAAGGTGCTTTCTAACAATAATTTATGAGCCAGAGACACAAAATAAGAGTTATATTTAAGTTTCGTGGAAAAAACTTTATTACTTAAAAATATTTAATGATGACTTTAAGTTATTTTCAATTTTGGGTAATAGAGATTTTTCTACGAAATTTAAATATAAAAATCTTATTTCGGGTCTCTGCATCATCTTATTAATTTTTCAAATAATCGATATTGACATAAATCAAAGACACGAACTTGTCCTTCGGTAACGCTAATTTTAAATAACCCAACCAATACACGGGACATCTCATATATTACTCAATCGCATGCACAACAGGATATACATTTATACTTTACTCTTTTTATTTACTTCGACGTTCGGGAGTCAGAGCGAAGAAAAGAATGCAATATATAGTCACTCTGTATATGTATATATATAGGTATGCACGTGATGCTTTTTGGGGGTAATAAATAACCAGCTTCCAGAACGAAAGGAACGCAAAAGGGTCGATCCGTGAGAGCTCGGTGACGAATGAACGTCGCGACGCGCATAGACAACGGCGATACGAATCGTGGGATCATTAATCTTTTTTACATGGTACACGTGAATTTAATGTAATCTCGTTTTCCCTCTCTCTATTCTCTTCTCACTTTTTCTCCTTTTTCCTGTGACGAAACGGAGACGATATCTTTGTTCTCTGGCTGACATCGTTGAATAAAAAATCGTATCGCGAAGCTTCGACCCGAGTGTTCCTTTTTCTACGAATGGATCGGAGAAAATTATTTATTACTTCTTTATGATTTTATAACATTGGATAGCCACGCTATATTTTCCGTACTTCGATAGAGATAATTAATTCCTTTTTTTGTAATAGAAACGTCGAGGATGATTCAAGGTCATATTTTATTCCTCCCTTTTCTTCACGAATGGTTCGATAAAAAGCCGAATGTAGATAGCCAATATAACGAAGCACGGCTTAACGACCGACTATAATTCGCGTGGAGCATAAAAACGCCATATCAATTCACTCGCGAATGGGAATTCGTAAAGAGTATTACGTGGCCATCGTTACGATCGGAAAAGTAGGCTCGGTGGCCGTAATTCCGGCTAATTCCGGTAAAGTGCATTCGGAAAGGGTAAATTAACGAGGTAACGCGAGCAAAGTAGCGCGTTCGTTCGTTGTGCTCGAGAAAAACCGGCTGAAGGGGTCTGGGGGGGTTGGTAGAAAAGGGGGGAGGAGAATAGAACGCGGAAAGGGAGGTGGTAGAAAGGAGTAGGGCAGAATGGGTAGTTGCGAGTGACGCGGAACCCGATTCTCGTCTCGAAGCAGACGTTTCCTTTAGGCCCCCTCGTAATGCTTTCTTTTTTATTATCTGCGGGAGAAAATTGAGTTTCGTTTTCCGTCAGTGGCGTGTGGTACGCGATGCACGGTCGTACGTACGTATGGACGGACTTTGTCTCCTTCGATTTTCTTTTTTCTTCTTCTTTCTTCTCGCGATCCTTTAACGCCATACTACTTTTCCTTGGAACTTTTCGTCAACGCAATTCTACACCTTCCTCTCTCTCTTACTTACTTTTCGACGAAGTAATGAGATTTCTTCGATTCTCTCCCTCTTTTACTTTCTTTTTTCGAGTAATAAGAATTCTTCGTCGAAGTTCCGAGCAAGAACGCGCTAAAAGATCACTCGTTTCCTTTCTCTGTCTTTCCTCCTTCGTTTGTTTCTTTTCGAAAGAGCTCCTCTTTGGCTTGTACGAATCATCGTACAATTGGAAGTAAGCGGAGAAAGGAAAGAGAAATGCAGTTTATTATAGTCCGAGAAGATGACTTTCGAAGAACAAGTAGCGCATCAGTGATTGGAAAAGTAAAGGAAGCGTGATTAAAGCATGGATACTAGTTTGACGTACCGATTGGTTCGAAGATTAATCTTGGTGTTCTCGGTATTCTCTAGTGTGCCTGATGTGGCGAGAGATGTTTTTAAATTAAAAAGGAAAATAATGTTTTGTCATTTATTCAAGTTTCTTTGACTGAATTACAATTTACTCTTTTACTATAAATAATAAACAGGAATTTGGTAGGGACTGTAGAATATTTGAAGATATTCAATTATAGCGATAAAAAGATGTTCTACTCGTTCACGTTGAATTCCTACCTCCATCATATTTTCCTTCGTTTATCACAAATATCAACATTCTTTGCTCTTTTCTCCATTTCAGCATGCGAACTAGAGAAAATATTTCTTCATATCTTACATCAAAATATCTACCATATCGCTCTGATAAAAGTAACAAACCCATATACATACACTTAAGTCATCTTTCTCTCCCAGACGAAAGTAAGATGCAAAAATACGATCGAGCACATGATGCTCGAGCCGGGCCAAGGCGAGTGGTTTTCGACGGACGAAGCGAAATTATAATTATGCAAATGGCTGCGTCGCGGGAACTACTATCGCGAGCGGCCGGTAAGAGAAAGAGAGAAGGAGATAAAGCCAAGCAACAGATGTCTGGAAGTACTTTTCTTCGTTCGCGAAGCTATCCGTACTTCTTGCGGAATCGCCGATAAAATACAAGTAAAGGTGGAACATGAAGCCGAGACGAGGCACGTCGGTACGAAAGGAGAACCATTTTCTATCTTGGAGATAACACGAACGAGTTGAGATAACTTCCAATTCAGAATTCTTCCATTTTCCACGCGTCGACAGGTGGCAACGATTGCCACACCGCAACTCTCTCTTTTTCCTTTGAGACAATTCCTCGGAGATGTCACGTCCACGTCTTGGTCGTAGCGAGACAGCAGAGTTCGTCTATAGTGTTCAGAAAAAGAATAGGATTGTATAGGAAAGAAACTTGAAGGTTCGATAGCATATCACGAATATATTTTGATTAAATATTTCTTTTTATTATTAATACTTAATAACTCGATATACAAAGTGTTGAGAAACTTTTTTCGTAACGTAATTTAAAGATACGGCACGAAGATAAATTGTTTCAAGTCCGAAAAAAAATGAGAAAAGAAAATATAGCGAGCGGACAGGAGGAAGATTTTCCTTTAACGTTGGCTTTTCAACGGTACGAGAGAGCCTTGTATAGAACGGATTACGAAGTCCCGTGGTTGCAGGAGTCCGCTTTCGGCCGAAGGCAAAGGAAGAGAGGAGAGAAAAAAAGAAAGGAACGAAATGAATACGAACGAAGGTATTTTCGCGAGGATTTGGCCGACGTCGAAACGCATCAAGCCGTCCGTTATTTCGAGAAGGAGACGAAGGGAGAAAAGGAAGGATGGAGGAAAGGAAAAGTTTGACCCTTCCACAGAAGAAAAAGGCAAAGAGGAGGAAAGAAGAAGAAGCTTTGCGCGGTTCCCTCGCGGCTTTCGTGGATTTTCGATCGCCCCGAAGAATTTTTCTTCTTTCCCTCGAGAAGCAGACAGAAGAAGAAGGGACACCAGGCTGAAGGAGCCCTCTCATTTTCCGTCGCTTGATACAACTGTGGCCCTCGACAATACCAGTGATTTCTATCCATTCAATTCGCTCTGTGCTCCCTCCTGACTCCTCTCGCGCGTTTATCGGGTGTCAAACGATGCGACGCGTCGTCGAACGGACCAGAGAGAGGATCCATTATCGATTTCCATCGGTTGTGCCAGCTATCGATACTACTTCGAAGAAGTTGAAAGAAAGTTCGTGCGAGAGGGAAGGCGTGGCGAGCTTGCGAGAAAAGGATAACCCAACTATACTATGAGCACCCTTCGTAGACATCGTGCCGTTGTGGATTCCGTGCCACTCGGTGATAAGCCGCTCCGAGCTGCGATCCAACCCCTAAACATCGCCCTGAGTTTCTTTCGCTTATGTTAGAGAACGGGGAATCGCTTCGGGGTTTCGTTCCGCGAATAGTTTCGATCGACGAACGACCTTCTTCGTTGGTTCTACCTCTTCCATACGTGTATTGGGAATATATTCGGTGGTTGGGTGAAAGCTTCGCTACTTTTCCGAAATTATGCTCTGTTAATGGGGTCACGTAACGTAACATCTCGTAGTAAAGGATCGTGATTCGATCTATGTTCGTCTGGGTAAAATTGTTGGGATTGATCTTGAATCGTTCTGTCAAACTGACAAATTGATATGTTCGTGAAGTTTGCAACTTTAAAATTTTCAAAAATTAAGTGTTGTGCTAGATTTGTACTGAGTTGTGCCGTGAATAAAGTCAGCACAAACCTAGCACAACCTGGCACAACCCTTAATTTTTAAAAATGTTAAAGTTGTGGTGCTAACTTCACGGACATCAAATTGATATTCCGATAAATATCATTTAACGTCTGCATCAGTTCCCAACGACACTTTACTCGACGTGATAAAAAAGTTCATTTCAAGCTCGTTTGGCAAAATGATTAAATATTTTGTAATCTAAAAGGTTAAATTCTCCTTTCATCGTAAATAACGATCACGAAGGTTTATTATAATCGTGCACGAGCCGCGACTCTCATACGTACGAGCATTTATATCCAACTGTTTTCTAACAGCAGCAACGTAGTCCCTCATATTTCTGCGGCAATCCGCAATGACCGTCCATGATTTCCATTCGACGTCGTTGCGTGCTCCCCGTCGGTTTACTCTGAGAAAACATGCGAGCGCCGCGACGAGAAGGCGGAGAAGAAAGTGGAGGAGTAGGAGAAGGGCATTTACATTCAAATTTCTTTCCCTAGACCGAGTTTCGCGATGCGTGCGACGTGAAACTGGCGACGCTTCTCTTCCCGATCGATTCCACTACCTCTAAAAAGATTCCTCCGGAAGGATGCGAAAGAACTACGCTGGCGATCAAAAACAAGTCGTTCCAGAAGTTATAATATTCATTTTTGGTGGACTCTTTTCAAAGTAGCTACGGTTCCTGGAAAGAAAAAGAAAGAAAAATTTCGATGGAATGAATAAATGAATTCTAAAAGGATAAAGTGACAGGAGTTATTCGTGTAACTTCTTCAGTGGGTGCTTGAGGTAATTCCTGACTAAATCTGATAACACAAACGCTAGATAGACTAAATAGAATATACTAAAATCGTATCGAATATAGATTTACCAGAACTCTAAGACTTCCATCCGTTACTTCCAAGAATGAAATATGCTGCCTCTAAAGGGAACGAGGCAATGCAATGTTAGTCATACTGGAACTTTCTTCGAATCCCCTCCAGCGAAGAATTAATAGAAAGAAATACGAGTCCGTATCAAGCAAAAGAAGCGAAGCGCGCACGCAATATCGATGGAAGAATCCCTCGTGAGTTTTAATCGAGATGGGAAGGAGAATAGAAGCGAGGGAGAGGCGACTGTTGGGAGGCGGTTCGGGGGGTGAAAGTGTTCGAAGAAGCGGAAGGAGAAAGCAAAGTAAACGAGCGCTAATTGGAGCTGGAGCGGTTATGTTTACCAGGACTACTACTATGACTACGACTAACAGCACCTACTACTACTTGCCAGTAGAAGGCATAACGTTCGTTCGTAAGGAATCGCGGGAGTAGATTTCCCCGTAGACACAATAAAAATAGGGGCACGAAGTTAGGCGATGCTCGGGATTAACAAACGATTCGTACCCGTACTCGAATTCACTAACTCGGCTATGCCACAGGGTATTGGGTATATATATTGGATTATGTAGATACCGAGGTAGTTTCCTTAGGGTGTTCTTACAGTCGACTGAGTTTCATGTGGGGTGAAGGCTCTTGCCGGACCCAAGCAACCCGACTGCTCGATCCGGTTAAATTATTTTACTTCGGGAAAGTCGATTGCTTTTCGAGTCTGCTTGGATTTTTTTTTACTCCTTTAGTTTCTTATAAAGGAAGGATTTTTAAGTGATTATAAATTCAGTCATCTTTGATTAGAAGATTGGTCAAGTTCCGGAACGTTGCGAGCGAAGTAATTGTATGAAATTGTATAAAAATAATGGCTAACTTGTTTTCATTTACATTCTATTTTCCTTACGTATAACAGAACGAGAGCCTTCTCGCATGGCTACTGGCACGTATTTCCTGAACGAGGCTATCTCAAAACCAACCGCCTCACGTTTTTCGATTTAAAGCCCCAAAGGCCAAGAACTATCCCGGACGGTGAATACATTTCCACTAGTTTGGTAAAACATTGGTATCGCACTGGGAAGCTCCCCAGACCGAACGAACGAAACCCTACTTTCACCGCTTGTTTTTCCCTTCAGTATAGGCGCGTGCTCTACCTTTACTATTTGCATAGATCTTTGTAGGAGCAACACGACGACACATCCTGCCCTGCCAAATTGAATTTCTGATAGCGTTGGCCCCAACAGCCTTTACACCTCCTCTCCCTTTGGACCACTCGGCGGAATACTTGCATTCGCTTATATTTTATTTATCGTTTCGCGATACGTTTTCTCTCTTTCTCTATATATCTCTCTTTCCAGTAGCAGTGAAAAACACCAGGTGAAAACACGATACGAGTGTTAGTCTAGCCGGGATAGCTGCTTTCGATAGATGGGATCGATGAAGCTTCCGTTCCACGTTAGATATATATACATACTAGCACAGGATGGTCTGGGTTGCACGTTGGGGAAATAAAAGTAACAAAAAGTCTGGCTTAGGGATTACGCAGCATCCTCTTCGAGGCTCGCGCGCGAGCTTGTTTCTTGAAATCCTTTTTCTTTCCTTTAAACGCTGGCCGCGCGAACGGAAATCGTAACTTCGCTAGCCTTCTCGTTCTTATCGCGATAGAAAATTATCTTCGCGATTATATCTTTACGCTATAATAATACGCACCGAAGCGG
This sequence comes from Ancistrocerus nigricornis, assembly GCA_916049575.1. Classification (NCBI taxonomy): domain Eukaryota; kingdom Metazoa; phylum Arthropoda; class Insecta; order Hymenoptera; family Vespidae; genus Ancistrocerus; species Ancistrocerus nigricornis. Next base: position 11,667,356 of record OU696666.1, on the reverse strand, counting down.
ATACGGAGACCGGTGATCGTTAAAAGAAATTATTTCCTAACGGTGATCGCTAGCGGCACTCGAGAGAGTACTCTCGTATCCAATAGCAAGAAGCATACAAGATTTCATAATATATCGGTTATGTTCGAGTTTCCACGATTGCGATCCTAACAGTGCTCGATCTACATAAACGTGTATAGATCGTATGAAGAATGGTACTCGGAGTTTCACCCGTTACAGGTGAAAGACCAGTTTGAAGAAAAATAACAGTTGCCGTACTTGTCATTGACAATTTTGTAGATTAGATGACAGCAGTTACGTCCAAAACCGAAAACAATGCATTGTCCTTTACATCGTACAGAGTTGAAGCAAGATCTTGATAAGAAACAATTCATACATACCGGTAAGAATCGTGATAAGGATCGACAGTAAACTTCCCAGTCGCTTTGAAGAATTCTAGAAAGAAAAGAAAGAGTGCGAGAAGGTTTCATCATCCGGCGTGCGTAGCGTGTACTTAGTGGGAGCGTTCGGTGGCGCGAGAAAAAGAGGCAATTCGTGGCTACACCATTCGATCGGACGAGGTGCTTAAGTGTGAACGCAATTACCAGCGTAACCACCTACGGTGGTATCGAATAACACGTATTAAGAGAGGCTCGAAGAGGAAAGAGGAAAGTGATCGTGAGAGAGAAAGAGAGAGAGAAAAGGAAGGTTAGGTAGAATACGCGGTAGTGGTGGTGGTAGAGTCGAGAGGCCGGGACTAACGAGCAAGGCGTGATACTGGCTGTTGAGGGAACGGCAAACCCCCACCGTAACATTGGACCCACCAGCGTCAGGCCCACGAGCGTGGCCTTCTCGTTCCCGCGTCCACGCGTTCGTCTTCGGTCATTGATCGCAATCTCTCGCTAACGAGCTTACCGCCGGGTGCGAAAATCTTACCCGGGGCACACCACAGCCCCGACCTGTGCCTGTTCTTCCTCTTCTCTTTTCCTTCCCTACTCTTCTTCTTTTTCCCTTTCTATCTCTCCCTTCCTCTTTACTTTCCTGTTTCTTCTTCGTCTCCGTACCCTTTTCCTTCTTCTCTTTTTTCCACCTCGTAGATTCCACGAGTGCCTACCTGCGTGCTCGATGATAATCGAAGCAGCAGGGTCCACCGGGCTTCCTCACGAACCAGCCACGATCTTTATTTACAAAATCGATCAGCCTGTTAAACGCGATCGTTATTTATGACTACGGAGCACAGGGGTCCATCCACCTGCAGCTACTTCTCGTAACTCAACAACGTGAGCCGAGCGATGAGTTTTTGCAGAAAAGTATCGTGGTAGGCTGTGGTTCGATGGGCGTGGTTTAATGATCCTAAAGATCGATTCTAATCACGGAAATGCGAATGTCCATTCGAAATGAACGAGGTAGAGAGAGAGAGAGAGGGAGAGAAACTGGAATCCCAACGGATCAGTTTCGGCACTGAATTACATTGGCCCCGAAATCTTAAGGGGGTTGGCTACGACATTCAATGTCGTGCACGCCTACGCAGATGGTGCGCGCCCGGGGTGTAGCAGTTAATTTCCTCCGTCCAAACAGCACTAATCCCGAGTGACATAAGCCAACTGACGGCTAGAGGAGAGACTATTATATCGTTCTAGCAGATAGAGAGAGAGACACGTGTGGTAGAGAACTAGAAGGGAGAAAGAGATAATAAAGTTCGGACGAGTTCAGTACCTACTCCGTACTCCGTTATGTTTCTTTGTCACTTTATCCTCTTTCTCTTCTCGTCTCTTCTCTTTTCTCTTTCTTTCCGCGAGTAGGTACATGTAAGCGGTACGGTTCGTTCCGACGACATCCGGACGAGCCGAATGAAACACGTAGCCAATTAAAGCGAGCCATGCGTTCCCGTCTCGCTTGTGAATCAAGTTGTACGATACATCGTTCTCCAAATCCTTTGTACACATACACCGGACATGAAAGCCGTACCAACAGGAATTCGTATAATCTCCGGCGCTGAACTTTCAAGTTAAGATTGAACGAAGAGAATTCAAGTGTTACGGACTTGTACATCATCGTCATCGTTGATCTCGCGTTCTTTGGTATTTATACAACAGATCCGTGATTCTATTCTTATCCGTCGTATCACTTGGCCTGGTGATATTTTCAATAATGAATTGCCTATCTCGTTCAGGTATTAATTTGTATTTATATTTAACGATATAAACAAGGCTAAAAGACTTTTCCATTTAGGGTTTTTCGCTATGACATTGATGTCTGTGTCGGCTACCTCGGGATTTATTTTCCATCTCGGTTCGTTGCGTTCTAGTTTCCTACCTGCTGCAATCCCCTCCACAAGTAGGATATGGGACGTAAAAGGATTTATAGGAGACACACCGTGTGACATGCCGTCATCTCATTACGGATCATCGTAAGCCTATTTGTTTAGGATCGAAACGGTCACGGGCTTAGATCGTCGCCTAATTGTCTGGAGCAGCAACGTGTACTATGGGGTTGCAGCAACCTGACGCCCCATTGGCCAGGTTCACTGGTTCTCTCTCTCCTTTTCCTTTCTCTTCGTCCAGTGACGAACCACTTTTGTTAGCACCGTGAGAAGCAGATGCACTAATGCCAAACCGTTTGACGTGATATTTACTTTACTAACAAGGCCGAAAGTAGTCTTTCTAGGCCGTAGGATAGAGATAATACGAAAACTAGGGACGACGAGTGTAGGTCCAGAGATAGAGAGAAAGAGAGATGCTGGAAAGGAGGGAGAAGAGACGAGCGATGGCTCCGCTCTAAATATATATCTTCGTGCTCGTTGTATGGGAAGTGACGAGGGAGAGAAAATATCTCTCCCTCGTTCCATAACGAGCGGGGAAAAACGATGCCACCTGCTCTCCTTGCCACGCGCATGAACTTTAATTAATAGGCTCGAAAAACGCCGTTTAATAAAGTACGTTAAGCTGGAAGAACCTAACCAGACATCTCTCTTTCCCTCCCCTCTCTTTTTTGGTTACTCATATCAAGGGTTTAATCGATAGGAACTTTTAATTTGATAGCACAGGTGGCCACAAAAGATAGGGTTTAAAATTGGGAAAAGTATTAGAGGCATGCTAGAGTCAATATTATAGTTTCACCGCTCGCAGTGAATTAAGTTGATTGATGCAATCCCTCCCCTATTAGTTTACGAAGAGTTTTATGATAAAAGGAATATATTACAATATCAGAATTAGGTTGCAAATATTATTCCAAGTTTAATTAGCTTCGGCATCACTGTAATACCCGATACAATTAGTAATACCAGTTTCTATCCATTAATTGAGTCGTTCAGAAACCAAAGTAATTAACTCCACAAAACGAAAGGTGGAGAAAAGTGACAAAGTAATACACATTAGTTTAACAAAACCATGATCATTTAGTGGTGTTTAGCCTTATTATTGAATAAATTTATTTTTAATATAAAAAGATAAGAGTCAGTGAAGTTCTAAAAAATTAAGAGAAAGAGGAGAGTCAATCTGGCTTGCGCACAGCTCAATTAGGTTGTATCACCTATCACCAAAAAACACGACTACAACCGATCGTGTCTATAATCATTACCTTTGTGAAGCCTTCCAATCGACATAACGTCTCATTTTGTTTTTGCTCGCGTCTTCCTGATGGATGTAGAGATAAAAAGAAGAATCCTGACTTCCACTAGCGCCGTACCAACCGAGCTAAACGTCGATTCTACTCTACGTCTTGGTGAGACGTGCGTTCGACGCGTCGTTTGTGTACCGATCACGAGGCACGCCGCGAAACTGACGTGTTCGTACGACGGCATCGGTCGCCTCTCGAGACTAATTGATCGTGCGTCTAGACGCGATCGCTCGTCCCTTAGCCTATCGGCCTGTCGATCGTGCCCGAGTGATCGGATATATACGCACTAACAGCTTTATACTAGACTTATCTCGTACTTGTATCATGCGCATAACGTAATCGTACATCTATCTCTTTAACTTATTCGTAGAATCAACAGATTTTCATTCGAGGGAGGTCCACAGTTGATGACCTATGGACCAACTTTGATAGACCTGACGAAACATAACATAGTTGTACTTGCTATCGTATCTGCTTTCACTTTATTTTAAAACAAATATCACCATCACTAAAATAGATTAATTTATTCCTCGGTATCATCTTTGTACCATTTATTCGAACGAACAGATCGCTTGGAAGGGTTCATGGGTCCGAGCCAAGGTCACGTCGAGAAAGTCGACATTAGCAAGTTGTTACTAAATTTAAGCGTTGCACCGTCTCCCTTTCGTTCCTCAAGTTTACACGCTTGTCTTGCGCGTACTCGTGAGTCTTGCTCTGACGGACCAGATAATTGTCCCCTGTCGGATTAGGGAATATCGTTTCCAAGCTTCTGCCGAGTCTGCTTGCCAATTATCCTTCTCCTCCACTCAGCCGACGTAGCTGGCTTCGTCGTAGCTTCGTGGCACCGAGTTCGAAGAAAACATTTGCCTGAAACGATTAGCGAGGATGCTGTGGGTCGCCAAAGAGGAAAGAGGAGAACTTCCAGGGATATTTATTTCATCTAAAATTACTTGTGAAAAATTCGCCGTAACGAACGAATCTTCGGAGGAGTAGGTGGAGGAAAGTGGAGGGTGTTAGGCAGACTCCCGACGAGTGTGCTGACTCTGATCTAAATTTACTGCTGTGTTTCGTGTAAACGACAGAGAAGGCTCTCGACATAGCGTAACATTCACGGGCAGACGGTTCGCACGAGTACTGACAACCGCGAACGTTTGCTGTCTCGCTCTCTCTCGTTCTCTGCTTCTCTGTATGCTTGTCTCTCTCCTACTCACTTCTCTGGGGCTGACGGCCGGCTTATCTATGCTCCAGTTTCCTCCCCGCGAGATATCTATTCGTCTCTCGAGTTCACGTCTCTGACGCGTTCAACGAGCCTTTGATCGAGTGCCTATCGCGGGGCTCTCAACCCTCTAGCGTCGACCCTCCGCGATTTAAAATCGCGTTTCTTTCAGGAACGAACTGTTACCGCAAGTGAGATCTACTGATATTTACCAGCACTATTTTTGTTTCAAAGATTCATACGAGATATCAAAGTGAAGTACTTCAAACGTCGTTACAGTGGTCATTATGTAGGATGAAATGGAAAAGATTGCCAATGATCGTTATTAATGCTTAGATGACCCAATTTTACAGTAAAATTGGTCTTAAAAATCAAATGTTTTATTGAATATTTCTCTTACGATCTCTTCTCATCAAACGTATCGTAGATAGCAATGAACAGAGTTGAAATCAAGGAAGAAAATACGTAAAATCAATAAAGAATCGAGTAAGAATGGTTTTCACCAAAATACCCTCTCTTTCCTCTCTCTCATTCTTTCTCTCTCCTCTCGCTCTCTATGTTCGTTCATGCGAGAGAACGCGAATGAGATTGCACCGTAGGTGGTACAGCAACACCGCCAATTGTTGCAACGTCGAGGAGCGTGGCCCATACCTTTTTTCTCTCATCCCTCACGTCGCGTAGCCACCATCCACTCGTGCCCATTGTGTTCCCATTGTATCCTCCCTTTTCTATTGCGCGAGGCATTTTTATTGCAGTCGCTCGTCGAGCTCTCCGTACTTCGCAATATCCCCGCAAGGTGAGCCTCGCGTCAAACGAATCGCAAACGTTTGTTTCCGTTCCTGCCGGACCCATCATCTCTACTACCACTACCATACTTTGGACCTATTGTATCAATGGATATGAACCCCTTAACGCGAGAGCGGTGTAAGTCCAATTTTGAACAAATATTCTCGACGTGAGATTCGAGTGGAAACTGATGAATTTAAAATTCTTTCGAGCATCCCTTGACACTTGGGTACGTTTCTATCGTTGAATTTATACATTTTAAATGCAATTACGTTTTAGAAATCGTTTCTAATAGTTCACCCATCGTTGAACCCTTCTTAAGTTCGAAAGTCCCAGTCAGTCTTCTCGTTTCCCTTCACCAACGATCGTTACGTATAATATTTCACGAGATCCAACGCTATTGTCCATCGAAATCGTGGTAATACATCGACACCTCCGAAACTCGCCAGCCTGACGAACTGCAGAGCTTGTCTAGTAACTCGAAACTCGACGCTTTATCCCTCGATGCCACCCCTAGACATTTCGCGCTCAAAGTGTTTCTTTCCTTTGTATAGAGTTGTAATGCGAGATCGACAGGATTCCTTTTCGAAGCTGAAGTTGGATTGACAGATCGCCATATTTATAATATAGTACGACGGTTCGTGGATATCGTGTTGCTAAATTAAATAAATAAATAAATTATGTGGGCTAGAGTGTGCTTGGAACAGAAAATGTTAAAACATTAATAAAAATAAGAGGATTCGAAATGTAGGAAACCTAGAAACTCGTGTCTAAATAACTAATTTCGACGTTAAACCTAACATCGTGTGAATCCAAAGGATTAGAAGTTGTGTGTGACTCTGGTGGTCGTTTCGAGTCGCACCTACTTTCTAACTCAACGTTTCAGTTTAGATCGCGATGTTAAAAGCAATCGGAGAAGTTTGCGCGGGCTTTGTTTGCTCGAAAGGCTCTCTGCATGTGGAGTTGTAAATGACAGGAGATACTTGTATAAAAGAGCTCTTTGCTTGAAGTGCTCTTGGGGGATTTCTCGAGGTGTCCTTAAGTCGCTTACGATTATAGATCGTTCAAATATACTTTAAATACGAGAAACTTGCTCGGTGGGCCAACGATGAATTTGGATTGTAAGCAGTTTAGGAGACCTTTAAGAGATCTTCAAGTGGTTCCTGTCACTTGAAGTTTCACACCCTATTACTTACAGAAAACAGATCTCTCGAACGAAATTGTTGATCCACTTGCATTGAAATATTTCTTATTATTTACTTAAATTGTGAATTTTTTTTGATTATTTTGAATCATTAAATATTTGTCGTCAGTGACAAGAATGACAACAAATAGGACATCGTGACAAATCCTCGAGCCACGGTAGAATTCTATCAAAAAAAACGAAGACTCAACTCGAGTGAAAAAAAGGATATCGCTGATATCGGGAAAGAGGTAAATGAGAATAAGAATGGAAATACGATCTTTTTACCATTTCTACCGTGACTCGCGCTAACGGAAAATGCAATCGTTCTGGCGTAGCGCCACGCGATGCAATTACCGAGGGAATTCAAGGCACGCGGAGGGTTTGATACCGAGAGCAGGAACCAACCCACACGGAGTAGACACGTCGTGCCATTGCACGAAAACAACCCCTCTGTCCCTGCTACTACTAGCCCTTTCGTCCTCCGCTACGTCCCTTCTCCGGCTCTCTTTCTCTCCGGCGAAAGGATGGCAGGGGTTGGCAGAGCTGAAATTCCAGCCGCATGCAGCCTCCAAAAAGCGTCAGTCTCTCTCTCTCTCTCTCGATGAGAGACGCCCGTCACGCGGATTATTATTACTCGCCCCCCTTTCGTTCCTCTTCATCCACGATCGATACTATAAACGGATTAGTAACGTGCACGCGCGAAAGCTCGAGTCACTGTGTCCGAATGGGCGCGAGAGCTACCTTCTAGGCCCCACCCCCGTTCTTTCGCCAACCTGAAACTTGATTCTTCGATCCGATGCTTCGTGCCAACGAACCTTTTCGCTGTGTATATGTATGTGTGTGTTTCCCTCAGCTATCGGTTTTGTTCCGAAGTTTTTCCAGGTCAGCATGGAAAGTTGGATGGTCGATAGTAGGCTCGAGGGGGGTGATGATGGCAGGTATATACCATAGTCAGGCATATCGTGTAGAAAGAGGTTTGCATTAATGAACATGATCTGTTATTCGTACGATCATAGCACTTTTCTAAATCCTCTTATGCATGACGGAATGGGAACGAGGAATGAACAGCGCAGACGGAAAAGGAGGAAATTGAGGGAGAGTGGAAGGAAAGCCGGAGAAGGTTTCCTAATAAGAATGCCAATTGCAATAAAGTAGGATTTGCACTTAATAAGCATCATAAAAAAACGCCGCGTAAGAACCGGGTTTCGTATACATCAGCAGAGTTCGCGGCCTATGGCTTTTTTTTTCTTATTACGTTGGCTTTAAATCCGGAATGGTTCATTTTTACTGTTAAACAAGTTGTAAATAATGTTGATCGAATTGAATAATGACGATGTTTAAGGGATGATTACGTAATTATGCTGACTGGTGCGAGATTAGCTTAAAGTACGGACTAATCCAGTATCATTATGGAGTGTAAAATTTACGATCGCATCGAATCGAATAAAATTATACGAAACTCACCTCCAGATTTTTATGCTGCCATATAAAATGTACGATATCTTAAGACGACTGGGTATATTGTTATCAAAATCTTTGATCGGATAAACGAAATTCGACGGAGGCACGAAACCGTATAAAGCATAATAAAAAAGAAGAAGCCTGCGCGATCCCTTTCTGACACGTAATAAACCGTTCGCTCCGAGAGGTAGAAGGAAGAAGTAGAAAAAGAAAAAAAAAAAAAGAATCATTTCGACACAATGCCTGGGGCCTTGTGGTGAAGACATCACGGGTGAACGTTAATCGTGGCACACAAAACTGGAACAGCGAATACAATAGACGTGACGCTTTTTTCGTTGGAAAGACGATGATCCGAATGGACCAGTTTCGGCACCCTACCGAGTTGGGACTGCTTCGAAGGTCTTTGTCATTCCACACAGTTCAGACATACGATCGTCTTAATCCTTTAACAGTCAGAGTTTCAACGAAATCAGAAATGGAATCTTTTACTTCCCGCATGATTATACAGTTTTAAAAAATTATCTGTTAAGTTTGATGGGACAGTTATTTGATCTGCTTCAGCATAACGTTACAAATAATTCCATTTAAAAAACACGATGAACTTCAACATCATATCCTCCAAGGTCATTTAATGGCAATGACCAATTTATTTCATCGACCATGACTTGGAACAAAGCCACGTTCCAGACAACTCAAAAACATGGTACAAAATCTTCCAAAGGACATGAAACAGGAAACGAAACGTCATTGACTCCCGAAGGTTCTTCCGTTTTACCATGACGAGTTGTCAGTTGTAACAGACGTTTCGGTAGATGGACCGGTTACCCTCTAGACACTCCTTTTCGCTAATAGCATGCACGCGACCATCCGGACCACACGTGCGCAATAATAGGAACGAACGTCGTCGGAGTGTAGTCCTCTTACACGTGCAAACGAACACATATACTCCTGTACGTAACATGCAACACGGGTACGGATCGGTCCACCGATCGAGCGTGGCACGGGGCGTCTGTCGCTAGCCGACTTTCTACCGTTCCATCTGTTCCTTGTTACCGGAGGTTATTAATTAGCCGCTTTCTGGTACTCTGTAAACTCGGGGTTGTCGAACGAGGACTCGAATGACGACGGGTAGCTCATTCGAAGTTATCCACCATATGCGATAAGAATTAGAAGCAGGAGGGCGGATGTACTGGGTAAAAAAAAAAAGAAGCTTTCTCTCTTGTCTGTCTTTCTTTCTGGAACGAGGCTAGGTAGCTTTTGTTGTCGAACGATATCGGGAAACGCGTACGCATCGGTTGATATTCACATCCAAGTGCTTTCCGCATCTCATCTGTGCTCGAAGCCCCATCGTTCCGGGATTTGCACGGAAGCATCGTGTACCATCGCACCGTTGCACGTCTAGGCTAGGTTTCAGCATTCTCCCCCGAATCTCCTGGTGGCAGCCTCAAGCGGCCCTCGCCCGCAGAAATGTAAATACCGCTCGGCCAATCAACCTGATTGGTCCCATTCGCTCGAATGCTCGTCATTCAGCGACGCATATAACGTGCCTTACGGGCCGACTCGAACGACGGGCCTCCTGGATACGCGCGCATTGTTCGAAGAGCTGATGTAGAAATGCGTATGTGTTGTACACTCGCTTAGCCAGTCTCGTGCACGCACGCAAACCGCGATTCCTCTCGGTTTCGACGCACCGATAGGATTTCGTCCTGGTTCAACCCCATCAAACGCATCCAATATTCTCGTCTCTTCGGGAGATCAGGGAATCTTTCTGGTATGATGATGAACCCAGCATTTACGAGGATTCGGGGATATAAGAACGCCGGTAGGTTAGTGGGTTAAGTGCTTTCTTAGAGATTTAAAAGGTCATGGGCTCTGATCCTTGATCTTTTCAAGACCTATGATTCTGTTGAATCCATGGTAATATAGGAACTTCTTTGGGGATTTCTTGAACTATGTAGGATGATGAAATGAATTGGCTCGACGATCCTGAGTTATGAGGATCCGAACGAGAACTCTAATTTTTTTTTAAGTAGTCTGGATGTTGTACCATATTCTATATGTTACGTCGAGATGATAGGAATTGAATATATCCTAAATGTAATTAAAATTTGTCCAAAGATTCTAAAGATTTTACAAAAAACTACCTACTTTTAATTCCGTCATTAAATTAGTACACACTCGAGTGACATAGTAATTACATCCACAATACAGACTGAAGATTCTCCAAATTTACATGGAACGTTTTTCTCGGTTGAGTAATTTCGAGAGATACGTAATTACAAGATTACCTAACGTGGTACCAGAACTTTGAATACCCACAAATAGCTATTCAAAACCACCCAAGTCAAAATGTCACGCTCGAAGTGAGTAAGGTATTCCACGCGATGCGCTTGAAACGCGCGTCAATCGTGCGTACGATCCTCGAGCGGAAGGAAGAAGAAAAAGAGAGATAGTGGATACCTACCTACTCGAGATTTTTTCCTCGAGGGCAGAATGAAAAGAAACGAGAGCGAAAAAAGGAAGCAGCAAAAAAAAAAACACACGCACACACAAGAAAGAGAGAGAAAAGAGCGGGTAAGGGTTCGAGCAATCGGCGATGCGCACTTTGAGCAAAGAGGAATTAAGCGAAGCTGGAACGCAAGGTTGAGCGAGCAAAAGCAGTCCGGGGAATAGAGTTCGCCGCACGAAGGCAATATCCTTCATTCGTCGAGAGATAACGTGTTTGAGCGAAGGGATGTTTACAAGGGTGGACCGAAACGTAACGTGGGAGCGGAGGAAAAGAAAGTAACGACTCTACTTGAGAAGATGAACCTCCTTTCTCATCGTCGTTCTAACCTTCTCTTTCCCTTTCTATATCTCTCTCTCTTTTCTTTATCGCACATGAGAACAAGGGTAAGAGAAAGACAGAAAGAGAAAAAGCGAAGACGAATGGAGCAGAGAGAACGCAGCACACTCACCTCACCCGTTTCTAATCTGGTCCAACTCTTGTTTACCGGTCCTTCGATAAAGAAGCAACGCAAAATCTGCCTGGATTTCCTGCCTCTGAAATCTCACAGTTGAAATTTATCGTGGTACTAAATATAATCTCTCTCTCTCTTTCTCTTGGTAAGAAAGCAAGGAAGATAGAACGAATCGTTGGTTAGGATTGGTAAGTTGGAAACGGTCGCGAGCTTTTTCGTTCGCTCGAACAGCTGGCGCATCTACCGAGGACGAAGGACGAAGATGGCGGTCGCTACGGTGTCGCGAGATCCATTTTAACGAAGCACCCACTCCTCCAGAGAGTTCATTGAGACGCCGGCTGCTTTGGCAACCGCCTTGCTTCTTCCCTTTCTTCTTCTTTGCCTTATTATTCTTCTCTCAGTCACTCAGCCAGTCCCCCGAGCATTTCTTTTTCTTATTCCTTTTCTCCTTCCTCGAATTCTCGGCATTATTCAACGGGCGCGCGACTTTCATTGAGGATGCGCGCACGTATCGACTGATTCGGAGCCGCTCGAAATCGCCGATAAAAACGTTCCTTCTTCGAAGACGAGAGAGAGAGAAAAGATGTGGCCCGGTTCTCGACGTCCTAATACTTCTGTTGTAGCGCCATTGAAATCGCTCTTTAGGAGATCCCTTTTTATAGATTCCTTCGTCGTTTTGTCGTCTTCCTATCGATGATTCGAATCGATGGCTTCGATGGATACGAACTTTTTTTTGTTCCCGAGCTACGGGATATTGTAAAAGAAATCTATTGGCTCGTGTTTCGTCGGTGATCATCGACAGTCGCTTACATTTGTAATCGGTTAATTATCGTGACGCCTAAAATGTGTTTCTGCTATCCTACTCTGTTATTTATATAGGGTATGTTATAGTGATTGTCCTGTACACAGTAATTGCCTACCGTAAGAAAAGACCAAAAAGACCCATTTTTTTGTTGTTGCTTATAATTTGTATGATCCCCAAAATATTGCAATTATTAGTTAATGTATCTTTGGTTAAGACATTTGAGTTACCACAGAAATTAGTCTTAAGTAATTGATCTTTATAATAAAGCTATATTGAAAAAAAACCCTTAAGCGGGCAATCACTATACCTTTTACCCTATAATTAGTGTCTTTTTTAACTCATTTGTTTTTTAAGAGAAACAACAATTAACTAATAGGAAATATAATTCTGCAAAATATCAATAAAATGAATGTAATTTTAATTGGCAGTCGACTATTCGACTTCGCTAAACGATGACGTTTTTACCGCTTCATTAACGATCCTCTTTAATCAAAAACGTTCATCACTCGTGCCAGCGTTGATAGACAAATTCCCCACTCCTCGTTTTCCTCTCTCCGAATGTAATTTATTAATTCTAATTTCTCGACAATATGATCAAATGGAAAATTGCGAACGGTATCGCAATTAAAATGCAATAAGAGAGATCGAGGCGAGAGTCACGCGAAAGCTCGTATACCGCGCGACGTCACTCGTGAATTTTGCGAACGGAAGAGTGACCATTCGACGCTCGGTGAAACTAAATTTAGATTACGCGCGCGTTACTAATTGCACGCACGGCATTATAAAGTTTAATCGCTTTGATTACTTATTGCACGTAATTAAGCGTTTATTGCAGTCACTCCGGCTGCTCGCTCTCTCGATGATTTACACCGAGCGACGATGCTCTCTATCCATCTCTCTTTCCCTCCCTCTAGCGAACGCATTCTCTCGTTCATTCGTAGTACGCAAACGGATACAGGAAACCGAGAGCCCATGCTGCTGGGAATCGATTTGATCATAAACATCGTGTCAATTTTAAACTATTTGCTACTTGTCTCGCCTCTATTTATTTCCAATTCGATGTGTCGTGGTTTATACTAAATTTCATCGGGAGTCTCAACGCGTGAAAGATCAACGAGAGATAATAAGGAAGATAATCGATGAATCCTTCAAAATGAATTTTTTTTTGATAATATTAAAATCATTTTTAAAAGTGAAATAATACCATCACTGTTTTCTCCACATCGAAGAAACGCCGACCGCATATTTCTTATCTCTTTCCTGTTATCCGAATGAGTCATCGAGTCGATAAGGCGAAGGATTCTCCTACGGACTTCTCGATAAACCCACGCTCGCGTATTTAGGCGGACTGTAATGGACGATGAGGAGTTCTCGTTCGAACATCTTCGTCCTCTCGTTTACTCATCGTCTCTGACCATTCCTGCTTTTCTCTCTTTCTCGATGGGGTGGTAGAACGTAATGAGCTCCGAACCACGCGCGGAGTCCTTTTCTCGTTAAAACGGCAGGGGACGACTCGGTGCGCGAATTGTCATTATTCTCGCACGTTGAAAGGGTCTTTCGACGTGAATTCTTGTTTTTCTTCGTTTATTACGACACGTACTTACTTGAGATTGAGTTATGATTTATGATAGGTACGATTTGATTACTTTCGGTGAAAGTAATATCCGTGAGATTACTTACCGATTTAATTCAATACCACATGGTATTCTATAACACTGTTTCGCTCTAACACAATCAGATATTTGAGGAGTGTCTTTTCAAATAGACTTATTTTGGAAAAAACTTTTTTTGATCTTAAATTTCAAATGTTTGAAAATTTATTGACTTTCTGAAAATTATGTTAGTGATGAAATAAGTCCTTTTGAAAAGACACTCCTCATTTGTGGAAACCCTTGTATAACACTATATTTGTACTATTTAATGCATGTATTTAGCAATCAAAATTACATCCATTCAATTAAAGTTTATTAAAATAAAAATTCCTAGTTCTATTCTAGTCTTGTTTAATACCGTGTTATATGTAGAAGGGTAACCTTTACTCACCAACCCTAAGAAATATATTTCCCTCACTCCACGCGTCATCATCAGATAAACTTACCGTACTTCAGAGAAAATATCCGTCTCGCTAACAAAACGAAATCCGTTTGTTGCAGGTAAGCCAGTCTGGATATCTCCCTCCCCGTTGAAAGATCGGTCGAGTGGATGAGCGCAAGGAACGATAAACACGAGGCACGCTTGAGAAAGAAAAAAATAAATAAAAAGGTAGGCACGTAGGCCGATCTACAAAAGGCCTTATATAGGGAGTCGCGAGATAGGATAATCTTTGAAGGAAGCGCACCCCACGCATGCTTTTTTTTTCTTTCTTTCTCTCTATCCTTTTTTTCGTCCTCTCTTTCCCTCTACTCCCTCGTCGCCACTCTCAAATATTTTTTACGCAAAGCACGGTGCCAGTCGCGTAGCACGCATCGCGACCGTTCGACAATGACGTGGAAGGATTCGAGCTTTTTCGAAGAGTCAGGCCCTCCCAAGCGTATATACGTACTCCAGCGTGCTGCGAGAGGGAAGGATCCCTCTTTCCTACGAAATAAACTGTTTTCTTAGGCACTCCGGGGCTCTTGAAAAATTCCTAAATATTTACTCGAGTGGAGGACCCCCAGACGGACGACGACACTTAAACGGTATTCTTCGGGCACGGTACACGAAGACGGGCTTAAGCTTCCCTGAAGGACGGATTAGAGCCACTCGTGCGCATTTCCCTCTCTCTTTCTCTTATTCTTTCTCTTTCTTCAATTTCCATACCTTCGAGTCTCGCCTACGGTATTTGCACACGGGGTGGATCGTTTCTTCCAATTCCAAGGACATTTTTATCGCGCACGCTTATAAAACACGATATAAAGACGAACTCTTCCATGGATATGATCTTTCGATTCTTGTTGACTGATTTTTTTCATTTTCTCTCTCTTTGTCCTATCATAATTTATTCCACGTTTATTCAAAGTCGAAACGCTAAGGTTGATCGGTACACGTCGTCGACACGATCTTTCAGGAAGGCAAGAGTTTTCCCACCCGGCTTAGTCAGCTTTACCATTCACGCGAGTAAAGAGGCCGTGAGACTTCGACCCAATTTATTCTTGGTAGATTGACTCTCTCCCTCTTTCCTTCTCTCTTTCTTGCTATACTCCTCGGTACTTGATATTTTCCGTCATCTCCGAAGCATCCGATCCGATTATACCCTTCTACGTATTTATGCGACCTGTTTCTTACTCCGTCCAACGTAGAATCGATATTTTCTTTCAATTTGATAAACCTGTCTCGATGATATCTTCCTTTTATTAATTCCCATAGTCACAAAATTATTATTATTCATTTCATTGCCCAAAATAATCCCAATAACGAACATCTCCGTGTTTAATTAAATGTCCAAAGACAGAAAGAACCACGTAAATATAACACTCTCTCCCCCCTCTCTATTTCTTCATCCATCTCCTTTCACTTCTTTCTTTTTTTCACGACGTTAGAAGCGTCGCAATGCAAAAGCATTCCCTTGTTCGAAGTTGCCGCGCTTCGCCCATCGGTTTTTCTCCGAAGGTAACGCCTTTCGTCTGAGAGCTTCGAAAAGTTTCGTCGAACTACCGGGGCTCCGTTAAACACGAATAAACGATTTCTAAGGACAGAAGAGAAAGAGAGAAAGGAATAAGAGTAAAAAAAAAAAAAGAATCGGTTCGAGATATCGGGTTTCTCCGGTTCTCATTTTTTTCTTCCTCTCTCTTTCTCCTTTTTTGCGATCTCGAGGCACCTTGCTCATTACTCGCCGATAATTAATCGGCCAGGAGCGAGAATCGAACGAGTTCCTCGAGTCTTCTCCAATCTCCGCTTTGTCATCGCGCCGGATAATAACTCTTCGACTCGATCGGTCTTTGCGAACGAACGCTTCGTTCCGTTCTGTTCCATTCGAATTCGGTTCGTTCCATCGATCGATCGGTTCCTCTCTCTCTCATGGAACACCGAATAACGGATTAATCCCTTAGGCCGTTTCGCTTCTCCGGATTGTTTGATTTTCGTCCTCCGGGAATTTGGCGGCCCTGCCGCACGCCGTTTACCGTTCAACGTCGACTCTCTCTCGCGCGACTTCGGAATTGCCATCGAACCCTATCGTTGATCTTTGTTTCCCAGAATACGCATTGCCCTAAGCATTTCGACTTAGAAACGAGAATTTCACGGTGAAGGGTCTCCTTTAAACAGAGAATGCTTCTTCTTTTATTTTTCAAGAGTTTTTATGTTGATTGAGGTTATTGGGTCAATGGTCTGAGTCAGCGGATCATAAAACTGACTCTATAGTGACTTAATCGTTCAAGGATCAGACTACTTTGAAGCTTTTAGCTCGTAATTCACGTTCGACGATCACTTTGAAGTTGTATTCACGGACACCTCGGGAACGTCCCAAGAGAGTCTAACATTCTCGCGAAGGGTTTAAAAGACAGGAGTGTGTAGGTTCGAGGATGTAGTAAAACTCTACTACCTTCCGAGCATTTCTACTTCAGTTGCACAATGAAGCGTGACGGGAGAAAGCAGACTGGTAATACAGACAAGTTAAAAAAAAAAGAAAGAAACACAGGGTGAGAGAACACCAGACAGAGCTAGTCGAGGAAGGTGCAGAAGAACGCGAGGACGTCTAAGGAGGAGGTAGATAGTAAGAATAGAAGGGATAAGAGAAGTAGCTACGCGAGGCTGCTATAAGTGTCTGCAGACGTACGTTTCAGGGATGTTCGGAACATAAACTGGGCCGGCAGACGTATCGGTATGAAAATTTCAATCGGCCGAGTCAGAGTGTCGGGGATGGAGAATGACGGGAGTAGGAAGCATTCGAGCTGGAGGCGCAGGTGGAGTTTGTCGGGTGAAAGAGCCGAAAGGTGGCGAGGAGGGTGGTAAGGGTAAAGTGGCTCTGGACCGAGTACCTATAGCCTCCACTTTTCTATCTACCTATCTCTCTCTTGCTCTCTTTGTACCAACCTTTTACTCTCTCTCTCTCTCTCTTTCCCTTCGGTTTCTCTTTCTCTCTTTCCAACAACCCCTTCCACCGCATCGTGGCCTCATACCTGCATACCCCCTTTCCTCAGTCTATCCTCGTGCGAGGCCCGCGGCAAACTGCATAATTCATGGCCCTACTATACCGACCGCCTCCCTAGCCGACCCTCTTTCAGAGGGACACCGCCACCCAACCCTCCAGTTGCCTCTCCACCACTACTACCATCACCAACCACCACCTTTCCTCTCTTCGTTCTCCTTCACCAGGGTCAGCCTTGGAGTCGCGTGCATTGTACGTCGCCGTTCTTATAACCCGCATCCGTAGGCTCGCGTGTGTTCGTGAAAGAGAGTATGCCCGAGAACACGGCTCCTATGCGATAAAGTTTGGTCGAACGCGCGCACACATACACAAACGCGTTCTACTCTCATCGCAGCTAGTCTTCTGAAAGCGACGGCGCGAAGGAATGTAGGCGAATATTTTGGCTGAGTTATGGAATGGCTATGCTGGCGTTGAGGTAAGGACAGAAAGAGAAGAAAGAAAACGAGAGATTGTAAGAAAGAGTTTCCAACGATTTATCCGACAACGTCCGTTCCATAAATTACCTACCGCTCGAAGAACTCACTTTCCTGAAAATTAATACCAGAGCGACTTTGATCTAACGCTCGGCCGCCATACGGTTTGTAAATCTCGAAAAAGGGATGATGGAAACGGTGGTAAAGAGAAAGAGAAACTATATCTCTCTCTCTTTCTTTATCCCAACCGACTGGATCGCCAACTACTGCGTTTTCTCCTCCTGCTGGTGTACAAGCCGTACCGGTTTTGCGTGAGGAATAAATGGGAGAGACACGCTCTGCCATCTTGGCCATCCCATCGCTCGTGCTCGAAGATAAACATCAGCGCCAGCAGCGATACCACACCATGGTATCCACACCTATGCGATACGGTAGTCAAAGGGTCCACTCGTAATTAGCCTTTGCTGCTTTCTTCCTCGTCTTTTCGACTTCGTGAAAAATCCTGACTATCGGGGAACTTCGTTCCGGTTTATTAGCATTCGTGTAATTCATGAAGTTGAATGGGTTTATCGTCGGTGTTTTGTTAACTGGTCGATATTAATCTATATGTGTAGGCTAAGCTTGCGTGGTGCGATCGTAACAGGTGTGATGCTTGAATATTGTTTTGTGGCAACAGATTGAAACTTGTTTTTAAGACTATCACTCTAAAAATCTTCTGATTCGGTGATTCTACTTCTAAAATCTTTTAGACGGAACAACCATTACGAGTCATTCTCAATCTTTTCCTCAAATAACATCTCCTAACCGAATTGGATAAATAAAGAAACCTAGACTGAAATCTCTTTCTCATTCCCGCTAGGTTAGGTAAAAGCCTTTTGGTAAAAGGTTTTGTAATCCTTAGTGCCGGTCGGTTGGTAGTCGCGATGGCGGTAAAACGTAAAGCGTCAGTGCAAACGGCAAGGCTCGCTCGAGCGGATGAAAGATGGAGGTGTACGTACGTTTCGTAGGAAGCGTGCTCTACGAAGCTCGAACAAACGGGGCTCTAAATCCACGTAATTTCTTTCTCGCTCTTGGACCATATCGCGCGAACGTTTTACGCTAGACGTTACATCGCTGCCATTTCAAGAAGTGGCGTTAGAAAATATCCTTTTCTCGAAGAGTTTCTCTTGAGTCTTGGAGATTTTGGTTTGAAAGACTCGAGCTTTTTTTCGTTCGTCGAATCGGTCATAAACAATAGCATAACAATTCCATTTTAGCTACGACGATAGTTCCTTGAAATCGTTCGATCTTGATGAAGTGTACTAGTTTTATATAAAGAGCTCGAAACAGAAACGTATTTAGGCTAGTACGATCTGCAAACAGCTGCAAACAGCGTCCAAACCCAAAGCATAAGATAAACAAAGATTAGAGGACCCTAGATTAGAGGTATTCGGTCTGACGTATGCATTCTAAGAAATGCCAGATTGAGTTTTAACTATTAAGAAAACTACGTTTGATCCAACATTGATAAAACAAAATAGAGAGAGAGAATAGAGCACTGCTCATAATTCAGGCATGGTATCGTTACGTTAAACAGGAGAAGGATATTCGCAGAAGTAAAGGATCGATCGTCCGCAAGCTGATTCAACCGGTTCCAAGTGGAACGCTCGTCTCCGACAGGGGCGACTAGTCTACTCGAGTAGACCTCTAGGTTGGATGAACCCTAGGACCTTAATTACCGTGTCGGCTAATCGATCTCCTTCGCATTGTGATCGCGCCATCGTCGACACTGGTACCGACGCGAGTAACCACCACCGCAAGACGATATCTCAATCGACCGTCTCTCCGTATATTCTGCAAAGTCTTGTTCACGCATCGCGTATCATCCTTTCGTGACTTTGAAGTATATCGTTATATCATTTCGTCATTAACTGCTGTGATTAAGTCCGCGATTAAGTCTAGGGATTCAAAGAAGAACTGAGTTGGATCGTGTAAAGATAAAAGAGTTATCATCTAAGGGCAATGATTAAACGACAAATTTTGCAGTGTCACTTGTAGAGATGTTATCTGTAGAAGTTGTTAGATCCTTTAAAACGTACATGTCGCTTTTAAAGTAACGTCATAACGTATGGCGGCTTAACGATAACGCGATAACGCTGGAGTAAATATGCTACACCAGGACAGGGCATTCGACGCGAATTGGCTCCTTGTACGACATCATGGCGTATCATCATCTCGAACACGATCTCGTTATGTGAAGCTGTTGTTACATTACGTTGTCGTGTTACGAGTGTACGAGATGTTGTAAAAGCAACATCGTCTTATTGGGTGTTAACGAGTAGTTGGGGGTTAGAACAGGTAGCGATGGGTTTGAAACCCTTGTTAATTGCTAAAGAGACTTATCGAATATGTTGGATCACTTGGAACGTTATTTACTGGGTTTCGAAGAAGTTGTAATAAATGTATGAGAGTCAAACATTGAAAGGTATTAGAATTTGTTAAATAATCTTTTCTTAAACCCGGTTGCACAAAGTCCCACGAAAAAAGGGGAACATTGTGTGGCCACCACTAGTTAGAGCGCAGCCTAAACTTTAATCGTGAGAATCCTGTCCGATCCGCCACCGGACGCGTCTCATAAATCTTCGCCTTCGACGAATTCGCGATCCTCTTCGATCACCCCAAGAGAAAAAGAAGAAAAAAAGAGAGTGCATCTTCGGGAACATGTTTTTCGTGACACGTTAAGTAACAGAAACACACAGAAAGAGAGAACGAGAGGATGGTTTCCTAAACTCGACGGATAACCATCGGAACGAGCATAGTCGACGAAACTCGAGTTAATTGGTCAAAAAGTGAGACCTCTTCCGTTCCTCTTGAAGGTACACCTCCCTCTTTTCGTTCTACACCCTCTCTTCCTTCTTTCTACTTTTTTCTTCGTCCGCGCCAAGACGGCACCACCAAGAATAAAGTACAGTTCGGAGGTTCCTTCTTAAGTTCTCCATCTTTCTCGTCCACCCTTCTTCTTCTTCCGTTCGAACGCATACGAGTTCGAAGCTCGTGGAAGAATTCAGGCTCTGCGTCGACCCGCTTCTTAGACTTTCTCTCTCTCTTTCGAACTGGCGATCCTAATCTCGATAATGACGCGTAATGGCTGCTGGCGTGAATGTAGCTCTTTGTCCATGGTTCCTACGCCGGTCGTATATCTGTCCGATACCGAGCGCACCATTTCACCCTGGCAAAAGTACGAGGGCGGCCTAAGGGGCCCCTTACCAGCCTCCTCCTTCTTTTTTTCGATGTCAAGAGACTACTAAACCCTCCCTCTTCTTTTCGGATATATCGTACAGGAAGGATGGTCTTGCTTGTTTAATCGTTCTTAGCTTCTGCGAGCTATACAGATCGACGATAGAGGAACAATGTTGAGAACGGATAATGAATTGTAACGATCGAACGTGAGTAAGACCTAGAGATTTACCGGATTAGAGTGAACGTTGAAAGTGTTCTTATACTGTATTTATTATACTGTTCTTATACTGTGTGTTACGAGTATGATGCATTAAATGTTATAAAATTGGATGTATCTTGAGTATTAATAAATATTCTTTCTTTTGTTACAGGAGTAGCGGTTATGAAAGTTCGATGACCACGACTTTTAGCGACATCAATATGGACTCGCGATATTTGAGAACTTGGCACCTTCACATCCTACTTCTTTTCTTGTCCTTTTCACCTGGACGGTCTATAGACATATGTAAGTAGCAAAATGGTTTTTTAAACGATTACTATTATTAAGTACCAACCAATCCCCCAAAAAATCCATTTACATCGTGATTCGATAAACAAAAAATAAACGAGACTCTAATTTAGCTACACAATTCCTCTCAGTTCGTAACGTTTTAGCGAGCAAACCTTTCTCATCGCATAGATAAGTGAGAAAGATAATTTCCTCCCTGAGGGTCATAATTCTAAAGACGTCCCGAGTATCCTCCATCGATTGAATAAAAACAGGGAACGGTGGTGGCTCGTTGTAGGGTGATCCACAGGCGTCTTCTCGCGTTTAAATCTCGACTTCGAGCTTTTACACGCTTTCCATTCCATTGACTTCACGGCCAACGAGAAGCTTGCGCTCGCTCGGGGCCACCCCTCGTCCGCATCAAGTAAACAGCCTGGGAAACTTGTAAAGTATTCGCCGAGCATTCAGTCAAGTCGCACGTGAAAAAGGCTTTTTAGGTTTTCTCTCTTCCTCTCTCTCTTCCTCGTCACAAAATCATGGTGGAAACTTAGATACCGAAGAGTATGGAGATCGATCGACTCGAAGTTCTTTCATATGCTCGACATTCTTGAAGGAAGAGTTCGAAACGTTTCAGATGTCGATTATTTGCATCCCTTTCGAGCTTTCGAAAACGGAAAAAGGTAGAAAGTAGTATCCGCGATCAAAAAAAATGTTTGAAAGATGGGAATAAGAAAAGACATCAACACTTTTTATAGTAAAACAACATTTATTCAAATTAAATAACAATAATAATAACAAACAATTAAGTAAAATCGTTTTCGTATATTCCACTCTATATAAATAAATACAAAGCACTGCTGACATTTCCGCTATTTATAAAAATTGTTTCTAGGTCACCGACGTTCGCTCGTAGAAATATCCTTCCCCGAAATGTCTTCCTCTCCAAATATTACTCGTATCAACCCTGTGAGTGAATAAACGACAAAAAAAATATACCGAAAAAAAAAAAATTGCACTTCTAAGTCTCTTTCAGCGTCGAGCTAAACGCGTCACGATTATCGTCGCCGTCGTCGTATTTCTGGTCGCGAAGGCAAACTCTTAACCGGACAAGAAGTAGGCGGGGGTGGTAGACGGATTAAACGAAGTCTCTGTGGCACGCGTACGTCGAAATATAAATAGCATCGGAGAAACGAAATTCAAAGGCTTTGCAGAAGAAGAACCGAAACACCACGCGGGACAACCCAAAGAGAGTGACTCTCACTTTCTATCCTCCCCTTTTCTCCCACCATTACTTTCTAACCCAGAGCGAACGAAGTTGTACGTTGAACCGCGTTAGTAAATTCGCGGTTGTGTTAAGCAGCTTGGTCGAGTGTGAGAGAGGTAGCGAGAGATCGAGCAAAAGTGAGTACACGACTGTGGATGAGAGAGAGAAGGGTAGTGGCATTTCGAGGAGAAGGGCTCGCAGTTAAAGCGCGCATAAATTGCAATGTTAATGTTACCGGCGATACATAAACATGTTGTCCGCCGGTTGGATTGCGGTCTGTAAGCGGCGAGCGCATTCTGCTATACGTGTACACCATGCAGGAACCATTTCAGAGGGGTTGTTGCTTTCGAGGGACGCAAACTACTTCCCTCTACGTGCTCTAGCAATATGAATTTATTGCTCGTCATCTTACCGCGTGTCCTCTTCGATACGAGGTTTAAGATTTTCTTGTGGATCTGAGTAATCTTAAAATTAGAATATTCCATGGACGAAAATAAAATTAATAACCAGTAAATAATCGCTAGCTACCATCACGTCCTACGTGTAGATAAATATTGAAGGAGTAACACGGAGGTTTACAGACTGTATCAAAATAGAATCAACGGAAAGAAAATGCGACGACTTATCCAGAACTAGTTGAAACGGAGCACGTCAAATTCAATTCGATGTGGAAGAAAGGTAGGAAGAGGTTTAAGAGTGACTCGAACGACTAAACGAAACTGAAACTCGTCGCTTGACATGATAAAAAAATAAAAGGCCAATCGTTGGCCAATTTTTGTTAGTTAATAACTATTTAACTGAACCGAATTTTGAAAAATAGTATTAGACTTTTCGACTCAAATCATTGATGTTCACATGTAGTTTTTCTCTTGAACACCTGGAATCGAACACCCTGTAGATATATTGTAAATGTCCGAGTCGTTACACGCGCGTTTCCGCGTGCGTAAGCGTATTTGCTCGCTCACATTGAGCGGTTGTGGTTTGAGCGAGTAAGTCTCGACGTAGGTTAGAGATGAGACAAAAGTTGAGAGAGGGGGTTAGAGGGGATACGTGTGCACTAACACACGCAACATACATCCATGTTTACTTGTGCACGTGTGTCGGATGATCGCACGAACGTGCACAGGAGTTTCCATCGCGTCGGCGACACGCAGCCCGACTGACATGACGAGCGCGTGTCCTGGATGGAGAACCGTTACGCGAAAAGCTCTATCTCCCTCCCTCTTTCTCGCACATACGCACGCGCGCGTTATGGTATTGTCATCCTCCCAGCCGTCGTCTCTCCCCATTCCAACCCCCCAGTCTCCTTTCTCAATTATTCGCAAATCCATTAGATCCGCACACGTTGTCTACGAAATTATCAGCCAGCTCTTTGTCACATTAACATAACAACTTGACGATTATAGCGTTATCACTCGGCCGTTCTCGAGAATATTAGCGTCGTTTGATAATGGCTCACCTGGACGATCTCTCTTTCTCTTTGTTATTCAAAAGGTTCACGCTGAGAGTATTATTGGTTATATTAATTAGGGAAGTTTATGAACAAATAGTAGCTGCGGTACCGTTTAGAAAATGAATCGTTATCTCGTTAACCTATAATTAGGTGAGTAAACGGTAAACTTTGTATTAATAGGATTTTTGATAGAGAAAAGAATCTATTCCTATTATCATCGAAAAAGCTGTTGGCAATTGCTATCGATCGATCGACAATGTCAGAATTATTAACGCTAATTTCATACTGCAAGCTAACGGATGTGGTAGGACCAACCCTGCCTGCTCGTATTAAATTCATATCCCAATTTACTCTTAGTTCCGCGAATGCGGTTGAATTAATTGCTCGTAAATCGTGTCGAGAGGGTTTCAAAAGCGAACGATTCTCTCATTTCCGACACGCGCAGAAATTCTCGGGTCAAAATTGATCGATGTCAAGAAGAATTCTTGAAAGAAAATGTTCCCCCAATGAGAAAGGTTCCTTGGCATCGTTAATATGGGACGATTTACATCGCTAGCTGCAGGAGTATTTTCATAAATCCAGGCCACGAAGGCAAACGCAAAACACATGGCACGCTCGACACAAAGGGGTTGAGACGCCTCGCGCGTCCCCTCGAGAGGTAAGCAACGCATGCAACTCGAGACGGTGATTTCGAGTCTGGTGAAGGGGGCGGGCCGGCTCGCCCAGGGGATCTTTCTCGCGGAGAAGGGTGTAAAAGGACCGATGGAAGAAAAGGCTCGGCCAGCAGGACGTCGTCTACCGAGGGAGGAAGGGTCGCGTAAAAGTAGTACTTCCGTTTTTCCAGCCGTCGCGGCGCCAGAAAAGAGAGACGACAAAGAGCATGCGCCTTCGGTTCACCACCTAACGCACTACCACCACTACCTTCTTTCCCTTCTAACGACCTACGGCCGAGGCTGTTTGTTTTTCCTGAAAGAGGCGAAAATGGCTCCCTTGGACCTCGACAATGGGCTCGAACCGGAGAGAGAAAGACAGAGGAAGAGAGTAAAGAGAAAAGGACAGGGAAAGCTAGAGAAGGAAAGATAGCACTGCACACGAGCACGTTGCCCAGAGGGAAAGCATGAACTTCTTTTGGGGTCATCGCTCTTCCAAACATTCATTCTAATTTCGCTGGTCCCGCGCGAAAGGGGTTCCGTGTTCTCTCGGCTAGAAGAGAGAAAGAAAATACGGTGCAGCAGGTGGGCACCTGCTAATTTTGTTAAGCGAATAAACTGTTAGTTAGACACTGCCGTAATACGACCGGGGAAAAGCCATTATACTTCGCTATTTGTATTAAAGGAGAAAACATTCCGTGCTTCTTTGAACCAGGCTTCGTTCCTCGTCCTTTGATAATAATGGTTTTTCAAACTTAACACTCGTCCTCTTCTTTGTTTAATATATGTCTACTACGAATCTAAAATTAATTAATTATATACGTTAACGAACAGTTAAGATAATGTTTGCTATTACATGTGACGTATTTTTTTCTGTAGAGAACAATTCGTAGAACATACGTCACTGCAAAGGGAATACTAATTACTTCGATCGATAGTGCACATTTCGAGCGAAAGGAGCCTCTCTACCGTAATCTTGAAAAAAAAAAAAAACCCATAAAGGAACAGCACTCTTGGGGTAGTGCTTAAAGCGAGTCCATGATTTATACGTTAATATCGTGGCGTAATAAGGCAGGCCGCTTAATATGTTTTTCCCTGAGATCGAGAGAGTAATTAATTTACATTCACGCCGTTGAACGAGGAAAACATGTAAAAGGAGGGAAGGGTGAAAGAGACGGAGAGCGAAGACCACTGTCTGGACCGCGTACACAGTCATTAATAATAATCACCGAGTTAACAAAGGCAAGGGGGCGAGGCGAAATTATTAAATCCGCCTGAGATAAAAGAGAGAGAGAGTTCAGCGCACCGTGAAAATTTTCGCTCACTTCATTTCCTTCGGCCATTTTACTCTGACGTTAGAAGAAAAAGAGCACGTTCCTGTGCTAGGGAAGAAAACGCAAAGCCGGCGAGCGATCCTGTTGCTTCGAATAATTAGCACCTCCGTAAACGTTTTCTTTGTGTACCAAGATCCCTGACTCCGTCGTCGTTCCTGATTGGCTCGAAAGGGAACCTTGGCTTTTCTTCCAAATTTTTCTTTTTTCTGGAGAGAGAATTTATTAGTCGAACTATTTCACACGTTTCTTGACTACTTAGCTACATCCCGGGAAAATAATACTACGAATTTATTCTAGAAATCGGTATTGTTAATTGTTTGAGCAGACCCAGTCAGTGTGTGTCTGGTTTGCCCGGTGCTTTTGGGATTCGCGTGGCAAGTGAAATCGATTGCATTGGTTACGATGATCGTGGCAACCGTTTTCTTTCGAAAGAATAATGAAAAAAGCGAGAAAGAGAGAAGGTACTCTTGTCTCACAGAAAATGCTTTCTTCAAGAGCATCCGAAGATTCGAAAAGCCTTCTTCCGTGGGTAGTGCTTATCAGTTTGACAGTGACGCGGAAGAGGAAAGATGAAGAAGAAGGAGAGGAAGAAGAAGAATCTCGCGAAGAGGGTTGCGAGGGCATTCAATTTCCCTCTTCTCGCGGATGGAGGAGGGCGGTGCCCACCCTTCCGTTCGGAGCTGTCACTTCTCGAGAGTTATGGTGACCGAACGAGTGGCTGAGGCGGGCCAAACGTCGCATAACTTACTTCTTCTTCTTCTTTTTCTTCTTCTTCTCATCTTGCCTTCACTACTTTCTCTCTTTCGCTCTTTCCTTAGCTCTTTTCCAAGATGTCTATAAATACAAGAATCGAACCTGCTTCCCGCAATGAGGCACGAGTTTGGTTGTTATATCTAAGGGAGATCTCATAATTATAGGAAGGTTGTAAAAAACGACAAAATTTGTAATTGTCAATCATGTTTATTCATTTTATGTTATTACAAAAATGATGTACAGTTTAAAATACTTTAAATTACATAATCCATATTTGGTCTTTAATTCAACAAACTGAGATCTTTAATATATCACAACAATCTAATTGAACAGTTCAACCAATCCATAAACAAATCATCAAAATGTTCGACGACTTGGAGTTAAGAAAAAGTACTTGGAGACTCTATAAGTTAAACATTTACTGGCCGTCGTTCAAAGAGAACCAACGCTTCCATTTCTTTCTCTCTCCTAGTCGATACCAGAAATACTCTTCCCGCATCGTTATTACTAAATCGTAAATAGAGTTCTCTTTAAAAGAGTAAACGTCGCGTCGAAGAAAAGTAAATGGAAAGAAAACTACCAGCTCTAAACGTACATACCTAGGTATATACTATCTCGCGATAAAATTTGATTTGATTTAAGATCCAAAGTTTTACCGAGACGCTCGCAGAAAAAGAGAGACATTTACAAGCTCACTTATTTACGTGGTCTCAGTAGCAGTTCTTCCGTGACGGGACAGAAAAGTGAAGTGGTGGGTGGAAGGAAAGTTTGTGGATTTAAGGTCGTTGCACGAGTAAACGAGCTCGATAATCGTTGACGTGCCTGGCGATGATTCAGGAAACAGCTGTCGTTACGGCCATTCGGAGTTGGATTTCCTACTTGAATTTATCGAGTTTGCGAGAGCAAACGGCTCGCCTGGCAGTTCCTTGCTAAGCCGAGCCGAACCACCGCCATTGCCACCAATATTATCCGTTTTTCCCGAGAACTTTCGCACGGGTGCTATACTCGTAGCGTAGCAATCAACGGTTCTTTGATGTACCGAGAATTCAGGCACGATAAGTGGCGATTTAAAAGAACCGTTAACGAATCCAAGTTCTCCTTTACTCCTCTATTCGATACGATCAACATACACACACACACAATGCCTAACTATTTTTAGATACCTACGCCATTGGTCCTATCGCGTGTTACAAAACTGTCTTCGAAAAGCTTAAATCATATTGATTCGAGTAGGAGTGTCACGGAAGCTTGGCGTAACCGAATCTCCCTTTTTTTCCTTTTCAGCACAATGCATCGCACCCTTAGGGATGGAGTCCAGGGCGATCCCAGATGCCGACATCACAGCCAGCTCGAGTTTTGATAGCGGAAACGTTGGTCCCCATCATGGCCGGTGAGTATATATTCTTCTCTCCCTCTTGATACTTTCCTTTAGCTTCTTCTCGAAGCTCGCGTTCCTTGGAGTAATACAATGAGAGATAAAAAAAGGGAATCCCAGCTATCGATCGCACGTCGAAAAGCACTTCTCTTTCCTTACTTGGACCTACCGAGCATACTTGGTATTGGTACATGAGAAACGATGTCGCTTCATCGATGACACGTCCGTCATTCCTGTTCTCTCTTTCTCTCTCGCTCTCTTGGCATGCTTCGAAATAGGTAAGGATCCAGCATCGAGAGTCGGTCACAATATCAATCACATCCTAGTAAACTGCACGTCTACTTTGCCCGTCAGCTAGCAATGAGGATTAATGACGCCCCGGGATGCTGTGCCCCGCATGCTGAACCATTTGTATCGGTCGGCCTCAAAGCTCTTTGGACGCCCTAAACGCTTATACCCCATTCCCATATACCTACTCCTTTGATTAT
Organism: Ancistrocerus nigricornis; assembly: GCA_916049575.1. Taxonomy (NCBI): domain Eukaryota; kingdom Metazoa; phylum Arthropoda; class Insecta; order Hymenoptera; family Vespidae; genus Ancistrocerus; species Ancistrocerus nigricornis. Next base: position 11,638,784 of record OU696666.1, on the reverse strand, counting down.
ACGTGCGAGTTAATTACCATTGAGAAAAAAGAAAGGAACGAAACGTAGTCCGGTGTTTGTGTGATACAAAGGGTCGTCTGGACCACCTATGGAGTCTCGTTCCCTTTCATTGACCCGTACTTGTTATTTCGTTGGACCTTTATTTGCTTACTTTTATCGTCAGACGTTTAAATTGCAGTGCCCAATCGTGGGAAATATTATTTGTTGTTGCTGTAATATTTTGTGTTACTCTTCATCCTTTATTCGATCGCGATCTTTACACAAAAATTCATTTTATCGAACCCATTCAAACTTTTTCACGATCGTTACCACGCTCGTTGATTTTTATTCGAGAAGCTTAAAAGCGCATTAGTAGGTTATGTGGCAACGATAGAAAAAAGAAGGACAAGATGTTTTCGTGGCATTCGTATCGGCGACACGAAGAAAGCCCCGTCAATGCAATAGCGATATCGTCGTCGCTCGTACGCGCGGTCTTTTCCTAGTAGACCCGTCTAGACCTCCTTCAACGAGCCCTTATACGGCTTCACCGATGCTACGGGCTTCCCGGTGAATACCCTATTTACCTCTACGCCTTCCATTTACCCTAAAATACCCATATTTAAACTTGGCTCGTGTGTAAGCTTTAATGCTATCTCACGATCGTTTCTTGGTTTTACAAATGACTCGACTAGACTCAACTTTTCCATACTTTTGTCATCATTTTTAATCTAAACGAGAGACATTCTCCGTAATAGTAACGATACTCCAGATAGGGGAAGATATTTTCATTAAAGTAATATCGTGCCTTGAACTTTACGTTTTGAACGTACCATCGAGATACCTATTGCGTCGCAACTGGATTAGATCGTTATGGCTGGTGTATTTATACATACTATCTGTTACGTATGTTCGTTGACCTCCCTCCTCCCCCACTATAAGCGGACAAGTCCATCGTCTAGTACCGTTACGTAGAGACATTGTCTATTCTAGCCTGGAGCTTAAAGCATTAGGTGTTACATTAGTCATTGTTGATACGATATCACTTGACGTATTTGTGGCTGATAATCATAGACGTTTGCAAAACTTGAATGCATAGTTATAAATAACAAGAAAACTCCTACTAGTTAAAGATTATAATATCGAATGTCTGATTCAAACTCTTGCAGAAATGTTCAATTCCAATTCCAATGACTATTTTTCCAAAACTCTTAACACAAATATCAAAAATCATTTAACGAACCCACATCTCACGAGGATCTTTTCTATCGGCTTGGAAAGGTAGCTGGAGGATATCGGTCCTAAGGAGGATACAGAAATCGCGACTTTCGATAAAACTTTTCCGTTTATTCAAATAAACGAAATCAGGAGGATTCGAAGTAAAATAAATCCGTCCGGATAGAGAAGTAGGTACCCTCTGTTTTCGAAAGTTCTCTTCTCTCTTCCTTTTCTCGCCTTTTCCTTCCTTCCATCGTCCTCCTCTTCTTCTTCTCCTTCGTCAGGCGGATTCGAAGTTTCCGCGGCTGCCGGAGAAGCGCGTTGGATTTCGACGTCCATTATATATCCCAGCGTATGCTCGACTTCTGGCACGTTCGTGCTTTCGACAAACAGTTTCTCCCGATAATCGAGTAACTCTTCTCTCCACCCACGCTATTTCTCTCTCTCTCCCTCACTCTGTTTCTCTCTCAAAAGCTTCTCGTGGCGATTTCGCCAACGTGGCAGCAGCTCCCGGCAGAGTCTACCACTCGCAGCGTAATCGTCCGTTCTGAGATTTATCGTGGAGCGGGTGCCGCGCACGCGGAATGTCTTTGATGCCCTGGACTGTATCAAAGTGGCAGCCAGACAGTTCGAGCTCTCTTAATGGGCTATGAGTTATGGTCCTTCACGGAGGTGCATATTATCTATCTCTCTTTCATTTTCTCCTGCTCTTTCCCTCTCTCTCTTTCTCATTCTTCGTTTCACCATTTTCCTCCATTTCTTCCCCCCTTTTTACCTTTTTCTCGTCTTTTCGTTCCTTTCCAAAGTCTACGGCTTCGCGCCGTGTAGTCGCTTTTACTGTCTTCGGCGTCAAAGCAAAACTCTGAGTCCTGACACTTTAGAGTAACGGGGAGAAGGCTAGAGACGAGGATAAGGTGGAAGGGTGGTAAAGCTAATCTCTTCATTGCAGGCAAGATTTTTCTGACGAATTTGTTGTTGCGTTTAGAAGCTGTATTTCTTATTATTCATCTTGCTTCCGTTGGAATGTTTTTATTGTCACGACTGTCTTTTTAAAGCTGTAAAACTTTTAAAGTCTTCTTCGATGATGATTTCCTTATGAAGCTAATTATGTAAAAACGCTAACAATAAGATCAGCCGATGATAAACGAATACAATGAATATGTTAATGCAAAATAGAATTCTTGTAAAAAGACTCTAGGTAGATGTACCTAGCGATCGTTCATAAGTAGCTTGACAAAGACATTCCAATCGTTTGTCAAAGGATTATTCTGAAAGTACTCGAATCGTTGGAAGGATTCTTCAGTAAAAAGCACGGCCCTCCGAGCGTTCGAGTGTCGCGCGAAAGGTATGTGCGAATACAATTATTAGCCGGTTCGAAGTGGCTTCACCGTCGTCCTCATCGTCGTCGTAGTTGTCGTCGTCGTTCTCGCGATGGTGCCACCTCATCTTTAATTCATGTCATCCGGTGGCTCAGCACGATCGATAAATTATAATTTCACTCCCCCGTATCAGCCCCTCCTCCGTCTCCTCCTACTCCAGCAAGGTGACGGTTATCCGTCGGCCAGGAAGACGATCACGTATTTATGCGACTTCCTCTTCTCGATGATGCACGCATCGCTTCCGTTCGCGATCCTTTTATTAACCCTTTTTCTCCATTCGTGATTTTCCACAAAGAGACAATACATTGGGATTCTCATTCGATCGAACATTTAGATCGATCGAGTAGAAAGTGGAGACGTTAGAAAGGCATTTGGAAGGTTAGCCTGATCCTAAAGGAAATATTTGCTTTTTCCAGGCTACGCCAAGAGAGCCACGGTGGTGCTTGGTGTCCAAAGCTGCAGATCACGACGGAACCACGCGAGTGGCTGGAAATCGATTTACACACGGTGCACATCATCACAGCGACCGGCACTCAAGGTCGATTTGGAAACGGACAGGGCGTTGAATATGCGGAAGCATATCTTTTGGAATATTGGAGACCTAAATTAGGGAAATGGGTCCGCTACAGGGACGTTCGTGGAGAAGAGGTGAGTTATTTAAAATTTGTTTTTATAAACTGGTCAAACATTGGGTTTTTGTATCAAAGTTTCACGAATTCATTCATTAAGATAGAAAATAAATATTTGGATTAAACTTAAAATTATCATAATAGGAACAAACAAATCCTTGATCAACGAAGACTATATATCTCACGACCCTCGCAGAAATGATCCCAACGATAACTGTCAGTTCAATATAAACGATTTACAACACAACCATTCTCTGACCTATCAATAAACATTTACCCAGGACATAAACTTTTATTAAAACTGTCGAATATATCTAGCACAGGTTTTCTTTATTCGTACCATCGTTCTTGTCGCCATCGTTGACCCCCCTAGATTCCATCCAGTAGCCGCGTACCTACCTCGAATAAGTGACCGCAGGCTTTTATGGCTAGCGAATAATTCAAATCGATCGGCGAAGTTATAGTAATTTATCCGAATAGAGTCCCGTAAAATGTGAGAGGGAGCTCTGGATAGAGGTTAAATTTAGTCGGGGGCAATGCGCATAAAATGGCCGTGCGTGCTTGTATGCGCGTGTACGCGCGAGCGCTTGGATTATTGGGAATGATTTGTAGCGTTGTCCACGAGTCTGCAGGCGGACCGCGGGCAGCAACTAAAGCGTGACATTAACAAGACGTAAATCTTCGATGTAATACGCCGCTTTTCCAGAGACTCGGGCTTCTCTCCATATTTTTTTTCTCCTTTTCAATATTTTACTAGAATAGACTCGTACTGGTGAATCTACTGGCCTCCTTAATTAAAGCCAAGACGATTCTCGGTCAGACGAGATCCTAATCGTCGTTTTTAGAAGGAACCCGGACGAAGAAGCTTTCGATTGTTCCCGCGGTTTCTAGTACGCGAAATAACGACAACTTAGCGTATTCTCTCGAACACCCAAAAGTGCCCAGCCTCGTATCGATTGGCACGCGCGATGTCTGCATCGAATCATGAATATATAGAGATCTTATCAGCTTTGGGTTGGACAACGCTTCACTCTCCTAGAGGTATAGCGAACTCGCCACTCGAGCTTGTAAATGGACACGATTGTTCCGCAATTCTCTTTGTGGTTAATTTACATATTCGCCCTACAGTTTCCATATTTGCGGAAACAAAATACGTCCGCTTGCGGTCCTATCGGTCAAATTATATTTATATCTCTTGGTATAATGACGAGGAGGGTTGGAAACGTTATTGCATTAGCTTTTAGCCTAATGAATACACAAAGTACCTACTGTTATTTTGTATTCATTTTTTTCAATATATTAAATATACTTTTCTTTGTCACTGATTAACTGCATTTTGCTTATTTTAGTTCTAAATTCGCGAGACACTAAATAAAATAAAAATCTCAGTTGCTAAGATCCGAGATAGGTACGAGAATTATTCCTGTTCGCGTTGGAATGCGCGGGGAATTCGCCAGAGGTATCTTGAAATTCGTATCGGAAGAAAAGAAGGTAAAGCGTCCGATCGTTGAAGAGGTTTTCCTCGGGAGTTAGTACGAAAGAGGGCTGCCTCGAGCTTATTTGTATAGGAGGGTGGATCAATAAAACGAGGGAAGGGAAGGTCGTCGCGTGCACACGGGTCAGACGATATTCAACTCACCTATATAGAACGTACCTGTCTGAATAGGCGAGGCCATACCGAAGTACTCCACGAATCTCACGAACTTCGAAATTCAAAGGGACCACGGCCTCTCCAGAGATGCCCTTTATATCTCGAGATAGATTTCCTTGTTTTCACGACGTTTTTTTTTTTTTTTCATAAACTCGGTGAAGGTCTCCCTTGGTCAGATCGAACGACAACGTACCCTACCTTTTGCTTCTAAAGCCATCTGTTAATTATTTCTTATTATTATGCTTGTAGAGCTTTAATATCCGAAATATATTAAAATAAAAAATATAAGAGTAAACTATTCGTTAAAAAATTTCAAAATTAAAAAAAGCAGTAGCAATTTCTTCTCGTTACGATGTTAGAATAAAATGTTTTCTCGGGAGTTAGTGCGCGAAAGGGTAGGACGGTCTCTCTATCGGGGATCGATACGAGCCGCGGGAGTCCATGCGGCTTTCTCGAGGACACACCGTTTCGAAAGGATAAGAGAAGGTTGGGCCCACCCAGGGTGGTTGATACGAGAAAGAAAGAAGAGTGGGAGAGACGAACGGAGTAAAGTCCGAATATAAATCCGCAGAAATTCGCGTCCGTTCGCGGTACGCGTTCCCTCCCGCTGGGAGAACCATCCTTCTCTCTCTTTCTCTTCGTATATATGCGTGCGCGTGTTTCTCGTCGCTTAATTACGGAACGACGTTCGTCCTTATCGTACGTACGATCGTCGAGCGAACGTTCTTTCTCGAGGATGGTCGACCTTCGTAGAATATAACCGGTACGGGGTTGTCAGCGAGTCGTGTTCACGGACTATTAAAGGAAATTAAGAAAAATCTACGAGGCAGGACCGCGCTTCAACGCCAAATGTGCGAGTCAGCCAAAGTGGAAATACAGAAAACGACTTCATTCGTGGCGGTCCGCGTAGGCGGTGTCCAAAGGCAATTCGGTAATTATTTTCTGACGCGAGTAAGGTTTAACGTGTATGAATACATGTATGGATACTATGGATCTATGTGTATACGTTATCCTCGGCCTCGGAGACCTTCGGGAACCTTAATTCAGGCTGAGTGCATTCGTGTCGCGCGATATCGATCCGTACCGCACACGAACGTGCCAAGAGAAACGAACCGTTTCCATTGAAAGTCGCGTGAATTCGATTTATAAAAAAGAAGTAGGATTGCATTTTATATGGATAAAGGCATGCAACGAAAAATTTTTTTCCAATTAGAATCAAATGTTTGTAAGGAACGTGATAGCTTACTACTAGAAAGATATTTTATTTTATAAATAATGTTGAGATATTTGTTAACGTATTTAGAAATAGTGACATCTAGATAGAATATGTATCACGTTTTCTTTTAATATTTCGAATCTTTTTTTTCATTTAATTTCTATCAATTAAAAATAAATAAAATATATTAACACAAAGATTGTATTAAATTTGATCGTTAGATATTTCCATCGCTTTCTAATTATAGTCAAATACTGTTCTACATTTTTAGTCTCACTCGCTTATCGATCCCCAGAATCAGACGAGGATCAATAGCGGATTCTGTGAAAGAATGAGTGCTCTAGAAAACGAAGATACGTTCGACTCGTTTTTACCATCTCTCTCTCTGTCGTGCCGTTACTTCGTGCCTCCGGGATATCTCGATAAGATACCGATCGAAGTGCCTCGCTCGTCCATGTATCGTTTTCTGTCCTTCTCCATTCTCTATCTCTTCTTCGTCTTGTCTTCTTTCTTCCGGAAGAAAATTTTCGTAAATATCAAGACCGCGAATTCGAAAGGGAAGAGACCGCGAGAGGGCAAAAATACGACGGCATTTACGAGTCGTCGGGCCGTTCGCGCGGCTCGCCAGGAAAAATAAATAATCTCGATATTTATCTTCCCTCCCACGCTAAAGAGCGAGAAAGAGAGATGAAAAGAGGGAAGCCGCAAACGGATTCAGCGTAAAAGACTTTCCTCCGTTCTCGCTTCTTAAATTATTTCTCTCCCCTTCACTCCTGCTCTTCTTTTCCATCCACCATGTTTCTTTCTCTCTTTTTCTTTTATACCTCTTCACCGACGAAATTTTCGGTAGACAAATTCCAGAGAAAAAGAGTGCCGATGCGACAAAGAGGTAGGCGTGGCACGAGACCAACGCCCATTTTATGTTAATGTTTTCCACGCGTTTCTGCAACATCGATGAGGACAGGTAGCTGTCGAGACGGTAGCTCCTGTCGTCGGGTCTACCAGGCATGTTACGAGCCATTCTCACGGCGAGTATAAAGAACCTTAAACAAATCTCGCTGGGAGAGAAAGAAAAACATCTTTTTTAATCTTAGAATAATTATATTATTTTTTCAACGTCTTAAAATTATTTGGAATGATTATATTAAAATTGTTCCTCTTAGAATCTCTACGAGAAAAAGGGAATTTAATTAGTACAAGCCTTTAGCATTAACCAACATTTTTGTATCATTCCTTCACATTTTACTGGTTTCAAAAAATTGAAAGTAAAGGTAAAATATACTACATAGCCAATAAGAAGGTCAATATCGTTCTTCGCACTCGTGTTACCGCCTAAGTTATTTTCAATAAAAATTCCCAACAAGACGGACTCGAATTAAATGAATTTCTCGGCAAAAATCTCGAAAGGAACGAATGCAAGAGGTGACGCGTTAAAAGCGAATGTACGAGATACTTAAATCGGAATCTTATCGAAATGTGTTACATGTACGGATAGGAATGGCGATGTTAAAAGGAACAAAATGGTAGAAATACCGATGTCTCGCGAACGACGATAATAGGGTCGTTAACACCGAAGGAGGGAAAGAGAAAGCGTAAGAGAAGAAACGAAGCTATAGAAACCGAAGAAAGAGAGACAGAGAGAGGAGAAGAGATGCGCTAGGAGTAGGTGAAAAGAAAGCAAAGAAGCGAGTGATAGAAATAGACATAGAAAGAGATAGAGATGGCAAGAGAAAACGAGAGGGAAGGACACTCGTGTAGGTGGCTTGTACACTCCTCGTAATGTGCAGTACGCTCACGTAATTAACCATACGTGAGAAGGTTGTAGGTATTACGCGAGAAGCGAGTCAACCAGTCCGTCCGTAAGTGGGAAATAAGAGAGTCTTTGTTTCGAAGGGTCTCGCTCTCTTCGAGAAATTCTCGATATCCCTCCCCACCTACTCTCTTTTTCTCTCTCTTTCTTTTTCTCGTGTAAAGCGAGGGCGAGTCTTTTCGTCGTTGCTCGCGGTCGAACGGTCGAATAGAACGAGCCTTGTTTCGAAGCAACTCGCCGACGACCGGACAAATCTCTTCTCTTCGTGTTCTTCCTCTCTCTCAGCGAAGACATCGAAAGGGGGGAGTCGCGAACGCTCAAAGAATATTACGAACGAGTCTTGTCTCTTCTAACGACGCGTTATCCTCAAAATGAAATAACCGACATAGCTTGGAGAAGCTTTTGTGACGCCGCCCGAGTCTCTCTATCTTTTATACGAGCGTCTTGTCGTCTTCTTCTTTTTACTTTCTCTCTCTCTTTGCCTCGTGTCATAACACCGTAACTCGAGCTATGTCTGTATCGAAGTAAAACGATTAGCAAAGGAATCGAGAAAGACGAGGAAACGAGAGTATGAGGAATTTGATGGAATAGAATTCGTGATTACTTGCTAGAGAATCGAGGAAAGGGTATAAACTATTGTACAATTTTGGTATCAAGAACATTTTTAACCCTTGACTAGTCGCACGAAGAAAATGATTTAACTACTCGCATTTTTGCGGTGAAAGTAATATACCTACGAATAAAAGTCAAATAAATTGTGAAAGAACTTTATTATTATAGTTTAAAATATCATTTAACTTATGAAAAACTCTTACGAAAAAGCACTTTTTTTACATCCGATGAAACTGTAATGACCCCATGCGATCAGTTAAGGGTTAGCTATATAGCCTTATATCTATTAAAAATAGTACAGAAATATTTACAACGATTGTAAGAAATAGTCCCATCATCGTTGAACAAAACTACATAATCATCCAACAAGCACATAGTTGCAAAGTCTCAAAAGTTCGATTTCATTTAAATGTTTCAGGTGATAAAAGGTAACACAAACACTTACCTGGAATCGAAGTACGAGTTAGACCCACCAATGTGGGCAAGCAAAGTACGATTCCTACCATACAGCTATCATCGTCGTACCGTATGCATGAGAGTCGAGTTGTACGGTTGTCCTTGGAACGACGGTATAGTTTCGTACTCGATACCACAAGGAGACAAACGCAGCAACTGGGAATTTTTCGATGCCACTTACGACGGTTACTGGGATGGTCAGCTACTACGAGGATTGGGTCAACTAACCGACGGCAAGATCGGACCAGATAATTTCAAGATGAGCTACTACGATTACGATCGTGGTCAAGGCTGGGTCGGCTGGAGGAACGACACCCGTTCGGGTCATCCGCTTGAAATCAAATTCGAGTTCGACCATGTTAGAGAATTCTCAGCCGTTCACATTTACTGCAATAATCAATTCACCAAGGAAGTACAGGTACGTTGAACTATTTAATTAAAAATAAGAGATTATTAGAAACAGGGTTTTATTATACAACTTGGATAACTGATAACCTAAAAAAAACCGAGATGCTTGTTAAAACTAACCAAAGTACCTCGTTAATCTTATAATCGAATTGCCCTCGTCATACTTTTATATAATTATGAAAACGCCATGAAGAAAAGTTACGAACGAAAGTGTCCATCGATGTCACGTGCATAACCGTGAAATATCACGAGACCGTGGTTGCCGTACGTATAAAATGTTCCTAGCCGCGATAAAATTCACGATGACTTCATCGTGAATTCCCAAGTTCTCTCGCATGTCTACCGACGTCTGCCACGCTAACTTTCCACCCTACGATCGATATCATCGCGTACATAACCTACGTATACACGCGACTCGCGCTAAAATTCCTGGAGTAGTATAGTAAAGATCATTGATGTAGTCTGCTTGCTTTTTCTCTCGCCTAGAGAGTTCTACGTTCATCCCCTACTCCCCTGTCGCAGGGAGTAAGAACGAACGATGTAATTCCACGTAGTCGTATTTTTCCAATATACCTTTACGAATTCCACCGACCCCGTGGACGTATAACCTGGGCGCGCGAGAGAAACCTCCAGCATTTCTTCGAGTCTTTCAACAATGAACACTCGCGTGGATTCTCACGCTGGTTACTAACTTATTAAAAAGGTAGTTCCTAGTCGCGTTCGTCTCACAGTCGCGCGGACACCGTGCCTATTATTTCCATGACTTTCACGAAAGAAAGTTTATCGCCGTACGGCAAAGTTACTCGCGCTAGTCGTCTGTGTGCCTCGCTAAACGTAGAGAAGCTTCGGAAATACCAAAAAATGCGAGCGATGAAACTTCCCGGACAACGGAGACGACCCGCGCAAAAGTCTCCAGACGTACCTACCTACCTACCACGTATATAATATGCGCGTGACGAAGAGGAAATTGGAAGACCCTCCGGCGACTTTTCGCTTGCACCAAAATGGCGACCGAAGGAGGAGGTTAGGGGGAAAAGAAAGAAAGAAAGAAAGGAAGAAGGAAAGAAAAAAACGTGAATAGAAGGTAGAGAGTACGCGGGAATGATAGTTCGAGGCAAGGGGGGAGGGAAAAAGGGAGAAATGGGAAAAAGAAGCATAAATATAGTCTCGCTTGGTAACCCCATACGAAGGAAGGAGATATCCAAGCGCAGAGCTTTAATCCGTGGCCGGAAAAGACGAGGGTGGTGTGTACGGCATAGAATCCAGTTTTCACGTTGGAGTCAAGGTCGAGGTTGTAGGATGGGTAACGAGGCGCAACAACGGTTAGCCTCTGGCTTGGCTAGATAGAATGAGAGAGGGAAAGAGGGAGTCGTAGTTAGAGAAAGCTTCTTTCTCGGCTTGTCGGCATCAACGCGTGGGGATCCGTGACGGTGGTTGGCCCTTCCGCGAAAATTTTCCAGCTCGCGCTAGGATCTCCATATAATGGGCCGCGAAACACTCTCCTACCGGTATCAAGATTTATTTGAATGGAGCGCCTCATTACCCAGCCCGGGAGCCGATTGTATAGCCGCGACCAAGCGAGCAAGAGGGAAGGAGCTTGGATGAACGGTAGGGATGAGAAAGATGGAGAGAGAAAGAGAGGGATAGGTAAAGAGTAGGCGGGGTAGGCCGTAGGAACGCTCAGCAACACAGATTCAAGAAGGGTGGAAGAGTAGATTCGAAGGGATGGAAGGTAGCAAGAACGCGAGAGCTTCTCTCTCTTTCTCGTACACACAATGGCGGCAAGCAACGACCCGGAGAGTACAGATACGCCACGTATTCGAATACAATACCGGCAGTCTGGCAAATCGGCAGTACTTGGATGTATAGGAGAGAACCTAGAAGAGACAAGGAGAAAGATACAGAGAGAGAGAGAGAGAGAAGGGTAGTTGGCAACCTTCTTCACCCACCCCACTTCTGAACAACTCCTTCTATTAACAAGCGCGCGCCCACTCGCACGGATAGGACACGTCTCCTGAAAGACACTGCACTTCAAAGCTTAGCCACTAGTCTTCCATCTTCGTCTTTCTTTTTCTTCCCTCTCTCTCCCGTTCGTTTCCATCTCTGGCGACCGAGAGAAGAGGAAAATCCATGCGCCTCGTCTTAGACGGAGTTTGATAATCTGCCCCTTTGTAATCTTCGCTTTTGCGTGCCACGTACCAACCGTAGTAGGTACTCTTGCTATCTCTCTTCGTTTATCTACCAGTTTCTCCTTTTCACGATCTCCTTCTATACAAACGGGGACGCGAATTAGCATTCCGCGCGTATTCGCTACTTCGATTCTGATGCATCAGCGTTAAGGTCGTTATCCATTCTATCTCTGTCTCTCACTCTAGTTCTCTCTCGCTCTCTCGATGATGATAACGATAATAGCTTCTGATTATATCCATAATCGACCGAGCTTTAAGCACCCGTAATGGAGTTAATAACCGATATTTGCCAATTTAACGATAGTCGAGATTGACTGCGTTAACGCGCCGAGATTGCTAACGTCCCATGGCGAACGATGTAGGAGGATTACAAGCGAACAAGACGACCTAACCAAGCCTTCGCTCTTTCTCCTTTTAGGTGTTCTCCGAAGTGAGCATCATGTTCAGCGTGGGTGGCAAGTACTACACCGGTGATCCGATCGTCTACTCATATATGGAGGATAAGATCTTTGAACAATCGAGGAACATCACGATCAAGCTTCATCATCGGATTGGGAAATTCGTTAAGCTGAAGTTTAGCTTTGCCGCCAAATGGATTATGATCAGTGAAATTACATTTGATTCTGGTATGTTCCTAAGCCTTGTCTCGTGTATTTAATTAAACCTTTTTTTTCATATTTTTTGTTACAACCATTTTAATGTTGTAAAAAAATATGAAAGAAATTCTTCGATAACCTGATATATCTAACGAACTCTTAAAATGATAGTCTTTAATTACTCTATGGTGGTATCTCGAATGTCGCAGATATCGCGCACGGTAACTTTACCCCGGAAGTTCCGCCTACAACCGAAGCGCCACGAAGTCGGGATCGAAATTCAGCTCGAGACAATCCCTTGCAAGCCGAAGTGCCCGTCGCTAAGCAAGACGATCCTACCTACATGGCCGTGATTATAGGAGTTCTAGCGGCAGTCATTTTGCTTTTGGCGGTGGCCATCTTTCTAATAGTGTCTCGTCATCGGCAAAGAAAGAACTTTGCCAGTCCGTTGGGTGCCAAAAATGCGATACCATCTAGCAATCATCAGCATTTATCACCTGAATCGGCGTACGGAACAACGGAGAAGGATCCTTCGTTGATGACGTACAGAGTCGAGGAATTGGATGATCGGTACGCTGGAACGAAATTGACGACGCTACCACGTGATTTGAACGATCGATTGCTCGGGGATGTTAGATTGGACGAGTATCAGGAACCCTTCCACGAGAATAAGTATCGAGAGCCTCCCCACGCTGCTTATTACGGATACAGTACCGTCGTTATAGACAACAAGGATCTTCACGACAGCGTCGAACAGTCCGGTAAGTGAAACGGTCTATACCTTCTCATTGCTATCGATACTTCGATAACTTTAATAGAATTTCATATTTTATCCACGAACGTGGCGAACGACCGCTTGGTCCACCTTTTCGTGCTAGCTTCGATTCCGATCTACCAGTAATTGCGTCTAGTATATTGCCTTTATTTCACACGATTAATTCGCTACGTTCGTGATACGCTTTTTTCACGAGTCACTGAAGTGTATTCGTGTGGTCTATATTGCGCAGATGCCACCTACGATTACGCGGTACCAATGCCTGTGCCTAGCGTGAGCAGCGATCAAGATAGCGTATTTTCCAAGTCGTCATCCAGAGGCAGCGCGAAGGTAAGCACACCCAATCCACCCAAATTTAAGAGGGTGGTCGATATTTCGTGATAATATCACGTGAACGTTCTTGGTAGGTTTAATAAGCCATAGTACTCGAGGAATTGAAATTTGTTGGAGATTAAAGATCATTTCCGTTATGTTAAAAAATTTTGGTTATAATTCACAGTTACAAACTGGCACCGCTAATTGGGTTGTACTAAATCTACTCTGATTTCTAATATCTAATACATCCCTAATGTCTTATTAAATTGATTCCATTTTTCTAGGGCAGTGGTTTTTTACCTTTTCAAAATTACGGACACACAAATAAAATAGTATATAAGTATATTTGTTATACTTTGGAATATATTACAAATGGCATACATAACAGCTTACATATTAGATAATAGTGAATGACAATTAGTAAATCAATTTTTTGTTTTAATTTTCTACTGATTTTTTTTGCATTGTGGCAGAACACCGTTTAAGAACCACTGTTTCAGAGATCACATTTTATTTTAAACCTATTTTCTTATGACGAAATATTTTCGCATCACATCAATAATTACTCAATGTCTAATTTCTTTCTAATTACATAACTGATTTCGAAATTTCCACAATTGAAAAAAAAAAAATCGTCAATCCTAACGTATCACCGTTGTCCTATCAGGCGTGTTTACAGAGCTTTTTCCCGCCACCCCCACCCCCGATGAGCGCACCACCGATTCGTGGCTCGAACAATCTGACGTACTCCAATCCACCGAGCCCCGAGCCCGTGTGCGAGCGTGAACGCAGAGGAAGCAAACGCAGAGAGCACTCTCTGCATAGATACGCGTAAGAACGCACGGCACACGTATCTTCGTTCTACGAAGAGAAAGAGACACACACATACATATGCGCGTACATTCTTCAGGGACATACGCGAAACTCGCGTCGGAGGTACGTTAATTGCTCTATTTGATAATTGCTCCGTTGGCAATTTCGCGATCTACCTTGACTCTACTTTCGACTCTTTCTTTTTTTTTTGTTTATTTAATGTCGAAATTGTAAGCGTGTTAATTAGGTGACGAAAAAGTGTACGTAAATTTGTTAATCCACATCGGCGACCATATCGGACAATTCTGTACGTTTTCTTCGATCATTAAGCATAAGTTTATTTATTAGATAATTATTGGAACGTATTTCACGTAAAAGGAAGAAGAAAGATGTCAGTCGAACGGTTGTAATATCGAAAAAAAAAGCAATGGAGTCCAAGCAATACGTAGCTCTCTTACATATACATGCGTCTTCTAGCGATCCATAGATACGCGATCACGTTTGTGTTCTAAAGAGTAACGATCTATTAGGAAAAGAATTATTTATCCAGAACGATTTGGAAAGTTTTTGGGAAGACGTGCGAATTCACACGATTTAGTTCATTCTCTTTCGACATGCACTGCCATTGTACGCATTATAATAAACGATGTTAAAACCGTGATGGGAAAACGTGAACGTCGAAAAAAAATTAACACTCGATGGAAGACATTATCTTCTGACCTACATACATATATACGTCTGTGTATATATATGTAGGAATATAGATAAAACGCACGTACATCTCACGGTTGTACACACGTACACACAAACACACAAAGACATAAAATTAGCATATCAGATTTGTAATAACGATAATCGCGATAATTACGGATTTTTTGACTCTTCTGGAAATTCGACGTCGATACGCGTTCACGTGAGGGTTAATAATAATAATTTGTATAGAAAATAAAAGAAAATAGACGTGCTCGCGAAATCGACAACGGGGGATAGAGCGAGGAATGAAAAAACGAACGAGTCGACTAGCGTTTAAAATCACAAACGATCGCGTTCGTTCGACGTTGTTATAATACACAAGACATATCTTTTCTAGAAAGCAAGAAGAAACTACTCGTAGTACCCGATTTATGCTTCGATTTTTCAAGCACCCACGTCGTTTTTCGTCTCACGATGAAAATCTCTCTCGCTCACTGCCGCGTATTCCAGACATCGTTCGGTCGTTTTGTTTATTATTCATTCTCTTTTTGTTACTTCACTCTTACCTTCTTACCGTAAGATCGATCGGAATACGCACTCTCGTTCTCTCGCTTTAATCGTGTTATACGAGAAGCGACGTGGGAAGCACGTTATACGTACTTTGTAAGGACTGCAAAAAAAAAAAAGAAAGAAAAAACATACAAGCAAGAAGAACACACGTCACGAAATGTATCGAGATAACGGAGACGGATTTCCAGAAGCGCTAATGATTCGCTCTCGTTTGCTGCACGCATGTGCAGCAACAAGATCGAGCTCGCTATCGATCCGAGTCCGAGCAAAGGATATACATATACGTATATATATGTGTGTATATATATATATAGTATATGTATACGTTTATACACGTTACACGAAACGGAGGATAAAAAAAAAAGTAACGTCGAGCTTGATTAATCGAATATTTATTCGAAAGAAACGTCGGCACGAGTGAAGGATAATTAATCGCTCCGCTTAAAGCGCTTTTTTTCCAAGCGAGTGGACCAGTTCGATCCATCGGAAAGCGTGGAACGATGTTGTGTATAGCGAACTTCGATCTCGAATCGTATAATATAGGCAAGACTGACGCCAGATAAATAAATGAATATATATATATATCTATATATAAATAAACTATGCTCTCCCCGACAAAGGGCCGAGACGCTTGCGCGCGCGCTTCCTTTCTCGTGGTATATAGATATTGTATAATTCTTTGCGCGATATATATAAATATATATATATACGTAGCGATAATATTTCCCCCCTTATACACATCCTCGACGAACTCCCTTTTATTTATATACATATGCCTACGAGAAATGAAAAAAAAAAAAATATATAAATAAATGAATAAATAAATAAATATATATATTATATGAAGATAAAGAAATGATCGCATATTATCGGGGATGAACTCTGGGCGTATATAGTATACATGAACATATATATATTTATATATATGAACATATATATAGATATAGACCCAAGATTATTTCTCTATCTGTACCAAAACGCCTTGAAGCAACGAGAAAATTGAAATATACCGACGTAAGGGAATAGACAATACAGGATGAGACAACAATAATAACTGCGTGCGTATTACGTGAAAAAGAAGGAGAATAAAAAAGAAGAGAAAAGATGAGAATTTGAGTAGGAAAAGGAAAGATAACGCGACCTTATTGTGATATAGAAAACGAAACGAGCTCGGCTCTCGCGCATACCACTCTCCCTCTCTCTTTATCTATCTCTACTTCTCTCATTCTATCTCTCTTTCTCTATCTGTTCAGCGCGCGCGTGTGTATGTGCTTTAAGAAACTCGTCTCGTCGGAGAGGAGCTTTTTTCCCTCGATTTTCGTGGTCCAAAGCGTGGTTAAAAAAAAAAAAAAAGAACAAACAGTTTTCTATTACCGCCGCGTCAACGCGAATCTCAAGCGCGTTGAGGAAAAAAGAGAAGAGTCGAAATCTTGCGAACGGTGATTGGTCTTGATTTTGAGAGTTATTAATTATCGCGATTTAATGTTGCGCGAGCACACACGTAGTAGGAATCTTACATAAAAACGTAGAGAGGGGTGGGACGTCGCGTGCTAGTACAATTTTTATAGATCGAGAGAAAATTTGTAAAAAAAAAGAAATGGTCCGTTGGACGAGCGTGGAAATCCGTTTAACGGCGACACGTATTTTCTATCATCTTCTTCTTTCTTTTTTTTTTAGTTTTGTTCTCTTTCTCGGAGGCAGAGACACGTACATTATATATATAAATAGCGTTTTACAACGACCGAAATCTTTAGCAATGTATATCTCTTAGCGTATAATCGTTGATATCGTCGCCTCATAGGTTACTTCAAGTAATGGAAAAAAGTTATTAAGAAAAAAAGATGGAGGGTTATGTATAAGAGTGCTTCGAAGTGCTTCGACGAATTGTATATAGTAATTTTTAAGGGACCGAGTATATATATATATACATATGAGACGTATATTATATATATATATATATACATATATATATATACATATGAGACGTATATTATATATATATATATATACACATACGGACACACATACAGACCTTCTCAAGCGCCTTATGTTTTTAGGAGGCACGAGCAAATAAATAATTTCAATCGCAATAACGGTGTCTTTGTTACGAAGCGCTAGAACATTATTTTCGTGATTTGTTACCGGTAAGAGGAATCGATCGGATCGATCTCGCCAGGACATACCGTGTCCCACATAATCTCCTGCACTTCCAATATACCCTGTCGATTTCTACCCGGCAACAATCATCGATTTATATTATAAGGACGTGTTGAACGAGATAATGGCGTTCAAGCTGGTTAGACTTTATCGTTGTCATCCTAAACATTTTTCAATATATCATGTACAAGTAACATCGGTAAGTGACATTTCTCTTTTTTTTTCTAATTGCCTTCGAACGTTTAACCTATTTGCATCATACGGAAAAGTGAAACCATTTTTTTTTTTTATCTAAATGAAATGTATTCCAAAACATATAATCCTCTATTTTGTGTCTAATACTTTACTTTATGCAAAATGAACAAAATATCTTCGCGTTTATCAATCATTTATATTCCATATGCCAAGCACGCATATATGCGCTTATGATGCAAATGGGTTAAGAAAGACAGCAACGTAGCAATAAAATGAGAAAAGTAGAGAGATAAATATTTTCACTATCAAATAGAAGAGAAAAAAAGAAAAGGTAATGAATATTTTTCTTTGAAACTCGTCATACCTGCAGAGATGATAACGTTCAACTCGTATTAAAAACAAATATGATATATCGCGAAAGTTTGTAAGGTATAACGATAAAGTGTTAACGAGCGTTAATAAAAGAGACAAAAAAAAATGTGAAAGCCAATGGAAAGATGGAGAAAGAAAGATCGAAAGGGGAAATAAATGAGAAAAATCAAGAGTCACGTAATAGAAAAAAAGGGGTAAAGTCTAGAAGCACGACGACTAGTTTACGTTAAAAGTAACCTAAACGAGAGAGGAGGCTCAAGATCCATACTCTCGAACAAAAGAAGGGCACTTTGTTCTTCAGTTTTGCTATGTACCTGCTCGCATGCTCTACCCTCAAAACGATGAACACTAGGGGGAGGGGATAGCGGGAGAGGGTGGGTTTAAACATCGCGACGTGTCGACGACAATACGATATATCGTCGCGATACGGCACGCTTCCGACGACGACGGATGGAATAACGAGAGGCACTGTGCACGTGAAAAATATAAAAAAAAGGAGAGAGAAGGGTGAGAGAGAGAGAGAGAAAAGGAAAAAGAGGTTGGCGTATCGAGGGAGCCACGATGTCTGCCGCGACTCGAACTCTCTTTGCATGCGATCTTCTAGTGGCCCTCGCGCGAAGCTTCGAAGCACACCCGTCTGCATTTTTTAAGTCGTTCGAGCGACCCTCCCCCTTCGCTCCCCCCCACCCAACCATCTTCTACCCTCGCGCTCACTCGAATAGCTCTCGAGAGATTCGCTCGGGGAGATTAACTTCTTTTTTTTCGTTAACGCTCGCTCGATCACTCTCTCTCTCTTTCTTTTCTCGTCATTGTGTTTCCAAAAAATTTTCAATGAGAAAATTCTTTTTTTTAATTATAGGTACCTACTTGGACTAAATATGGGCTGTTTTATAAAATTGTAGATTAAAATTCGTGCCAGCCATGCATTAATTTATTTCGGAAAACATGCAGTAATTATTTACATAAATTATTATATTTAATGAAACGAGAAAATTATACAGAAAAAAAGGACTCGAGAAAGCAAATATCGTTTCTTTCTTTCTCGCTCTTTCCCACATCCTGTACATAACGTTGTAATTTATATATGATATATATATTATATGTAAACGTGAAAGAGATCGGAGAGCACGTTCGCGAAAATAAAGCGCGCACGCGGTGACCATTTGTACATAATTGTATTATAACAATAATTATATCGTAAAAGGACGAGAGGTACCACTATGAATGTAATTATATTGGTCGACTTAGTATAATAACGAGTACCGGAAGCATATTTGATATCTGTGTGCCTGTATCCTTTTGTATGCTACCGAGATAGACTACTATACATATTATATTGTATTATCGGGACGTAGGAGATTGCGAGTGTGAGGTGTAATCCACCACAAGTTACACAAGACTAAATACATGTACACGTACACATGGAAGACGACTACACGAACACGTTACACGTATACAGACATAAGACTATCTCTGTCCGAACGGACAAAAATAAAACTTTTAGTGAAGTGAACTGAATCCGTTCTTTCTAACTCATTATCCTTCGACCTGTATACTTCCAAGCAAGTCCTCGGAGTCAAAGAAGCCAAAAGAAAGCTGCCATCGGTTCGAGAGTCAATCATCAGGTAATTATCAAATAATCCTGTCACCAGTCTTATCTCTTTTTTCCCGTTAAATTCTAAGAACCATCAGGTTAATAGCGTTATCGTTTATCATTCAATTAATGCAACGACCCGCTTCATTTATTTTATACAACTCTTCTTTCGACGTGTCATCCTCCAGGCTTCCCCAATTACCGTGAGTCACTTTGGCTCGAACTTTTTTTTTTCCATCAGCAGCACATTGGAATACCGAGAATACTTGGAATTGTTTAACTCAACTAAGAAGAAGAATTATTAATCTTCCGGTAGGCCCCGATGAGAACCTTACAGCGTAACCTTCGCGGCCTCTTTTAGCACGGACTTTTCACGAGTAGTACCGGCGTAAGCGGGCTTTCGCGATGGCTGTCGTCCTTTCATCGTACTAATTTGGCGCCGTCAACGATGTCATTTGTCATTCTAATAGCCAGAACGACGAGCGCGTTTTTAATGACTCGAGGGTTGAGACCGTCATAGCCTTTATCCCCACCAAACCCTGTACCCTCGTTCATCTCTCTTTTCCCCCAGTTTCCCTCTGTACCTTCTCACTCCTTTCTTCTCTATCTCGCTCGCTCCTTTTCGCGCAGAGTTCCTCTTTTAATTTGTCCTCGACACGGTGCTTTACGTTCTATCGTCCGTTTCCCCCTTTTTTTTTTTCCCTTTCCTTTTCGACAACGCCGCTTCACCATTTTCTTTTCAAGGAGGCTAATGTAAAGGCGCGCGAGAGGGCCGGGGCCATTCGAACGTTTTCTTCTCTAAAATGTTTCCACCCCACCCATCGATTCGGACTTCCATTAGACAGGCACGATCCATTAGGCCCGCCAATCTCGGGCTCTATCGAAATTACTCAAAGTTTGACATACCGGGATAGTCCTATTGTGCTTCCATCTCTCCTACACCGCGAGCTACTTTTCTTCATTCCACTTTAAGTTTCCTACGGACCGAACGTCCGACGACCACTTTTCCTGATGGTATGAAGATTGGATTTGTAACTCATGGATTATTTTAACTTTGTGAAGGATTATCGAGATTGGTGGGATATTGGGTTAATAGAAAACTCAGCAATGCAGTTTCGCTTGGTTAACGATTCTTAAAACATTGATACCCCCTGGGGCCAACAGGCAATATTTTATAAATTTTTGGTTTGTGGCCTAGAAATAAATTTTATAGTACTTACAAAACACCTAATATGATAATAAATAACTTCTAGTACAATTGTATGTGTCATACACATATGAATGACGTGGCACGCAATATGTTAAAGAAGAAATAGTAGTCATCAACATATTGTAACTAAAAAATAGACTGCTTGATAAACCTTCTAACCAAAACAAATTGGTCTCGTTATTAAACATACCCACGTGTCTACATAATTATTTTAAATCACAAGCATCAATCTCCAGCCTCCTCTATTTACTAAAAAGAATATCCAACATCTTTCAACATTTCTACAATAATAAATCTCCCCAAGATCTTCCCAACCTGACGAATGAATCGATTATACCCCACAGACCCTATTCGATCTAACCAATAACCAGGAACGATCTTAGCCACCTGGCCAAGTAACCAAGATCGCAAGGAAGAACGTCAAAAGGGAAGAGAAAGAAGGTATAGCGCGTTAGGTCGAACGAATTGTCCTAGATTCCCTTTTCCGCCCTCTCTCTCTCAACACGCGAAAGGTGTGGGCCAGCTAATGCGCTTCCTGCGAGAACCTTTAACCTGTGCCATTATTGTTTCCCATCCATCACCACTAGGCCTGCCGTGCGAGCAACGTTGCCACGGGGAAATATATCTCACCCCCGAAAATGTTGCCGCATCACATCCGAAATTACGGTCGAATCCCAGCGTTGCGAGGATAGGTGGGTAGTGGTAGTGGGTGCGGAGGCTTGCTTTGTACCACGTCGCTCTGGAGTTCCGCTTTTGGCCTGTGCCGTGGTAGTTATCGTCCGCCCTAATTCGGCCCACGATTAGCTGTCTGCCCTAGCTCCCTCTCTCTTCATCCCTTTCTCTGTTTCTCTCTCTGTTTGACCGTGTCCCTCGCCAAATTTCCAGCTCGACACGAATTCGATTTAAGGATGGATATTACGGTGAGTACACTTTATGAATGATTCGATTTATCTCGCCTTTCATTGCCCATTGTCCTAGCATATAAGCGATGTCCGGTCATTTTCGTAACACGTGAGGAAGACAAGAGGATTAGGGGTACGAAGGTGAAGTAGGGTTCTCTTTGTTATCTCTAGCGTTTTCTTTGTATTCCACGGGATATCGATAATGCTTATAATTTTTCATGACCCTACCTACGTGCCTTTGGGTATGGAAGACCGCTGTATGAATTAGAAATGGAGTGTGAGAATATCTGGGGAGATATTATGATCATTGTTGGGTTATATATCAATAGTAGTTTTGAATCTTTAATATTTGTACAAACAATTACACTATAAATCCTTTTAGTTTATGAATAACTCGTCTACTCTTCGGCTAAAGTAAATATAAAATTCCTAATTGTCTTTGACAGAACTAAAAATATTTTCACAGCTTTTTTTTTACTTTTCATTAAAACCCAATTTTAGAATGACGTATTCAAAGTAATTCAACTTCATAGATAAGAATAACTGGCATTCGTAATATACGACCGTTAATGAACCGGATCTTATTCTTCAAAGGTAGGTTGAATGACGTTAATGATAAGGCTCTCCATGAAATGATAGTAAAAACACAATGAAGACTTTTCGACGATCGTAATCATTACGAGATTCGTGCATGAAAGTAACAAAGCCCGTCAGAAATATATATCCATTTTTAATGTCGACCACGCCGGAATTCTACGAACCAGATGTCAAACCCGTAGTATAATGATCGCGTATTCGCGTGATATCAACGTCGGACGCTTCTATGTGATGGTAAATCAGTGTGAAAGCTTCGAAGCGACGGAAGCTAGCGTGGAACCTTTTTTACACAAACGCGATTTGAAAGAACGCCAATGTCACGTCTTTTTATAGAGTCCTCGCGTTAACGCGATAACGTCCTATACGTATATTCAATCTCTGGAGTAGTGTACTAACTTTGAATATAAAAAGCAAGCAAAATACGAACGGATGTGCAACAAAAATAAAGGAAAAGCTCGTTAATTAAACGTCCGTTCTTTGGTAATCAAAAAAACACGATGTAGTTGAGTCAATGTATAAGTATGTAAAAAGTAAGAACACACTGGGTTGAATTTTACAATTTTTCCTCTCCATTATTTACATGCTTACATCCCTGTACAAAATTGCGAACAACCGACCATTCATTCAGCATATAAAAACATAATCCCAAGATCTAAAGATCGTGTTTAAGTAATTCATTTTCGCTCTCTTTGTTGAGAAAAAGAATCGAGTATGAGGAAGAAAAAGAGGAAAATTGATGACGATTCAAGGAGAGCATGTGGTATCGTCATAGACGATGGTAATTCCTTGGAGTCTCGATGTCACGAGGTATCGGATGTCAAATGGCCGAAGCTCGAAGACAAATACTCCTGTCGCGATGCCACCGGACGAGAATGTGCTCGCGTTCGTGCGTTCATCCTTCTCTCTCTCTCTTTCTTCCATTTCTTTTTCTCTTTCTCGACGGCTCGTTAAAGAAAAGGAGAAGAGACGCGCTTATTTCGAGTCATACTTTCGCGCTTCTTCCCCTCCTAATTGCCAGCAGGAAGCCACTACTCAGCGTTCCCATAAGATCCGCCGCTTCGATATTTCACCGGGCTACGCATGCGGTCGCATTCTCAAAGAGAAGGCCAAATTATCCGGCAAATTCATAATAACCGTCTCTTTAATTGCCATCGTTTCTTTCACTTTTGTCGTGATTCGCGATGACGGTCAACCGTTTCGTAGCTATATCGCGAGTATAATTGGAAAATGTTGCCAATAAATAATATTTCGAATCTCTTTACCGTATTTTTGTTTATTAGGGTCTGTAAGCTCATTTGCATGTCATATTACATTGCTTATTGTAGATGTGATAATCGTAAAAAGTTTGAAAATTGAAAGACGATGGTTATCGTCGTAGGAAGAGCCTTTTATCGCTGATACATTTTATTACCTGCGTTATCATTCGTCGCAACACGAAGTAAATGCAAATATAAAGTATTATGAGAACGTAAACGCATTTATGGTAGCGAAACGATGAAGAAGATTGCAAAGAATGTGTCCATAACGGAATTTGAACACGAGCCAAAAACATGGATTTAATACGTCCGGATCTGAGGCGTCGCATTTTTTGGCTGGGAAGAAATGAATCTTCATTGTTTAATATTTTTGATGAGTGTTTTTTGTAATATTGTTTTTCAGTTTTAAATTGAATCACTATTCAATTCAATCACTATTGAATTAATCAAACAATGGTCTCAAATTTAAAGTAATTTTATCCAATAGGGAAAAATATAGTATATTGGACCACCTTTATATCTTAAAAATAAATTTTTCAAAACAAAACACGAAGTTCAATGTCACGACGAAAACAATATGGCCAATCTGCAATGAAGTTAGATGCATATCGCTTGGTTTCGCCAATATTGAAATTGAAAAACTACTTTTTAAGATATGAGGGTAGTCCAATATACCATACTTCCCCCTATATTCCAACAATACGTAAAAATCTATTATACAATAATCTAAAATCGATGAGATAAACGATTGATAACATAAACCCAAGCATTTATAGCATTGAAAGACGTAAGTAACAAAGGACTAAAGCGTTGGACGTGTTTCCAAGCGAAAACATCGGTTTCTCGGGTGAAAACGAAGGAAGCGATTCGCAGCATTGATCCTTTTAATCGTCCGATCGGATTCGCGTGGGAGCGAGAACTCCGATGGTTTAATCGCTCGCCCTTCGTTGAGCTCGGCCCTTTCCCGAAGAGGTCGCCATTGAAATGGACAAGCAAAGTTGAATCGGTCGGTCGGAGGGTACTTTCGAAGCTACAACCGCAAGTCGCACGACTGTGGCCTGCACTCGTAGCCTCTTCTCCGAGCGTCTAACTGGCCAATCGTCGAGCCTACCGCTGTGTGACAATGAGCGTTCGTTCAATCACAAGTGCTTTACTCTCTCTCTCTCTCTCTCGATCTCGGAGCATTTAAGCCTTTCCTTCCACTCGCTTGCTTCCGATCACTTCCTGCGCGTTTCACTGGCCATTTAATCGTCTATTAACCCTTTCCACTCGATGCTCATCCAGCCTATGAGCGACCACCAATTTGAAGCCGTTGTTATCCGCGTATCGCGTCGAAGATGGCGAACTCGTTCGAGAATGGACGATGATTGTGGCTCCGGTGCAAAGTGCGGCTTTATCGTATCGAGTGACATCGTTGTTAGTGATGTAGGTATATTATGAGAAGGTGGTGGATATACAGGGTGTCCTAGTTAAAGGAGGCTACCTAAATATCGTTGTTGTGGTTGCCAAGTTCCATATGTGCATTTTTTGAAATTTTTCGTTTTCTGCATCAAAAAACTCTCTGCCCCGACCTGTATGAGATTTTGTTATTTTTTAAAAACTGTTAAAGGAACCCATCTAAAAATATTCTCTTTGTTTCTAATGATGCGATAAACCCTTATGGCATACTTGGAATGGTTTAG
The DNA here is from genome assembly GCA_916049575.1 of Ancistrocerus nigricornis. Classification (NCBI taxonomy): domain Eukaryota; kingdom Metazoa; phylum Arthropoda; class Insecta; order Hymenoptera; family Vespidae; genus Ancistrocerus; species Ancistrocerus nigricornis. Next base: position 11,613,513 of record OU696666.1, on the reverse strand, counting down.
AAAGAGGTATGTTATGAAAAAATGAATTTTTTTTGTCTCATAACAGACCTCTTTCTTAATGTTAGGTGGCTTCCTTTAGCTGGGACACCCTGTATATTGAATACGATATATCGATAATATCGACACCTGCCTGCCTATATTTATATCGATATTTTCTTTAGCTTGCATCCCTATTTGTAACATCAGTTTTGGACAATATGGAAATTGATTTGTTTTCTATAAATTGTCAAGACACGTCATATAATACAATGGTATCAAATTTTTCTAAATCCAGTCACACTTTCAATACAATCGAAGCTTATTTCTATTCAAAAAACGTACGAATATCTTTTCCAGTCACGCCGAACATACTTAAAATTGATGTACTTGGAATATTAAAACGCTTAATAAGACATTTCACGATCAAAAGCTGACAAGTGACGCGATGAACTTGTATGAAATCTTCCAAAGCGCTTTGAATATGCACTCTGCACTCTTTTCGTGTATTTATAACAGGCCATAAACGATTTAAAGAGGGAGAAAGAGAGAGACGATGAAACGCCGTCGCGGAGATAAGATTTTTACGGGCCCATTAATATGCCAGCGTTAATTAGCGTCGCTTATGCTTTATAGACGGATTCCTTGAAAAGGGTTAAATGAAATCTTACGACCCTTTAAGTCGCAAAGAACGATTAAGACGTTGCTCGAAGTAGAGAAAAAGAGAGAGAGAGAAAGGAAGTCGTCGAGAGACTTCCGCTCGAAACGAAGAATGCAAGAAGGGCCCCGAATTTTACGATTCTTCCCGACGAAACGAAAGCTCGCTTGGGTCTTATGAATTCTTTAGTCGACGACTTACGGGTAAGGTACGTTAGAAGGGCGAAGGGAAGAGATGCGAAAAGGCATTTTACTCGAGCGAAGAGAGAGGGAGAGATAGACGCAAAATTTATTTCGGCTCGCTCGCACGACGCCGTTCCTTGCAAAATTTAACATTACACGCCTGTCTTCCTCCCTCTTCTCTTCTTTTCTCTCTACCAACATTTTCTTCCTGGCACAACGATATTGAATTTAACTTCGCGTTACGGTTAATTTCAGGAGGCGCGTCACGTATGTTTGTAAGTCATGGAGACGCGATATGCGGGAGGTCGTACGATGATACGTAAAAATTCAGACTCAAATTCGTATCTGTATTAATAAAATTCTCTTTAGGTTTGTATACTTTTTCTGTTTTATATTTTGCTTGTTTTTCTTGGATTTGTCAATCTAAAGTGAAATATTAAATATAAAAATTGTGTTCGGCATTGAAAAGAGTGGGAGTTTAAAGGGAAGTCTAAGTAGGAATTTTTTAATCCATTTTCTTTTAATATCTGTCTTATGGAAAAATTGCATATGACAAAATTGTTAAAAAAAGTAATTTTCGACCTTGTATATCTTATATATTTATTTTGTACTTTTTTTTACTCTTTATTTCATTAAAAAAAAACCTCTACCATACGTCAAATTTTTATTAAAGTACCGAATATTTCGTAAATTATCTTATCAAAAAATAAAAAAAAAAATAGATCACTTATGTAAATTAAATAATTATTTGAATCCTCCAAACAACGAAGAGAAGCTTAAAAATCATAAAACCCAATAAATTCATTCTACTCCTAATCGTACAATTTAAAAACGCTCCCAAACACAATCATAACTCCATAACTCTTTATATTCTCCAAAAAAGTTCTCCTGGAGACAAAAAAAAATCTTGGAACCTCGCCAGCCGTTTTTAAAAGCTAAAAACGCGCCGTAAATACGATAACGATCGTTGCCGAGCGTCGTAGCTACCGGCTAGCGTGTTCGCGCGCGCGGGCACGGGCGCGAATTTTTCACGAAATTCGAAGTCGTTTGCCAAGATCGTCGGCTCCTTTGATCTCCAACGCGTTAGAGCCCGGTGCCTCGCACGAGACGAATACACGTCGTTACGTACGCGACACGTAGCGGGAAATCGCGTAGACGACGAAGGGGACACGCACAGCATCCGGTGCGTCTAAAGCGTGTGCAAGTGTATGCATAGGTGTATTCATGGGTGTATGCGTGCATGCCTTTACGCAAAACAATGCAGACAGCCATTGCCATATATTATTCATCGAACAAAGCCCGCGTTCGGATAGTGGCTAACGTACGAAGGAAATAAGTTGTCACTTCGACTCGTGAACGATCCCAGCTCGATATCACCGAGTATATCCTGTCTTTAACTCTATACCGTTCCTTTGGAATTCGTGGAACGAATCCATTCGATTTGCTCGTTTTACTTTTATTAGGAAATGAAAGCACGAAGTTTCGTAGTTTATTTAGCATTTCTTCGAGAGATCTTTGATCTTGTCGAGTGTGTAAAATTGATCGAGTTTTAAGAGTGTCTGATTAATTATTTCTGCAGGTAGATGCAGATTCTATTTCTGCAGATATCTATACTATCATTTGGTATAGCTATGCATGTAGGTTAGAAAGTTACTTACATTATATGAACAACACTTTCGCCAAATTGATTAAATAATAGAAAATAGCGCTTTGACACTAAAAGTTTCAAAAAATTCAAAAGTGAAATGAATGTCTTATTCAAACGAGATGATACATTCTAAATAAATTTATCGATAATCGGAATATAAAAATAATTAAATTCTATTATCGAACACAGGAGCTACTAATTAATAATATCGATTAATTACTTATGCGAATAAAATACACAATATTTTTTCTAGTCTTTTTTACAGATGAAATCCAAAAGAAAAACATGATCGACTCGTGAACGTGAAAAAGTTGAAGATTCTCAAGCAAACGAACGACTTTCAAGTACCGAAAACACCAAAAACTCATTCCCCAAGGAGCAACCTTCGTACGGTAACTACCGAAGAACCAGGCTAATCGTCCCATCCTCCTTATCCATCCCCTTCTTCCTCTCCAGAGGACTTCTATGAGAAGCAAGACGAAGGAGAGGCGAATGAGCGTCGTAACCGACGCGTTTCGTGCGCTCGACCGAGAATAAAGACAAAGAGTGAAATTGGTAAAGGACGAAGGAGTTGGGCAGAAAGGACTCGTGAAACCAGAAGAGAGAGAGAAAGAGAGGATAAGAGAAAAGGAGAGTAGGCTTCACGGACCATCGAACTTTATGGGTAGACGCGGATGAATCGTGGGAATAACTAAACGCGCTAGATTTACCACCACGAAAGTTATTTCCTGTTCGAATGGAAGAACGCGCCAACCGGTCAAGGATCTTTTCAATCTTCTTTCCACTTCTACGCTGATTCGTCTTTGTCTTACTTACGTCTTCGCAGAAAATTTCATCCCTTAGCGTTCCTTCGTGTATTTCTCGGTGTCGACGTTATCGTAAATTATGAATTCATAGTTGTCGTACGATCAAACTAGCAAGAATATTTGTGTTTATGTATTTTTATAGTTTCAAGACATTTTTATGACTTTTCTTTAGAGTTTACGATGATTGTCTAAAGTTTTAAGATAAGAGACGGTGAATCTTTATTGGAAAACTGTACGATATGTTTGTTATCATTGTCATGTAAAAATTAATTCAGTAGACGAGGATATTGTGTAAAAAAAAATATTTTAACAATTTACATCTCGAGAATTTAATACTTCGTATAAAATACACTAATAATACACGTAAATATTCTAAAAGTATTATATCATATTGTTGTGATCCGTGATCGGCAAACCGCGCCATTTCTATCAAAAGAAGTTGGTGTTTTGAATCGAGTAGGCTCATGTAGCTGACGATGGGTTGTTGCTACGGCTTTGTTTACAAAGGTCGACGGTATCAGTCTTCGATCAGACTTTAAAGAATACGGATGTATTTCGACAGCAAGTTTTAAAAGAATAATTATTTGTTACAATCCTTCCAATTATTATTATTTGTACAATTTGTGAATACTCTACACGAATTAAAGTTGTTCTACACACACACGCAGACCCAGGTAACATTTTGAGATCCGTTTCCACAGTATTTGCATAATACGGTTAAATTTACACGATACTAATGATTTCTACAAATATCTGCGTTCTGTCTCAAGGGAGGAAACGCGGAGAAGGAAACTTTTAGAGATTCGACTTTACATATGAGACGTAATTGAATATTTTAGTAACGAATACGACAGGGGCATACGTGTAGTAGGTACGTATGCACACATAGTTGGCCGTAGGAAGGTATCTACGCGGAAACGACGGCACCGTATATGCGAACGAATAGCATTAGTTTTCCTAGGACCGAAAACGAAAAACGAAATACGCTCTATTATGTTTTATTCATATTTTCCAGGAGCGAAGAAGACGCGACGGATAAGGATACAATATTCCCTTTGTGAGCCTCCGTACCGTCGATGGATATGTAAATCTTCGTATTTATTAAACGATCGATATTTCAGAAAGAAGTCGTTGTTATCCGCAATGGCGAATTCTAAATACCGTCTATGCAAATCATTCTCTCTAATCTCGCATACCTACCTTCTTTTTTATTCTAAATAATATTATGCCGAAGCTTTCGTGCGTCTCTCGAGCTTATGACTTAATTAAAATGTAATTAGGAATGTGTGCTGCTTACTGATGAGATAAAGAAATTAATAGTTTTACTATATTTGTTTATTATGATACAAAATATCCTAGAATAGAACTCCCTTATAAAACTATATTGACACGAGCACAAAAGGAAGGCCATCTATTAATTACTTATAAAGACGTTGCTAAATATATCTTTTCAACATTTATTAAAGGTAGGAACGATGGTATATCGAAATTTGTGCGTCGATATAATAAATTTTCAGAGAAACTAATTAGTAGGTATCTACAGATTTATCACTGTTTTTATGTTACGTAGATCTAATGAATTTTGGAAACAAAATTTTAATTAATCTCTCGATTAATGGAGCGAGCCAATATTCCAGCGAATTACTGCGATTATCGTATCCTGCGAAACGAGGAATTACGAAGAGTCATTTTTGTTGATCGTAGCAAATTATACGATCTCTCGTATAATCGTCTTTTACGAGGGAGCGTCTCGTGTAAACGAACGACACGTTCGTAATCGTAAATCTGATTTGCTTGGCCGCGTCGCATCGAAGAAAAAGGTCTACGTTAGATTATTTTTCGACACTTCCGCTGATGTATCGTGTAATTCGTGTTACATGACAAACGACACGCAACGTTATCCATCATGTTGATTAATAATTTCTTATCGTTCCCTGGCAAGTTAATGGTATCGAAATAATATTACGAAGGGTGTTTTGCCAGCCGTGAGGTTTTTTTTTTAACGTAACGAAAAATTCTACGAGACATAGTACAATGTGTTAGCATTTTATTCATCAAGAAGGGATGATCGTACCACCCACGCATTATCTGTCACGTCGGGCTTCTTTTTTTAATTTCTATTCCCTCCTCTGTGTCCTTACACCTTCATGGATGATACGTCACGATGTTTGATGGGAAAATTCGTCGATAGCGCGTCGACCTTTTTACGAGGTGCGAGGTCTAACATTTAAATTGCTTTCCTCCTTGATATGAACTGTTTATTTTGAAAGTTGTATGAGTCCATTTGTTATGATTCTAATTTTTATGAAAAAAATGTATACCACTTTCTAATTAAACGGTTCATTTATTGAGTTATAAAATAAAAATGTCCGTGAAATTAATTCCATTGTAAGTAGGTACAGTAATCCCTCGCCTACCGCGAGGGTTAGGTTCTGTGGTTGAAGAAACCACGGTTGACGAGGGTTTGTCTCAAATACGTGTAAAAAATAGTATATACGAGAGCATGGACTCACGAAAGTGAGAAAATTAAATCATTAATTCTTCTTCATTTCCAAAATCGTAAGCGTAGAAACCGCTTGGAAATTTGCCGAGATAAAGCTGAAATCATCGTTGGCGATAGAATCGCCAGATGACGGGCTCGTGAAGCATTTCAAAGCGGCGCGGCACGTGTTGCTCGATCCCTCGCTAACTGCCTTTATTTTTCACAACGAAAGGAAGCTGCGAAAGGGAAACATCGTTAAAATTACGTCGATGGAAGCATTCCACGTCGGTGGTACGCTCTTTCGCTCGACGTTACGTGCGACGAGTGTGAAAAGTCTAGAAAGACACCCATGACTTTGGCCACGTTCTTGAAACAACGAGGGAGTTTCTCAAACGTGTTTAGATAATATTGGTAGTAGGTATCAACATTTCTTGGCAAAGATATCGATTAAATTATTTAACTATATTACATAAAATCGTTTATGGGAGTATTGTGTAAATAAATAACGCGAAGTCATATAAAATAGTAGAGATATGAACCACTGAAAAGACAATCAGATATAGAACCATCATTGATAATCAAATTACAATTTTTATTATTAAATTATATTATATTTACTATATTTTTTTGTCACAACAATATGATATAATAGTTTCAGAAAAATTTAAGTGTATATTATATTATACAAATTACCAAGCATCAAAATAGGAAGCTGATATAATAAATAAAAGGCGTCAACATCGATTTGAGAAAACGAAGAACCCCTGGCGTAAAGGAATCGACCAAAGGTTCCTTTTTCCAGGTCGACACGGTCAGCGGGGTGCTTTGTTTTGTCGAGCGGAGCCAATTTGTTTCGTTTGTTGTTACCGATGGTAAGCAAGAAAGAGAAGGGGAATCGTGGAAAGAGCACTCGTACGCATCGATGTGATGAGAAGGGACAAGGATAGAGATTCGTGGAGAGAGAAGCAGACGCGAGACTGTGCGCGAGAAGGAGAAGCACTTGGTCGTCAAAGTACAAATTAGATTATGCGCGGTGTCGCCGCGGGGGAGCGTCCTTCGTAGAAAACTTCGAATCCTGCTTCGTTTCGTCTCGCTTGGCGCCGTCCAGTCCCCTCTTGGTTCTACACGTACAAGTGTCTACACTCGTATATGTGTGTGCGAGATAGAGTGGAATCCCTTCGAGGGTCGAAATATTTCAATATTTACTTAAAAAAGCCACGGGAATTATTTCTTTTACGTGAGGAGAGGAGCCCGATCGATCTTTTTCTCCTTTTTTATTGTTCTCAGAAAAGAAGAGAGACAGATAGAGTGAAAAAGGGAGAGGGTGAAATAAAAGGCACAAAGGGAGCCGCTTGTTACCGGTCGAGCCCTCTTCGGCTTTTGGAAAGATTCTTTAAAGACTAAGAGCGAAAGAGAGAGAGGGACGTTACTCCGTGCCAAATCGAGAGACACTCGCGAGGGAGGCCGCTTTTCGAAACTTCGAAACAAACTTCTTGCTTGAAATTCGATCTCATTAACGTTGAACCGAGTGAGTGGGATGGAAGATCTTTACACTCTTCTTCTCTCTCTCTTTTTCTTGTCATCGAGCTATCGTACCATCGAGATAACCACGCGAGTCTGGTAATTCCGAACGAAGGCGAAAGTTCAAGATTAAATCGGTTTCTCGAATGAGACGACAAACTAGTTGTGAACGATCGGGGCAACATCGTTCGTGGTATGTTTTCGATTTATTTTTTTAACGCTAGAAATATCGATTTAGTCATAATGACTCGTTTTTCTTTTTCACTTTTTTCGAATAGTGAGACAATTTTATTATTAATGATGGGGACAATTATTCTGTAATGATGGGAGAGAAAATGTTTTTTTTTTTTTGTAAGTAAATACGATGAAAATAAATACATATAGGTTTTACATCGGTAGTTCTAGTATTAAAGAAAGATTGTCGAGGAGAATAAATTTTCGAAAATACGAAAATGTCTTGTGAAAAACAAAAATAAATTTTACACTTTATCTGAAAAGTATGAAAATTTTATAATGAAACACATTGATTCTGTACAAGCGTGTAAGTAAATTTATGGATAACGTTATTACAAACTATCTTGATTATGCAATTTTGGATAATTAATAAAATTAAACGTAATATTGAAACGATCGAATGAAAATAATCTATTTTGTATAATCGAAGCGGGGAGATAATGAAGCGAGTCTCGAACCGCATATATGAGTAGTTGAGGGGGAATTTGAAAAATCGAAACGAAGATCGCTCCACTGTATGCGAATTTAACGCTCCGATTCGTAGGGGTCCCACGGGTAAGCCGTAACGTTTTGATTAACGGGAGTGGGATTCGATAGGTAGCAACGGCAACAACTGGATTAAGGGTTAATAACTTCGCCATTCGAGTCGTTTAAAATGATTCTGTTTTCCAATTTCTATGACCCGCTAATCTCACGATATCGATCGATATCCACGCAAAATTCGGGTATTTAAACATTTTTTAATTTAATTATTAATTTTGTCGTTACGGGGTATCCATGCATATCGTTCGATCCATTCGATAGAAATAGCTTTTCGAAAGAAAATTATCGTTTACATAATTTAATAAATCCTGTGGTAATAAAAATAACAATTTGCTTTTTTAATTAAATAGAATCGAATGGAACAGCCGGGCAAATGTTTTACGAGATGAAAAGATTATCTACTTTTTTTTAATCAAAGTTTGTATATTTTGATTAAAATGATATTTTAAAGATGAGTTAAACGATTTTAAAAAAAGAAAATTTGTGTTTAATATAATTTCATGATATCCTGCAGATTATTAATTACAAGCTACATCAAGAACGTAAGATGCTCTTTTGCGGTTATTTCCAATAAAAACGATTTTATATCGAAAAGACTTTGGATCGTGGAAAATCGAATTTCCGATGAGCTCGCTATCGATAACCGGGTGAACGGTTCCATGTCGCAATTAACCCTCTTTCATTCGATTTCCCTGATATCTTACTGTCAATTCCTGGCGTGCAACCCAACCAGCTAGGATCCTGCAGGACGTAGCTGGAGCGACTTGTCCGATTCGCAAGCCGGAAGGACAAATTATCTATCGACGAGGGGGAGACAAGGATCGATACGTTCCGACGCGATTGAATTCTGCTGTAAATTAACGATGTTATCGTCGCCTGCGGCTCCAAATTCGACGAGTAAAAACATAGAACCGATTTCATGCACTTTAGAAACTATGCATCCGATGAAATGCCGAATCTTTTCTCATGCTTTCGAGTCTTGCGAATGCTAGAATAAAAATCGATGCGTAGATAGTTTTTAATAAAATTTTTCATACTTTTATTTTTTAATATTCAGGTATATGGCTAATAAAATTGTCCTACACAGTTACTTTTAAAAAAGATTCATCAATCATTTTAGGAGAAATGAAAAACGAATACTACATTTGTATATCCGTTCCATGGTCTCTCATCGTTCTCCATTTCCAAAGCGTGCACCACGTTAAAATCTAGAACGAATCCACATAAAAGTAATTAAAACTGTATCCGTGTGTCCTCGAAAACAATATTTATTCGAAAAAAAGATTTACTCGTTCGAATCGATATTAAGCGAAATATATTTTAAACGTAGAACCGCGCGAGAGATATTTCGTATTTTATTGGGAATACGGTAACGCGTTAATTTTGGAAACGTCGATTAATCGAAGGTCCGATTACCCGAATACCAAATGTTCGAAGTATCGATTATCCCTCGGTAACGGCATATAGAAATATAATATCGATAGAAAATAACGAAGACGCAAATACTTTAAAAACAATGCTAATTCTAAAAAACAACATGGAGACGATGGAAAAAGCGGATCGAATGATGTGTATTATTTTCATGCATTATCGTTCGAGTCCATTCGAATGCAAATTGTGGTATTAAGTTCCAATGTATTCTATTATGTAATGATTAACGTGATAATAGAATTACCGGAACGTGAAGACGAGCTTTGGTTAATTCATCTTCCTATTATATCGTACCTACTTTTCTCTGTGCATCATTTAATTTATTTATAAAAGTTTCACGATGATAAAGTTAACTTTTCTCACGAAAGATTCATATAATGTAATGGACAACTTTTTAACTAGTATTTAAAGTTATTTCGGTAGTATATCCTTAAAAAGGACGCATTAAACATTCTTGTCCGCTTAATTTTTTTAGAAGAACTTTGTATCGGATATTTTCATACATATTTACATTATACCATTCATCTAGTTCATACTAGCAATATCACTAAATAAAATTAATTAAAATTGAACATGAATAAATTAAAATATTTACAAAAATTGTAGTTCATGAAAAGATGAATGATTAATAATTACCTATATATGATTTATAATATAAAAAGAAAACCTTAATAACCCCTGAAATTAAAAAAAAAATCAATCACCAAATTATAACAATATCCTTCCCATTTTTGACTAGTCGTCAGTCAATTACCTTCACTCGTAGTCCAAAGTTCCTACTTCGGTGTGGAACGAACGAGGTATACCTACCTACGCGAGACGTAATAAAGATATTTAAAAAATGATGCACTCTAAAACAGTTTACGGCCGTTGCAGCGTACCTCTTATGAGCAACGTATGCATCGAGAAACTCTTTGTCTTTCTCTCTCTCTCTCTCTCTCGTTCTCTCTTTCTCTCACGGCAAAAGCCGATGGCGGGTGCTTTACTCGTGGTACGCACCCCCTCGCACTTCTCTCCCTTCGACCAGCAACAGCGGCACCACCACCACTACCACCTACACCATCCCTCGTTTTATAACCCGACGAGTTTAATGCGCGCATCAAACTTTTAATTACCCGACTCGTCTTACAAATTACTAACAGATGGGCCGACGTTTATGCGTCGCGGCCCTTTTCCTCATAAAAAATTGCTCGGCGCGACGTTCGTTACAAAAATGTCTGGATTTCAGCATGGAAAATCCGAACCACTATCCTCCCCACCCTTCTCACATTGTTTTTTCCCATCCATCCCTCCCTTACTTCATTTTTCATCGACCTTTTCCTTTCTCTTCTATCTTTCTTTTATTTTTCACGTCCGTGTTCAAAGACGAGACGACGATTTCCTTCGAAGAAAATCGTAAAATATGTACTGGAACGATCGTTGTCCTTTTCGCGGAGGTTTCTTCGGCCATTGCAGTTTTGGTGTATAGCGAACGTACGACGACGGTGGGAAACGATCTCGCGTCTCCACGAGAAGAAGTTAACGTTGACGTCTCGAGTTTTCGAACTTTCTTCGAGTAGTATCTCGTTACGAGAGAATGGCTGAACCTTCCTGCTCGAACAACTACGATTCTCTCCGGCCCGAAGATCGCGAACGTTATTAGAAAAAGGAAGAGGGTATTCGTAGGAGTCATCGGGGGATATTTATTTCGGTGCTGGATGTCGGGATTTTTTTTTTGTTCTAGAGAAAAGTTTGGATTGCTTCATGACAAGGAGAATGAAGTGAGGTGGGCTTCAATGTTTTAGTACGTGGAAGTTTTCATCGGAGTCTGAATTTAAAATAAGAAGTGATGAACGAATTGATTAGTCTAGTGACGATTGGTTGAGATGTTGAAGATGAGATGATGGAAGGATTGAATCGGCAAACTGGGTATCTTATTAATTAGATTATTTAGACACAGTTTACTGATTTAGAATCCTCGATTTGTTCAAAAGGGACCCAAACAATATTTTATAAAATTCAAAGATCGTTGAGAATATTTTTGTAACGTGTTACGAAAATATTGCACCTGGTAGACCGTAAATTTGCGTTTGTCTCACTATCGTAAGATATCGACGGTCTTCTAAGGCGCCGGCGCTCGAAACCGGCACGACAACAACGACAACGACGTCGGCGCGAGCTTTATCGTAAATTAGAAACACCACAGGGAATTCCAATGTGGATGAGAGGAGACGAGAGAGAACAACGTGGCATGCAACAGGATAGAAACATTCGAAGATTGCCGTCACGAGGTGAACAGCTTTTTCATATACACGTTTTGCAGCACTCTTGGGTTGCAATTAACTGAAACAAAGTTTTAAAGATGAATTAATTATTAATTATTGCATCATAAATCAAATGTTAAAATAAAGTTGAAAATAAGCTTTTATTATATAATATTGTTTTATTGGGAGAGTGCTGAATGCTATTTGTAAGTGGTCATAGTTCAAATAGGTGGATCCTAATAAACAGTAGTATTGCTGTAACACACATAATATATTAAATTTAATTATTTGTCTTAAAAGATTGTAAAAGAGTAATACCGAAATAAAATGTAAAACATCTACATCTACCCGAACATATTTTCTATTACTTCAATTAATTTTCATATAATTACGCGATGAGACATTCTAGGAGACGCTATCTTTTAAAGTAAAAAATTTGTTTCGGTCTCATAAAGTAACCGTAAAGAAGAAAAAAAAAATAGGGAGATGAAAAAAAATCAGACGGTCGCAAATATTATAATATGCCGTCTACGAGGAAAAGGTAAGCTCCGTGGATTAAAATCCAGGCGCGTGGGATCGTTCTTCGCTTTTTAACTCGACACAGAACGGAGAAAACGACCGCACGCGCGAGATGCTCTGAAAAGATCTCAATTACGCGCGACCGTGTGTTTAACGCGACGAAACCTCGAAGAAAGAGGAGAAAGGAAAACGAGAGAGAACTTGCACGGAGTTCCTTGCATTCCCATTAGTTCGCAAAGTAAATATCGAGTAAGAAATGAAGGAACGACTGGCTCACATGTCGCTAACAACTTGCACTTATTGCTTTAAGAATTTTTAACTACAAAAATCTCTTTTTACATACTCCTTCGTCTTGGTGTATTTATAAAAAGAAAAATATTTATAGAGTTGTTTTTTATATTTAAATGAGATCCAAAGAAAGTCAAGAATTATAAATAAATTTAATTTCACTACTTTGAATGGTTTAAAAAGAGGTATGTTATAACACAAATTTTGTTTTTTCATAACATAAAGTATTCCATATAAGTTTGTCGCATCATTAGAAATAAAGAAATATTTTGGTAGCCTCCTTTAGCTGGGACACCCTCTATATCCAAACACAAGATCATTTCCACAAATAAAATACGAGTTCATCAGAGAAAGCTTGCATATGATTCCTGACTACCTACATATATACGAGTATGAAATCTCCAAGATATTTTGTAATATCTAAGATCGGCTAAAGCTACAAAAATTTCATGATAATAAGTACGTTCTCCTTAACAATCTTATCTATCGTACATCCCCTTTAAAACGAGGCAGTCTGCGAAGACCTTCTGGCACAAATCGAAGTCCGATATCGCGGTACACGTCAGACGGTATCGAGGACCGAGCACGGCCTTCGCCCTGCACCCTTCTGAAATTGTTCGTTCGTCCAGCGAACGTATAGTTCGGCAAAAAAAAAGAGAGAGAAAGAATGAGAGAGGAGCACCAGCTGGTTCACATCGACACGCGAACGGATCGTTACGCTCGCGAAACTCGCAAAGAACTAGCGGATATCGTTCGTTACCTCGGGCTTTCCTCGATGAGCTAATTAAAAGACAGACGCGGGGGGACAGCGAACTCGTTCGCATAATTGGATCGAGTTGTGCGGTCAGATAAGCTCTACTCCTACGTGATAGATGATTTATCTAGGATATTAATAAATTAATTTTTGTTTATATCAATTTCCTTATTATCTTCCTGTTCGATTGTAAGAAGTTCCGTCATTTTATTTCGACGGTTTTTTTTTGTCAGACGTATAATAAAATTTAGTTGGACGTAGTTATACAATTGCTACCTCACCGTGGCACATGCTTTTAATCCTAGCGACACAAATATATTTCATAAAGTTACCAATTATCCTTACGCATTTTTCTTCACTTTATCCTTCTCTTTTCCTTCTTCTCTCTCGCTATCCTCTCGAGAATAAATGGAGACAAGATAGAAGAGCGGATAAAATTTGTGACGAGTTCGTTTGTAACGTGGATTCATTCCGCGACGTTTCGCGGGGGTTGTTACCAACGATCCGTGGCGAGAAAGAGAGAAAAATAGGAAGAGCGAAGGGAGGAAAGGGAAGTGGGTAGACTCGCCTATTCGCCCTCTCCTTTATTTAGAACGCGAGCCCTGTGGTGGGCCGCGAGGTAAATTGCATCCTCAATTTTTAATAAAGCCCCGGAGGGGCCAGAGGCTTTGTTGAACGTCGGTATAAAGTGAACTTCGACGTTGGGTAAGTCAAGCAGCAGAGGCAACGGTAGCAGTAGAAGCAGCAACAGTACCGCCACGGCGGCTTCGAGTAGAAGAGGAGAAAGGCAGGAAGGGATAAGGGAATTCAGACGAAGAGGCCCGACGAAAAGAAGGACGGGGATCCTTTTCTTCGTTTCATTGTAAATGCCAGTCTCCAGGACCTTCGTTCCCGTGACCATCCACCTCTTCCTTGCAATATTGATTGCGGACGGCGTGGCATAACGATATACTCGTTCTAGAATATTCCTTCCTCCTTTCTTGACTCATTCTTAGGTCCCTCTTTTTGGTCTCTCCTGACGCCGGTTTACCTACGGTAAAGTTACATCATAAATGAGAAGAAATGGAGAAGAGGGTATTAAATCTTGTAGCTATTTTGTAAATACAGTATTGCAAACTATGATGAACTGATATCTAGATGAAATATTGTAGCAGGCGGAAATGGAAGAATGTTGTTGTTTTCATTATTGTTTACGAGATAGCCTCAATAAGAGGGATATGGAGCAAATTGTGACGAGCTGTTTGTTTTTACGAACAGTAACACTTGTAGAACATCATTGATTAAGTTTATTGTCAACGGCCATACCACGCTGAAAGCACTGGTTCTCGTCCGATCACCGAAGTTAAGCAGCGTTGGGCACGGTTAGTACTTGGATGGGTGACCGCTTGGGAACACCGTGTGCTGTTGACATTTCTTTTTTTTTTCGCCTTTTTTGATATGATCTTTTGTGTTTTGATAAATTGTCTATTTTTTTTCTAAAGATTCCAAAAGATTAAAAATTTTTATTTAATTTATTTTTCATTCTCATTCCTGCTTAATGCAATCTGCATATAGAGCAATATCTTTATAGATAGAACATCGGGAATTTCTTTGTTCCCTTTTATTGCTCAATCACAAATGTGGTGACTCTTATACTCAAAATAAATAAAGTACTGTGATTAGTTTTCATCGTTTATGATGGCATCAATAAAACAGCATGAGCGGGATTAGTGACTAAGATTCTCGTCAACGGCCATACCACGCTGAAAGCACTGGTTCTCGTCCGATCACCGAAGTTAAGCAGCGTTGGGCACGGTCAGTACTTGGATGGGTGACCGCTTGGGAACACCGTGTGCTGTTGACATTTCTTTTTTTTTTTGCTCTTTTTGATATGATCTTTTGTGTTTTGATAAATTGTTTATTTTTTCTCAAATTTTCAAAAAATTAAAAATGTTTATGCAATTTTTTTTTAATATTCTCGCTTAATGCAGTCTCGATATAGAGCAATATCTTGGTAGACAACACTTCGAGTATTTCTTCGTTCTTTTTCATTGCTTAGCCACAAATGTGGTGACCCTTATAAATAAATGAAGTACCGTGATCAATTTTCATCGTTTATGATGGCATCAATAAAACCGCATGAGCGGGATTAGTGTCATAGACTTTCGTCAACGGCCATACCACGCTGAAAGCACTGGTTCTCGTCCGATCACCGAAGTTAAGCAGCGTTGGGCACGGTTAGTACTTGGATGGGTGACCGCTTGGGAACACCGTGTGCTGTTGACATTCTTTTTTTGTTTCATCTTTTCAATTATAATCTATTGTATTTTGATAAATTGTTTATTTTTTTCTAAAGTTTTCCAAAGTTCAAAAATTTTTATGCAATATATTTTCTACTCTCACTCTCGTTCAATGCAGTTTCCATATAGAGCAATATCTTTGTAGATAGAACTTCGGGAATTTCTTTATTCCTCTTTATTGCTTTACCACAAATGTGGTGACCCTTATAAATGAATAAAGTACCGTGATCAGTTTTCATCGTTTATGATTACACCAATAAAACAGCATGAGTGGGATTGTGCCAAAGACTTTCGTCAACGGCCATACCACGCTGAAAGCACTGGTTCTCGTCCGATCACCGAAGTTAAGCAGCATTGGGCACGGTTAGTACTTGGATGGGTGACCGCTTGGGAACACCGTGTGCTGTTGACATTCTTTTTTTTTTTTTTGCTTTTTTCAATTATAATCTATTGTGTTTTGATAAATTGTTTATTTTTTTCTAAAGTTTTCCAAAGTTCAAACATTTTTATGCAATATATTTTCTATTCTCATTCTCGCTTAATGCAGTTTTCATATTGTAACAGGAGATAAAAAGAAACCACCTCTCAACGTCTCATAGTAATTCGACCGCTCAGAAATCTAAACTTTTACTTATAAAGCGACAATCGCCGAGTTTGTAGCGGATCGGCATATAGGTAGGAAACCGAAAATGCGCTAAGGAGGATCGGCCCTACATTTGAATTTCCGTCGACGCGACGGAGCAAACAACACCGGCGACGCGCGACAAGGGCCAATAGCGAGGCGAAAGGATCGCGCGACGATCTCCGATCGATTTTCCCCCACTCCAACCGACACGCGTGAATCACGCTTTTCGTCACTCTGTTCTCGCCTTTTTTAACGTTTAGACCTCTGAGATCACATTGTAATTTATAAAACTCTGCCTTCGCCTTGCGTATAGTAAAGATCTCTATTGTAATAATAAAAGTTCTGTAAATTATAAAACTCCGAATATTTCTCGTCGACGATTTCTGTTATATTATAATAATACAAGGCCTAAGTGTAAAAGATGGCTGGAATAGTCGATCTTCGACGGAATAAGCACCTTGTCCCTCTCTGGAAAATTGAGAAATGAATCGTCAATTTGTCAAGTAAGTTATAAAACCTGCTTCTTACTTGGGAATATAAATATCATTATTCTATTTCTCCTTAAATCTTCCTAACCTAACCTCTATTTAGTCTTTCGGGTCCTCCAACTATCCCACCCTGAGATAGTATCGTGATCGTTTGTCGATTTGCCGAATAAAAATCGACTGGCGTCCAACTAATCAAATCATTTCTTTGTCTTCTTCAATTTATTAATATTTGTTATGAGCCCTGGCAGCCCTTGACCCAGTCCGCGCCAGGTGTAGGCTTTATAGTATTTCAATATCGTCGATTCGTGTAACGCGACCGCCTGTCGTCGAGGTACGCGTAATCGTCGAAATTTATTTAAAGTTCTATTTAATAATTAACGTAAATCGGAAAGCCTGTCTCAATATAGAGCAGTATCTTTGTAAACAGAACTTCGGGAATTTCTTTGTTCCTCTTTATTGCTTGTGGTGACCCTTTAAATAATGAAGGTGACCCTTATAAATAATAAAGTAGCGTGATCAGTTTTCATCGTTTATGATAGCACCAATAAAACAGCATGAGCGGGATTAGTGCCAAAGATTCTCGTCAACGGCCATACCACGCTGAAAGCACTGGTTCTCGTCCGATCACCGAAGTTAAGCAGCGTTGGGCACGGTCAGTACTTGGATGGGTGACCGCTTGGGAACACCGTGTGCTGTTGACATTTCTTTTTTTTTGCTCTTTTTCATTATAATTTTGTGTGTTTTGATAAATTGTTTACCCTTTCTAAAGTTTCCAAAAGATAAAAATTTGTATACAATTTATTTTTCATTCTCATCCCTGCTTAATCAGTCTCGATATAGAGCAATATCTTGATAGACAGCACTTCGGGAATTTCTTTGTTCCATTTTATTGCTCAACCACAAATCTGGTGACCCTTATACTCAAAATAAATAAAGTCCCGTGATCAATTTTCATCGTTTATGATTACACCAATAAAACAGCATGAGCAAGATTAAGGCCAAAGACTTTCGTCAACGGCCATACCACGCTGAAAGCACTGGTTCTCGTCCGATCACCGAAGTTAAGCAGCGTTGGGCACGGTTAGTACTTGGATGGGTGACCGCTTGGGAACACCGTGTGCTGTTGACATTCTTTTTGCATTTTTTTATTAATCCGTGGCTATTTTAAACTATTTATGTTATCGCAGTAGTTCACAAAAAAGTAAACACATACCACCGAAGTCGGGAAGGGTGAAAAAACATAATAAAAATTTCCTTCTTCCTTTTTACCCTTTTTTTCTTCGCTTTTTTCGTTATCAACGTCGTTCGAGGTCGAAGAGGTACACTCGAGAACGACTAAGGGAAGCCAAGACGAAGGAAAGATTTTCCAATCGAAAACTTAGATTTTCCTTGAAAGACTTTTACCGAGCAAGTCGAGTTACCACGACAGCGATTCTTTCTTTGCGTTCTGGCTTACCGTGTTTGCTGGATTAAAAGACAATGGCTCGTTTCAGAGCTTGGCACGATTTTTTCCGTTTTCTACGAGCCTCACTCTTTTCAATCGTTCTTTCTTTCTCCTCTTCGAACAATTTACGATCGATTCCGCGCGAAATTTTCCAAGCATTTCCGTTAGCACTAAAACCTACTGGAATCGATCGTTTCAGATACGTCACATTGGTTTTTTTTGTTCTTTTTTTTTAATGCAAGTATGTATCATACACAAATAACATTAAAAATGTAAAGTGGGCCGTCGCTGTAGTTAATATAAACATTAAATCGTGCTTTTTCTTGCTACATAAAGATATTAAATCAATGATGCGTCGCATCTTTATTAATAACTTTTTATCAAATATCTATAATTTTAATTTCCATATTAGTTCTTTAGACTTTGTTAAACATTGTTGACTTCATAAATTACACATTCTCCTTCAAACAATTTTACTAAAATAACAATCTCTGTAAAAAACCTTGTACAAAGTACGCGACGGCCCGCTTTCTTCGTAAACGTTAAATATAATATAACATTTTGGTACATCTATCAATCCAGGAACAATATTTAACATGTTTGTATAGATAATAAATAATTCTAATTTTTCGAAGGTTATCCATATACAATTTTTAGATAATTTTTGAAAATTGTTTATGTAGATACAGTAGGGATACAAAAATTTATTTTACTAATCTTTAATCTAAAATTTAAATCAATCGGTGAATTTATGATAACATTTAATTTATTAAACATTTTAATGAATTTATTCAATTTTTATTGTTTCCTAGTTCATAAATAACCGTATAACAACCGTCTAATAACCTGAATCAAGTACATAATTCATTTTCCTGCGCTAGAGTTGCTCCACCCCATGCTTCCATTCATTCAATTAAAAAATACAAAAAGGTAGGCTTCGCATATTGCCAGGTTGTATTTTTTCATTTTTCGAAAAAAAGCGGGCCGTCGCGTACTTTGTACAAGGTTTTTTACAGAGATTGTTATTTTAGTAAAATTGTTTGAAGGAGAATGTGTAATTTATGAAGTCAACAATGTTTAACAAAGTCTAAAGAACTAATATGGAAATTAAAATTATAGATATTTGATAAAAAGTTATTAATAAAGATGCGACGCATCATTGATTTAATATCTTTATGTAGCAAGAAAAAGCACGATTTAATGTTTATATTAACTACAGCGACGGCCCACTTTACATTTTTAATGTTATTTGTGTATGATTTTACATAATTTTGTTATAATAAAAATCCTTGTTTCAATTTAAAAATAAGAGCAATTATAAATTACAGCGACGGCCCACGTAACATTCCTATTGTTTTTTTATTTTTCGACATACGTAGACTATGATGTTATTATTTTCTATTGTCTCTCCAAGAAAAGTTCATACCTAAGCTCCATTTGACGATCTTTGGCGATTTTTTAGCTACTTTCATACTTAATAGTGTTCTTGAGTGCGTACTCACTAGAAAACTCTTAGGGATCCGAAATTGGATGCTTTTAGAGCAAAGAAATCCATGCGATTCCAAATTAAAATTATACATTTCGAGGAAGATTGCCGGCGTTCCAGTCGTATACTACGACCTTTTTCGAGGGGACCAGGTTAACTAGAGGACATGTTATATTATATTACAATGTGTATAATCGATGTAATAGGTGTACAATGATGGAAAAATTTACCGAAAAAGTACATAACAGATGTGGTATACATTCAGACTTGTTGCAATATTATTCATAAAAACGTCTACGAAGATATGATAGTTCGCTCTGAGAAACTCCCGGAACGTATCCATATGAACTCATCTATAACATTTACACACAGCGAATTTTACTTATTACTAATTCGAATCTTCTAATGAAGTAAAAAATTAAAATTATTTGAAAAATGATTACATAAAGAATAGTTAGTTCATATCTTTATTAATATGTCGAATGGGATTAAAATTAGTAAGTACGGGTTTTTCTAACCTGCTTGATAACCACTACCCTGTATCTCCTGCGTGTGACGGACGTTATAACGAAAAATTAGCAACTTCTTGTTATCTAAAATCTTCGATAGAATTAACCACGTTCTCAATTAATGAGAAAGAAGTCTACTGCCTTCCTTAATTATCCCTTCTAACCACACATATCCTCTACGTTTCTATAGACAAGGAAGATTGCAATAGTACTGACGGGTACAATAAATAAATAAAATGTGATAGGTTAAGAATATCGACATGTCAAACATTCCAGCGCTAGCTAGATTCCCACCTGATATCGACGCTAACTCCACTGGCTTCACTAACGGCGAAATTAGGAAACTGGACAAAATTCTATATATATAGATATACTCGCAATGTTAACGAAAAAGGTCGGAAAAAAAAAGACTGATAAAATTGATATTTCATAAAATTTCAAAACACATAAATTAGATTATTAACTTATTGGAAGCCGCGATCCTAATAACTTATATATCAACGAAAGGGAAAAAGTTCCAGGATTATGATGAAACAAACCAAAATTATGTAGCACTTCGCGTCGATGAGATATTAGCATTTTAAGGTTTCCCCCTCCCTTCAAATTTACGATTTTGCTGTAAATATACCACCGGCGTTAGTCCGATTTTTTGCGACGGACAGCCTAACTGCCGTTAGTCTGTAATAGTTCTAATATTTTCGATAAAACAAAAGACGTGGTTAAACGTTTAAAAAATTTGTCCTACAAAAAGCCAAGAACCAATATTAACAGGTATATACGTAACAATGTTGCATAAAGAGCAAGACACAACTCAACCGTACGAAAAATCAATTCACTGCATTATGACACATTAAGATCTCTGGATCGATCTCATTAGTTGATAGTTGATAGAAAGATACTTATGTTAGAAGCTAATCGTAGACCCTAACACAGATTACAGGAAAGTTGCTGCTTCTTTACAAAGATAACGAAAAAGTGTAGAAAATAGAAAGGCGAAGATACAGTTGGAAAGAGAAAAAGGAAGAGTCAAGAGGGTAGAAGGGAGAGAGTCTACGATAGCTCGATTGGAGATATTTTACTACGATCGACAAAACAATAAGAGGGACAGGGGAAAACTTCTGTATATTTTAGACCGAGCCGAGACTGCGGAACTTCGGGAATAAGCATCGACGTAATGGCAGTTTTATAGGAGATTTATTCCTAGGAATACGGCCGTGCAATGATGCGCAACCGGTAAACAAGAATCAACCCCTCTACCTACCCTTCCTCTTATACTCGGAGAAATCGCAAAGTACGAAGACCCTTACGAATTTTCTTCTCTATTTTCATTCGACTTTGATTATCATCGATTTTACGATTATTTCTCTGTCTGTCGACTTTGTAACTATTTTATCCGGATATTGTTTTCGTACATCAGTTTCTCGATGAACATGGGTAAGTATACTTTTGAGAATTTATCAAATACGTTCCCAAATTTATTATGACATGTATCTGAAACGAATATCATCGTATATAAATCAAGATTACAAAATATTCGTTCTCATAACTTTCCATCATTTCATCGTAAAAGCCATCCGTCGTTCATCGAACAACGGATATTTCGTTGGTGCTGGACATCGGGTAGCCCACACGTGCAGACCCTTCGGACCTTTGTATCATGGATATCATCTTGCATGGTTTACGTTTATTAATACGTTGAAATGTATAACGAACGAAAGATAGAGTGATACTGGATACCAAGAGCTAACGCAGTAACGACGGCCCTCGTGAAATGCGCGTCATTCCAGGTGCTAGCGATACTCTCGGTAACTAATGAGCAACTTGATCATCAACTTCATTAAAAACTTATCGGTCAAAGATAATGCTTAATGAATACGGAAGAAAGACACGTTATGGAAATATTAGAAGTTACCTCTATCTGACCGAAGGTTTCTATTTCGTATTTCCGGTATAATTTTATTACTATATTGATTTCAATTTAAAAAACATATTTATTTGCATCAATGATTCTATCTATTTTCCTTCCTGCTCTATTTATTTTTTGTTTAGTATATATCCACATAAGAATAATATAGCTTAATAAAATAAACAGGATTAAGATAGA
Organism: Ancistrocerus nigricornis; assembly: GCA_916049575.1. NCBI lineage: Eukaryota > Metazoa > Arthropoda > Insecta > Hymenoptera > Vespidae > Ancistrocerus > Ancistrocerus nigricornis. Next base: position 11,591,293 of record OU696666.1, on the reverse strand, counting down.
GAAAGATTGAAAATCCGTGCTAAGACGTTTACAAGAGAAAGTGATGCGTTGAACCGTAGATACTACATAGAAATGGGAAGGTCAATCGAGATATACCCTCGAGCGAGGTCGACTTTCGACCCTGTTCTTGTTTACGTTCGTGATCCTTGAAGAGTAGCAACCTTGGGGTAGACAGCTAATCTGTTATGATCGCAAAGCGATCTTTCATGGAATCGCAAAGAACTGAATTAATAATTTAAAACTTTTTAAATAAATTATTATGCACACAGTGAGAATAAAAAACGATATTTTTCAACACGGTACGACTCGAGGTAAATGTAAACCATTTTTAAACTTCGACGGAGTCCAAAATTTTTATCTAAAAAAGGTTATTCCAGAATAACCTTCCACTTTAAACGTCAATATCTCATTATAGCAATTCATCATCGAACCGTGTCACAAGTATGAACATTAACGTCATTAACTTATTAAATAAATCTAAACCGTATCGAATCCTATCGAGCGTAATTATCCTTTCCCTTTCCTTCACCTCCTTCTGCCCTTCTTTCGTAACTAATATAAAAACGCGCTTCGAATAAATATAACCGCATTACGAATGCTGACAGCGAAATCCCCAGAAAGAAAAATACGTTTCCAAAGGATAGTATTTCTCTCTCTCTTTCTCACACACACACATACACACACTTTCTTTCTCCTCTCGAGCGTATAATTTACTCGGTAATTTAGGGGTCACGAATCCGACGGAGGGTTTTTGTCGAAGTGGCAGGAAGAGGAAGAAAAAGAGAAGAAGAAGAAGAAAAAGAGGTGAAGAGCAAGAGAGAGAGAGGAAAGAAGTGGAGTTCTCGAGGCTTGTTAAGAATTTCATTCTTAAAATCGGCGGCCACTTACCGGCAGGTGGCCAGCCAGCATCAAATCAGACGCGTTACGCTAACTGAATTTAAATCGTTCGAAGTAGAGAGAAAGAGAGAGATAAATAGATAGATAGAGAAGAAGAGAGAAAGGGAGTGCTGCCGGTGATGCCGCAGGCAACGCGGATTATCATAATTTATGCGCCCTCGCGCCTTCCAATGTGCCGCCGTACTCGTAGCCTTACCTACGATTCCAAAGCTCTTTATTATAAATCCAAATCGAGCGCATAATTCCTGGAGATATAAGCATCCCAGGAGCTGTGCTCGCATCTTCGTACGTGTGTGTGTGTGAGAGAAAGCAGGAAATTGAATTATGCTCGATGAAAAGGGTCACTCGCTTTCGGGCATAACACCCTCTTGTACCTACCCTCGAATTCATTCCGAAGCTTTGGAGATTCTAATTACGAGGAGTGGATCTTAAAAACACGAATTTCGATGCGCCTTCTTGTTTTCTTTCGGGTTTGCCGCGTTCGGGATAATGGTCGACTATTTATCGAGGAATCAAGATTCAATCTTGAGAGAAGGGAAGTATAGTTTAATCTTCGATTAATGTGATTGGGGTGAGGTATGATAGGATGCAATTTTAAGACGATAATAAAGTTTGATAAATTATTGGAAAATCATAAATTAGGATAAGAAATAAATACATCCTATATCTAATACTTAAAAAAAAAAAATACAAAGCTAATTTTAAGAAACTATGAAAAAATATCAGGTTTATTTTCCATTTACATAACTATATTTCTTCATTTCATCGTTTCATATTTTCTTTAGCACGCACTAATGTAACACGGAAATTTGTATCGTTCTAACTTCGCAACTAGGATGCATTAGCGATGTTACGTGCGATGGGATGGGAGATAAAGAAGGAGAACTGTATCTCTGGTGCTAAACATACTTCCTTCTAGCCTCGTTCGTCGTAAGCCGCACGCGAAACCGTAGCCAACGTTAATATGCTTACGAAGCCGCAGTAACGCTCGAGTCATCGACAAAATAGTAATTTATAACGGGTGAACATGGCCGTAAACCTAACCGATCCGTCGCATTTCCGCATAGCCGTAAATACGAGTTCGCTGGAAAGTTTATCCGAATATGGATATAAATATAGGATATTGAGGATTGAATATAGGATAAATAATAAAAACTTTACTTTAAAATATTTATTTAGTTATTTAAAATGTTTCTACTACAATAAATCTTCTTTTTTCTTTTCTTCCTTATTCCAACTTCGATTCTTTCTAACACAAAAGGAACATTGTCCGCAAGGAACAAAAATATCCTGATCACAATCATACGTCGGAACTCGAAGTGCACATAGTCGGAACGTCTCGAACTCTTCATGCTCCTCCATCCGGTCGGCCAATTATCCGACTGGAAACTTTTTGCCGTGGTCCAGTCGAACCGTTCTTCAGCATCAATTAAATTAGTTCGAAACCACGTGAACAGCCACGAAAGCACTATCGAGCCTTCCGACACCTGCTCGCTCTCGGGTTTTCTTTCTAGCGGAACGCCGTCATCGTTCTCCCGACCCAAAGAACGATTTATTATCGGTTGTGTTGGCCGAAAGACATTCACGGATCGTTAGACGATAGACGAGTCGTGCTTTCTATCATAGATTTCGCGTAGTCATCGTCACGAGAAGCCACTCGGTTTACGAGTCCCGTGCTTTTCTAGAAAATAATAATAAGAAAAAGAAAAATTCACGCCGTGTGGTCCGAAACGATTAAATGGTCAAGAGTTTGGGGTCTAAGGTTGCATTTGCCTGTTGGGAGGTAAAAAAATGGAGGATCGTTAGGCCCTTCTCGGATGAATGATATCGAATGGAAAGACAACGTTTTTTTTCTTATTCTGTTTCTTTTTTTTTCTGTTCGTTTTTTGACATGAATATACATCGAGAGGTACGATTTAAAATATTATTGCTGGCTGTACTTTATTGAAATTTTGCTATTACTAAAATTATCTTAATATATTTTAATTAAATAAAAGCTCGAAGGTAGTCGCTTTGAAAGTGTTCCATATTAATCCTTCCCACAATTACAAATAATGACATTTATATTACTGCTTAGTTCATTAGAGACACGTCTATTCGATCGAATATCAAATTACATCACAGTATTAAAACGTTTCTTCAACGATATCGCTTTCCCAATACGATCTTCCCTCGTTCACGATAACCAGACCACACGGTACTCGATTTAGGTGGCAGAGGCTTCAGCAGTGGTACAACTTTAACCCCAACCATTCTCGGTCAGAGAGAGTTCAGAGTGACTAATGAGGGTTACGCGTCCACTCGAGAAGCGTGAAGATCTTTTGCCCAGCCGTCATCCCTTATTATTATTATCATCATCATCATCATCATCGTCGCCATCTTTTTCTTCCTACCTTTTTTCAAAACCCGTTTTCGACGCCTCTAAACCACTCGGAGTATTTCCTACGAAAAATTGATTACCTTTATTTACGGAACGCTTTGTCTTTGCCAAGCTCAGGAGTCACGTATTTGACCCATGCTAATTTAACCCAATAAATATATAGAAATCATAATAATAACATCTATAAATATCCTGTCTACCCAAGTATGGAAATCAACAAAAGAAAACAGCTTAAATTAACCCTTTTCTTTCGACTATTATAGGGATAAGGTACTACAGTATTTGGTTACCAACTTGGACGAGCTAAAGATCAACCATACAACTACCAACATCCAAGAAAGCCAGACGTTTCTTCTTGGAATCAAGAAGGATAACGAATTGTAACCATCAAGCATGCTTGACTTAGGTCCATGCACGTAGACCCGTGACAACCATGTGAAAAGACATATGAGAAAAACTAATGATAATAATAATAATAGTAAACCATGGATGGGTATGACGCAAGCTTTCTCCCCTCGCGCGAGAAAGAAAAGTCTATGGCAGTGTTTCCTGCTTTCCAGACGGTCTCCGCTTTATCTCGGCAGATAGGGTAGTTCGCCGTTCGCTTTGAACGCACGCATTATGCGAAGTGTATACCCAGACGAGGAGAATGTTCGAACGAGGAGTGAGAGACACCGCGAGACGTTCTATCAGGAGGGAGATATATGTATATAAGCGTGTTAGGTGGGTACGTACGGTCAAAGAAGGCAGACCTGCTGGTTCGCGTAATCGCGCCGGATATCCTGAGTGTCTCCCGTGTGTGCTGCCGACTGGACACCGTTGAAGGAGTTTCCCGTGGATATATATATATTTTTTTTATTTCGTTTAGCGACTCACGATACGTGGCAAAGCTGTGTGGTGGTTGATATGGATGAGATCAAAATGTGTAGGGTTAGACTAGATTTTTTTTTTATATATTAGACCATTTTTGGCAAATGGGATATTGATCGATATTATTAAAACAAACTTATATTTTGTTTCGAGGAAGATTATAAATGGAAATCCTTGGAAAGGTACAAAGAATGGAATTCAAAGGACTATATAAACTGTACGGTTAACAATCATGAGAAATTGCGAAAAAATTCGGAACATTTCGTTGGCATTGATTTATGACAGTAGATTGCAAGAGAAAAGCATAAATCTATTTTACCACAAAAGGAAGAACTCCGTGGTATGGAAATTTACGATTAGAGATGACTGATCGTAAAAAGAATTGGATTTCTGGTACGGACGTAATATTACTTTTGGGTAATTTAGATAATTATATTCAATATTAACGATGTCCTAAACGATCAATTATACTCACCACGAATTTCTATAGGCTTAAAGAATAAAGACATATATATTTATATTGTCAAAAATGAATGTTCTTTTGCAATATAAGTAGACATATATAAATTTCTGTCCCCTTTTATACCAAAGGTATATACATATGTATACGAATGCCGTTTCCGGAAGGTCGACTCCCTCGATTTCCCCGAAAGAAATAGTACAGGGTGATCGCTATATTCGCAAGGAAAAAAAAATGTGCTCCGTAATTCGAGGGAGAATAAACAAAAGAAATGACACGATCGTTCAAAATACTCGCAGACCATTTCTTTTTCCGGCCACAAAATTAATAACAAAAACGAACAAAACTAGCGACCCAGGAACACGCGATAACGTATCCCCGTAAGGTACGATGAAAGATTGCGTTTGTATTTTACGTGAAAATAAAATTTTGCGTGCCATAAAAAATCATTTGCGTCAGGAACAAATCATTATATCGTCGTGAGAAATAATTTGCAGGAGTCTGCCTTGAAATTTAGTAGGGTCGACGGTGAAAACGACGAACAACGATGGTCACTAAGGGGTGAGGGTGAATGCAAGGTTCTACCCTTCTCTCTCCCTCTCTCTCTAGCTAGTTCTCTCGATCTCTTCCCCCTTTTCTCCCATGGGACCATTCCTATTTGTCCTCCTGAGAGCCAAACCGTGTCGCAGCTTCCGATGGCACGCGTTCACCGACGTTAGAGAACACGCAGAGGAGGAGTGGGCTTCGGCCATTGCTACCGTGCTGGACGGTAAAGGACAAAAGTAAACGAGAGGTTGGGAAAGCGTTGTTCCAGAATGCGTACGATACTCAATCTTCCGCCGGTTCTCGTTCGCCTCTTCGTTTTATGACCAACCGTAACGTGCGTGCTCGCGTTTAGAACGTTAGCCCGCGTATGCCGCGTGCCTTTTAAAGCAGAACTTGGAGCACGTTTCTTTAAAAAAAAAGAAAAAACTAGGTTTTAATAAAATAATTGATATCAATTGGAAAGTACTGCACATTTCCGTATTTCCATTTTTTCGATTAATTCGTAAACCAGGTCGGAATAAATTTGTATTTATACAAAAGAATACTCCCACAGGGACTATCTTCTCTAGGGAACGGTACCCAGTTGCAGGCTATTGCCGTATAAACTTAAATAATTCTATTTTTAGGTAGGGACATTACTCTTGTCTTACGAGATTTCTTAGGGGCTTTCCTGGTATTCGTCTATGATGAAGCGTTACAGTAAACCGAAGAAACGAGCTACAGCTGTAATCTCAACAAATTTTATTCCTAATTACGTAAACGAATGATCACTGTCACGAATATATCATGAGTTACATCATTCGTGATATTGTAGGCGATAAAGTTAATTTTAACAAAGTTGATGATAAATTTTCCAAAATATTCGTCGCCACCATCAAGAACGATCTATCTCGTGGGACGAGACCCATCAAACTTTTCTCCTAAATTTCCTTCCCTCCGACCTCGGGTACTCGTAAATTCCTCTCCATATCTCACGTCGTCAAAGTATCGCCTGCTAAGTCTACTCCACGATTAGGATCCCCCCGTTAAGGAGAATGAGAGAGAGAGTGACAAAGAGTCTACGAACTACCTCAAGGTTATAAAGATTTCCAATTAACCAAGGTCAACGACGAATTAGTAATCGTTAAACGACGATCATTAGATGCACGGACGAAATACTAACGAGCAGGCCAACTTGCCATCGAGGAAAGGAGGGGGGAGTGAGAGAGAGAGAGAGGGGGGAGATCGTCGGGAAGCTGCTTAGCTCGCTTCGATAAGCAGAAGGCACTCACACAAGGAGAGCTCTCGTAAAGCGTGCGGCGATTCGCAATCGCGACACGGTCGTGATTACCCGATTGAATAATTCATTGTCGCCGGTCTTGTCAAAGAACGTACCGATGGAGGCATCTACCCTTTCGCTTCCTTCATTCTCGATACTCATTCTCCTTCCTTCTCTCTCGACTCCTTCGACTAGTCGTCCTTTCGAATTCCACGAAAGATGAGGTCCTTCTCTAACGTCTAACACACTGAAACGCAACGGAGTCGTATAACTCAGGCCGAGAAAGAGAGAGAAAGAAAGAGGTTGAGTGTCCTGAATTATCTTTAACGAAGGACGACTCCTCGGATTCTTCTTCTTTTTTCTTCCCCAAGGATCTCTACTTCCTGCAGGTAGTAGCATTTCCTTCTTGCCGATTCTTTTGTCTACCGGACAGGATGTCTCGTTGTTTCTTTCTTTGTGGTTCCCCTTTAGCAGCATGTTGTACAAATCTACGAGGATCCTTCGAGATCCTCGATTTTGGACCGCGCGTGGAATCCCAAGCGTTACGTTACATACATTATTAGCTAGCGGGAGTCCAAGAAAAAAAAAATGAATAATCGATGACTACACCGTAGATGTTTTATCATGGGAGGGGTCTCGATGAATCTTCCTTAGCGCCGTACCATTTTTCACGAAACGCATTACGCGCAGTATCGACGACGTAATCGAGGTAATGCAGAAAACAAGAGGAGGAAGACCATCTGAGCTCCCTTTGGATGAGTCATCGGTCGCGTTGGGAGCATTATCGTATGCAAGCTGGGACCCGTCTGCCACAAAACCCGCCTCTGTAGTCCTGCTATCCCGCTAACAAATACTTACCCGGACTTAGTACTTCCCTCGAAGAGTGTTATCCACAAAACGGGCTACTGGTTACAGTGTTATGGAATGCAAAAAATGTCGAAGGAATTTGCTCCACCATATCCGACGAAGTCTCGCGACCCCTTCGATGATAAGTCGAGCTTGGAGTTACTTTCGAAGGACCGTGGACCTCTCTTTCCGTTCAGAGGGCTTAAGTAGTAAATTGCCTTTGTAGTCACTCGGCGTAACGGCATTCGCGAGGGAATTTTTTAATGCTTGGGTTAATGCGATTTTCGTAATAGAATCATTTCTATCGCGTTTCGAGTAATACCGGGGAACCAACCGGACAAAATATGCGAGTCTTGCGTAGCAATTTCTGCTAAATGTCCGGTCAGCTCGTTTCATCAAAAGGAGAAGAGCGGAGATTCGCAAGAATATGATAATTGCGCATTTTCGGGGTTAACGAAGGTACCTGCTTCGAAGTTTTGTCTTTCTCGACTGATATTGTACTCGGAGTATTCGGTAAATTAAACAGGAATATGTTTAATCCTTTATAAGGCATAACGAAAAAAATAATAGCCAAATCATAATTTATGAATAACAAAGTGGTGAATATGTTCACTTTACCTGATAAAGGGTTAAAAAGTGATGAAATGAAATACATATAATTAATAACATCAGAGTAGTAGGAACATTTCAACAGGCAAACTCTTACATGTACCTATATAATTTCTTCCTAAACAGACATACAATTATAGATAGATACGGGTCAACTAAAATTATACACCCAGCATATCTTACAAGTGATGAAAAAATTGATCGCGATTATCATACCCGGAAGGCGAGACCGCCCCAACTGTCGAGAGGACGTCAAAAAATATCAGAATACACCAGGGCGGTCCTCTCGTTCGATCTTGCTCGATCTTGTCATCGTAAAAAGTAGCCGTGTCACGGTTGACATCGCTGCCACTTTGCGGCTCATAAAGCTAACAGCGAGGAGAGACGAGGAGCCATTTACCATATTATTATAGCGCACGGGGCTATGAATATTGACGCGTACTTTCATTAAATCGTGCTCGAGCCGTGTCCGGTAAGAACCTCATCGTACTTGTCGCTCATTGGCGCCGCCCATAAGGATTCTCCGACGCTTCTTCGAAACGGTTTCGCGCGTTTCTCACCTATTGGAGACACTGATTAAACCGAGTTGGCATTCCACGAAGAAGGGAGAAGTTATTAACGATACCATCGTCGTCCGTCTCGTTCTCGTAGAAGCGGGCTTGAGATTAGATCGATTTTCCTTCTCACCTCCCTTTTCCCCTATCACCCTAGTTCTATTCCCTTTCTCAGACCCGAGACGTAAAGACGTACTCCAGGCTATTTATCTCAACCGATTCCATTATCCAACGTCCGAGCGTATATATCGTATCGCTTTTCTTACAGGCATGCTAGATTATCGGGGTTTTATTGGTTAGCAAAACAGTTGATCAGCATGTGCCGACGTTTATTACGCATAATCGAATTAAAGCGTGATTAGGTCTGCTAGTCATTCGGTTTTAGAATACATTTGTTTTTATTTATCATGAACCATGTACCTACTACCTAATACTTTGCTATTTATAAAAAGAAGTCAGTTTTTCCTTTGTAGTACATAACCTCTGAAACTATTCAACGGATTGATACCAAAATTTGACAAAAGTTCCCAGACACTGTCTAGATTGCCAATATGTTATAAATTCTACACAAGCCGCACCATGGGATGCTAATATTATATATCGTAAGATCTTTTAACTTGGAGGCTAATCCGAGACGAAATCCCATAATTCTAAGCAGCCTAACCGAATCAGATAAAATAAGATCGACCACCTTTTCCACACATGGTTGCATCTGGAACGAGCGAATTCGTTCATGTCCAGGTGGTTGCACCCATACCGAGGCAAGCTCATCGCCCTTGCGCGATAGATCGTCGAGATGTCGTTGTTACTCTCGTGGTTTTCGGTGAGCGGTCTACGAAGAGATAGTTGAGATTCCACCAGCAGTTTCGGCGATTTGCCAATTACGAGAAGGCACACGACACGTACACACCCTCATGTCGAAAATCTCGCTCGCGCGGAATGCATTAGGTCTTGCGATACGCGTTATCGTTTTGGAGCGTGCGACCTATCGAATATATGGTACCAAACATCGTCCGAGAAGTTCTACTCAAATTAAGGTGACTCAGGCCATGTTAACCGACTGTCGACTAGAAGCCAACGAATACGAGAGAGAGATGGTCGTAGAGAAAGAGGAAGAATGTTTCGCTCCTAGCTGCTTCCCTTTCAATCCGCGTCCCCTTGGTATGTTGGTAGCGATGGCGTAGGAGGAGGTCGTTTCGTGCTTTCCGGAATTTGTAAGGAATTTCGTTGGAGGATCTAAACAATATCCTGGGGTCGGGATCGTAGCTGGAGACGTTACGGGGATTAGGGTGCGGGACCGTCCGGACGACGACGAGAAAAAGGAGAAAGAGAGGGAGCAGAGGCATCTGTTGCGCCTCCATGAGCAACATTTACATAATCGCGAAGGCTTTAGTCGTAAGACGGTAGCCTCCTGTCTGTCGGCCTACCCCGTTTCGTGCCACGCGTCGAGCGAACTGTATTCGCCATTGTTGCTCCTGGAATCAGACAGGACTACTACTACTTGCAATTACTTAGAAACGCAACTCTTCTTCTTCGAAGACACAGAGAAAAAGAGGGGAACGAATCCTTCAAATACCGATGTATCGACGCAGGTACGTTCTATTATTTTTATTCATTCCTTGTTGTCGGAGAGGAATGTCCCGTGAAGAATATTTTTGTAGGCAAGAAGGGTAGAGAAAACGTCTCCAGACGTCCATTAATCTCGATCGTTATCCTTTTCTTGAATGCTGTGGTTTTGTTATCGTTTGAGGAGGCGTAATAATAATGACGGATTTTTTGGTAAGGAGAAATAAGGAAGTAGCAATTTCGGGATTGCTTTTTTCTCGTCAATTTCTTTGTTTGAATAACGAAAGAGAAGTACAAGATTCACATTAGTTAAGATAAAATGTGGTATTTAGAGCCCTACGTCCCGGTTGATGTCTCCATTATCGATTCGTTTATCTCTCGATGTCAAATCAATGTCACTGTCCGAATTTAGTAGTCTCCCGCATATAACTCTAATAAAAGTTTAATCAATTACTAAAATTCGACTATCGATTTCTCTTTCAGAAAATAAATGTCGAATTTTCCGCGGGCAATGAACCTTTTCTTTGGGACAACGAACGACTGACCCAAAGCTGGTGAGAATATTCGAATTTTTACAAAACCTCTTTCCCGATTTCAATCTTACCATCGCTGGAAATACTTTCTCGTTTGAAAGTCATGGACGACTTGTCGACGTAATAACACCGTCGCGTAACGCGGAATACGACAATGAGACAATTTCAAGCGAGTCCTCTACCCATTCCAATGTTACAGCACACCAACTCAGCCAGGGTTCTGGTAAAGTCTACGTACGGTAGACGGCAGTGATATGATTTGCATGTCGTAGAGCGTCGACCCCATTGCCTACCAACTCGCGTCTCCTTCCACACCGTTGAGAAACGATGAGAAAGAGAGGGACAGAGAGTGAAAGAGATGGATAGAGAGAAAGAGAAACGAAGAGAGACTGTGAACGATAGAGAGGACGAGATAGAGTAAGGAAGAGAGAGAGAAAGATGGTATATAACACGTATTAGCTATACATATGCACTCGCAAAGACTTCACAAGCTCCAGCACAGCGCCGGTAGAGAAGCGAAGTGACATGCCGTGCTGCATACGTAACGAAAGCTTCCCGCATTAACCGCATCTACTGCGTTTCGTCCTTTCGCCATCTTCTTCGTCGTTATTCCGCTCGACACCGAGGCCGGCCAATTAGGAGCGTCGCGGCGCCTCCGAGATGAAGCTTCATTTCCGAAGTCGCTCCGAGATGACGCTCAACTTTAGATAGAGCTACCTATCTCACTCATCTTCCTCATTCTACCATTTTTTTTTTTTTTTTCTTGACCATTGATGCATTCCATGCTTCGTGCTTGGTATGAAAGTACCTTGGAAGTTTCCTGTCTTTGATGGTCTCGTGACAATTCCATTTTATCATGGAATTACTATTTTATAATTCATAAGTATGAGTAATAAAATTGAATCGACGATTCGATAACATTAAAATTTATCAAGTATGGAGACTATGAAATTTGACTTCTGCATATTTTATCATTTTTATACACAATGATTTATTCCAACGATCGCATGAGAATATTCGAATTCTGATCACTATTTTGTTTTCTTTGTCTTATTTTTTTTTTATATACAGTGTCCTGTTTGTATAAAAGATTCGACCGAGAGGCGAGAAAATTCGTTACCCGGGACTTTAATCGTTCCATTGTTACGAGGGTACAGGACGCGGCCGGTATTGCGGCCGGTATCTCGCCCCATTCCTACTTTGCTTAATATCAAGCTGAGGCCGCTCTCCAGCATAATCTCTGACTCATTGAAACTTCGTCCCGCGTAAAGGCAATAGCGAGAGAGACCTTCATAAGCACGCCTAATCTGTAGACGAGAATGAACGGATGCACGAAACGTCGACTTACACTCCTCGACGATGCTACGATAGATCTTCATTAAAAAACTATTTTCTGGGTTAACGACGGTTACGTAAAAGGACTGTCACGTGTAGTTTACTTTATTGTTGTATATGCAGTACTGGTGTTACGGGAATGTTGTTTCGTACGTCCAAATTAATGGTGGATTTAGAGATTTGATCAAGATACTAATATTGACAGTTTAAATTTTTAATAGAATTTTGATAAGCTTCTTCTATTTAGATTTTATACGAATCTAATATGCTATTAGGAATGTTATCATCAAAGAATTTATATACTTACTGTATTTAATAACGAACGTGTTAAAACTTTGGCAAGATTTTGGAATGCTTGAGGCTACATATTCATTAAGTATCGCGTTAATTTATTTACTTTCATGAAGATTTGGTAATCCCCAGAGACCACTAACGCGATCACAATTAACACAAATTACAGTAACGTTGCAAAGTACCGTACTCGAAACTTAGAAAAGTAGTTGCAAGCATCTTCTCAATGCTCAAGAAACTGCTCGGGACTTTTCGGCCTAATTGGATTACTTCCGCATATAACCGAGAAAAGTTAGTCATCTTATAATTCCATCAAGGACAATTAACGTCTTTGGAGCGACTCGCGGAAAAGTTTAGGCGACAATTTAATATTGCAATTAATTAACGAGGCAATCGATGTCCTTCCGTTATAATCGAATTTGTATGACCTTCCACGTTGATTTGCGACTGACAAAGGGAGCAACGAAAAGGAAGAAAAAAAAATAAAGGAAATAAAGCTACGCGTAGAATTTCCTTTCTAGCGTACGAAACGTTTCTCCAGGCTCGATCGACTTCGATCGAGCACAGTCGTTCATTGATAATGCACGATCACGTTGGAAATGCAAAAGGTTCTCTCGAAAAGACGCGTTACGAACGTCGACGCTTGAACGTGACCGAAGGCGAGAAAAATTTAGTCGCGTATACGAATATTTCCTCGTATTGCTACAAAGAAAATTCAATGCGCGCAGTCAAAATCGTCTTTTCGCGTAACCGTTCAAAGAAAGCTACAGTGGATCCCTTCAAAGGGAGTGGTCTTTCAAACGTTCAAGGATTTCGTGCGTCTGGAAATCTAAAAAACAGGTCAATAACGCTAGAAATCAAACGAATAGACTGTGCACTAACTGTAAAGAATTTATCTAAAACACAGACTTGCTATCATCAAAACGATATATTAGAACCCATTGAATATATTGAAAGCAAGAAAACACAACAGAAACGCAGGTGCACTGTAATGTCTCTATAGGGTAGAAGTTAACAAGGGCTTGAAGGGCCGGTCGCTGATTAGATTATTATCCTCGTCGACGTAAGAAAGTTATTTACGCTGTAATAATCTTATTTGCCAAATAGCTTTCGTACAATGCCAGGGGTTGAGCTAAGCGAAATCTCCGGAAGTCTCTCTCACTCTCGGCGAATATTCCGCTGCGGGTAATACGGGCTCAACAATGGTGGTCGCGAGTAAAGATCCAACGTAACTCGCCAGCTCGTCGAAAACGCTCCTGAGGCCGCTGCCTCGTGTGTAGCGAAGAGGAAACGCGATAAGAGAGCAAGGAGAGGTTCGCGATACGCGCGTTACTCGTCGACCACGATCATTAGGCAAATATAGAGGGCTATTAAAGCGACGACGTTCGCGGGGACCACCGCGTTCACGCGAGGATGTGCGTTCTTCCTGATGGCGAATCCTACGAGACGTAACCATTTTATAAATGATCATGGCGATCACTGGGTTTCTTCCTATCGGCATTCAAAGTGGGCTAGGTATATCGTTGATGTCTCGCTTACGATATGGCATTTGTCGTTTTGTTTAGGTAAGTATTTTGTACTTGGACGGTTATCCGCACGTGTAGAGCAAGTTAGCGGTCTTTGGATATGCTGTTAGATTAACCTCTTTGATGGTATCGTTGATGTCTCGCTTACGGAGACGAAATTTGTAGTTCTTTGAAGGTATTGCATTCGAACGTTGTACGTATAGAACAGGTTAATGAGTAGGAAAGGAAGTAAAGGAGATTGAACAGTTGCATTATGCATGTTTCTATGAACTTTTTATATTTTAAGCTCGGATCGAAGAGTCGGGTAATATCGAGAGTCGATAGCAAAGAAATTCAATTGAATTACTGAAGATTTAATTAGCTTAATATTAGACTCGTGATTTCTGTCAAGTTTCTTAGCATCTTTTGAGGTTAATCAATTTCGGATTGGCTGTGGTACGGGATTATACGGGAAACTAATCAACATTTTATTTATTTCTTTGTAAATACTTTATTTGTTATATTCTTCTGTGCAATCACTGACATATGAGTATCATAACAAGATTAATGAATAGGTATCCAGAGATTGTTTACAGATAAAAGGAAGGTATTTAATACGATTAATTAATCGTCGACCGCTTAGGAAAATCGGTAATGCCACGTTGGCGAACGATGCGAATGATTCCATCGTAAACGGACTTCCGCTAACTAGAGACATTTAACTCCGGTTCGCCGACACCGAAGCGCTATGAGTTTGGCTAACTATCCGTAAGCGGCTTATGAACTATTAGAACGGCGAAAGCGGTCGGAAGGTATTCCCTGCGTTTTTGCTTATACCGTGGCATGCTGGAAAGGAAGACGGGCAAGGTGAGCTGGTATAAAAAGCTATCGTTAACGAATTTCCTTCGTATAGCCTGCTTGACTCCGGGCAAGAAGGATCTTCCTTTTCATCTTTTTTGAAGCTAAAATTTCCATGCTACGTAGGTACGTTGCATTAACGTGATATGAAATTATAAATTATAAATATAAATATGATGCATTACGTACTTTTTACATTTCTTTACATTCAACATTTCCTCCATATACTCTAAACAGATATTACCGTCTATTATTTAGGGTAATTAATTTAGACTTCAACTATATACATATCAACCCAGTTCAATAAACTTTGTCACCCACGGATATATGTATCCGTGTATTCTATTCATGAACGCGTTAGATAATGCTATAACTGTTCTATCAAATTATAGAATCTATCACAGAATTATCTCTACGGTTCGTTGACTCGTGCAAATTGATCGGAAAATCAAGCTTGCCCGACGTGAGATGGAAGCTAATCGGACGAATAATTACTGACTTTGTGGACGTATCAGTCCATCTTCCTTTCTCGCGAAGTTAATAATGTAGTGACAGAAACGCGCATTCGCGAACGAGAGCGTAGGACAGACGCAAAACCGATACGTCTCGGTCGAAGATCGACCCGTAAGAGATGGAGACATTGGGGGAGGGGTGGATCACCGGGAAGAGGTTAAAGCGATAATACCGGAAAGGTCCAGACTGAGCGTTTCCGCTTTGACGAGCGTCGATGATGTCCGTCAAAATGGCATTTTTATGCTAGAACATTTTCCTGCCCTCGCTTCTCCCTTTTCGCACCCCTTCGGAAATCTACTCGCTCTCGGAACGTTAGCTTGCATCCATTTTCACGAGCATCGATGGGGTGGATTTGTCAGGGAGACGGGATGAAAGAAAAATATCAAGCCGCGATCGACGGTATTCCATTAAGAATGGACTCGTATATTCTCTCATATTTGCTTTCTCTCTATTTAGTTCACGGAGATGTGTTCTGAATGATATACTATTTAATATTTAAGTACTGACGTGGGTGAACAAATTTGAATCAGATTTTGTCTGCTTCAAAGATTAGAAATGTTGATCCCATATAAAAATATTGTTTTTTTTTATGTTGTCTTACTACATAATAAATAACCTGGCTAAACCACGCCAGTACTCAAAGATTCAAATTGTTATCAACTAATAATATTATAAAGAAATAGCAAGTTAAGTAGTAATTTGATCATATCAATCATTTATGATTCCTACGTTGACTCAACGTCAAGAACGGCGTCTAAGAGCATCAAGGATCGACATAGCCTAAGTACATCTCGTAAGAAAATATTTAAGAAAAGGGTTATCATCGACACCCTTACGTGTAGGTATGCGTACACAAAGATAACGCGGGCTCGAGCAAGGATGGTAAAGAGAAGTAAGGGTCGGTGGGCGGCGGACGGGAGTGGGTGGAAGGGACATCGACGAGTATTAAATTACGGCAACGTCGGCGTCGGCGATATCCAGGCGTCGCCGGAGCGACGGCGCATCGCGGAATCGCTAATGGAATACTCTGGTCCGGCGTATTGTCGAATTTCGTCGGTCCGGGGATAAAAGCCCGTTAATTCGCAACCCCCTTAACGGGTCCCGCTAATGATTCCGTTTTGGCTTGGTGGTTCGAGCTGTCACCGGGCCGTCACGCGCAGATGCAGTTTGTCCGGCTTACACCGTTTCCTCCTCCCAGCCCTCCCTCATCCTCCCAGTACTGCACTCTATACTTTATCCGACCGCATACGACTATAATGGCCGACGTGTACCTATATTGATTTATTCCAAATCCGATTATGATAGCCTTACTCGTCGTGCATCACTTACCAAACTCGTTCTAAGTTTCGACGTTCGAGTATTTGGTCGAACGGTTTCCCTAGCACGGATGGTTATATCTACTCGAGTGGGATTGTGTGTACGATGTTAACAGGACATCTAAATCATTGACGTCCGATATCCCGAGCGAGCGATCTCCAACGACGACGTCGAGTAACGATTTAATATTAACGGGACGTATGAATAACTGACTTTCTATATGGTGCGTTAGCGTGATCGTTGAAAGGATAGCGCGCTTGGTATATGTAGTAGTAGGTAGGATAAGTCTTGGGTGATCCAATGGTTGATTCATTACCAAGTGGAACTGCATCATGAAATTAACAAGACGCTTAAATCATTTGTACGGCGGACGACCGTTCCAGAGGCAAGCGGAATAATCCAGACTAAAGTTAACGGGACATCTAAATCAAGCTAGCGCGTCGAAGATTCCAATGATCGTTTTAAAGCGAGTCCGTTAACGTATTAAACTGCAAGTACGATACTAAACGAAACAATGCGAATAAATATCCGAACATTGTCAGGAAACGTACCGACTGTACGTACGTACGAACGAACGAACGTAGTAACAGGCATTACCTTTTGCCTATGCATACCTGTTATCCCACAATTTCGAAGCGTCTTGGCATTAGGCCAACGCCCCGATATTGCGAACCTCCGACTACCCTATGTCGGAGTTGCTGGCCATTGTCCGGTTCGCCTAACTGGGGTGAGTCCAGTATGAACGAGAGAGACGGAGAGGAAGAGAAGGGGGAGAGGGACTTCCGAGATAACTGGAAATTCGGAAAATAACGACATCGAGCGTCGTCGGCGACGACGCGGAATATGGCTTCCTTCCATCCCCTAGTCTCCGGCCTCGACGATGTAACCCTACGGGATTTATGGAATTTTCACGAAGAAGACGTTACGCCGAATCATATTGATCCTTCGGCTAGGTCCTACGTGTAATTGGGAAGAAGATAATTTCACTCTGCCGTTATCCGATGAAATAGCGATAAATTTTAATGACGGAAAACGGAAATCGGGATTATTGATAGGAATCAGATATTCAGTCTCGCACTAAAGTCACACATACTTCTCAATTTTAATTTGCCATTAAGAAGTTATGATATGGATTGGTTAAATGATTATTACATTTCAATAATCCTCTGTCAAATACTATTATGTTAAATTATGTATTTGTACAGCCCCAAAAATGTCACAATCTAACCTGTTATTCGTGATCTTTTCAGATTCCATGGAACAACAATGTCTTCCAATTTGGAGACGTAGAAAAGATACAAATGATTCTTGTATCGTTTGTTAACGATTATATACGACTTGGTAGACATCTCCTAAGCCATCCTTCGCATTAAGAATATCAATCCATCAGGAGTCGACGTGGTCGCGAAATGAATTGGGAGGAAATATCGGATAAAGCCAACGACGAAGAAGATGGGCGGGTGCCTTCAGCTTTTCTCGTAAGGAAGTGACTTTGGATGAGGAACCGTGAGGCTTCGTACTCTTTTTTTATCCCTCTCTCTCTCGTTCTCTTCCCCTCTCCTTGTCGACTTTTCCGCGGCAACTTCTCTCGAGCATAATCCAATTTGTGCTTTACCTTTCCCTTCGCCAAGGAAAGACGACAAGAAGGTGGCAGTGGTGGGAGGTGGCGGAGTAGGTGGGCGTCGCTATCGTTCGACGTGAGACGACTCGTCGATGAAACGACAATATTGTTTTTTTCTCCGTAGAGTCGAGGAGGAGTACAGCATCGATACGGTTGTGGATTCGAGCGAGATCAGAAATCGTTTTTACTTCCTTACGCGAAGTACGTTTGACGTACGTCTTCGACATCGACGCAAACATGAACGCATTTGAACCTGTTGGCCGAAGAAGTTAACAGGATGTTGTGCCACGTGCACGTTCGAAGAACGTACTTCTCGAAGAATGTTCCTGCAATCAAAATAAGTCGAGTGTTGTTGAAGTTTTGCGCGTGTCTATTTTCCCGAAGTTGGTACATGGGGTTGATTCGTTAAGGGTAGTTCCTTCATAAGAAAAACATGCTGGACGGTTCGTTCTTGAGAGTATGATAAGGATTAGTGTCTGTCATGTGGTAGGAGTGAAAGTAAGTAAATTAGAAGGTATTATTAAAGGTACTTGAAAAATTGTTATCATGTCGTCAGAATTGAATGGTAATGAAACTATAGCCACGTTGGAATTACGAAACACGCCACGTTACCGGGCATTACGTTCGTGAAAGGGGGAACGAAGTTGATGAGGAAGAAGCATGGGTAGAAAAACGAAGTGGACTTTCGTGATCTCTACTAAATTAGAAGATCCACTTAGATCAAAAGACATTGGGCCGGGCGGTGATCGCTGTAAGACACGAGGACATACGTTCGAGCCGCAATAAAGGAATCGCTGAGAATTGCAGGAAGGCGGAGACGAAGGAAAGCGAAAGAGAAAAGGAGAGAAAGAGAAAAGAAGTATTATAAAAGGGGGAGTTCGAAAGCCTAGTGTCCATCTCGAAGAGAATCCAATGGCTCTCGCGCGCTCCATAAAGTTCTCTCTTGCCTCGAAATAGCGTCCTTTTCTCCCTCCGGTGTTAAGCTACATACCATAGCCCCGAAGCATCAATAGGAATGCTATTTGGGACTGCTTCTTCGAGCTGATAATAAAATTCGTATCCCTGGATTCGATTCGTGCTAAGGAGATTGCTAAATTTCTGGGAATCATTGGGCAAATGATTCGACGAGAAAAAGATAGTCCGATTAGATCCATTAAACTGTTTAATCAATGATACTCCACAAATTCATTGGAAACTCGACCGTTCTATTCAAATTCTATTGGTTCACCGAAACGTACACAACTCTACCCTATACGACTGCTACCATCGAAACAGTACATTTTACAGAGAACGAAGAAATAACAAGAAAAAAGAGCAGCTATTCCAGTTAATCTTATGTTAGTCCTGAACACAGGCACAGGCTTTATTCTCACGCTTCTTTCCACAGTCCAGAACGAACACAAAAGAAGTTTACACGCTTAGCACTCGTCAGGACTCTCTCTTTCTCTCTCAATGTTTGCCAGTGTGCGGCCATTAATGGGACTCGATCGAACCCTCCGTTATCGCCTTACCGCTTTATTTCTTTTTACCAGACCGCACATACGCGAGTGGCCGAGCGTGCGTTCTGAGGGGTTGGCGGCAGCACGTGCTTAAGAGAAAGTGCTTCTTATTCATTGACCACCCACGATTCGTTTCTTTGACTCTCCTCTTAGTTCTCTTTCTGAGAGACTTCTTTCAATGTAGAAAACTTCGAATGTCCACAACTTCATTCCATTCCATTTCTTTTCGTTGGCTCTTTCAGTTAATCGAATACCAAGAACGTGACACCAATGTCTTTTCCTTTTACAGTTCAATATCTATATGCTGATGCAAAAACACCACACGATCATTTTCACAATTTCCAAAGCACTTTGTTTAATACCAAAAGACTACTTGCTCCTTCGGTACACGAACTTCCCAGTGGAGTGAACTTTGGCGCCATCTCTGTCGAGGGGTTGCAATTCTCTCTTACCCTGAACTTACCCCTTCGGTACAGGTAACGCTATTTTCGACGGATTCCACTGAAAATTCAGGAGACTGCAATTATCTCGTCTCCAAGGAATGATTCTCAATTATATTCCTTCGAAATTTTACCTACTCGCCTTTTCTCGAAAAACCTTTCACCCTCCGTCGCATAATCTCGATATCCTTCGGAAACGTTCCAACACGATCGGAACACGTCGCGACTACTACTCGCTCGTGGAATACGCGTATCTTAATATTACGCCTATAACGGCATTCTTCTACTTCCCTTTCTTCGTCTTCTTCATATCGACGAGTATGAGAGAAAGATGATAGGAACGAGTAAGAGAGACAGAGATAGAAAAGTACGTTAAGAATCGTAAGGAATGCTCTCAGCGACATCCTACCGACCTTTGTGAATAATAAAATCCCTTCTTTCGTAGGCATGCGGCTCTATAACGCTCGGGAGGGAGGGATGGGCATATTTTCTCTATCCACGTGGAATTGTAGAAGTGGTAGTATCATGAACAAAGATAGAAGGAGAGATCGAGCGAGCGAGTAAGCGAATCTCCAACGAAGCATGGAGAATCTTTTGAAGTGGTCGTCTTCGCTCGCAAGAGATCGATCGGGAGTTTTCGACGTTAGCTCGTATCCTCTTGAATCTAAAGTCGGGTGTATCTACGAGTTGCACCTACCATCCTCCCTTCTGATACCTTTCATCCCCTTTCATGCCTATCTCTCTCTCTCTCTCCCTGACTTTTTTTTTACTACCGAGACTTGGGGTGGATTACCTTTTTAAGGCACATCGGCGCGTGTATAATTTAATTCCGTGCCAACTCGTGAACCGGATGATAAACATCAAGTGGTGTAGTCGTTGGAAGAAGAACGACCAAAAGATCTCTCTTAGTCTCTCTCTCTCTCTCTTGCTCGTAGTCGTACACTCGGACTCATACACGCGTACTCGACGTGAAGTTGCCTGTGTTTCGGATCTCCTAAATACCAATTAGAGATGGAAACTTCCCCTTTCATGTTGATTCCTGCTCCTTGAAGTTATCTCGAAGTTCGTATTGTTCTCCTCTCTCTTCGAGAACGTTGGCTTCTCTCTCTCTCCCCTATACATACATATTCTCCTTCTTGCTTTCTGTCTCTATCTCTGAATCTCTTTCCCTCTCTTCATCCCCTTCGTTCCGATGGAGCTTCTTGCTCGTCTTCCACCGCGTACCTATCCTTCCAACGGCCCATCCAACCCATCAAGCTTGGCATTAGGGTTCGCAATAATTGTAAAGCAGAACTTGCCAACTACTTTCCAAATATTGTGCCAACCGTCTATTAAACTTGCTCGCGAGAGATCTTGGGATATTCACGGTCGACCAATGGGAGTTCAAAGAAAAATCGGAGAACGGCTTCTGAATGAGAAAGGGGCTAAACATTTTGAAATTCATGAATGAGTTTAATGGATAACTTTCGGAGAGATGGAATATAATTGGGAGAGTTAACCCTGGGATTCTGCAAAATGAGACAAACGCTGAGAACATATAGAAATGTAGGTATATCGTAAAGTAAATCCATTTATAAAACAAGAAAATTATGTAAGAAGAGGAATTATCAATGATGGTCGAACAAACATAATTTTTGGTGGATTACCATGTTAAGATTGACTAAAGTATCGAATAAATTTGTTACAAAATAAATAACTCAATAATAAACAAGGACGATTTGATACCTACGTGTTAATCCAAATAGAAAACTTAATTGAAGAGACCAAGAAAGGAAGATTGGTCGCGAAACGAGCATCCGTCGATTTGAATGCGCGTCATCGTGGAAACTCCATAGGGTGCTGGACCGATCGCGTTAAAATGCTGAGCCAAGTGATCCACGTTTTCCCTGTCTCTCTCTCCACCCTCTCTCCCTCTTTTGCGTAGTTTCGACGCGCGCGTCAACTAACGGAGGCGTTAAATTCGATGAAGCTGCTACTACGGGCCGGTGGTCCTGTAGCTCTCTGTTTCTCCAACCGTCCTCTCTACTCCCGCGCGAATTGAATTAAATCGTTTAACGGCCTTATGTTTCGATGGGGAAGGACCCTCCTCCGCCACCATTTGGGGAGGACCGCAGAGCCCAGGGAGATAAATGTAATGAACGTTGTACCTCGGACCGACGCTTAACCAAGACTCCATTAGTAGTGCTATCCATCTCACGTTGGTCCACCTTCACTCCTTTCTCTCTTTCGCGCATTTTCTCTTACCTGTGATGCTTTAGTTTTTTTTTTTACACCCTGTGTGGTTTAAATCAAGTAAACTGCTTGGAAAGTGTAATTTTATTGGGTTTGGAGAAGTTCTTGTTCATTTGTAAATTAAATACTCCTAGTAGTTGTAATTACATTTAATCAATGTTAACAAATTCACAGTTATGGTGATTATTTCTAGAAACCTATAAAATTGTATAGAGAATGTAAAACAAGATCACAGGATTAACCCTTCTCACATTATAAATAAAGTGTACACTCGTGAAACAGTTTATGTTTACAAGGGACCAAACAAGTGATCGATCATGCGTTCTTTCTCTTGTGGCTAAACAGATGAACTCAGGTCCTTTTTTCTTCCTTTTTTTAAGAATTTCAATTACGTGGGAAGGAAGAACCCGACCATTGGACCGGACTGCCAGGCTCAGAAGCACGCCGAGGACGACGTGCCGTGCCTGTCGCCAAGCAAATGATTTCAATTCCGTTCCATTAAGCCGACACGGGCCGAGGGTCTTCTCGTTTCGTTTCTCTTCTTCTCCTTCTTTTACTATACCTTTCCACCCTTCCGCGAAACTAAATCTTCCTCGAATCGGTCCTACGGGGGAGGCACCGCAGAATATTTAAGCTTCCACGGCACGAGGAACTCCGCGAGCCCGCTCCGGTATATTCGCTAAGATGTGACGAGAATCCGGAATGCTTTCGGGATTCCGTAAGGAAATTTTAACGCCAAGGAGGATCCTTCTCGTTTCGAGGAAAGCATGGGTAGGATGGAAGGACGGAGAACGTGCCACGTGAGAAATCGAGAAGTGAAAATCCTCGACAAGTTAGGCTCTCTTAGAATAATTGAGAGCTATTAGCCTTTTTCGAACTACCACTGAATTTTGATTTTATTTGTGCTCGATCAGACTTAGGCTCAGCGATCTGAGAAAGCCAAGAATATTAGAGGGGGTGTTAAGCGAAGACTTTAAGGTAACGAAGAGCTACCAGACGTGAGTAATAAATAAAATGTTTGAATCTCTTGATTTATTTGATGTATCAACGAATCTAAATTCGATCAACAAAATGAAAAAACAAATAGAAGTGCCCATAAAAAATTAGGCAATCGATTTACCTCGTTTATTCGATACTTCAATTTCAGTTTCTCGGCGTTTGCTACGTGGCTCGTCGAACGTATCATCGGAATCATTGATTTTCGCTTAAAAAATACGTCGTAATCCGTTACGGATGGCATAGTCTCGAGCGAGATAAATTCAGGTGGATATACACATCGATTAGTCTTGCTCACAAGCGTTATTTCGCGCACGCGTGTACGGGTTAACGGCATAGCCCTGGTGGTTATGGTGGTAGTTGTGATAGCGGAGGTGGTGGTGGCGGCTTTTCATCGACTCGCTCGCATAGCTCTCTATTTACGGGCGAACTATACTTATCGAGAAACGCCATGGATCATCAAGTACAAACGTAGGTAATTACAGAAACCACTGCGCCGGACGTCGACCGGCTACAACTTTCGAGAAACGTGAACGCGACCACGTACACCAGACGTAGTAGTACGGAGAGTTTCGTTCGTTCGTTCGTTCCTACCTTCGTAACGTTCGTTCCTGCGACCTCCGTGCTTTTCCTTCGAGTTTCCTGTCGCAAGGAAGCCGAAACGGCTCGTGTAATTTTACTTCGGCGTTTTCGAGCTCACCCAGACGAAATTCTACCTTCTCCCAAAGACCGGGGGAAGTCGCGGTAAGGAAATGAATTTCAAGGTGAAATATCTCCAGGGATTTCTCTTTTGAAGTCCATTATCATTCTTCAATTAGGGATTTCACTATTTTTCGGGGTTTTCTTTCAATTTTTATTTCTTGAATTACTTTCATTTGTTTCCTGAAAGTTTATTCTATAAGTGGGTATGCAACCATCGGTGCATGATACAGTACAATAAATTCAAAATTAGACTAATTTTGCAAATGATTATTTTCAAAACAATCATTCTGTAAAATAAAGATCGCTTTTTGTTTTAGTAAACCCGTTGAAAAACCCGAAAAATTCAGATTTTTTTAATATTGTCAACGAAGAATCCGTACGGTGCTTTTATCGGGCAAGACGCAGGGGTGAGACGAGCAACACTTCGGTCTATTCTTTCAATAGCATCGATTCTCCATTCTCTATCCCGCATTTCACTTTCCACGGGTCGCACGAAAACCACGGAGATTAGGGGAGAAAGGGCCGTATAAGCTCTTTCGAGCGAACGGAGGCGAGTGACTTTCCGACGATTCTCACCCCTCACGAAGGAAATCGCCCCCGGCGGCTTTTCTGGATATTAAACTGTTGAACATCGGCCGAATCGTTCGTTTCGATGCATTTCCCGACGACTTCTCAAAGATATTAAATTCGTTTTCATAAATGTTACCACGGGGTATACTCTTTCTCTTCTTGGCGTGCTGTTACCTAAACCTATTCTCTTCCTTTTACCTTCTTTCGCGCTTTCCTTTATAACAATTCGTCCGTATCAATTCACGCTACGGGCAAACGGATATTCGAAAGCATTTCTAAAGCTTCTTTTAATTATCTACAAAGACTGCCTTCATCGTCTGTGAACATATGAGTTGGTAAGATTATTCAGAAGGAAATATCCATTACGATTCTTGTATGATTAATGAAATAAATATTCCTTACAATTGCTTCTACATATACTATTTTAGAAAGATGATCTGTTTAAAAAGTGCATTACATCTATAACATTTACTGTTTCTGTTACAGAAAAATTAAATTTCTTCCACTATTTATTTATTATACGTATTCATCGATGTACTTAAATTATTATTATAGAACAACATTCGTCCTAATGTTTCAATTATCTAAAAAAAAATGAGAAAAAACCAAAGAACACAACTTCATAGAAAAACATTAGTTGGAACATTAAACCATTAAAACAATTCTCCAATAATTTCGAATGTTAACGTGACGATATTTAAAGAATTCATAAATGCCTCTATCTATCTATCGTTTTCTCGTTCTAAGGTACCTACGTAGATACATAGACTAAGGTGACGGTATCGCGTGGTCGGAAGAACTACATAAAGGCGAGGAGACTCTCTTGCGGTAGTTACAGGGCATCGTGAATAGAGTCTGATGTTGTACATAGGTGCATAAGAATGTTCGCGCGAATTTCATGAAAGTTTCAACGTTCTCTCACTTTCTTTCTCTCTCTTGGTGCGGGCGGCGGCGGGCTTTGCACCGTAAGAACAACCCCGACCGCTCGTTTATTCGATGCAAAAGGAAAGTTTAAGGAACGAGCTGCGTGTTCTCACCGAGTCCGAGAGACGTCTTCAAACTTTTTTTTTTTCTTCACTCTTACATGGTAGATATCGTGATATATCTACACCGTTCGGTGATAGTACGAATAACTGAATAATTAAAGACTTGGAATTCATTAGAAAATGTGGAATCGATCGATCTGAATCCAAGAAATTTGGAAATCAATTTTTAGTAATACGGGATACCGTCACTAGTTACAAAATAACACAATTCGTTTACATAAGTAATAAATGTCTTAGTAATAATGTTCGTAAAAAACTTACCAAAGAAATTTAACAGTACATATTTTTATGTCAAAGACTATTTCTTCAATTACGTAAATTTATATATAATCAGTACAAAAAGGTTTTCTTATTAAAGACATTTTCTATATAAAAAACATTAACAAAAATATTTAATAATCAGATAAATAAAACGAGACAAAAACGTTCACACGTGTAATTTCAAAAAAACGTACCCTTTCGCAAAATTAACCAAACAAGCTCATAAAAAAAAAAAAGAGGAGAGTCAGGAGTTTCACGCAACGAGAAATCCTTCTTGCAATTAGAGAAGACGAGAGCCGGAAAGTGAGAGAGAGAGTGAGAAATAAAGAGAGAGAGAATGTGAAAAAGAAAGGAAAAGAAAGTCTCGAGGTTTCATCGACGCGCGAGTAATGCTTCAGAGTTCCGTAGACGCGGCCTCTGCCCTCTGACCTTGTCGTTGCACTTGTGCAGCACGCTCGAACCGTGGGATCGGTGCCACGTGCCAGCCTCGTCCCCTCCGGTAAATTTACGCGGGCCGCATTTCCTCTCTTTCTTATTTGAAAGCTGCAGCCCCCTTTCTCTTTCTTTTATTCTATTCGCGTTTCCTCCCTCTAGAAGCCCCCACACCGGGCCACGCAAGAATCACCTCTCACAGTCTCTCCCCATTTTCTTCTCTCTTTCGGCTCGCACCGACCGTTTTCGCGGCTTGCTCCGAGAGTTGGAAAGCCTCCCTTAGACAGACCGCATATTTCATCCGTCCGGGTGGTGCTTTTCTTTAATGGACGTCCTTAATAATATATCAATCACGTTTATGCTACCGTGGGCGCAGGGGATCGCCCCGATATATACTAGTACGGCCTGTACAAAACCCATGTACGTATATATAATACATATAAATGTATAGGTTATAGATATATATATATATATATATATATATATATATATATATATATATATATATATATATATAGACCTAAGTTTTTGTGTATACGTGTACGCGGTCTACCATAGCGATACGAATACGCCACGGCAGCAGACATTATTGAATTTCTCTCTGTAAGCCCGCAAACTCTGTGGATTCGGGGTTAATAATATTTTCAGGTATGTATGTTTGCGTGCATATGTATGTATGTAGGCAAAGCTCTTTCTCTTTCTCTCGCACGTGCGCTCGTTCCGTATTGTTTCTCTATCTTTCTATCTCTCTCGGTTTCTCTTTGACATTATCGAATCGGCGCGTACCGTGAATTCCCATACGTTTCCGATTAATGAATATCCCCAATTTGATCGTATCCCCCGAAATTGGCGCGTCATACCGAATGTTTGAGAATTACAACACAGTTCGTTAATGCGTCGTTGTTTCGTACGGGAAACTTCCTCGTACTAGTGCAACGTGTCCCGGGCTCAGTTTGTATAGCATAAAAGCCGTTCGTGAAATACATATCACGATCAGTGTTGCATAATTAAGAAGGGGAAAGAGAGGAATACGAATCGGAGAATTAAAGTGTAATCGTTAAAATTTGATCATCGAGAGGGTATTGTGCTAGGTAACACGTAGGATTCCATTGCGAGAGAATGTCAATATATTTATCTGAACGTGTAATAAAATTAATAAATTCGTTTATGTATTATACGTGTAGGCGTAGATTTGGATACCTACGTTTTTATTCGGTCGAACTTGTTAGGAATCCTTTTTGTTCTTTGAAAAGTTGCTGCATTTGTAGATGTATCAATTTCACGATCGTGTAACGATTGAATTTATTTGTGAAATTATTTCAAAAGGGCTTATATCATATCACTGGTATTCTTTTATCGTGGCTGGGTGTTAAAATTATTGGCTATCGCGTTACGTTTAATAATTTTATTTATTAAACGAATACAATGTAAGTAAACGTATAATTTAAGGATTAAACATTATCGCTAGCTTCAATTTCGAAATATTTCAAACAAACTTGGTTTTAATTTTTAAAAACTGACTTGTAAAAAAATACTCCCAATGATTGTCAACAGTAGGTATATACAACATCGTATAACGAACACCAATGTTGCAAGCTTTCATCAAATCGGGAATACCAACGTATAAAATTTCCAGTATCTATTCAAAGATAAGAAAAACACATAAATCCTGTAAACTCTCGTTGTAACTATAAATTCGAGGCAACGCATACCGGAACGTATCAGGAGGCGAGCGACGAACGAAGGAAAGAACACGTGTACTCGAAGGCGCGAATACTTTCATCCTTTCAGAATTTTACGATTCGAATCACGCTAGGCAGGCTATCCTAAGATATCCACCGTGAGAGAATCTCGGCATCTTCGGTGAAAATCTTTCCTGATTACACGTCGCCACTTCGAGGTGAAGTTCTCCAAGGATGGAGGACGAGGGAAGAAGATGAGGAAGGATCGTATAAGGATAATAAGAGGAAGATAGGAATATCGTGGAAGGTTGAAGAGAGAAAACAGAGAGAGTTCTCGCTGTACAGTCTAGCAATGTTCTCTTGGAAAGAATGGCTCCGTGTAACCGAGTTAATCTTGCACGCTCGTATACCGACAGTTGTGCCCGTACGACGATACACCCGCGCGTGCTAGCAAGAGAAGAGAGTATCGTGGCGAGCAATCAAACAAGTAATTTCGAACAAGCGTAATATCCTTGGCTAAGTGCGAGATGCCTGTAAACGTGCGGCCACACTAATACCGGTAATTCGGTTTGCAAGCAACGCGCTACACCCTTGGCTATCTCTCGCGTTGGGTACCTTTGTGCGAAGGAATTCGATGTAAACGCGTGAAAAGGGAAGAGAGGAGGAAGGAAGGGATGCCTCTTGAATCGATAGAATCGGACAGCCACCATTGAGAACTTCAGACGATATTCCTATGTTCAAGAAGATATTCGAAATTAACTACTGTCTTTGTTACGGATATTGCTTCACGCATCTATCCGTCCGAATGGACTTATCTAACTGTGTTATGAATAAGGTATTGAGTATTTATTAGAGACATCTCGTAACTAGTACGTAATTATTCAGAGATTGGTGGTGACTGATGTGAGAATATTACCTGGATATTGCTGTAAATAAATCGAAATGTTATATTTCTTGCTTTTTCTACATTTTTTGACATAAAAATCTGACGATCGTTAAAACAAACTTACGCATAATTCGATTCACGGGAATGAAAATGAAGTTTCGCTGGAAGCCCTAGCGAGATGTCTTGACGCGGACTACGAAAATATCAGCTTTGGTGATGGCTTTAACGATGAATTCGAAACGAGAAAAACTTGCGGCGTTATTACCATTTTAAATTCCCCACCGATCACATTAACTGCATTCACCGGAATAATAAGGTTTGTTTTCTCGACCGCGATAAAATTATTCCGTAGACTAATTCGCACGGCGGGATTTTAACTGCGACAAAAGTTATGTTCGTTCTTTTGCGCTCTTTCTAACTTCTTTCTTTTCTCGGTTCTCCGTTTGTCGCGTTAAGTTGTTCCTTTATTATTATTAATTCGTGTAGCATCTTATATTTGCTATGATAAACGATTTATTCTTTTTAATCGTATTACTCTTTCTTTTTATCAACATTATTTTGAAAATATCAAATATCTTGATCAACCAGTTTGAAGTAATTTAAATGAACAAACCAACATTTTTAACATTATTCATCAAATTCAATTTAATTATTTAATTATTTTAGAGAATATAAGTACAAGTAATTATATTAGAATTAGAAACGATTCTTTATCTTAATAATTGATTAAATAATAATTAAATACAAATTTCCACAATTATGCAAAACATAATTTCGATTAAAAGAATCTATCGATCCTCATTCGCTTGTCATTGACGAAGCGAGAAATACCGAGAAAAAAAGATACCGCAAGCTCGACAGCCGTCGCATGACCAAAAAGCTCACGGCCGCCATTATGGCGAACGCGTTTTTCTTCATAGCTTTGGAAAGCGATTACTCGACGCTATAGTCGCTAACCGGAATGGCGCCAGAACGTAACGAGCTTCCCTGCCAAAAAAGCTCACCGAAGCGACGAATGTGTGGCCCTCATTTCCCTTATTGTCATTCATAATCATTAAATGACCCATGAAACTTGGTTGCATGGAAATTTACCAATAATTATATAAACGGAGGAAGGGAAGGGAATAATGTAGAAATAATTATACAAACAATTTCTTTGTAACTATATTTCATCGTTTATTTGCGTTAAAATAAGTTACAATAAAATCAGGAGAAATTTGACAAGCAAACTAGACTTATATAAAATATGTAATTTTTGTTATAACAAATGTATAAAATTTATTGTTAACGTCAATGTAGGTATATTAACAAATCATTTATTTAATTTTCTCTAATTTAATTTGTAAACTAATAAATGTAACAATGAAGATATGTTAGGTCTTATCAATGTGTAAAAAGTAATCGATCTATAAGTTATCGGGGCAAAGTCACGTGAATATTTAAAGCCAAGAAAAAGTGTATCGGGTCGGTATCGCGTGAAAAGTCGAGAGGGGTGCGAAAGGTCCACGAAATTAATTCGAACCGTCGTCGTTCCAGCGTATACCGTATGTATGTACGTGTAAAAACACGCGTTGGGGTCTTTGACGGACCCCGTAGGCGATAGATATGGGTACCATCGACCTGTCACTACGCTCCCTTGCTTTTACTCCCCATGGATTACGAGTGTTTTCTTAAGGCAGTGGTCTTCTCTCTAACCCCCTTCTACTCCTGTCTTTCTTTCTCTCTCCTGGCGGCAATTTGTATTCGAGATAAACCGTTATTGATGCCGCCGATATTTCTCAGTCCTATAAAATAGATGCTCCTCTACCCGAAGGTGTACTTCACTTCGGTGAAAACGCGTCCGAAGAGAGAAAGACAAGCTTCGAACGTGAAAGAAAAAGGGAGAGAGACTCTTCGAGAAGAGGAAAAGAAAGAAGAAAAGACTTTCCTTTCGCTACTCCGTATACCATAGAACGGAAGACGTGTAACAGAGGAAGAGAGGATGGCGCAGCTTCCGTTATCGGCTCGAACAAATGGCGATTTATGGCGCGAAGTTTAAGGATAGAATAGTGTTTTGATGTTTCAGTGAGTATGTACTTTCTTTTTTTCTTCTTTTCTTCTTTCCGCGATAGACCGAATGTGACGGAGTGTCGCTTCGAGATCAATGGAGATTCTTCCGAGGACGAAGTTTAGAAAGTAAGATAATGTATAATTTCAAAGTTGAACGAGTGACAGAAGAAAATGATACCGTGAAAATGATTTATTTATCGTGGAATGTATTTCAGTTTGTAGTAGTCGTAAATTCACACGTATCGCGTAGATAAGTAGGAAGTTCTTTCATCCATTGTCATAAGAGAATGATCAGAATGTAGATTCAAGTGGCATAATATTTAATAATAGTTATCGATAATCTATTAATCATATTACGAGAATATAAAAGCAAAAACATATGATGATATCAAAACAAATGATAGGCTACGCGAAATACCTTATTTAATGATGACACATAATTAATTTACACCAGGGTCGTATAAATTTCAATTTAAGGTATTCCCATCACGAGGTCCCTCTTTCCGTGATCATAAAAGGGAGAGATAAGATTCGGAAAGTAGGACGTACGTACATAAGTTGTAAATATCCTGGCGAACATCCTCGTATGTCGTAATAAGCCGCTGTTGCGAAGTCTGTAATGTGTTCGAAATAGATATCAAGATCCCAGAGGAGAAGGAGAACATGAAGGGGTCGAAAACATCGTCGTGAGGAGTACGCCTATGTGGTTTAGATCCTTTAGGGTCGAAGGACCTACCACAGTTTTTTGCCACCCTCGAAGAGACGATGTTCTTCGGTACGTCTTATTGCTCCTCGAATTTGTACATGATCTTTTCCATTTCTTTTTCTTTTCTGCAGTATAAATATATCGGATTACTTGTGTGCTTATAATACATTCTATTTTCTTTAACAATTTTAATTAACATATCCTAAATATTTTGATTACTCCAAATAATTTTCAATTACTCAAGTAATTATAAAAAAATATTTTGTAAAATTATTTGCGACCATTTTCCGTGTGAAATTTAATTTCACTCTCTACCAACCTCCTTTATAACCAAAGCACACGTTCCATCGTCGAGAAAATGTCTTTCCCCACCGACATCATCGTCCCTCGATATCACCATACTTCATTCTTACGCGCTACTACTTTTCGCACTTCCCCCATGAAGGTTCCAAAAAATTTCATTGTTTTTTCATCTCCCGTGTCTCATCCTGACCGAGTAATCGAGCTGGAATAATGAAAACAAGCTTTCGCTTTTGCTCTCTCACTTCAAACCACGTGGTATTCCTAAGGTCTTACGTCCCTTCGCGTTCGCAGGCTACAGGATTACAGTGATTTTCAATTACGAGCGGTGTCCCTCGCGTGGTCTTTGGAAAGAAGAGTAAAAAATAAAAATGAAAACACACACGTTTCGCACTCGAGGGAGATATACCGGCATCGGTGGAACACGAAACGTTTGACTTAAAGCACAAGAAATAACATCGAGGGTTTTCGGATAGCTCGTCTCTCATAACGCCTCCGAGCAAGAGACGAGATTGTAGCCGTGTCGTTTTTACAATGGTACTCTCGCATCGCTAATTAATTCGTCCGGCTTCATTCTTCTCGTTAATGACTCGTACACGATTGCAAAATGATACTTTAATGCGGGCGGACGGAAGGATTCGGAAAAAGGAAGTAGTTGTTAAATGTGTTTTATTTATTCAATGAATTGTTGTGTGTGAGATTGATTAAGGTAGTAGCCTAAATGATTTTGTAATTATACAATTCGAATTTGTTGATATGTGATATTAATATTGGAAAGGTAAGTATGCGAGATTTTGTCCAGATCGATAAAATGTCTTAAATAATCTGTGACTACAGGAAATGTTAATATATACAAAAGATGTTCAGTCTATTGCAATTTTATTGAGGTTCATAGAAATTTATTATCTATTTCAAATAAAAAACTTATTCCATTCGTTCATATCGCACGCTCGAAGCTATCTTTCACCACTTCAATTTTTGAAGCCCTCATTCGTCGCAGGGTAGTGGAAATTAAGTGCAGGCAGCTTATTAAACGAAAACTAAGAAGGCTTTTTTGTACAAAATGAAACGCAATTCAAAGTACATCTCTTTATTTCTCGTAATTTTAAGCTTCCAACTCTTAATTTTACAGTCGGCATATTTAAACCAGAGAAATCTTTTTAAAGATTAAGAAAAATAGACTCAACATAGTTCAGTGCTTTGAATTAAAAAAAAAAGTTGTGTCCTTAGTAACTAAAAGATTTAAAAAACCTAATTTATAATTATTGATTTCATTTTAACTCTCTCGTTATTCATATTTTCACGTCTACCGCAAAAATAGCCATAAATGGATTCTCCTCCATCAAAAAAGTTCGATAGTGGAAACATCACCGATGTGCAGAATTCTTAAAGTTTGCCAAATGTTCGTACGGTGGCAGCACGGTCCAATGCAACCCCTAGGAGCAGCATCCGGGTGGTGATCAGTTAGACGATACGATAGGGGTTACTTTCCGCGCGCATATCCATCGTCGGTACTGCTGGTAAAACGTTACTTTATTTTCTCCGTGCATCAAAGATTCCCTATCGATTCGGCACACATTCGAAGATCGACGCTTTACAAATCTACCGTGGACGATCTCAACGACCTTCGACGTTCTAAAAGGTTGGTATAGGAAGAAACTTAGAAAGGAAAGAAAGAAGAGAAAAATCGACGTTTTAGCGAAGCGAGAAGTTAAAACGCGCATTCGGCCTCCTACGAGACATTCGAGACGTTTTTCTTTCACTTCGGGGAGTAGTGCAAACATTCAATTTACTCGACATATCGCGTTACTTTGAAATTTTTCAGCTAGTTCCATTGGAAAAGCTTCGTAGCTATCGAGATTGATGGATTCGAAATTGTCGAGATGTGTCTACCAAAGTAGATATTCCTTTAAAAGTATACTCGAGTGTAAGTATTCACCAAAATTACAATAGACCAGGATTGTATTCACGGTTTGGACTTGTAAAACTAGACGAAGTATAAAAGGATCAAATAAATGTCTGAAGCTTGTCTTCCAATCAAAATTAGATTGGTAATATTTATGGCATTAATCTCAAATAAGTTTGTCTTACATTAAACGTCACTTTGCTCGATACAAATTCCGTAGAAACTGGAGTGGGAAAAATGTAAAGAAAACTGTTCGAAGAATTATGAATTCGCCGGTGAGGATCATTGTGAATTACGAGTGTCAGAAAAGTACGCTTCGTTATACCTGCTCTCGGAAAAGGAAGGAAAGGAATGGAGAGTGGGCAAAAGAGAAGAGAGAGAGAGAGAGAAAGACAGGAGAAAATATTTCACGACCACGACACTCTGTTATCTCGTCGAGGCGGCCCTTACCAGAAATGCTCTGGCTCGTTGATTAAAATTCCAAAGTACTTTAGTGCCTCTCGCTCTTGCCTTCCCATCCTTTCTCTCTCTTTCCCTCTCTCGCACGCGGGTGAGCGTTCTCTTTTTCTCTCTTTATCACCGTTATTATATTCGTCGCGCACGGATATACCTACCTAGCCGAAAAAATGTAGCAAGCAAGGGAAAAGAGAGGTGGAACGTCTTTGGCAAACATGGCGATGGTCGTTGTGACGAGCCTAAAGTCTGGCTTTAATTTTCACGAACGTGCCATCGTATGTACACCGATTCGCCTTGATCTTTTGACGAACGGTCACGAATGCGTGCATACATGCACAGAAACGGAAATAAGCCTTGCTCTTCAAAGTTTTAGAGAAGCGTTCGCGCGCGTGTAAACCTAAAACTAATTCAGAAAACGCATGTATGTAGTAGGTACCTACGTAAGCCCCAACCGAATGAAGTGGATCATCAAACTAGACGTTTTTGCACCGGGGTTTCAATTCAAAGAACGAAGGTTTTCCTACCTTTTCGGGATCTGGCTATGTGTACGTGAGCAGTGCTCGTATGTTTGCGGATGTGAGACGTGGAGTCTCTCTCTCTCTCTCTTTTTGAAAAGAGATGCACCGATGAAGAAACACGTTGGATTCATTGAAATAGCGAAGCTAGTACCTACTACCGGATTTTCTGCGTCTTTCAACGGCTCAACGTTCCTCTGATATAATTAATTTCATTATCTTCAACTCGTGTATACCTACGTTTGATGGTACCCAGTTTTTACGGGTTCTATCCTATCTTCAATGAGAAGGATAGTTACTGTTCTCTGAATAAGGGTCATGTACCTACTTATTTTCTATAATTATATACATTCAATTCGAGCTGTTGTGTTTGCTGAAATAACACGAGTAGGTACTTCTTCTATTGTTTCGAGTAATGTTGAAATTTTATGGAATTTAAAGCAGGTAGGTTATATTAATGAAAAAAATAAAATTAAGTTTAACTCAGGTTTTTCCGTTATACCACCAAAGTCTTCTACAAAGACAACTTTCGCTTTTTCTTCTTCCCTGCTCTCTTGATCTTGGTGTTCTCGACACTTCTCGATCCCAGCGTCAAAATTTGTGGTCGGGCAAGGGGGTCGAGGTAAGTGCAATTATGCTAATCAAATCAAGGTGGGCAAGATGCTCGAGAAGCCGCAGCGGACATGGGAAGGTAATGAGAGGTTACATCGCAGAGGGGCTAGAGTGCCGGTATTAGTCGAGGGTAACCTCAAGGCTCTGTGTCGAAGGAAGGAAGGAAGATATGAAGAAGGGACGAAGGAAGAGTAGGAACGAGAGATGTAAGGACCAAAGGGACAGAACCCCGTTGAACTGGAGCGAAAGAAGGGCCCAATGATGATCGTGATCGCGTGAACGAACCAACGAGTAGAATGAAACACTCGCCAGGTGTATCAAGACCGTAATCTAATTTCCAAAACGAATCTGCCAGTTATTGTCCTCGCGTTCTTTTACCCAACTCGTGGTCAGGTTTCTTTGGTTCTCCTTGATCTTTGCCGATGAAACAGACGGTGAAGTTCTTTGGTCCCTTGAAATTACCGACGTGAGTTTTTGAAATATGTCTCGAGAAGAAGATTACCAAGTAGCCAGCTGCTTTTGATATCATGTAACATGATTCGAGCAAGTGAATTGAAAAATCAACAAAAATGTTAGTAGTAATTTGTAAATTAAGCTGGGGTGGATATTGAATAAAAATGTGCATACAATTATGCTAATGTAACAATCACTTAGATTCTTCTGGGTTTTTCTAAAAAATACATGGTGATTGTAGAAACGTAATGAGGATAAAGTAACTGTGATCCTCGATTTTTCAATATGCATGGAATGTTTTTTATTGACTTTTGGATTTTTAATTTACCATTTTCTTGATAAGATCGTCAAGAAGAAGTTTGATAACGTACTCGAACTTTGGTCGATGCCTGCATATAACAGCTCTCTTTCTCATTTTGTGTCCGATCAAAGAGGAGCAGCGGAGGAAAAGGAAGAAATAAACGTCGTTTTCGAGTGGCAATATAGCCTGTACGGGCCAGGAAACAATGTGGTAACGCGCAGCGTGAGCTTTCCGCCACGTGCGAGGGTTAATAAGGCTGGACCTGGATTTATTCTACGCTACAACGCAGCTGTGCTACGTAACATTTTTTTTCTGGACATCCTAGTTAATTGTATGAGAAGATCAATAAAAGTTGTGTACTTGGCAACAAATTTGATTATCCTAAAAACAGCAAGGAACAACAATTTAGTCTTTAAGCAACATTAAATTGGGTTACTTTAATGTCTTTTTTAACTTTGATAAACATTATCACATCTTAATGTACCTAAATAGATATAAGGACAATTCTTTTTTAAGAATATTACATTAGACACATTAAATTATATCAATTAGTTAAGTGAGCCCATTTTTATTAGCGTTATCTTAAAAGTATTTAACAGTTTATCCCATATCGATCATATAAATTAAAGGAAACAAAAATACACCGGAGATCATAAATATCGCTATAAGGATAATAACCTATCAAGTAGCAGGGTCATTTCACTTGACGTCGTGACAGACTCGATTGGAAAAATATATAGGTTAAACATTACGATAAGAAGTCACTGTCGAATTACAGCCGTCAAATTAGTTCGAATCAATTTCATTCGACTTCCTCGTGCATCGATTATTCCAGTTTACGAAGGTAACTTAATAAATTGGTACCACTTTTAGGTACCATTTTAAACGTAGATTTTTTAGAATATACATTTAAGTCATGCTTATTGCTTACCAAAAAAATTTAGGTTTACTCTAATTATACTACAAACGTTTTCATAAAAACTATTAATCTACTCCACGATAAACATTTCGTAACTAACAAAAACCAGTTTCATTACATACTACTTTCATTTTACCTGGTACCAAATGCTCGATTCCTTTCACAATACGTTCTTTTTCTCCCTCCCATCGCATTACATCCTTTTTCACCAAGATGGGCAAAACACGTCGGTCGGAGCCCGGACTTATTTTCTGAATTTCGACTGAAATTAACCGGACTCTCCAGCGCATTAATTACCTCGCAGGAGGATGTATACTTTCAACAAAATTAAAAACAAAAATGAGAACCATAAAAAATCGTACTTACTCTTCCACTTCCAACGAATAAAACGTGAAGAACAGGAAGCAAATTTCGTCGGGTCACATCGTTCACCATTATATCTTCATTCAGCTTCATCGTCACACGCAATGGAGGAATATAAAAAGCGAGATAGAAAGAACCAAAAATTGAGGGAGAGAGGGGTGGGGGGCTTGTTGGACAGTGGCCAAACGAAACGGATCAAAATTTCATCGGCCGTATCGAAATCGCGGTGGCGTATTGCGATAAAGCTTTTATATGTAACGCCGAAAGGAAGAAGGAAAGGGTAAAAAGCGAAAAGGGAACTAGAGAGAGAGAGAGTGACACGATGAGGGTGAAAACCCCCAAAAAAAAGAAACGCGTGAGAGAGCAAGAGAGTAGGTACGTTTGTTGAAATATTTCGCACGCGAGCACGACACACTCTCTCTCTTCCCTTCATTCTCTATCGGTTACTAAAAAAAAAGAGAAAGATAGGGAGAGAAACGATACGAAGGCTGGGAGTGGGGGGGAAGGGGTTGAAACGGCGACAACGGAAATGCAGAAGTTCGATTTATGCGCTAACACGCTGGTTTATATCGTTCTATCGCATATCGAGGGGTTGGCGAGAGAAAACGAGAAAGAGAGGTGTGAGAGAGAGAGAGAAAGATAGACGAAGTGCGAACGATGATGATGCATGGTCGATCCGTTCGCGTTACTAACACTCTCCGCACCACCCCTCTCTTCCGACCACTTTTCACTTCGGTCCAGCAACGTACTGAGCCTGCTGGCACGTGTGCGCGCGCGTGCACGTATGCATGTACGCATAGACACGTTCTCGTTCGACCTTTCATAGATCGTGCGATGTGATCTCGAATGGAAAAGGCGTATTCGTGGAGTTCGTTCGGGTTACGACGCGTTTAGGTGCGTTGACGGCTGCGTAAGTGTATTTTTTTTTTTAGTTAGATAACTGTGGCCACGGAATATTTATGTGTTGGTGAAGGATTTTGGTTCGATTGTTTTAAGCTGTATTCGTTAGATCGTATTAATCGTGTAGGTATCTATCTTTATTTTTAACATAGAGACAATACATATGAAATATATTTTTTTTTTTTGTATTTAGGTATATGAGTGTTATGTTATAAATAATGTGGGTAGGTATAACAGGAAGATCTATTAATATTAAGTAATAGACTAGAGATAATATTTGTTTGAAACGTATATTTATTTTATTGATACAAAAAATAAATTACTTCGAGTATTTTAATTTATTTTGTTAATTGGATTTTAATGGACTGACAAATAGAAATCAATAATAAATTGCAGCAGGAATAATAGGTCAGGGGTGAAATAAAAAGGTTGAAATATATAGAATCTTGGAATAACACGATGAGCCTTGTCCGTGGGTGCGATATATTCGTGCCAGTATTCTGTCTTCCTCTCCGTAGCCGAAAGATATCCGAGGCCGGGATTGAAAATAAATTTCACTGTAGGTGCTAACCCGTACAAATAGCCCCGTACTGCTTTTAATGGCTCCCTGACTCGTGGTAGGGTAACGTTTTATCACTGTTGCCTTCGAGAGTAGCTACAGTCGTTCGATTACGTTTGTCGATACTAGTACGGAATCTCGGCCGAGAGAGATTTCCTTGTTGCTTATATTGATGAATATTTGCAACGTGGTAGAATATTGTAATTGCTCCTAAAAAAAATAAAGAAACATCGTTATTTTTTTTTTTCCTTTTAATCGATAATAAAGTTACAGAGATTGCCAAGGACTTTTCCCACGGAGAAAAGTTCGTGTTATTTTCCTCGGTCGTTTCGAGTAATTATGAGTTATTAAGAAAATTGATCCACGATAAGAAACTTCGTTTCAACTAATTATTATAGTTTAATTAAGTCGGTAAATATTGTTCTACAGCCTTAATGCCGGAAGAAATATCGTTATTTATTTTTTAACTCCGTAGAATACACAACGGCGTACTCCTTCTTGCTGGTACTATAAGAGGGTCTTACGGGAGCTCGATGCTTTTCCAGAATTGATGCAAAAATTATAGGAGCCGATGAGAACTCGTTCCACGGAAAGTACGTCAGCTTCGTACTATCCTTTTTATATAAGAAGTCGTTTTAAGGAATTATAAATAATTAAAATAATTGAACTGTGCATGAGATGAGGATTTGACTTTTATTTACGTCTACGTCATATAATTAAAGGCGGGGATCTCTCGTTGCAGCGCATGCGTGATCCTACGTTTTTAACGCGAGGGATAGAAGATGGTGGAGGAAGAAAGTGGATTGCGAGAAATTAAACTGTTGCAGTAAAATTATATACCTACTTCCCAGCAACGAATAATATAGCAGATGCTTTTCGCAAAAATTTAGCACGACTTAGGTTCATCGTGCTCGACTCGAAATCTTTCATTTTCCTCTTATGGAAATCGATCAAAGTTTTATTTCGAAAAACAATTTTATACGGATGTCGTGCAAATAATTGCGATAAATAAAATTTTTACAATTGAAAATAATATAACGGAGAGTTCAGGTTTATGCTCTAGCAATTTAATTTTAAATTTTCGGGTCACGCGACAAAGCAACTAGGTACTATGAGTAACGATTGCTCGTCGTTGGTACTTCGCTTGACCGGTACTTAGGTGATCGCTTATATCGATATACATACATATATAGATTGTTCTCGAACCGCAGGACACGTGAGGACTATCATTAGCTCGGTTATCGGACCGCTCGATGTAAGTACGTTCGCTCGGAAGCTTGTCGCACTTTCTCGAGTTAAAAGTTATAAGGAAAATCGTCTGCAAAATCGAAAACTTATTCCGACAATTAACGTAATCACCGAGAGAGTTGTAATTAGATACAACTGTTTCGTTCTACTCGTTGCTGGGGATAGTTCGACGAACTTCCTACGTGTCAGTTATCGTTTAAATAAATTTAATACGAGTCGCTTTAATTTCTTTTCGCTTTAATTTTATATAACCGTTATTTCGAGATAGGATATGATTTTATAATTTAGTATACGGTGAATAAGTAAATTAATTATGAATGTTTTGTATTGATTGAATTAATTCGAACAAGAATGTTGAAATAATTCAAGCGATAAAATTCGAAAGCATTATATTAGAATTGTTTATCGCCTCATTTCGGTAAATCTATAAATTCTTGCTTGGCGAATTATGATAATTTTATAACAAAAGAAAAATTAAATAAGTAGTAAATCGTAAACTAAGAATGTAAAAGTGATGAAAATACGATCCAATGACAAACATTATTGCAAGTACCATTTCCAAAGCTATTACCCACCCTAACAATCTTCGATTTTCAAATAGATTCCCATCTCTCTCTTATCTCGTGCACTTTCACCATCCATCGAAATAACTTTCACGTGTACAAGAAAGTGCAAAAAAAAAAAGAACTTACAAAACGTCACGCGACTGGGAAAGACACTCGAGACGGGGAGTTGGCAACTTCTCGCGAACGGATAAACGGATAAAGTAAAAAAGAGAAGAAGAAGAAGAAATGGAAAATGGAAAGCGCAAAAGAGAGGGAAAGAGAGACGCGTAGCTCGGTGCGTGCAAAACGCGCTCGCGGCGAGCGTGCTTTGGAGAATCGCGTTTTTCCCGTAGGTGTTTCGCGTTTCGCTATTTCCCCGTCGGTTATTATAGTCGAGGGGTAGCGAAGCGACATGTGGATCGCGTGAACGGTGCCACCAATAGCGCCGCGACGTTTTCAGTCTCGCACGAAGCGACTGAAACGAGAGAAAGAAAGAGAGAAAAAGTTGCACGCGATGTGTCAACGTGCGATGCACGCACAACGCGTCGAGACAAATAGAACAAAAGGGAGTCAAAAGGGACGAGAGAGGGGTGCAGGACGAGCTTGCCCGCGACAAGGAAAGGTGAAAAGGGGTGAAAAAGGGTGCGCTACCTTCAACCCCTACTCCCATACACCCCCTCGTTCGTTCTTTCAGTATGCGTTTTAAAGCCCTCAGGATACGAAAAATTTCCGATTGCTTTTTGCAGGAGCCTCGACCTTTTTCTGCCTCCCATGGTAGGGGCTCGCTCGCGAAAAGTTACCATTGATCGTTTCGCGAAATCACGACCGTTTTACTGGTAGTATCTAATTGCAGGCAACGATTAGATACTATAACGATTAGGAAATTGTGTTGAAGTGTTTAGCGATTAGAACGTTTTTTTTTTTTTATTTTTCTATCATTTGTTCTAACACTTTTTTTAATAATAAGTAATATAAAATGTTTGTAATATTGTTTGTATTAAACCATGAAGTCAATTTGCCTGATAGCTATCTTAAAGTGAAAAATTTCAAAATTCTACTTAATTACCCGTAGTATCTAATTGCAGGCAGCGATTAGGAAATTGTGTTGAAGTGTTTAGCGATTAGAAAGATTTTTTTTTTATTTTTCTATCATTTGTTCTAACACTTTTTTTAATAATATGTAATATAAAATGTTTGTAATATCGTTTGTATTAAATCATGAAGTCAATTTGCCTGATAGCTATCTTAAAGTGAAAAATTTCAAAATTCCACTTAATTTTATCGCGACTATGAATCGTTCTCGGTAGTACCGTCAAAATTTGTACCACTTCTCTCACCCAAGATTCCACGAATATTAACAGTTTAGCTTTTCACGTAGAAGCCCGTGGTTCTAAATCAACTCGCTAACTCGATTGTTACTCAAATCTCGTGTACGAGCGCGTGTCCGGAATAGGAACGAAACGTAACTTCCTGTGCGTTCCTTCGATGATCGCTCATTCGATGGTGATTCTATGACACTGTTTGGTAAGGAGCACGTAGTATGATAGATGAATTTGATAGATAAGACGATCGTGGATGGATCGAAGGAGAGGAATTTGTTTAATTAAGCAACTGTAGATCGCGAATGGCCTTGCGCGTTAAGGGTACGCTCGTATTCTAGCGTTGATAAATTGAGCTCACGCGATTGGTGCATTTTAATATCAGTTTAAAAAAGTATACGTGCGAGCGATAATAAGATCGAGCGTTGTACATTTAAGGAGGTTTTTTCCTTGGATTTAGATCGTTGCTA
Organism: Ancistrocerus nigricornis; assembly: GCA_916049575.1. NCBI lineage: Eukaryota > Metazoa > Arthropoda > Insecta > Hymenoptera > Vespidae > Ancistrocerus > Ancistrocerus nigricornis. Next base: position 11,548,967 of record OU696666.1, on the reverse strand, counting down.
GATTAAAGACGCGAGAGAATAATGGTTTAATAAAATTTGAAAGTATTTATTTGGGTCAAAATTATATTATTCGGATTTTTAGACTTTCGTTTTATACCATTAGCAATTCAAAATAATAAACAATCAACAATTTATAAAAACAAGTATTTACGAAATCCAATCAAATTGTGTTATTATATGTAAATGTGAAATATCTACTACATTTATTTTATACAATAATATTGCGCATGAAAAATGAAAGACTCGTAAATATGTAAAATGATGCTGTTTTTTGAAAGATATTACGTCGCTTAATCAAAAATTTATACACGAGTTTATACTTTAAATATATTACTAAAAATAATTTGAACGTATCAAAGCACAACCACGTTACACCGCATCAAAGGAAATAATCATTAATTATGTCACGCAATCGACTTTGATATATGGAACTCGTATGAAAATTTTTTAATGTTTCTACATACATAACACACTGCAAGCCGCATATTACGGTAGCGAACACATCCTAAGGCTTAGGGATTTAGAATAAAGATAACAAAAGCTAAATAAATCAAGATTATCGTACCATATGCTTTATACTAAGCCTACCAACAATTTTTTACGATATCAAGTAACCACCATCGGCTCATACGTCTTACGACAAATAATCTTAAAAATTAAGCGAAGGAAATATAAGCTTTAACGGTCCGACTTCTTGCTAGTAAAAAAAATGACAAAGTAGGGGAAACTATCACGAGTGCACAATTTCTTAAATTCTGAAAATAAATAAAAAATAATTTAAACCACATCGTCAGCATCTAATCACGGATTTAAAAATGAAGTAAAATTACGTCAATGTTCGTAAACGTGTTAACCGAAGGAAATATACGAATCCAAATCCAACTTCCTGCTATTAAAAAAAAATTATGCGCATAGATAACGTAACGACATTAAACGAGCGTGTTCAGTTTTCGCGTTGACTCGTATCGGTCCATTCGACACGCTCATTCGCGATTTAACGACAGTCAGAACGACTCGATCAAGATCGAGTTCCTTTTACACGATTGCGAACGAAGACGCGACTCGTTCGACTGGAAATTGTACGAAACGCGTTAGATAAGCCGAGTAGACACGCAGGCATCTAGACAGCGAGCGCCGATTCGGCCACGCCGCGATAAGACATGCCTTTAGTCTCGCGTGTCGCGTTATTTCACGTCCCGTTTTGAATATTTATAAGGGCTGTCCGTCAGGAGAGGGAGTTCTGCTCGCCACCTGCCTGCTCGCCTTCCTGCATTTTCATTTCAAACTTACGGACCTGTCGCGACCAGATTCGCGGTGAAGATATTTATAAGTGAAATATTTCATTTTTGTATCTCCCTTTCGGCGCATTAGAACATCGTTTTGATCGACCATACTTAATATTATTGTAAATAATGTTTGTTAGAAACATAACAGTTTTTCCTTGAAGGAAACAAAAAAAATTGAAAAAAGGTAATGGTAACAAAAAATGGCAGCGCCAATTACTAGAATTGTAATTGTAATACCCAATTGTTATTGATGCAATTGAAACATTCCATTCATTATTTTAAAACAATTTTTTCAAGATAAACAGATAGCCTGCGCGAAGACTTGGCGTTTTTCCCACCTTTTGTAAAAGAGTAATTTTTTCCAGATCATTTATTCATCATTACAAAACTAAGCATACCCCAACTAGATATTTTCTTAATAATGAAATCATCTCAAAAAATTGCAAAGAATTAAAAAAAAATACATCACCTATCGCTTTAACGTGAATCACCCTCCAGATATTCCTTCCTGTTTATCTTTTATCGTGTAAAACGATATTAATCTCTCCGGTAATGACCTAATGTATCTACTCTCTTGGTGCTGGAGATGAATAAAAATGAAATAAAACTATTATACGCGATGACGAGGGAGGACGCGAGCACCGATGATAGAAGAGCCGCCCCGTTGTCGATCGCGTACACAACACAATGGACGGGGGCGCGTCTTCTTCCAGACAACCCACCCCCCATTTTACCACCCCATCGAAAAAGGTTCCACCCTATCTACGCCGAGGTGATTAAATTTCACGCGGCGAGTCTCGAAGAACACGCTTTCGTTCGAAAGAGTGTGTCGGAGGGGTGCCTTCGGTTGGGGGTGCGAAACGTCGTTCGACCATCGAAAAGGTGCCTGCCTGGTCCGAAGGATCGAGCCGAACCCCTCAACCGGCATGACGTGGCATCCGCTTTCACGCGAGATCGACGTAATCTCTCGAGGATGCGAAAGAAACGTGCGCCCGTGAACGGATCCACCTGTCGACGCGTCACCGTCATTCTTTTCATCGTTTCTCGATCTTTTATCGATCTTCCTTCTCTCTGTCGCACTTGCTGCGATTCGCTTTGCTTCTGTCATCCTGGGAATGACTCGCGGTAACGTGAGTTTGATCCTCGAATGGCATACTGTCGATTTTAACCTTTGCAGTAACACCCGAGGCTTGAGAGACCCAGGAGGGCTCATAAAAAATAATTTTTGTGTTCTAGTAATTTGATTTTTCCTCAAAAATTATTATTACTAGTATTGTTGGCTTAGTGTAATAAAAAATAATAGGTTAGCACGAAATATGCAAATCTTAATAGAAATTAATCATTCTCTTTATTCTATTTAGACTATAAATAATCGATAGTTTTTCTTTCAATATGCAAAGTGTCGCAGATGATAATATAAGCGTGCGAGTCTAGGGTTCGACAATAAAAATAAGCAGGGGGGCGGATTTGTATTGCTCGCGTTGCATAGATCGAGATAATCTTCTTCCCTTTCGAATGCCGAACAAAAAGAAAAGCAGCGTTGATGTCACGATTTATTTTTCAATGAAGCCCTTCACCCTAACGTTAGAAACGTATACGACGTTTATAGAAGGGGGTTGTCGGGTATTCAAGTTCGGTGTAGGTACCTACCAACGCGATAGTTGCAGGCGTTTTGAATAATTCAATGAGAGCAACTAATTGTGTTCATGCAAATCGGCAAAACGGCCGCTCGAAATGGGTGCCTCTTGATTTTCGAAGTATGCGGGAGAAGGGAGATAAGGCGAGAAAGAGGGTTACTCTCTTCGTCGGGCAGCATCCCCACCCCCTGTTCTCGCTTTTGCAACTATCTCATCCTTTCTCTATTTCTCCGCTTCTCTCACGCTAGCTCCATTATTTTCGATCAAGTACGTGAGAAAATTTCAATTTCCGTTATGCTCCTTTCGTGTTACTATGTTATTAATGTTTTTACTTTATTTTATGTTTCGTTAAATATCATTACTTTAGACATTTTTGTAATTTTTGTTATTAATATTTGTAACTATCTTTACAGTTAAATTTTACAGTTACTCTAGTAAGAGTATTATTAAACACTATTTATTTCATTACAAATTAATGCAATGCGATTCGCCCATGGCAATGAACCTTGTTTCTTTTTCTCCTTTTACTTCCATACAGTGGACAGAGATCGTTTCGGCGAAGCGAGGAGTGGCTCTTGTCGCACGCGTTTCACTCCCTTCGGTTGTTCTCCACGGGAAGAGAGAGAGAGAGAGTAGATCCCGCCCTTTGATTAAGCCAAACATAACCTCCAAGGGATTATCTAAATTGCTTCGTGAAATGAATTAACGACGTTCGTCGATGATCGTCGCTTTTGCCCTCTCGCGACGATTTTCCGCCCCCTCCCCTTTTCTCCATGTCCCAAAGAGCATATGGAGTCACTCGATAGGAGATAACGATAAGTGGGAGGGTGAAATGTAAATGAATTCGTTGCTTTTGCTGCTTGCAAATAGCCATTCGATTCTCTAGAAAAAGAACATTATATAATTTTTATTTCTTTGCAATTTTAGTTACTAATATCTTCGTTTGCGTGTAATCAAAGGGTTTATCGACTTTTTAATATCAAATATTAATATATATGCGATGGAATTCTCGGTAATAATAAAATATTTTTACAGCAATGTAAACGTCAAGCATACCGAAGATTAAAGAGAAAGGGTTATATATACGTCGTAGTAGATTTACCGGAGCTTGTCGCGCTCTCTTGGAAAGATCGTGGTTTATTTACGCTTGCTCATCCCTTAGAAAGCAAAGCACGGGTCAAGAAAACGGAATTCTTCAGAAGCAAGAATCACAGGTGCATTATGGCAAAGAACAATTGTGAGAAACTTCTACCTAGTCACTTCTAGGCACGATCGCAGAAGTTCTTTACGCTCATGATATGTACAGCAAAAAGTCGAGGTCGCCATTTTATTTCTATATTGAAGAGATGCCTTTGCGAAAAAGCAAAGAAAAGCTTTTTCCCTGGGGGGTCCAAGGGACAAGACCCCCCGGAGACCTTAAGAGCTGATTATTTTATTCGTCCTACTTTCTGCGCTTTGTCGTTAAAATTAGAGAAGAATATTAAAAAAAAAGTAATTTTAATAAATTATCTAAAAATGTAAAGGGCTTATTCTATCAGAAACTAAAATCCATTCTATAGTATTTATGTACTGTTGTATTCGCAAGGAGATTGTCGGTCACAAATCCCGAATATAAACAGTAATCATTTATTACTTACTCTTCTATAGAATTATTACAATTATTTAATTAATCTTTACCAAATTTCTCTAAAAATAATACCAACGAAAACAACCTTTTTACGAATCCTTTTCCACACGATCCATTCCACAAATACACGATTTTATTCACGCGCATATACAGACAGAAACCGAACAACAAAAGATATCGAAAGTCGATCCGAGACATACGCTCTCCTTTCGTAAATCCGTGCGAGAGGCTTTCCGGCCTTCGACGAAGGAGACGAAGAAGAAATCGATGAGCGTCGGCATAATGCGCGAGCATAACCCTCCAGGAAAGGGATAAATTATACGGGCGGAGATCGTATCGGAAATTCCATCTGTATCTTGCTAGCACGCGCTGGCTTAGGCTAAGGGGTTGAAGACAGAACGAGATTGAGTGAAACAGAGAGAGAGAGAGAAGGAAGAAGAGAAAGAGAGAGACGGACAGCGAAAGGGTGGAAACGCGTCTCGTCCTCACGCAACGGTATGCGTTAGGGTGCATTTACGAAATTAGACCAATGCGCGTGACGGTAACTTAACGACGACCAATGGTACGAACGTAATGGATGTAATGCGGTGACACTGACTCTGAGTCACTTGACGCGTTTATATCTACACGTAGAGTCTGTCTATCTCTGTCTCTTTGTATGCATTTCGTTATAACTTTTTATTTATATTTTACTTTATTATGATTATTTATTGCATATGCGAGATCTGATTTTTTAAATAAAAGGATGTATTTGTTAAGTTTTATTTGATTTGGATGATAAACAAAGCGAATGGTATAACATTTATAGAGAAAGAGAGTAATTAATGAAGATAACTGGTGGATATTTGGATTCGATGATCTTCGTTAATAACGATTTTTGTTTATTTCCTCGATTATACTTTTTAGTTAAAAATTATTGAATATATAAATAAAATAATATCCACCCGCCTGACTGCCCGCTGGCATTCCCTTTGGGTCGATGAGCACGAAAAAGCATCCCGTCGCGTTTATTGGCCATCCTTCAAACGGTGCAAAAAGAATTCATTTGAGAACGATGAATATTGATTTTTCATTAAAATCTTTTACTTCATCTCGTGCATTAATTACGCTTTTATCTAAAGCCATTGGAAGGTGATAGGGTCTTTCTAAATATTTTATAATATATTTTAAATGGTATTTTCTTGTGACTTTACTTATTTCTAGTCCAATTTTTATAAGCATTTCTTTTAAAGAAAAGTTTTTCCTTTTAACGTTTCTATTTGACTCGCTGTAACGATTCACTTTTATGACACTCAAATTACTTTCCAGACTTTCATCGTTTGAGAAAACCTCGTCTAAGCGCGACGAATGTTAATTTAAAAAAGAACACTTTACGCTTCGTCCAACTCGTGACTCGCAGTTTTCGTAACGTTCCTGCCCAACGAGGATTACTTTTTCCCCATTCTTTTTCATTCACTTTTCAAGACCAGGCGTATCTCAAGCTTCCGCTCGTCTCTCTTAGCCTTCTATCACGGCTCCCTTCAATATTTTTCTTTAATTTTTAAACGTTGATCTGTCGCATTATCTTTCTATAAAGAATGTATAGAGGTCTTGGAACTGAGCTTACAAAAAAAAGTACTTTTTTAACACAGCTTGTAAAATTAAAACCGTTGAAAGCAACGAGTAACTTTTCATTTTAATCATTGAAATACTTTGCTTGGCTCTCGTTAACATAGCGTAAAAATATTGGATCATTTATATTTTTAATGTAGCATTTATAAAAGTCTCTTTGATATTAAATATTTTTTGTTCGAATCAAATTCGAAAATTGCTACATTATTCTAAGCTAATATTTCGTTCTCTCCTACCCAAGTATTTCATATTAACATATTAACATTTACAAATAAACATAAGTCATCTTATGCAAGAAATTGACCTATACAGTATCATTGTCTCTCAACAGATCAACATCACACAAGACACCGTGAATGGTTACAGTCGAGCAATTTCTTGATGCGAAAACATAGGGCTTTCTGTTCGATATTTGCATAGGGAACGACCCTTCAACGATTTCACCTCCTACCCAACACCAACCACCCCCCAAGTTCGTTGGGATCCTCGATTTCGATTGCCATCAACGAAGAGCATCGTCATAAAAACAGTATCGTTGTCAAGCATCACCCAGTGTCGCCTCACCGTTCATCGGTCGCCAGTTTCTAGTCACGCGCTCACACGGCTCCATATTTCGAAAGGCTGAAAGTTAGCCTTTAGGCGAAAAAGCTTTTTATTTTCAAGGGTTTTTGAGTAAGGAACGACCACGAGTATTATACGGACCGATGCATTATGCAGCGACTGTTTGAAGTCGGTGCCTTCGCTCCTACCCCCCATACAACCCCCTATTTCCCTCTTTTTCTTTTTTATCCACTCCTCCTCTTGGTGAGCTTCGAGTCGTCACCCTCCTCGCCGCCCTTCCTTTCCTTTTACACTTTTTCGACGGGACTCGAGTCAGGAACGTAGCTACCTACCAACGTCGACATCGTTGACGTCTCGTAGTTTCCATTTACGAGCGTCCCTGTCACGACTTTCGACATTTTTTATTTTACTTTTTTTGCTACGTCGGCCGCAGGTTAGGAACGACTGCAGGGAGTTCCTTACGCTCTCGATGGAACAAAAAGTGTAAGAGACGATTATCTCCGAAACTATTCGAGATATAAAATACCCTTTTTTCGATCGTTACGTTTTATAACACAATCTAAATGTATGTGTGTATCCAATGTAACGTCTAAATGATTGAATGAATCGAGCTGAAAATATGAAAAATTCGAAAAAGAACGTGACTCTCAACCCTTAGCGAGTTTCTAGACTTTACCAAGTTTTTCTTCGGAAAGCGTACTATTTTTAAAATGTAACGTGTACAAGACTTTTCGTTTCCTTTCGTCCATGACTAGTACTTCTGATGGTCTTTCATTTTTTGTCATTTATGAGACATTAAGTACATGGTAACCCAATTTTTTAACCCCAAGCTTTTGAAAATCCTTCCAGCTTATTTTTTTGCAGTATCATAAAACGTTTTTTGCATAAACCGTAGGTAGCATTTTCATGAAACCGAAATGGAACTAGGAAACTGAAATGATAAATTATTTTTAATGTTAAAAATAAGAAACATATAAAGTAAAAGAAAATTCTACAACTATACGGCCCTGGTGCCGTCAATATGACAAGTCGGTATCGCGAGAGAGCGAAAGCGATGCATACATACGTACGCGTAACTCCAGGCGTCGTCGTCGCGTATCGACGCAAAGTCCTCGGCTTTACAAGGACGCTTGTTTCTCTGGCGTGCAAGTGGAAACGTTTTACGACAAAGGTTTTGTATCGATCGTTCTGCCGGTTACCCAAAGTGAATCGAAATCGCGATCTCGCGAGAGCTCGACTAAAGAAGCAAGACGAGAGTGATTGCCGCGCTTACCGTTCGACAATGTCAAGGGTAGCCGGCTCTCTTTCCTTTTGTTACGTTTCGTTGCCCATTGACAAGGACATTCGATGGTTCGCTTAATGCGTCAATGGTTTTAGAATATTTTTTACTTCGATACAATGACAAAGGGGAGAGAGTTAAAAGCTTTTTCTTCAAAAGTATTTCTCATAATCGTTAGGTCGGACCCTCTTTATAATAATTTCCGACATGGCTGAGTTTCTTAATATCTGATTTATTTTTATAATACCAATTTAGATATTCAACGACACGAATTTATATAAGTGTCTGTAAAAATTATTCAGCGTGTACTTAAAATAATTTCCAAATATTCCACTTAAACAAGACAAATAGGAAAATTTCGAAGTTCTATTTCGCAAGATAAAGAGAGGGAGGGAGAGAGTTAATTGCACATCGTGACGAGGTATAAATCGCGTACGCAAGCCGGATATCGTCCCATCCCATCGCGATATTTCTCCGTCTACAGAGAGATATTAAACACGGTTCCAATTTTAAAGCCGCTTTTATTGTTCGATTAAAACGTCGCGTGCCCAGCACGCTTCCTGGGCGGTATACGTCACGAAAATAATGATAAATTGTAAGAACAATGAAATTCGGGGCTGGCTCGATCGAGCGAGAACGCTGATGGAACGAGAAGAGTGATGCGTTTGTGCGGGAACGCGCCTATGCGCATTCGAGGGCGTTTCACGCGGGAATTCCATGACGGATTCGAACGATCGTCGATTATTCGATCATATCGATTCGCGATAAAACGGAAAAGATGGGCGGAAAAAGGTGAATAAAAGATGAAAAGAAATTTTTGCACTTATCTTTGTCTCGTCATAATAAATCTTAATGTAACATAGAATAATAAATTTAGTCAGGAATTGGTGGCAATTTAGGAATCTAAATTAATCTAATCTATTCAGAAATCTAAATTGCCACCAATTCCTGACTAGATATCAAATTAAAGAGCAAGTACCGTTAATTCATAGAATATTAAAATTCTTTTCGTATGATGGATTAAATACGTAGACATAAAATCCGAAAGAAACTTTTAAGAAAACATCGAGTTTAATCCTGTGGTATTCAATATTACGAGTACGAGTCGTCTGACTAGCTTTACGCTAAAAGCATTCGACAAAAAACGTAGGGAATGGTATTTCGACTTAATATAATGTCTTGTAAACGTACAGGTTTTCATATCTTCAGCTATGCCCTTGCGAGACGGTTTTTTCGTCGAGAAAAATCCACACGCGCAGTGATTCACAGAGGGAAGCTACCGAGTGAGAGACAAAAAGAGCGAGAGAGAGAGAGCAGGGGTACGATCTTTTCCACAGGAATGTGCTTCAAAGGACGATAAACTCGATGGAATCCAACCCATGCACTCTCTCTCTCTCTGACTTCGTTCGTAATAAATTTTTAATACAAACTAATGCGGCCATATTACTCACTATTATGGGCATCGCGAAGGAATATGAGAAAGAGAAAGATATAGCAAGTGTTCATAATGCGTAGGATAAGCGCTCGAGATAAATTTGTGTTTCTCTCCCTTGATGGTATCTTTTGCGAAGATGAAAATCCAATTTATATGAATTTATACGACTTAATAAGTTCGTGTAAGTAGAAGAAACTCCAAGACAGAATAATAAATCATAAATAAATTTCATGGACCAACAAACGAGAATATATGTTTACGTAAGAAAATAACCCGAGCAGAACATACAAAGTAGTTAACGCTATGGATAAGCGATCTGGAGCTGATTTATTGCCGGATATTAAACGCGTTTCATAGACCCTTAAGAATGATCAATTCGTTCTCTTATCTACTCGAATATCGGTATTATTAATTCATTACAGCTGTAATAACTACTTGATAAATCGTACTACCATGCGTACAGAAGTCATTAAACATGAATTTGTTACCGAGGTTCTTCAAACAAGCGATACTAAACTAACCAAAACAACAGGTCCCATTCGTTTCATCTTGAATCTCCCTACAATTCCATAAAAAGAATTCCTTTTGTCCTACCAAAAAAACCTGAACCATCTTTAAAAAGTAAACTCTCAAAGATAATCAACCGCGACATCAGTGAGCGGGGAAACACGTGTTGTTGGAGGATAGATCTCAGCATCGGCATCGCGTGCGATGTTTTCCTTGAGTCCTAGGGTGTTAGCAAGCTACGAGTAGAGAGTGTGGTACGGGGTGTCAGGGTGAGGTCGCGTAATCTAATTTGCTGGCACTCGGCTCTACTGTTGCCGTTAAGCGGCAATGTACGCAACCCCCGGCACAGGAACACAAACCCATCCCCTCTTTCCTCTCCTACTCCTCCCTCTCGGTGTTCCACCTTCGAAGCTGTTTCGACCCTTCCGTTCTAGTTCAATAGGAACCGCGTCGACTTCCCTCTCTCACCCCATTGCTCTCTCCCCCTTCTCCTACCCTTGCACTTTCCACCTATGCGTTCCGCAACAACCCTCTGACGTTACCACCGTTGCACCGGCAGACTTAACGCCAACGCATTAATACGCGTGCTAGGCACCCATAATGGCGGCGTCCGAGCGAAAGGAACCGTTACACCCTTCACCAAGGACGTACCTACCCTAATCCTTTTCATCCAGCTCATTCGCTTGCAGACCAGGGTTGGATTTAATAAAACCCAGAACATTGTGTACTTCTCTGTATTATCGTTTTTGTCGAATAGGGTTATAGGCTTGTTTCAAATATACCGTGTAAGGATGCAGGATGTATCGTTTTTATTATTTCATTTGGTATTGGATAAAGTTTTCGTTGTATCCTACACGGTGATGACGATCTATGATTTATATAATTGTTGTTTACCTTGTACCTTAATTATATAAATAGTCTCTTTATTAAATACAACCCGTACATCGTATATGGATCACAGTGGACTCTCGTCTCAGCTACATCATGATCGCGTCCAAATGCTATTTCATCGTACAGAAATTGTATATTACCAGAAATCCTACCTCTGTTTCATCAGTATTATATCTCGGTTGCATCCGGGCTGTGTTTGAATTACTCGTAGGTTGCACCTATTTCAACAATATTCTAACCATGCTTGGTTTATTCTAGTACAACGTATAGATCTCATATTAATTGGCTCTTATTTATCTTACAGAGCCCTACTTTATAATTGATGACTCCATTGACGCATAGACCGGTTACATCGCGTCCGTATTTCTTTTAAACGTGGCCGTACTATAAATCCTCCAACAGCCATAATTCCTGACAAAAAAACAAACATCTGTAATCCAATAATCGTTTCGGTACAACGTAACGGCGATCCCGGTACCGGAGTCACATCGAAGCACGACCATTTACCGAAGTACCACCAAGTTCGGTGCAAAAGAAGAGAAAAAAAAAAAGATACTAAAAGCGCGGCACACGTGGGCGTTATCCTCAAGAGCAATAAGCTTCCAACTCTGTGGTCTCTGGACGTTCGCTTAACGAGCCACCGAAACGGTTTGCCAACTATCGCAGCTACTGCATCGCGTCAGCGCGAAAGGACCAGGGCTATTCTTTTAAAAGGCTACAGTGTGGCCCGCACGCTAAAGCCCCTACCAACGAAAAGTACATTAATTAAATACGCGCGCGCGCGCTTACGCATCGGCCGATGACTAATGAAGGGCACTTTTGTATTTCTCTCGCTCTACCTTTCTCTCTTTCTCTCTCTTTAGTAACACACGAGCCTTGTTTTCGCACTGCAAACGCGCCGTTCGCAATATTTGCACGCGTTATATTTCCTGCCCGTCGATTCGGTACTCCCTCTCTCCCTTTTGCCCGTTCTCGAAAAACACCGGAATACACAACCAGCCCACACATCTTTTTTATTTTCATCCCTTTTTTTTTTAGCCCTTTACTCCCATAGGTGGCTTCCATTCGAAGCTGTGTAACGGATACGATAATGGAATATTTCCTAGAGAAAGATAAACGGGTGAATGTCTAACAGATAGGAACGGTTTAACATTAGCCGTCTTTCATCGAGTTGTATTTTTTCTCTTTTCTAATTCGACGTATAATCCGAGGCATGAGTCAAGCCCCGAACGATGATTACCTTCGCTCGTACGTATTCTCCGTGGATTTAAAGTAGAAGCGATAAATATTGGAACCCTCGAAGGATAGGCTAACCCTTCGTAGCTCGCTGTTACGACGGCTCTCTTTTCCACTTTCTCTCTCTCTGCTACCTCTCGACTATATACCTACCCTCTCCCTGCGTGTCCTGAGGGATTACTAGACGGCGGAGCCAGCCGACGTTCGCGAATGTATTGAATATAAAAGCACGTAAGTAGATAGTTCCCGGAATAACATAGCCAGAGTTCCGTCTGCGACGGCACAGTGGTACATAAAATAGAGAGGGTGGAGAAGAGGGTGAGTATAAGAGAGATAGAGGGTGGGGGTGGCTGGGGGAGTAACAGGGTGAGCCATTTCGGGTGTCTCGATCCCTTCCAACCCCCGATGTAAACGAATAATAACCACGAATTACCTCGCGACCCTTGGCGACCTAGCAGCGTCAAGAAAATATGTATGCCATTTGGATTCCCAGCGTGCCGTTTACATACATGCCAGCGAAAGCTTTTTCGAGAGGAGTCGAATGCGACTATATAAGGGGTTGCGATCCACTCGACGCGAACCAGGACGAGCGTCCTTGAATAACACCATCTGTGGTCTCTCGCTGTGGACCGTCTTGCTTCCGGGAAAACCGAGGAAGAGGACTCTTTTCTTCGTCTCGGAGGATAATTTATTTTCTTCTTCTTCTTCCTCTTTTCGCAAGAACGTCGATGTTGAAATTTTTCTTAGCTCTTCTTTTTCGTCGTTTCTCTTTCTAAGCCGGATAAAATGGAGCTTTGGTTACTTGTTCCGATCGATCCTGCCATAGGTATATACGGGGGACCCAAGCGGAAGTACCGCGTTGTACTTTCGGTTCTCGTTTATCGTTCGTTTTATTCTATTTTTTTTTCTTTCTTTCCTCCTTTTGTTATGATAGTCCTGTATTTTTTATCACGCGCCCAGACGGCCGAGACTCGACGTGTCATTTATCTTGATCCGAATTGTTTTAACGGGTGGTATGTATATTCGGAGGGAAAAAATTCATTAATAAAAGAAATTTGGAGGGAAAGTTTGAGAAAAGAGTGCAAAATTAACGAGAGAATATACGAACCAACACATTTCATTCGGAATTAATAAACCCAGTCGTTGCAGTATCGGTTAATTGTCCAAGTTAATGTTAATTTTCTATTCCAGAACTCAAACAATAACGATGTAAAGGAAGCAAGGTAGAAGAGTGGAGCGAGGAGTAGGATAGAATAGGGGGGTCATTCTCTCTCGTTGATAAGTGGCATCCGTTACTCCTGCGGGGAGCTTATGGCAATTTGAAACATTAATTGCGGATTAAACAGAGGTCGGCCGGGTATATACATTGCAGAGGTAATTATGCCACGGTAATCTCCGGCTGACCATCCACATACTCACCGTTCTCTCTCTGTTCGATCCTAAACGTTGCATGGGTTTCGCTTTGCATCCATCCGTACTTGATGCGGATTGCGTGCATGCGCGTACGTATGTCCATCTTGTCTCCCTCTCCTTTCCCTTCTCTCTCTCTGTCTCTCTCGCTTGCTCCCTCTGCGCATCCCACATCGTTAATCTACTATACGTGATTGACAGTAAGTACTAGTCAACGTACTATAGATCAACGCACGACTTGTCGCTAAAATGGGACCTTAAGCTAGCTGATTTCTCACTTTGAAATCGATGATTACGTTACGTTGCTTGGATCTTCGTTTATTTATAAAATTATGAGAAATATCATTACTTCCTCTCTTTTTCTGCTTCAGAATAAATTTTCCTTTGAAGTATCCACTTTGTTTCTTCGCATGTATAAACTTTATTGAATATCAAGCGATGTTTAATAACGTTCCAATTTAGCAACTCGATCCGTTTTCTATCTTCGCTAAGTGTTCGAAGAAAGAACTCTTCCATTATAATAAGAATTCGATCACTTTTTACGGTTCATTTGCAATGTTTTAACGGAATTTCCGCACGATTAACTTTTAAACGGTCGATTTAGTAATAAAATACGCCAACACCATCGGACTACAGGTTGATTATATAAATACAAAGTTTATTTTTCTAAATGAAATAATCTTATTCATAATAACCAAGTTGTGCCGATATATTGTACGATTTAAAGTCAGGACAATAATAATCATCGTGTAATCCTCCCTTTTCAATTCTTCGTAATATATAAATACGTATTTGGTGCAATTCAAAACAGAAGATGTGCGACACTTCAAACGACTTATCAAAGGAACGCATCAGGGTACGCGTGCTGCAACGTAATGCAGGTAGACGTGACTAACAAACAGTCGCGATTTAATAATATTTGCTTTCCCCCTTCTCTCTTTTCTTATTTCACACGCAGTTCTAGCTCGGAGCTCGCTTTTCCCAGCAGAAATTTACGGAAGAGTAGGCCGGGCTCGAGTAAGATTACGGTAACGAGGTGTCTGAAACGACATCCTGTATTAACGAATTCCATTATAGGAACAGTTATGGCGCGACGCTATCGTCACCGATGTGCTCGGGGAGGTACGGCACGTACTACGACCTTCTTGCCGACTTCCACTTTACCTTCATCCGCCTAAAAGCCTCGGCAAGGTCGAATACTCCGACCGACGGGAAAGCGTTATACTTGCGTATTTCTAGGAGCCTTGAAATCGTCGCGCCGAGAAGAAGAGGATAGAAGAGGAGCGTGATTAAATCTCTGATTAAAATCGTCGGTTGAAAAGAAAGAGGACACGCGAGTCGATAAGATTAATTATTGATGATATGAAAAACAAAAGGGGATCGTGATAAAGGGATATCAGTGATTTTTTGTTTAGAAAAATGTTATAAATCGATGGTAGGTTAGGTATATTCTCTAAGGGTTTGGTGTATCGCTTGGTGATTTTGTAACCCAGACTGTTTCTATTCTGAGAAAGTATTTTAAACTTTTTTTTTTTAAAGAAGAATAAAGCACTCGAAGGTAATGTCTCGCGTAAAACATTAACGCCAGTCGAAATCACGTAGTACATAATAACGAAGACCGTAAGTATGATTAGCATATAATAGTTGCGGAAGATGTTAGTCTACCGTACAAGACGATAATCGTATGCGCGGTATACGAAGGTGCTGAAAAGCACTTTTAGAAAGTGTATGCTGCTGGGCTTTGGATTACCCCGACACTTTCGAACTTAGCCTGAGTTTCCTTAATATTAAATCAGTATTACAGGAAGACGTTGTCGATGTTTTCGACTGACTAAAACGTAGGAATATCGGTTGAAGAAAAAATATCGTGAACTTGGTGCCTTCGTTATACGGATTATACGATCACGGTAAAAGTTAAATCGCTGTTCTTTGGAAAAGTTCAACTCGCATCAAACACACTTTAAAGAAGCATAACAACCACCCCCAAAACCAAAGACCCCTTGCACGGAAAGAAGATAATATCGCCAACCGTTCAAATCTGCCCGTTCACAGTTCATAAACTCGCGCGAACCCCTTGCTAGGAGAAGAAACCAGACTGATAGAAGGGGAACGGTAAATAAGGGAAAAAAGACGAGAAAGTCTGCCATAAGGCAGAAAAGAAATTAAGCGTCTTTGGCGAAGAAAGAGAACGGTCAAGGAGAGTAGAGGATATAAGAGGTAAGGCCATCGCAGTGGTCAAGGATACCCTTGTCAAGAAAAGTACAAGAGAAAAGGAAAAGATAACGTTTATCCGAGATCCATGGAAATATTCTAATCCAGCACTTTTTCCCATTTTCTTCTTCCTACGTCGCATCGTCTCTCCCACGCATCGTGACAGCTGTCGGCCGCACAAATTTCTTCCTCTTCCGTGTTACTCTCTCTTTTTACTCGCACTCATCCAGTCTCTCTCTATCTCTCTTTCTCCTTTCTACTTGAAGGCATTTATGCATCGGGTCCCAGCAACTTTCTCTTCGCTCGAGATTTATTTTATAAACACGCGATATCCCCGTCGAGCTATTGTGTTCTACGGTTCGAGGAAGAAGAGAGAAGGGTTGAAGGGATTAGGGTGAGAAGGCAAAAGAAAAGACGTGCCGCTGAGCCTGGAAGGGATAGAGAAAAGGGAAAGAAAGGAGAGTGACCGACGTGACACACGTGCCACTTGACGGACGCCTGGCACGTCGTAACGCCCAGCATCGGCTTAACGTTCTCGTGCATCGGACCATGCCTAATCCCATTTCATCGAAAACGATTCCTTTTCCTCTTTTTCTTTCGCACGTCCAATTCTTCCGCGCAGATTGTCGTCAGATCTCTGAATGAAATCGGTAGGTTCGTTTGAATAATCTTGGGTAGAGTTGCTATTTATTATTGTAGACTACATTTTTTCCTATACCATTCATTAGATTTATCGTTCAACGGGACAGGCAGACAATTAACAGGCAATTCCTAGTCAAGCTTTACCCTTTCCAGAAGAAATGAATCATTGGAACGAGTATTTTTCCCTTAACAAATTTCTTATTACACCCATCATCAATAACGTCAGATTTATTACACAATTTTAACTTAAACGAAGACCGCACAAATTAGCATATACAATGGCTTTTCAAATAAGTATAACTTACCGAAGAAATTCTATTTCAATAGCACATTTTTCCTCCTTCGGATACTCTCAATAACTATCAATTTTCCCCAGGAACAACCGTTTATAAGCTTTCGATTTATCCCAGCAACCGCTCGTAGAGTTTATTTACATGTCTCTTCCAGAACACCCCTTGGCTTTATGTTGTAAGAAGCCAAGGAAGAAGAAGAGGAAGAATAAGAAGGAAAAGAAGAAGCTTGTTTCTCCTCAGCTAAATATTTCAATCGCGCTCGGATTCGAAGAACAGGAGAAATAATAGCTCTGTCCCCCATAACACACGCCCTTCTCTCGACCTCCCTATCCTCTTCTCCTTTCTACCGTCGTATTTCATTGTTCAAGCGACGTGACTCGCGAAAACGCTAGCAGTCGGCCGTTAGCAGTCGTCGACGATGCTTGTGGGTGTTGTACGTAAGATGGAAATCAGAAATGGCGGGGAGAAAGTGTGCGAGGGCCGAGAACGTGTATATACAACAAGAAACACACTTAGAGAAAGAGCGAGAAAGGGGAACAGGGGGTGGTAATGGTAGAAGAGAAGAGAGGGCTCCCCGCGGATCGTTAATAATAATTACGAATTAACGTGCCTGGGCTAAAGCTGCGTCGTGGGATTGAAATCGCCGCAAATGTAAAGTTATGACGAGGATTTATAACGTGGCGGCGGGCACGGACCCGTAAAATGGTCGGCGCCGAGGAAAAGAAAGCCCCGGTTAAACGGGCTACGCGATAAATTACACAATGCGAGGCGTAAAGCATTATGCAAAATTATATGTTCTTCCTTGTTGTTTTCGTAGCCCTTAGCAACAGCTTCAAGAGAAGATTTCCAAACGCGGGATTCTTGAGTAGACGGTTTACCGTGATCGCGGGTACCACGGTACGTGTTTTCTTCGTGTTAACATTGTTCCTCTATTTTTTAACGGGAATAACGTTATTTTAAATAACAGATGTTCCAACAACATTTTTTCCGAGTAAACTATATTTAGCCTCCGTGCTTCGTACGCGATATCGAACTATTAGCTTTGTCGATCGATCAAAATGACGATTCGCCAGACGAGTATGACGTTTGATTGCTGGACGGGCGACCAGTGTGCAATCTGTTAACCTACGGATGATTTAAAAGCTATCGTAATACATTTGAAATTTATCAACATCCATAAACATCAAAGCAAACTCTACTTCGTTAAGGCATTCAATCAAATCGTAACCAATTAATTGTCCGACGAATATTATTCTTTTCTATGTAACTTCGATGTTGTCAACAAAAATCAATTTAGGTGCTAGCCCAATCATTTTTCATCGTATACCACAAAAAAACCTTTAAAAAGTTATTCAAAATAACGAAAACGTATCGTTGGCATATCGATCGTCGATAGCTATCAGCAAATTCACCATTTACACGAAATCGGTCAGCGGTGAACAAAATTGTATCCGGGATCCGTTAAATGAACCCGAACGTTTGCCACATCGCAAAGGAGTACGTCTGAACGTTGAGCCTTTGAAGCTAGACGAGAAGGAGTCTAAGACGACGAGTGACCGATCGTTCTTAATGAAGGAAAAGCCGATGAACTTAAAGAGGATCCATTTTCGAAGTCGAGCCAAAGCAAGAGATAGATAGAGATGGAAAGCGAGAGAGCGGTCGGTAGGGGTACTGGCGCGGGGTGGAAGTTTCGGAGAACGGAAGAGAAATTCGCAGAACTCGAAGGAAGACGAGCTTTCGGGGGTATGAGTTTCCGGCTGGAGGTGAAACTTTCTGCATCGTCACGTGACGACGAAACTTCCGAGTGCAACCGGTGCACCGTAGAATAATTGGTTCTACTTCGGTGCCTGGCGAAGCGTATAATCACGGATATAGGACGAGTGCAAGAACATTAGATCTTGTTTCGTAAGATGGGGGGAACGGGGTACGACGATTTCTCAGCATGCTTCGGCCAATGCCGTGTCCGAGTGTCTCTTTTTCTTCCTTCTTTCCCTCGAAGCATCTCGCGTAAATCATCAACGAAGAGAAAAGGAAAAGAGCGAGTTTCATACTCTTTGATATTATACTTCACTGGGACAACTGGTAGCAGTAGAGAACACGCGATTAGCATTACTTCGCTGCTTCCTTTTCCGGTGATCTTGAAATTTACATTCATGCTTGAACGTCGTTCTTTCATGTTTCTACTTTTCTCAATTTGATTTATCTTTATTCGATAAAGTGCAAATGATACCTATATAAAGACAATTGTCTCTTGTTTGCGGTGCTCTTTCTAAGCAGCTTTTGGATATCGACACCTTCAAAGTTATATGGGATGGAAAGAGAAACTTTGACTACTATTATCAACTGGTTTTATTCATAACGATATTTTGAAGTTGCCGCGAGAACCTATCTCTTGAAATTTGATCGAGAAACTTGGGATCTTTGCATTTTCGGGAAGTTTTTCGATAGAAACTTTGCAAACTCTTTTCGATAGTAAAAATGATACCGTATAAAATTACTTACTAATCTTTAGATTCTCTCAAGATTTGTTTCACCTAGCTTAACCAAAATGCCTCAAGTTTTAACTCGAATCTAAACGTATCAATTAGAACACGACAACTTCATCACCTCTAGAAACTCGAGTATTTTCTAAAAAAAAGCTATACTACAATTACAAACAGATAGGTTCAACGCACACCAAGCGATCCAACGATCCCCCGAAGGGCGACGCGACGTCGTAGACGATTTGATCGACTTTTTGAAATATTTATTCCACGTTCAAAGCTATCTCTCTCTCTCTCTCCGATCCTTCCTCGAAGCTGTAGCACGAGCGAGGGTATATCGACCGTAAGAAAGCGTCGTATTTCCAGGGGAAGTTTACGCTTCGCATGGGGTATTAATCGAAGTGGTACCACCGAACGCTATATGTGTACACACATGGCTGTCGCACTAATACATTTCCACCCAGTAGGTACAGCGACCGGAACGTTTTGCGAGCGGCACACTTACCGGCGTATCTCCTGGCCGATTGAATTATTAAACCTATTCGGGTGTGAAGGATAGATGCTTTTGGGTTAGCTAATTGCGGCCTGTTAAATAATAAATTCGATGCGCTGTGTTCCGGTCGACCGGGGTGTTGGCCGGACGAAAGGGGGTGGTTCAAAATTCGCTGAGAGACAGAACAGTGGAAAGACGGATATACAGGGTGTCCAATTGCAGGTGTCCAAGTGGAGAACTACGTGTACACATCAATGCCTTGAGTCGAAAAGTCTAAAACTATTTTCCGAAATTCGGTACAATTAAATAGTTATTAACTAACAAAGATCAGCCAATCACGGCGAGTAGCGACATGTAACGTTGTTTATTGTGGATTGTTCCTCCTACTGCTTCGTCTCTTGCCTAGCTGCGAGCTCAAGTGAACCGCCTTCCTTCACTAATCGCCGTAATTGGCTGATATTTGTTAGCCAATAACTCGTTAACTAAGTCAAATTTCGAGAAATGGTATTAGAATTTTCTACTTAGATCATTGATGTGCACATGTAGTTTTCCACTAGGACACCTGGAATAGGACACCCTGTATAGAGAGAAATAGAGAGTGCGTACATACATATATAGATATTTGTATATGTGCGTACGTGTGCTAGGGTGAGATGAGAGTAGGAGAAACGGCGTTGAGTGCTCTTTGAATAAACAAATACCGAGACGCGGTCATTATTTAGGGCGATAGCCTGGTGCGGAGTCGACCGCGGACGCTTGACGGACAGTAGCGGTCAGCGAGCGCACATACCATACAGAATTCATCCACGTCTGATGAATTCCGCCGTAGCGCCAAGTGAAAATCAACACCGATGAATTATATTTGTCGCTTTGGGTATTTCTCTCTCTCCAGTACTCCAGAGATCGTCACCATCGTTGCACGTTTATTCGCGTCAAATGATTCCCACCAGGTACCTGCCAAGAGGATGATGCGTATTCTTAAGAGAAGGATGGATTAACAAGATGGCGCATGGATAAGAAGCCACGTGGTACGCGTTAAATCACAATGGCGGTCTTAAGGGAGATAATCAAGATGACGGATGAGAATTATTAATGGGGGTGCATTCGGGAAGCGTTTGTCTGCCTGATAAAAGCTTACCAGGATTAAAGACTAAGAGTATTTTCCTTATTTTCTTGCTAATTTTAAGTTGGATGTTTAATGAAATGTGAAAATAATGGAGTTAATCGGAAAATTCTTTTATTGATCTACGCGGATCTATATTAGAGGTGTTTGGTCAACTCCTAAAATTGTTATCACGAGTCGGACTCATCAAAGTACTGCAAGGAGCTAAGGAAATATTTAACAGTTGACAGGTGAAATATTAGAGAGAGAGATTTTAAATTTAGAATAAAAGAATAACGGAAATTTGATATAAAGTAAATTGCACGACTGAGTTATTTACGATAATTCAAAAAGACCGATCGAACGGAGAAGGAAACGACGGTGTATATAACATAAATCGGCGAATATAAACACGTGAAATCCGATGCGTTAGCTCGTAGAAGAGACAAACGCTTCCTCGAGTTTCATAAGAATCCGTTCGACCGTTATTGCGTGAGATGCGATAACGAATGGTAGAGGGAGCACGCACAATTTAAATTCTATTTCGACAGATTTATGAAGCCATCGAGCAATACAAGTCGATACATCCGATGCCTTTCTATCCCTTTTCCTTTCTCCTCGAACTCGATTCGAGCTCCTCGCTACCTGGGGCGGTACATCTCCAGGTAGGACTTCTCCCTGCAACTTGTAACTCATAAATCCGATCGAAGAAACTCAGGCGCACCAGACATTGCGCGAACACCAATCCGGTTTCTAGAAACGATAACGCTTCACCCACACGCTTTTATGAGCTTTTCTAATCCGAAAACTCGCAACCGATTTCAATAAATCACATTTATTTTTATATTTGTTCTTAAACATTTCTTAAATAAGACATACTCGACAATTTTCACACATTTTTTAGATATTTATTTACGACTCGACGCGGTGTGTTATTTTTTAAAGAATTGTGATTTCAAGCCATAAAGTTAAGTGGCCACCCGGTATAGGGTAAGATCAACCGGTGGAGAGATGGTAAGCCGAACGAAGTGCATCTAAATTCAAGAAACGTTCGAGGACCGCAATTATTAATGGACTTTTCCTGTTTACCGCGATAAACGACTGTTTCGAGGGGTTCCGAATCGAACCGGTCCCAAACTTTACGACAAGTGCTTGCCTATCGAACCTCTTTTCTGTTTCGTTCCCTCGTTTCGCGAACTTGGCAAAGATATTAAATTGTTTATAGCCTTTATAACTATTACCATTTACTTAATTTAAAAATATAAATTTGTATTATTTTTTCTCGTGTAATACTGTTCCTGTAATTAGTACAATGTCCGAGCTTTATTTACCACCAGTACAAATTTCGTTTTATATTCCATAAAAGATCGTTACAACTTTTTCTTCATTTTTCCATTAACCTGATCCTGGGACAATGCTTGTAGCTTTAATTAAGTATTCGTTACCGTGACACGTGCGTTGTATCACAATTACAGATTTAGGCGTCACCAAGGCCGCGTGTGCCACGAGCTCGGGTTCTCCTTTTTTGCTTTGTGACTGGAAATATATGACACGGAATATTTTAATCGATACCCGTGTTTCTTTAATGAACGTCGTAACTCAGGACTCGGAGTCGAGCGGTCCGGTCGTGCGTGCCTTCGGCTAATCTTGTTACTCCATTGAATTATTCGTTGAATTTACAAAAAAAAAAAAAAACAAGAAATACAAACGAGGGCACGAGAAAAGAAAGAGTGGGGGAAAGAAAAAACGGAAGAAATATTTCACCGGAGTCGCGTGTTCTCTCGTTCACCTTTCGGCGTGGATGGAAACACAACTGCAAAGTAGTCCGCTTACGATGTACGATCGAGATAAAACAATATATATTAAATACGAGGGAAAAAGGGTTCCTTTTTTTCTATCTCTCTGCCGTTCTCTCTTTCTCTCACTTTTGGGTATCATCGTTCGCTCGTTATCGAAGCCCTGCGCTCTTTTCCAATATCCGCAGATACCAAAAAATTCCGATATAGCTTCAAAAAACTACGAACGAAGTGCAGTTTTTTGCTCATCGTTTAATTAAAATCTCTAGGTACCAACTAAGAATACGTACCCGGAATATCAAGTACTACGCAGAACGCAATATTTAATCGTACTTAACTCAATTTCGTATAATATTTCCATTTAAGAACATTTTTGATGTTACGTAAAATATGAATTTTATATTTCGATTACATCAGTATGATACTATCATAAAGTTATTAGATTAATATAAAATAAATATTCTCTACTAAGAATTTTGAAAGCAGTCATAAGTAATAAATAATTGTTTTGTCCGCGAACGCGTTGTAAAACAAATCCTACTAGAAACATTTCTAATCTTCCACAATCGCGAAATGAATTCGTCAAGGTTAGTTACGATCCGATCGTGAAAGGATATCCCAACAAACCTAGGGGAACATCCACGATCGATAACGTTACAACTGGTACGATCGCGAAGTCAACGTACGACCTCGGATTAAATCCATCTCTCTTTCCTTCTCTCTCTCTCTTCCGTGACCAGTTGCAGCTGGCACTTGAACGCGATCTCGCGAGAGTAGAAGGCGAATTCCGTTGACCTTTCCACCTCGACCCCTTGGCCACAGTGTTGACAATGATGTACGCATGACGTGCGTTTGGCTATTCGTAGCGCGAACTCCGATGCCCAGCCATCGATCGTTAAAATTTCAACAACGGCTACTCTTCGTGTCCGTCGGTCAATTACGTATTATTCCGTTGATACATGGTACGTTCGTTCGTTCGTCGTATAAATATAACCTCGTGCAGGATGTTTTCTCTATCGAAAACGTTGCCTCTCGATGGTACAAGCCGGTTCAAAATAATTTTATATCAATTTCCAATAGACAGAAAGGGAGAAAAAGAGGGAGAGGAACGAGATTTCCGAAGGTGACTCTGTTTTTTGGAGATTAAAAGCGTGCGGTTGACGCTTTCGATGGTCCCTCGATTTTCGAAGACAACGACGTTCAACGCGGTTCGGTATTCTGGATCGGACGGATTCGGACACGAAGAAAAAACGAATGATTTGTTTAACGGTGAATTTTGTCGAGATAAACGGACGCAGTCGGTTGAAAATATTTCCAGTAAGATTACTTGTTTGCACGAAACGTAATATTACAATTTGTTTAAATAAGAAAATTATTTAACAATCAAACATGTCCAAAAGTAATCAACGAAGAAAATCAAACGTATCGTTAATATTTAACATCGAAAAATATAGAATATTATTTTACATTTAAACCAACATAAATGGTAGTTTTAATAAAAATAGATACCGTATAACTGTAACAAAAAATAACAGTTCTTTCCGATACGTTAAGTCACGTGTACTCCTGCGGTCTGTCAAAACGATCCATTGGTGGATCTCGCGGTTGTATCGTAGCCACAACGTTGTACAAACACTCTTCCGAGGTGACGAAGACGATGAGAAGAGAAGAGGAGATACGAAAGAGCGTTTTTTGTAGACAGCGATGTGGTCCAACTGGAGGAAGGAGTATTTTGGCAGCCGAGAGAAGAGAACGAGAAACCGTCGTGCTTGTCATCGCTTTTTCTCCTTCCTTTCTTTCTTTTTTTTCTGCGTCGTTCGGCGAGTCACTTCCGAAAACGCGAGATGCGTTTATATATGTATTTAAAGGTCGGTTAAAAAGAGAGAGAGAAACGAGCTTGTCGTTAACGTTTCCCAGACAGTTGGCAGATTTAATCGCGCCGTCTGCATCTGATCCCTCCGCGAATTGCTTTTGAGAAAGGGCGAGTATATTTTTTTTCTACATATATATACATATATGCGTTTTATCAATCCAGCTGCTACTGGTACCGCCATATATATAATATATATGTATATCTATCGATGGCACGATATCTGTGATAGGCATTCAATCTACGTCCTACGTTTCTCATCGAAAATCGAATTCAAACGGCCGAGGAAAGCACGATCACCCACGTACATATGTAGGTTTTTACGCGTTGTCATTTTTATTTAAAATTCAAAAAAGGGTTCACTCATAACTATGTCTGAGGAGAACGAAGACTTTTTTGGGAAATGTTCATTTAGGAAATTGATTTTTTCTGATTTAAACTGTGATGTGTTGTAATGTAACTCATACATTATGGATTCGTTTGAATATATTACGCATAATTAGTATTTGTCATATTTTACAAACAGGATATGAGGGAAGAGAGTGGTAAAAGAATAACAATTTAAAAAAAAAAAAAATTATAATTACATTTCATATTTCTATCAACTGAACCTACTTACTATTTTATAATAAAGGTAGTTCATATAATAAATTGGCTTCCATATATAACTTTCTTAAAAGATTTAGGTAAATGATATACAGTAGAAATATGCAGAAGTCTTGGCATTATTTGAGAACGATTTAAAAGATTGAAGTGCGCAAAAACCAATCGGTAAGCATAGCCGGAGCTCATCCAGCAGGAAAATGTATTCGTCTCTATCAAACTAATATTCTCTCGCTCGTTTCGCTTCTCTGTTTGAATTCACCCTTTGATGCTTCTTCTCCTACCCTTGAACACAGTGTGCCGGATCAAAGAACTACATTTAAAGTCGGCGCGCGCCGGTTCCGCGCGATATAGATTTTCATATCCACTTTCGTCTAAATCGAACAAAACTACTGCAAGCACGAAAAGAGATGTAGAAATTATACGATACCAACGTTCTCTACATATATTTTTCATCTAGCATTCCTTTTTAAACGCAGGTACGTGTATATATCAACGGACATTCAATCATCTTTTATTATCGACTGATCAAGATTTGTTCAAGAGAGTAAAATTGAATGAAAGCTTCGGAAAAAATTAACTATGCTATGTAATATCTCGCTGCAATTTTCTCGTCCACTCAGTCCAATTTTCGCACGTTAATAATGAACTTATTAAAAATATTACCAAGCTTGGTAGAATGCATAGCATAGCATAAATTTCGTATGTAGAATACTGGAAATATTTAGAGCGTTAACAAGCTACAAGTTGATATCGTTATACAATTTAAATGAGTAAGAATATATAAGTTCATAAAGTGACTAGAATAAATTATTACTAAATGCAATGATCAAGGAAACTAAACAAATCTCATACTTTAACGATACTCGTACCGTTTGATCCATCGGTTCTCCACAAATCCAAGGTTAATGCTTAAAAGAATAAATATTGATTTCCAGTAAGTTAGTAAAAAAAAAAGACGTATAGTATCGAGCCGTAAGAAAGCTCCGAATCCCCGAACGAGATTGACTGCGGTAGAACAGCTGAGTCTCTGTTACGCAATGAGCTTCGAAGAAAGAGAGAAAGAAGAAGAGATAGAAGATATACATATATAAGACGGTGCATTCTCCACGGATGAAAGATGTTCGAACGAGGTACTGTCTTTCCTTCGAGTCCCACCACGTTTCTCCCACCTCGAGATCGCGTAGGTGGCTGCGTTACGGCGTCGAGCAATATCCAAGCAAATGTAATAGCTACGGAGCGCGAGCGCGAAATCGAAATTTGTTCTTGTGCGAGAGCTTCCTCCTCTTTCTATCTCTGTCTCTCTCCCATACGTACGAGGAACACCATCCTCTTCCTTCTCTCTATCCTGCTTCCACCCACCAATAGCGGTAGTAGCACCGGCAGCAGCCTCGACCTAGCCGAGGTATTTCGAGTTATATCTGTATTCGTATATATTCCCGCAGAGAATCGTTCCGCAGTGCATTGAAAAATAAATCTCGGTAAAAGTCCGGGCCCCTGTCGATACACCGGCATTATGCAATATCTTTCCGCGTTGCCGCGCTCGAAGAAGGAAAAAGAGCGAGGGAGAGAAGAAGAGACCAGGTAGAGTGTACGTGTGTCTGTGTGGGTGTTAGAGTAGGGGTGGGAGAGTGGGAGTGAAAGAGGGAAAGGAGATAGGGGGTTCAGGAGAGGGTGAAAGGAATGAGCGTAATATCCCAGATGGGCTGTATGTTTCGGATGCTTAGGTAAACCCGACGCGTTCGTGCAAGCCTCCTACATCCGTTATAACGCCTAGCACATAGCTGTTACACCTGAGACGGACCGCGACAACGTCCTTGCGCAGGAACCGCAGTTCCAAAGCTGATCTGGGATAGCAAGATGAGGATTCCTACTGGAGGATTTATTCGACCAGTGTGATACGTTTAAACTAGGAAGTAATGTTCTTTATTCGGGATATCTCTTGGCTCATCATTGATTCCTTTCATCTTGACTCTTTCTATCGATTCTTTGTTAACTAGGCCATTTATTTTACGTCATTGCTCTGCGGCTCCTCGTCGCTGGGACAATCGATACTGAAGAGGAATGTCATTTTTAGGAAGTGTGATATATATGTATACATATATCTACTACTTCTGCGATCTGTCAGAAACGTGGCCAAAAAGTGAGATCTGGATCGAGTGTAATTGAATTAGCGAGCTGCGGGATATATTCATCGATTTGGATTCTTGTTATATTTATTTACACATTTCGTATCTATGGGAAAAAAAATACTGAATGTGTACGATCTTTGATGGATTATCCGACACATGAAAAATGCAACTCTGTTTTTTTATGTATTCAAGCATTTCATAAAACAAAATCCTATAAGGACATTAACTTATTATGACATGGGGTTAATTAAGGTTCGATAATCTTTTAATGACTAAGGCATCCATGGAATTATTATAATTACTTAGAAGATTCTGGACGAATCGACGCGGCTTATCTCCATTTTCTACTTTTCAAAAATGTCCAAGCAAGCGTACCGCAGTCTAAAACAAGTGGAAGCATTCGGAAGTAACAGAAGCAGCACTAGCGGTAGCAGCAGCTGGGTCATTTGTCGGTGACGGCACCCACGGGAAATCACGTGATCGAATCTCGCTCCCCGCGCGATTGCCACTTCGCGGACGATCGATTCCTCCAAACGCCCACAATGCTCCATTTAATATGAAGAGGATAGCACCCTGCCGCAATTTGGTATTAATACTCTTCGGCTCTACTCATAGGTACTGCGAGATATCCGTTAATACTATCCGATTCCCTCTCCTTATACACCTGCTGCACCTGATCAACTCGAGGAACAGTCAAACCTTAGCAGTATGATCGAAACACGGACTACATTAATTATAATCTTAAATTTGGATTGAGAGTCCAATCGATAGCTAGTATTAACTTGAAACATAAATTAATTAATTTTGGGATTCGATTCAGTCACCTACATGCACGTGAGACAAATTACAGAAAAAGACGACGACTACATAGCTAGCGATAACTCTCATTTTGAACGGATCATACGGATTTACCATCGAAGGACTCCGAAAGTCGACGAGTTTAGTTCTTAGAAACGTACTCGGAGATTCTGACCAATAGTACTTGGACTTTAGTTTCAGAAGGGTGTGGTAACCCAGAAGAGCTCGGGATATCAGACTCGAATATGGCAGATGGCGATGGGGAATGAAGTTTACCCTTTTGGATTAGACGACTCATCGACATGTACGAATGGTATATAGGAAACATCGAGAGAAACGTGCGTATGAAATGGGAAACTTGTCTCGTCGAACTCTCGCTACGCTTTCCACGTAACAAATCTAGAACCCTTTTCGTTTGCCAAGCGAACGTTTTAGCGGACGTATTTATAACTAAGAGATTGAAAACTTTTGTCCAAGCTGTTAGCGAATAAGTCATCGTTATTATATATATTGTACGAAGATGATCAAATTATATCCAGTTGTCGCAGGAAGTTGCATCCCTAATCCTCTTTGAACAAGAAAAATTGCGGAGGATCAGAGCCAAGTTTTATTCTCTCACCCGAGAGTGCAATCATAACTTTACCGTAAACTGTTTTCCGTTCTGACTTTATTTTCGCAATATCCCATTGAATATTTCATGATGATTTTATATTCTGATGCATTTTATCGATCGTACCTGCGCTCGACTTCAAAAATTAACTATACTTGCTGTCTCGAAGAGACATCAAATGTTATGTATTAGACATCAAATGGAATGTATTTCTTAATTATGTCTAGGACACTTTACCATTTGGTTATGTCGATTCTTACAAAACCATAGAAAACTTGTATCAAAACCATGTTATCCGATCGACCATACAAAATTGGCCAGAACCGCGTGAAATCCCCGATCCTCGAATATCGTATTGGGTAATACTCCAGAAATCAGACTTACCGCAACTGCAATGAGTCAGCAGAGAAGGACTGCAACGTTTCGTCCCAACAATAAGCATTTTCGGTGGTCTCGCAGCGTGTGGAGAGCATTTTCCACCGCAGGGGTTCCCATATCCGTCAATATCAAGCACCGTCCTTAAATCCATATTACGGATCTCGCTGCACCTGCGTTCGGAAGCCGCTTTCGCGAGAAAATGACAAGTAGAGAGAGAAAGGGAGCAGGACTAAGGGAAAGGGGATGAAGAAGTCGCAGAGGATGAATTCAATTTCTGAGGGGTGTGGGGTGCATATTAAAGTCGACCAGCTTGTAGCGAAGAACAAGGCTAGTCAACATCGCGTGGCACATAAAAATGGACGTTGTCCAGAACCTTCGACCCACACCCCTTTTCCACAATTTGCCCGCTGGCGTATATTTCCTGTCCTTCCGTTCTTTTTATGTCCCCGGACAAGTGGGACAAGCTTTTATCTTTACGTCCAGCTCTCCTCTCTTTCTTTCCCACGAAGGTGAGAGAGAAAGAGAGGGAGACAGCGAATGATCTGGGTCACGAGAAGTGGGTCGTTCACGAGTATATCTGGCCGTCGTTATTAAAATAATATCCCGTCGATCAAAACGGTTTGAATCTAAAGGGGGTATTAAAAGAAACGGAACTTTCGATGGATCGGAAGATTCGATTCGACGTTCAACCTTAGATCTAGAGAAAAAAACAGATCGCAACAAACTCGAATTCATAATGAAAAGTAAACGAGAATAGCTCCCTATCTTTTACTTCGATACATACCTACATATTTTTAGACATGGTCGATATCTCTCTCCTGTAAATTTTGGCAGACCTAACCGCGACACGTTTGTCCCGTCTTCTTTCGCTTTTCATCCGTCATCTTAAGTATCGTAAATATAAACGCGAAAGGCAAACGAAAGCGACGGAAACCATCCTCTTCGCTACTGCGGACATTAAAATCCACTTAGGGTGGTTTTCCCACGAGGCGACCTAGAGTTTCGAGATTCGTTGTCGCGCCGTGGAAAATTGATGGATTGGTTATAAATACAGCCGCATACATTGTCGTCCTTCTCGGCATGTACTAGGATCATTATGTCGCTGCTGGCCGAAGAACGTTTGCTCTGATTCTCTTTTACGTTTATATAACGCGATCCCCACCCCTTTCGCTCGCCTACGTTCATCGCTCATCCATTTCTTTTCTGCGACTTTCCATCTGCCAAAACTAATTATTAGTTGGCGCGCGTACCGCTGGATCATAACTCATGCGTTAGTGTAATATCCGCCAGGAGGCACACGACATATATACGCGCACACATATATATTCACATATACACGAAGACGCACAGGAGCTGTTTCTCCCCTTTTAGAAGAGTCGCTCTTTCGGAAGGAATCATGCACGTGCATCTAATAAGCTCTTTTATCGTCGGCACGAATCAAATTTAATATTCTTCATCGAAGCGAGCATCTAGATCTTGTTTTTCTTACTTGCACGAGTCTAGACTTATAGTATAGTTGATATACTATGCGCTTTTAATTTATTAGATTTCAAAGTATTACCTGGGATCGATTTTATGCTGTAGTCTGTAGAATAGGAACAAGATTCATGAGATTAGCGATAGGTAGAAAGTAGGTTGAAGAAATTATAGATATCGTTGAATGGAGTTTGATCAGCTAACTGTAACGATTTTTAAATTAAAAATCGTTGTTGATGTAATGGTCTCGTTATGACTGGAATAATTTAGTGCTTTTAAAACCACATTAGTTCTACTCAATCCAACAGCAGATTATGTCCATTTTGCTGTTAAATATTTACGTTAATGAGATTAAGAAGACTTCAAATAAAAACTGCTTTCCACGATGTGATATCGCGATCGTTAAAGTTATAAAGTATGAAGTTTTTTTTGGGAAATTTGCAAATTTTGTCCGGTGATTCGTTATCGTAGATTTCCATGGCTCTCATAATATTCAGTCTTATCGTTCTTCTTCAGGAATATTTTCAGTCTAGTTTAAAGAATTACAAAGGATGATGATAAAGCGAGTTTTTTTCGCGGCGATCGATGAAACGCCTCGGCCGGCGAGTAAGAAGGATAAAGAAATAATCCACGGAATAAGTAAGTTCGAAATATTTCATAACGATTAAAATTCAGTCTGTGTACTGGGTGGCCGCGCCCCCTGCGTTGCCTTATTTTGAAGTTTGGTTTTCCACGACGAATCTTAATTTCCTTGGATGCTGTAATTGAATCACTTAATTAACGTCTTTGTAGACGGTCGCGCGTCACGAAAGTTAACCGTCAGCCAGGCCGCAGATTAGATCGAATTATTCGAAATTATTCAATTAATTTCGACGTCGTCGAAAGTTGTGATTTCGGATTATAAACGAGACGCTTTGGCGAACATAATTTTCCTCGTTGCACGTTCGACTCTTTAACGAATCAAGCGAAAATATTAAAGATTCTGTTAATTACAACGAAATTAGATAGTCGAGCTGTTAAGATTATTTATAAATGATCATTTACAAACTTGTACAGATGTATTTGCGAAAAGAAAAATCCTTCCAACGGTTCTCTTCTTTTCCATTACCTACAGATGTTATACCGTCCCGATATGACCGTGATGTACCATACTTTCAATATTTATACGTAAAACTATCGTGGAAATATCAATTCATCAAGCCAACTGCATTCGTCATCGTTCATTGAACAGATATTTAGCGAACACGAGAATCCCTTGAGTGCCATAACAAATATTTCTTTTAATTAGCGCAGAATTGCATCCAGTGTCTGTCTCTCTCCTCGATTTCCCACAGCACCATGTACCCAAACATTTTCAGACTGTGACACGGTGGTAGTTTGTGGAAAAAAAAACAGGATTGAGCTTTTAACAGGTCTTTGGCGTATTTTCAACATTCACTGTTTTTACGAGAAATGAAATCCTCGCGTATAACCGAACGTACAAATTAACGTCTCCGAACGATTGACTTTCTAATCAATTGGGCTCGCGTCGGTCATGTAAAATACGTACGAGCTCTCTCGAATTTCCGGACGGTTTGCGTTGCAGAATAATTTTTTTTTTTTTTCATTCACTCAGATGGCACATGATATGTTTGCTAAGAGAATTCAGAATTTCTCCACCTCTCCCATTGAGCTCCCAGAGTCCTTCTTTTTCCATAATTTTTCGTAGAATATCTTCTCCATTACGACGTGGAAGACAAACTCACGGTAGCACCGGCATGAGAACGTAACAGACGGCTAGAAAAATATGTAGCGTTTTATAAGCGCCGAGAGAAGAAGAATCTTTCGTATGGAAATACTTAAAGTCACGGGTGAAGGAGCTCTCGGTCAAAGACGGAGCCAAGCGTACCGAAAGAACCAACGATCATTCGATAGAGCGAAAACTACCGTAAGATACCTTATAAATTTGTAAAAAATATCAAAGTTCCGAGACTCGTCAGCGTGGACCAAAAAACACTCCCCTCTCTCTCTCTTAAATAAATATTAAAGTTTTGGGTTGCAAAAAGAAAAAACAAGGGTGGTATCCTCGATTTGAGAATCTCTGCGCTACCGAATAATTTACAACGTGGCGCGCAGTGAGCGGACTCCAATATTCAACGTGATTAAATATTATAAAAGCAAAATTCCATGAATGCCACTACTATCGCGCGGGACATGCCGGGAGAGGGTATGGTTGGGGTCGTTGGGATAGTGGGGAATTGGGGGGAGAGGAGAGTGTGCGTTCGCTGGAGAATACCCAGCGGGAAAAGAGAGGGTTTGTTCATGCAGGTAGAAAACGAGAGGTGGTAGGTCGAACGTGTGCCACTGCAACGAAGTAGTTGTGGTAGTGTTGGTGATGGTGGTAGTAGATGGGGTTGGCAGGACGTGCCGAGGGAGGGAACAGGGTGGTAAGGGTAGTCGTTTCAGTCATATCGACCACACCACTTTGCCCCGCCGTGGCACGTTATGCCCGTGGAACACCTGAGTCCAGCCTCGTCCCTTTCTTCTCTCCTGGAGGACCCAGCCTGCTTTCGTAAGCCCTGCCTGCTACACCGTATAAACTCGATATACACTAATATCGTCCATTTTATGCGCCAGAGTGATTCAGGATAGTTCGAAAATTTGGCAGGCTCGCGGGAAGTCGAGTAAATGTTCAACGAGTATAGCTAGTTCAGGATTACCAGGATTTAGGTGATTCACGAGTTTAATGTATATAGCATTTTTAGATAGTACCGGGTTACCGTTGCTTGATCCGTTGGTAGTAAGTAGTACATCCTGTACCGATAAAATCAATTAAGTGTTCCAGATGATTTTATTTATTAATTAATATTTGGATAATGAGAACTTTGCGATCGAAAAAAGATAAGTATATCGATCAATGGAAATACTGCATTACGTTGAAATCCTTTCTATTCTTGTAGAAAAGAAAACGAAGATAAAAGATGTTTACTTTAGTATCCGGGATCTATCTTGAATGCAAGCATGTCCTGCGATCCAACTGTTTGCACGACCCAGAAAAGATCCTGTCGCTCGGCACAGATAAATACTTTAAAGCCACTAAAGCGTGGAAGCAGATGCTTTCGAATTCGTCCGCAAAACGAACGAGTCGACTCGACGTCGTCCGTGCAAACTTCTGTAGTCTTGATTTACGAAGATAGGTCGTTTAAAGTTAATCCGAGACTTTCATCCGTCGGATGAGTTATCGTGAAAAAGAGTGATGTAAATCTTGATGCCAAAGATAATTCTATTTTACGGATCGTTAACCCGTACGATTACCTACCTATTTTCATATTATAGAAGTAGGTAGGTACAATGTGTAATTGCGACGGAACGATTCGGATCAAATTTTGACGAATCGATATTACCCAGTTGTCACGACTGAACTCGTTATATGTCATAAACCAAATGAAATATGTGTGAATTCTAAGTGTCAATCTTTCAGCATATGCCGTACAGACACGAGTAATACGATTTATGAGGAGTCACGCTTGAGAGCGAACCAGAGTGGGAGAAATGAGAGTGACAACTCGGCTTCGCTCCACCAGGAAAGAATTACAAGTTGCAGAAGTTAGTGGGACTTCAAAGGCCAAAGCCTCTTACCTGTAGTTCGATATCGTTCTCTCTCTCCAGCTCTCTTTCTCTCTTTCTTTCTCGTCGTTCGAAACAAAAAAGACTGAGAGTTAGTAGAGAGGCAAGAGAAGCTCTCTTGCAGCTTTTAATCTGCTTCGATGGGTCACCGCGCTTGAAAACCTTCGAGCGAGCTTTTGAACTCCGTCGTGGTTTAAAGAGAGTCACCATTGCCTGACTGAGCGGCGTTTTCGCAACCTGAAGAGCATTAAGACTGGTGGTACCGTCGTCTCGAGTAAATTCAAGGACAATATATATATATATACTCTTTTCTCTCTTTATTTATTACAAAATTGTTAACATATTTTTTTTACGACAATCATAACGAATATAATGCCTAACAAAAGTTTGGTAATAAATTCTAAAGATAGTTTAACCAAGTTCTCAGGAAATTATACCCCGTTCGTCTACCGTTTTATTATACTATCATCATCATCATCGTCAGATTTGACTCGTTCCCCGTAACGAAGGTAGGATTTCAGTTTAGCAATCGCTTACCACGTTCCGGAGAACGTGTTCTCAGGAAACGCAAGCACGCGTGGAAATCGTAAATAGGATACGCAAAATCAAGGAGGCAGGAGATAATAGCTAGGAACGTCGTCTCGCGCATGAACGCGCGACGGATTCGAATACCAGACGGGTCGGAGGTGCCTGAAGCGACGGAAGCACCGAGTCTAGCGATCCATCGTGAGGTGCTTCCGTTCCATGGTACGTGTACACCTCGAACAGCCTTATTTTTATACATTATAGCTGAAGAGAGATCTCTGATAAAAGGCAACCACAGCTAGCTCGAGAGAGAGAGAGAGAGGAATACGAGGCTGTCAGAGCGGGATGGCATTCTCATCCGGCAGAAAATCCCTCTTGCTCGTAACCGAGGCCAAGCCTGCTGCTGGCGCGGTAGTAACACTAAGCTCAACGGGAGATGCCGCCCGTGGTCTCCATAAACAGCGCTTACACCAACGGGACGAGGAGAACTCAAGGTTAGGGGTGGCTCTAACGTTATGTCCCAACCCCCTTGTTGTCTTCGACCCACCACTTATTCTCTTTCTCTCTCCTTATTCGTTCCCATCTCCCTCTCTTTCTCGTTACGGTATCGGAGAAAGAGGAGAGCATACCGTTGAGCGGCGCATCCACGTCGATCTGGTGTACAGCTCGTGCCGAAGCTAGGATACAAGGCTTTAAGGACGAGGTGTCCCTTCCTCGCAGCTACCGATAGATCGTTCCTGCCTGTTACGTCCCTGTCATCCTGATCCCCATGGGAAAACCGCTCGAAATATCACCTAGTAAAGTCCAAACGAGACTTCGTCGCCTACCGGATGCCCTCTTCGTCCGAGAAACCATTCCCACTCGTTTGCGGATTTTCACGCGTCGTTCCGTGACGTCTGGATGGAAAGACTGCTAGACGAAAACGTGAACGATATTTATTGTCGATTTATAACGTAAGTCTGGTGTCGAATGAGATAAAATATCGATGTTTTATATTAACATTCTTACGGGTATCCACTTTTAAAAGTAGAACCTTTAACTGTGAAACAGGAGTAGTCGTTAAGTATGTAAATGTGTTTTTTTATTGGTCAAAAGTAGGAAACATAATTAAGAAAGATTTGCAAGGTTTTTAAAATTCAACGAGTACTAGGGAATAATAAACTTACTTAATATGGTAGAATATATTATTACAAAAGTGCGTGTTAATTATCTGTGAAGCGTTTGTTAAAATATAGAGCAACTGAAACGTTAAAGATATCAACGAAGTACGAATGTTTCAAAGCCGTAGATAAAAATATATCCTTGAATAACAAGATAACTTCTCTACGTTAACCTTGATCCACTTAAAATAATCTTTCAACCGCAGATTCATAATCCCTGTTTCAATTATTCATAGAACTAAGGGGACACTTTCCGGAGTAGAAACTATGTCGTCGATCGAAAGGGATGTAGCATAAAAGTATTGGGACGGGTTAGAAAGGAGTAGACTCTAGACTATGCGTTATCGACGATGGATCGAGTATACCAGGCAGCAACGAGTAACGATAGCACATCGAGGGATATTTCACGGTTGCTATAACCCTAGCAGATACAATAATCACGCTACCGAGTCGTAATACGAGTCTAAACCCCTTCGTCGTTGAGGTAACTACCGGATAGTCATTTAGAAGCGGTACGTCGATAACGACCGCGTTGAATCCGAGAACGATGAGCGGTCTCCGATTCATAAATAAACGAAAATCCAAACTAGCCCAATCATGCTCTTTCCGTCATTAGAGGTTGCGGAGACTGATACATGTTTTAGCAGGGATAGCAAAAACATGTCGTGGATTGGTACATTAAACGATTCCTAAGCTAATAAACGGTTTTGATGTCAAGGTGTAATATATGCTTGGATTATTTAGTATAAGGTATAACACGGTGTATGATATAATACATGGTTTGGTTAACTTTAAAGAATCTCGAGGAAAAAGAAGACATATTCCGTGACTAGGAAATTGCACAGTGGGTAGTACAGTAGAATCGCTCGAATTAACGTAATTTGTAGTTACATCGTGGAAAATATAATACTGTCGAAACTGGAACACGTTCGAGCGTATATACCTATACCAAAAGTGCTCACCATCCAATATGTATCTTAGCGGGATGCGGTTAACTTCGACCTTCCTCTAATTTCACCAGAGTTATCCCAGTCACCGTGACCCTAACACGGTATTACAACATTTTTCTCTTTTCTTTATCTAGCAAAATAGAACCCACTCTTTTATCCTGGGTCAGGATCTCTACTTTTACCACGCACAGAAATTTTTGCGGTGCCCTTTGGAGGATCGAGAGAAAATTCCATGCTGCTAAAAAAAGATTCGTTTTGAAGGTACGTGCATCGATACATCGGTAGAAGACCTTTCTGTTATTCGGATCCTATTGGAAATGCGAACTTTTAGCAGATGGGCAGGTAGTTTCGCGTCATCCACGAGAGATGATGGTCACCTTTGACCTAGAAGCTTGTTCGGCTGGTGCATAGAGGAGAGAATCGGTGGCCTTTTATATACCCTTTCTGGGGCACGTGGCTGAGGTAATTGGAATGTTTTGGCCGGAATATCTGGAAGAGGATAGAAACTGGCTTGGTATACGAGGACGAATACAAGGGTGATAGGAAGATCGGGTAGAAATATAAAGAGAGAGAGAGAGCGAGTGGTAGAGAGGATACCTTGCGGCTGGCATCAACGCAAGCAGGCGCGCAGGGTACGAAGAGCGAAAGAGGAGGTTAGGTTCCGCGTAGAGAGAGAGTTGGATCGATCCAACTGTGCCAGGTCAACCCTCGACGCGCGCGACTACTCTCGTTTTCCTTCTCTCTCTTTCATTCCCTATACGCCGCAAGCTATTTTGCGTTTATATCGCGACGTTATTACTTATACCGAGCCGGTCACTGTACAGCCGGTTGGAATTAGAGTGGAAGAGAGAAGGAAAGCGCGCGAAAGAGATTTCATGGCGGCCATTGTGTTTGAGCTTTATTCGTTCCCACTCTTCTTCAACTTCTTCAAGGTCACTGACACGTTCTAAGATCAATAAAATTAGAATTATTAATATTATATTAAATTTTATGGCGTCTATCGTGGTTTAGCTTCATCCTTTTTTCTAATTTTTTCAAGGTCATCTATAAGCTCTAATCTATTTTTTTATATTAGAGCCATATATCTCAAATAAATACTTCAATGAACAACCAAATAAAATATTTCAAAAGCAGGAAATAATGTTTTAATATCGTTTGTAAGTTCTTCAGAATGTGAAAATGTATCTAACGTTACTACCGATTGTTTAACGCTTTTACAAATTATTTTCACGCCAATGGTCACGTTGCATGCGTGTAAATGGATCGTTGCGGTCGATAATGTTGATAATAACGGTTAATAATCCTCGCGTTATTGATTATTAATTACGCGGCAATGGGCGGGAAATTAATTAAATCGGCTAAAGGGCCCCGCGAGGTTGGAGGGTGAGGAAAGGGTGCACGGTGTGCCGTTGGTGGTAGTCTTGAGATAAAATTAAATTAAATAATTAGAATTTTGTATTCTCGTTCGATCTCGTAATTAGCAGGAACGGTCGGAACTCGATCGTCCTTTATGAAATTCCAATGATCGTCGCCATCTCTCTCTCTCTCTCGCTCTCTCTCTCTCTCTCTCTTTTGTTACCGTGATATATCTATGTACCGGGATATATATGTATATATGTGGATCCGCTTCGATGAACGAATTATTCGTCTAATTTTGGTCGATAGCGGACAGTGATGCGTGTTAATATGGAAATATTGGGCTCCGTCCGGTGTACGATGATCATAACTGCGGACTAGTAGTTTATATTAGCCAACGTATAAGGTTCGTTCCGAAATGAAATGTATTACTGACATTTGCGGTAACAGTTAATTATGGAGCCATCGAGGGAGGATGGATAGTGGTTTCTTTACATTAGACCATTCGGTTCTAAATTACCGAATCAATATATACCGAAGTAACTATCCGTTTGTAATATTTTTCGTACAGTTAGTAAATTTTTTGAATGACGTTGGAATATCGCAAACCCTTCGTATCCCGATACTTCAATTCGGCCGCATCGGACAGCCGTTAATGTAATCTATTAATGAAATTTCGCGGTTAAAGGAACCAATGACATGTAAAAAAGCGATTCGTTTTCCTGAATCACTGTCCCGGCCTCTCTCTATTTCTCTCCGTCTACTCATCAATTTCCATGCGAAGCCATCTGGTCGCGCGGCCGTATGTAAAATTCGCTGTTCCACGGTTTTTGCGACGGAATTGTAGCGCGGGATTGGATAATATGCGACGCATACAATATTTTACACTCGCGTTTATATTGGGTTGCTTCGCCTGTCAAGCGCGCATTCCCCCGAGGAGATTGCGTTTATGTCCATAATGGGCTGAAATGAAAATAACAGAAAAATCGTGATTTGTCTTACAGTTTCGCTTCCACCGCGATAACATTGACGGATGTAACAAAGTTGGAAAGGCCAATGTCCTATCGTTTATTCGTTTCTCCATTTGGTTTGACACTCGTCAAAGAAGGACTTTATTCATTATCGATACACCTATGGGATTTTTATTCACTTTGATTAATTTCTACTCAAAGCCGATCGGGTCAATTTTTACTGATATAACCGGTATCCCTGATGTAAAATATTTGGAATTTCAAGACTAAAACTTTGTCAGTATTAGTTTAAAATCGACATAATATCGAAACAATTGGATAGAACATCTACCCACGTATCGTCCACTCACATACGCTTCAACGTTCGAAAGATACAAACTCATCTTAACGATTAAGGTCAAGTATCGTGAATTTATTTTGAGAAATGAAGTATCAGTGACCCAACGTTCAAGAGAAATATGATGAACGGCTCGGACAATGTGCGAAACAATGCGCGAAGTATCCGTATCGGAATCGGGTTATTATCCGACGCTTTCATTATACCCATTGATACCGACAACATAAAATATCGATTTACCGCTCCCGTATATGCACGAGTTCCTCCGAACGGTGCGTTAATATTAATTTTCAAGCTTTTACATTCTCCCACCTTTCCATTTTTCCCACCCACGCGCCACACCCCCACCCGTAAAACTTCGTTCTTTCTCCCTCCTTCTGTCTCGACTCGCCGTCTTTCCATTCGGTACACTCGTAACGTAGATTAATTGAGAAAGCCTGTTACCGAGAGACGCGAGACGGTGATTATTAATGGCTTAACAAAATATCCTATCTTCGGGACCTAAGTCGCACCTAAGGGCACACAGAGAATAGTCGCGAGAGAGTAAAGATTTATGATGGAATGGAAAACGGCACGTCGTGTCGGACAAACTAACCGATCGATAATGCTGATTGGTCCAGCCAAAATGCTGGTTAAACGGTCTAATCTTATCGAGTTTATCGTTTGATGACCAAGTCATCGCTCGGTATTATCGACTTTAACACTTTGACTGTCACGTTGGTTACCACCATCTATTTTTTTCAGTGAGACTGTGGTGATCACCATCGATAACTACCAGTGATATAAAGGCACAGTGATAAGAATATAGTCTTATTTAACTATATTACACATCATTTATTATCATATACTTGAAATAATAAAAATTTAATTATGATTACTCAAGGTCAAAATCTTACAAAATTCTGTGGCTGCCAAAGTATTAACAATGACATATAAAGAGAGTAAAAAAGCATTATAAGAATTACAAACTCATGGATATCGGTTTACCTTCGATATATTCTAAAACATCGTCTCGTACGCTTTCGAAATAGGTAGTAGTCCCCATGAAAAAGGTATAATTCATCCTCTAAAGGGTTAAAGGAAAGAGAAAGAGAGAGCTGTCATTAAGGTAACGAACGATTCTTGTTGTTCAACACAGGAAAAAACATTACTTGGTCGCGGTACTAAATCTAAGCCAC
The DNA here is from genome assembly GCA_916049575.1 of Ancistrocerus nigricornis. Lineage (NCBI taxonomy): Eukaryota > Metazoa > Arthropoda > Insecta > Hymenoptera > Vespidae > Ancistrocerus > Ancistrocerus nigricornis. The sequence goes on along the minus strand of OU696666.1, from coordinate 11,508,517 downwards.
CGTTCAAAGAACGCCGATCCGTAGCAGGAGTTTGTGGAAAACAATTCTCTTCTTCCAGGCTGCTAGACCCGAAACGCCGAGCCACTAATCACGAGCACATTACTTCGAAGGGGAAAAATATCGGTGCCTGTAATCCAAAGGAATGGTGGATGAGAGAGTAGAGAGCATTGAAATCGCGATCGTAAGCATTTCCGATTACCAAACCGGTAATCCGAATACGCCGAATTACAAATTGCTATTTAACTACGCGCCGACCGCAACGAAATAGAATCAATAATTACGCGTTTGTGTAACAAACTCGACGGAAACTCGTTCATCGATCGGGGTCCCACCACCAACACGTAGAAATAATCGTTTCGCTGTATTCATTCTCTCTTCCACTCTCTAGAGTTTTGCATATCAACGACGCACCACAAACGAAATCGCGATACGGTGAAATATAATTACGATAATTACGGCGTATCTCATTTCGACTCACTGTTTTTTTGCTTCTTTATTTTACCACAGCAGCAAATATAACATACAAAACGTGACAAAAGCAATACGCGTACGAACGGTACCGTATAAAATGTGGACCACGGCTGAATCTTGTTACGTTTTGTCATACAATAATTAATAATTTGTGTGTTTTAGTACGTTACCATTACGTGCACTCCAGTATAAATAATCGTTAAGCGCGTCTGTATATAGGTGAAACGTAATCACGTTTTATAGTGCAAAAAAAAAAACAAATATTTACAAGAGTCGAACTCAACGATAAAGACAAAATAATAGGAGGCTATACTTTTTGACTAAACCGTGGAAACACGAACAAAACTGAGGGTATTTGTTTTAGAATATGCGGAACGAACATGGAGAGCAACGTTCGGCATTTGTTCGTTCCATGTTTGCGATGCGCATTCGTGCCTCAACCTTTAAACAGATAAAATAGAAGTCGCCAAGCGGAAAACGTACAAGTTGAACTTGTACAGATCGCAAAGCACTATAAATGCGAGTATTGAGTACGAACAGAAGCTGAGAAGGATGATGAAAGCGACGGAGAGAGAGAGAAAAAAGTCACGTGACCGATCCTCATAAATACTTTAATCGTAATTACATCATCAAAGACGTAAGAACCAGCTGGTGAGCGTCGAGAATACACGAGGCTAATTGATTTATCGCTTCGAAGTTATCGAACCGTTGTTATGATTGCGCGCTGACAATTAGAAGACGAGAGAGAGAGAGAGAGAGAGGGTTCCACGGGGACGATCTTAAAGTAGCTTCTTAGAACGAGTTAAAGAAATTGTCGAAGGCGTCGGGCTCCGCGCCGAGGGCAAATGGGATTAAAGGGCACGCGTGTCGTCGAGGTCAGCGCACGCGACGCGCTCTTCGTTGCATTTAAACTTCGCGAGTGAGAACTCACTTTTTCGTGGATTATGACTCACGTTATTTCTCGTTTCCAGAAAATTGTTTTAGAAATGAAAGATAGTACGTGGTAACGATTATTAAACTTTTGTTCCACTTTGCGCGTCAACCGGAGCGTAATTGTATCCGTATGAACGAAGTTTTGTAGGTCAGACCTAGTCTTTGTTACAGTTTCGTATGTGATTAATCAAAATACGAATCTTGGAGAATTATTGTTCACGGTAACATTATTTTGATGTTATTTACTGCACACATAATATCTCTCAGGTTTGCATGGTTTAATTACCTTTTGTTTAAACAATATTTCGTGTTGACCTATTATTTTTTATCACACTAAGTCTACAAATACGAAGAATTAAATTATTAGAACGCAAAAACAATTATTTATTTATTATTTTAATTAAGATAGATGTTCTAATATTAATGGAAACACGAGAGCTCGCGGTCCTCTCAGGCATAAGGTATTACCATGAAGGTTAATATAATGTAATTTAATATACATGGAGATTTAATTTCTTGTTTTAGATAAGCATTTTTAGTGGATTTAGAAAAAAATTGTAAAAGCCAAATTTTACGGCTAGCGTTTGAACCTACGAAATATGAGACAATTCGAGAAGAATTCTTGAAATAAACGATTCGTCGGAACGGCTACAGTACTTCCTATTTTTTATCGTGAATAAAAGGTAGTCCAAACGAAGTCATCGATTTACTTTTTTATTCATATCCTCCGAGTAGCCTCGTATCGAGAAGCTCACGTGCAAGATTCGATGCCGTAGTTCGGCAATCGATACGCTGTTCGTCGCGCTACGAAGGAATCGTTGCCGACAAAGGCTGACGTTTTGTGGAAAAACCGAAAGCGTTGCGAACGAGAGCGAGCCTTGGGGACTGGAATACGAGAATGGATGAAGTGTGTACGCGTATGCATGATTTTGATTCGGAAAAACAACCAAAACGGTTGAGTCCGGATGTGGTGAAGAGCAGTCGTGATCCTAGCCGTCACGAAAAGTCGTATCGCTAACTGAGCCGTTCAAAGGTAAACATGATTTACTTCGCTTTGATTTTTTTCAAAAATGTTCCCACCTCGATCCTAATATCGTTTTATAATATATTTCCTATTGTTTTTTGTTTAAAAGCTAACGATAATCAGCTATACGTCGATTGTAAAATGACGTAGAGCTATGTCAACGATCGTCAATGCGTTAATTTGCATTCGAACGTATTGGGTCATCGACACTTAGGTAGGTTAATCAACATTTATCCTATGCTCGTCAACATTCGCATCGTTTTTACTCGTCTATATTTATCTGGCCCTCATCAACATTCAATTTCTTGCGTCAACACTCACCTACATCCATTAACGTCCACTTTCAATCGGTAGTAGGTATACCTACTTGTTTTCAAATGCCGTCTCGCGCGAGATGCAACGATCATTTTCTAATGATTGGATATGAAAGGTGTAGAGAGGTGGGATCGCCGCCTCGGTTTTGTTGAAAGACCCGAGGGAACGTTTTAATTTCAAATATTTTCTCTCTCGCGTATACTGCTCGAGGTATCGACGTAAGTAGTACAAATATTTCTTCACATACCCACTATCGTTCATCGCTGCAGTTTCTCTTACTATCTTGCTAGCGAAATTGCGTATCAAAGTTGCGATCGGTTTCTCAAAAATATGAGCAGAGTGGGAACTGAAGGGAAAAGTTGGAAAATCGACTGTATTTTATATCCTTCAGCGTATGTTTTTTCAGAGTATACAAGATCTCAATTTTGTATGTAAAATATTATTATTATTAATATTTATCCTGCATAGTTTTTCGAATAAATGAAATAATGGTCTGAAATTCAAATTAGAGGGTTTTTAAAGTGATACAATTGAAAGAGCTATCCACGTATAGCGCATAACGCGAATAAAATTATACTCTCTATCAAATTTTCTAAATCTCTTTATGGTTGTCTTATTTACATAAAATTAAAAATTCTCTAAACGACTAGATACAATGTCCCCCCCTAAAAAATGTAAAAACTTATTTTTGTTACACAATTATAATAATCGTCTCGTGTTTCAGGTAGTATCAATTCGAAAGAATTTTTTCGCGCTGAAATATACGTAACACCCAAAGCTAAATTTGAGCCGTTACGTGGGACGCATAAGCAAGGAAGGTGTATCGACCCACTCGAATAATAGAATTCGAGGAAATCACATGGCATCGGTCGGTGATAGGATCTTTTGCTTACTTATCCGACTCAAACGAGCGTACAATTATTGTTCCGGGCGTGCACTCACGTACGGAGGAAATGTACTTCGTACGTGCAATGAAAGGCACGAGTCGAATCGGAAGAAACGTCGGCCCGGCTCCGAAATTTTCTCGCCAGAGCCGAGGAAATAACTTTAAACTAACCGAATTGAAATAATGCCTCTCTGGTACGCGTTAAAAGATCGAGTTCTTGTAATTTACACTGAATTAAATTAACCATATTTTCAATTATCTTATTTTATGATTAGACTGCGGATATTTATGCAAATGCATATGAATTATAATTCATGATTCATCAAATATTGCAAAAAGAACTGATAACTGTATCAAAATATGTCAAATATAAAGTATATATGTAACATATTCAATAATTTGTCTTATGTAAGTAATTTGTCTTATGTAATATGTAAAATCTGAAAAACATACGCAATAATAAAAATATGCATTTGCATAAATATCCGCAGTCTATTTATGATCACTTCAAACTCGTCCCTGTGCTTTACTCTATTTGCTATTAATCTCATTCAATTTGTCACCAATTTATTATCGTTATTGCAAAATTGGACATATTTTCAATGGAATAGCAGTTTTTCCAGAGGTTTTATATACCTATACATTAGGTAATTTTTAATTTGTTCGCAGCAAAACCTCGAAAGTGTGTTTTATGGCAAAATGAATTGTCGAGTCCGACTCAGCATAGAGCAGGAAAAGATCAAATCCAAGTACAAATATCCTAAAAAGCATTGAATACTCAATATTTCATTGATTCCAGCAATCCAGTTAAATTTCCAGCTTTGTTAATTACTACGAATATCACACATATACAATATACCTACGCAAAAGATTTAATACTAAACATTAACTTGAATTTGTTAAATATCCCTAAAATATATAACTCTCGATATTTTCCATACCCGAGAGAAGTTATCTTCGACGGTATCGGTCGACAAGAAAAGCACGAATCGAAGTAAGCTCACGGTTCTTTTCTATAAAGAGCGGGAAAGTGGAGAAACTGCTCGCAAAGGGGAAGGATCGAGCTAGTATGTGAAAGAGATGGAGAAAAAATAGAAGAGCAAGATAGAAAGGAAGAAAGAACGAAAGAGAGAGAGAAATCGAGATGGAAATATTAGCGAGAGGGGTAGACGAGCGCGTTCGCCGGCGCGCGTAGTACACGGTGTCGCCATGGGTCACGGGTGGCGCTGTGCCGCGAGCGCGACGCTCAGTCCGTCACGGGGTCGCGAGGACTACGCACGGTTTTGCGTGTGTTCCTCGTGTCGGAGAGACACACTCGAAGTATAATTCGAGGTCGACATCACGCGCCAAAAATTATTTCTTACCTTTACCGTGATAAATAGCAAACGTAGGAGTGTTTATGTGATACGGTGACGAACCGTGACTCATTGACACGATCATGTTCACGTGTTTTCGACAAATTTTTTGGTGACAGTGCTTGAAGAACGAGACAACACGACGTTACTTTCACTTTTTCTTTCTATTGGACAAACTCTTCCTACGATAAAAAGGGAGGATTCTTACCAATAGTTCGACATCTTTTAAGTGAGTACTCGTGTTTGTTGTTATTATTTTTTTATTTTTCTAGATAATCATGTCATTTTTAATCTATGTTGTTAAGTGTGAATTGAAAAGTTTAGTTATTCGAAAGATTCGATGGGATCGTGACAATCGAGTCGCCTTGACTCACGGAATCGCGTTTGAATATCGCGCGCGAACTCTGTGACATCGGTACAGCCGGCTTTCACTTTTATACCGGATACGGTTATATTTATTGAAGTTATACGTAATGATCTTTATTTCTGTACGAATGTCATTGATTTTTTTATTTAATTAGAATACAATATTGCTGTCTTTTTAAATTTTTGTCTTTATCTGTACTGTATTGTCCATTAAAATATGTGCTTATGTACCATCAATGAGAAAAGTATGCATGAAGCGGTCATTTCGCGAATACGAAACCTATGTCGATCCAATTATCGTAATATGACTCTCTCCTGCTTTAACGGCTTCCTCTCTTCATCGATAAACCGGTAGGTAGGTAGGACGTTTCGTAACAAATTAAAAGGTACCTTTTGATCGTACAATAATACGAAATAAATTTTCATTCGTGTTTTACCTTTCTCCGATAAAAAAAATCGAAATGGTCGAACGTAAGAAACGTCAGTAGGAGGATTAACCTCTTCAAGGATACTGACACACGTGTGTATGTTCAGTTTTTAATTTACAATAACATCTAATAACAAGTGAATATTAATTTCTTTTTAAATAAATAATACATAATTACATAATTTCTTTCCAACTTTAAATTCGTCCCTGAAGAGTTTAAAGCACACGCACAACGTCAAATATTCATATGGAATACTTTATTAGCGTCCCAGTCTATACCGTAACTTATTTCCGCTAGAAGCTTGTCTACGCGTCGCACGAACGATGGATCAGGCTCGTTCGAAGTATTCGATTAATTTCAGGTCTCGAAAAGCAACAAAAGCCCTTTTTTTTATCCTTTCGATGATCCTCAATCGCAAAGTAGCGTTATCGGTGAAATATTTCTCTGTACGTTTCGCTAGTCGGTGTGTGCCAGCTCTCGCGTTTAAACCCTTTACCGCATAAATAATTAATCCCGTACAATCAGCGTGTTCGCCACCATATCGCGCTCGCACGCTCCCCGACCAAAATAGGTTTGCTTTGTGAACAAACGTGGTTTGTGTTTTAAACGGCGTAGCCGCGCGAGATGCATTATGAAAACACTTTCGTAGCGAAACCCGGACGGGCTACCGGTGCTATTATATTCGTAGGTAATATACCAGTAAATAACTAATCGGATGTCCGTTAATAAAACTTCATATTCTCGTTTACGGGAAAAGCGTTTAGATAACGACGACAGGGTTCGGTTAACCCAGCATTTCCAAACTGTAATCCACGTACCGGTCCTCGTAAAAATATTAAAATTACCATTTTAAATAATATATGTTTTTTTGCATAAAAGAGGACCATGTACAAATTTTTCAAAAAAATACTGATCCGTGGTCGAAAAAGTTTACGAAACGTTGGGTTAACCATTCGAAACGAATTACGCACCGTGCGTGTAATGCATTTCCTAATCAAAAAGACACGTTACACTCATAGTGCGTAATAAAACTGCACAAAATTTCGTTACTCGAGATCATTTTTTAAATAATTCTTCACTTCGAATGGGTTAATTAAAGCACGTTTGTGACCACAGCCAACGGATTCATTTTTCCATTAAAATCGAACGTAAAAAGCAATGTTAACCAATACAATTTTATAACCACGATAAACTCGTTAGAATCTTGTCACATACTCGTACAATTCGATTTCCTTGGTTGGTTAGCGCCTTCGAAAATTTTGCACGCGCATGCGCTCGCACGTATGTGAACAGGTGTCCAAGGATCGAGTGTGTGTTCGTTTAGCTATAGAAGCGTTCCCAACGATCATGACCATCCTCCAGCAGTTTCTTGCTTTCCACGACTGCCTTCGACCGCACACGAATTCTACCTTACATTACAGCACACGCACGTATACATACCTATAGAAATGTGACTCGGACCGTGAAACGATGCCACTACCGCAACTTACCGCTTTATCGATTAACCATTAGCAAAATTAACGTACTTGTAGCCGATAGGTACACAACGAAGGTCCCATCGAGGTTAAGAAACTTTTAGGAATATAAAAGGTTCGCCGCAGAATGAATATCTTCCGTACTCGATATCAAAAGCAGCCGGCAACGGTGCGTTTAAAAAGTAGAATCGATTGTATAAAATTAATGAAACACCTCCGTGCTTGGTGTAATATCCCTAAAACCCGAGAGCCATTGGAAATGTCAATTAACCTCGTTTTTAAAAAAGAGTAGACTGCTTCTTCTTTGATTCTAAGAAGACGACGAAAGAGAGAAAGAAGAGGGCTGCCTGAGAGAGGAGTCGAGTTGAAGCGGTTATAATATCGTTCCAGGATTTAATCTTGGAATGAAGGCGATCTCGTGTTGGGCGTCGTTCATTTTATAATGGGTAGGAATGTTAAATAAGCTCTATGATGGTGCTCAACGTAGCGAAAGCTACACTTGATTATTTTATACGTCGCGTTTCTACCGGGTCCGTTGGGTGGTACCGAGAGTGAACCCTTTCCCTGCGTGCGCTAGTTTAGTTTGAAACTTTAATTAAAAAGGTAGACTCGCAATAAGGCCTCCTTCCAACCCCCCACCTCAAGCCTTTTCGTCTCCGACAGTTCCGCATCCCCACTACCGGACAGACCAAAGCTGGTCCTCTTCGAGACTCGTCGTAGTATTTCAATTTCATTTGCGTAAAATAAACAACGCAATCACATTATCCGCGTTTCGATGTACTACCGTGGAACTATTCGCTTTTGGAACGAATGCTTTTTCGAGATTCAAAGTAAAGAGAAAAGTCTGCTAACGTATTCTATGTGTACGTATATACATCGATATACACATATAGTATTGTATCGAGCAATGACAAATCGATTTTCGAACCATTGCAATATTTCGATTTGTGATTTCATAGAATAAAGAATGCCCACCACAATTTCGCCGTTACTTTGAATTTACGATTCGAATATACCTATATTCTGGGATTTCAAAATGGCTAGCATGCAAGAGACTTTACACGTTTCCCAAAGTTTCAATTAATTTCAGTTGATCGATCAATCGATTCGTTTCTCGTTAGGTGAACACGCTGTTTCGAGATTCGCGAGTTAACGAGCAACCACGTCTCTTATGCGAATACAATTATTAATACCAAGAGGGAAAGGAGAGTGAGGTTAGTTTCAGCGACACGTGTTTTTCCGAGTTTCAAACGTGTTTCGTCCAATCAGTTTGGTTGGTACGAGAAAGGAGCTTGGCTATTGGTCGATGCTTGTGCGTCTTTAGGGGAAGGACGCGCGTTAGCTCGAGGCGAGGGCAATTATAAGGTCGCTTGGAATGACGGACGATGACACCGGGTCAACGTTGACGCACAATTGCGCACAATTTACGATGTACCGCTTAGCTGGCTCGTCTCCTAACGCTAACTGCGCGTCTCGTTGTCATCGCGGCATACCAAAAACCACGATTTACGCGAACGTACCCGATAAAAGTGATTATTGAACTTGATCTATGAATCACGGTATGGTGTGATCAGAAATGATTAATAGGTCTTTTTGCTTGGTTTTGTTTATTCCTTCAGAGTAGTGGAAATAATTATCTCAGCCAATTTTACAGAAAACTAATTTTTTTTAATGAATAAACATATGAAAGAATTCCCTGTCATATCTACTATATTAACACTAGATTTACGGATGTTGTTTATATACCTATTTTTACTTAAGTAAACAAAGAAGAATATAAAGAGGAAAGAAAAGAAGAGGAATCAACATTTACATATATTTCATTACTTAACTAAAAAGCCACGTATGATTTTTTTAAAATAATTGTAAAGTTTCATATATATATAGTAATCAAATTTTTAATGAGTCAAATTGGCTCAGTCCGTAAATCTAGTGTTAAACATCGTACTTCTTGTGACTAATGTTTATATTCTTGTAAATATCGATGGATCATACTAATAAATATTTTAAAATGCAATATAGCAAACCTAGTCCCAGTTATAGGAGATCCCTCGTGGTATTCACCGATTTTAACAGAACGCAAATTCGTTACTTGTGGATAAACGTTAGAATGGTTGCAAGAGATGTTGAATTTTCATTCGTTTCACGATATAAAAATTGTGCAAAGTAAATACAAGGTACGAATACAAGCCAGGACGAGCTTTACGAGGAGATCGATAAATCGTCGGTATCCACTGTTTTATCCCCTTACGAAGATTTCCATGGAATACCATATTCTTCTTTCATACCTCGGAGCACCGGGCTCCAATCCGGCTAAGTGCAGAGAATATTGATTTTGACGGAGAGCGTTTAATCTTGTTTTATTTCCGGCTGGCCGTTCGTGAAACGCGATTCGGTTTTAAAAAATGCGCAGGCACGAACACATCGCGAACGTTAATGTCTTTGTGCGATATTGTGCCGTTGGTGGGTGAGTGTAGTGGTAGAGGGGATGTAGACTGAGATGAAGAAAAGTGGTGGGAGGTAAAAGCAAGAGAAATAGGTAGGAAGACAGGTGCTTGGTAAGTTACATCGGCGAAACGAATCGTTTTTGAAATGAGGCCTCGCCGGCCTGCAGTGTGCTTCTAATCTGAGCTACGACGACCACGACTCGAAATAGCGATGCCTAGTGCTCCCTTTTTTTTTTTTGTTGCCTCGTACGTGCGTGTGACACACCGGTGCGTTCGAGAGATTAGCCGAAAAATGGTCCGAAGCCTGCGACCGTCCGATAATTTCTTATCCGTGGTAAAAAATTTGGTCACGCGCGTACGTGACTCACCTGGAGTCTCATTTGTTAGTACGGACGAAGTTTGATGTGAGATAGTACTCGGAGATTCTCCGAATGTCGATTGTAAGTTCGATCCCAATAAAGAAGAGGTACTCTCTAAGGGAGATTCTTGATAAAGTGAATTATTTTGAGCGATCCTTTGCGATACTACGTAAGAATTTTTAACGAGGAAGAAGAGAACATTAGGAAAAGTTTAGAACTACTTCGGATATAATGATGGCTCCCTATACTTTCCGTACTTTCTGTGTTACGATACTAGTACTTTTACGTCGTCTTACGTAACGTACGAAAATACACGAGAGTAAGACATGATATTTTGAAATGTCCTGAGGGAAAAGGAAACTGACCTAATCTCATTATTAGAGATATACTTTCTATATAATATTTTTCGAAGAAAATCACTGTAAAAAAAGCTACGTAAGTCTTCTCCGTCGATCCAATTTATCAATTTACTATAAAAAAGAAAGAAACAAAATCTATTTTTCATCTAATCCCAACTCACCTATCACATTTCTATTACAATTAAAAAAAAATTAAAAACATACGGTACACCAAAGATCGTATCTTTAACAATTTTCTTACCTTCCTAAATTATTCTTGGAATATATTCTCCGATAAAAATATTCCAGATAACGTAACCCACGATGCACCACGTGCACGTGGCTCGAGAAAACGTTAGCCAATGAGAAAGGAGCGGAAAGGAAAGTAAAGTCGGGCGTAGTACGCCAGCCAGTCGTTATCTTATTACCGATATCGCATCAGCATTTTCCACGCACCTTTACCCCCACCATTTAGCCGCACCACCAACGGAGCTCGTCTTCGTCCTAAACAAATGTTTGCACTGTGTTGCCACGAACAGATAGTAGTGGTTCGAACCCAGCAGACCAAGCGTGTGGAAGCCTGGAGAGAGAGAGAAAAGGGATGGGGTGTGGGAGTGCTTCCTGTTTGCCATCTAGTGTGCGTGCGGACGCGATGCACACTCGCGCGAAAAGGTATCTGTGAGAGAGAACGATACTCGCGATATTCCGCGCGCACTAATTTTAAGGGTCGAGTAGCGGCTATCGAGAGTAACGGTTCGTTCGATAGAGAAGGAGGGGGAGGGAAAGTGATAATGAAGTCACCCGGAATGGAGAGAAACTGATAAACGATTCTGTAATACAGGGTGGTGCAATTTATTTTTTTTATGTTAAATGTCTTAGGGAGGGGAAGTGTCGGTTCTTGAAGTCTTTCCTAAAAATCATTAGGTCATATAGAATGTAACTGTAACTCAACAAAATAGTTTTGTTTTCAGGAATGTCGAAAATGTTTATGCAACTTCTTTTGTAAACGTCGAATAAATGATTAGTTTGAAAATCTTAATTTATTTTATTTTTGTATCAAAGGTGTTTCAAAGGTGTAACCAAATATTTGGTTTTATATAACTTCATAATTACTTCGTAAGTATATAACGTTAATTTCAAAAATCAATGAATCGTAATTAACTCGCTCATCTCTTTGTTCGATAATCGGTAGAGTACATTTATTACTTTACAGAGCAGCCTTAATCGAAATAATGGGTAATTAATATTGTCGTTAACGATAATGTCAAAAATATAATTAATTCTACCTTTATTACAGTCAGTGACAATACCAATAACACCTTCCAACATAATACAAGTATATATCTGATACAGACCTATCAATTGTAAGCAAGTTGGGTCATTACAAATAATAAGGTGCCAGCTTTTAAAAGTACCCCACATTTCACCCCATTTTATTCATTCAACAACCTACTCTTCTAAATCACTATACCACCTTTCTCTAGTCTCCCTAAAGAGTAACCCCAAGTTGTACCTACTTGCGCACCTGGGTGCCGATACTTGCACCTATCATACTCTCGCCTATTCGTGTGAGAACCATTATATAATAAAAAAAAAAAAGGAAAAGAAAAACAACAAGGCTAGGTAGGCTCTCGAGAGCGAGTAATAGCCGAGCGAGGGTGGTTCGAGGGCGCGTTCGTGTGCGAACACGAGGAAGAACGACCAATAGGGACGGAGGCCGAAGCGTTGGATGTTTTGCAGAGCGACCCAAACCCCATTTTGTATATAGTGTGAGAGTCGAGCATGTGGCAATAAACAATTTGTTACGTTGAGGGTCCAGCATGCAACGTATCCTCCGTCTCTTGTTCCCTCTCTCTCTCTCTCTTTCTCGTATACACGGACACAAGCACACGTTCGTGACATGCGGATCTTTCTTTCTCACTCCCTCTCCCTCTATCTATATCTCTTTCTCTCTCTAGCATCGCGTCGAAGCGACGTAGCAATCAATAGCGACGCGTCACGTTGTTTTCTCCGGAACCTCCGTCCACGTCGATCGTTAAGCTCTCGATTATCGGTCCAGTGGTTACTGGCCACGCAACGACGATATCGTGAATACGTCCTACCGTTCCAATTCCTTCCTTCTCTTCTCGACACTAACGATCAAGAAAATTCGTTATCGGGACCTCGGCTTCTACCCTGATTTTTGACTTCTCTTTGCTCCTCCTTTTTTCTACGATTGATCCAAGGTAATTAATGTAACCTTTGGCTCGCTTTAGTTTGTAATCGCCTAATGGATCTCTCGATTGGGAGATAAGTAATTGAGGTACGGGGTATTTAATTATTGGCTCGTGATACGTTTCTCGTAAAGTTCTCTATCGTTATTTATTTAAAGTTTCGTGTTTTATCGTATTTTTTGTGGAATGCATTTATTTCTCTTATCGAGTTTTAAGATGTTTATAACATTACCTACTGCAATTTTTATAGAGACTTTTTTAACAAATGTACGACTCGTATTTATCATACTGACAAAAGAATTTTCACAATTCTACACCATTCCTTTTTCTATTTTTATAAGAATAATTCGCATAAACGATAAAATGACATTCTAACATAAATTTATCAAGTCTCACAGGTACGGTGTGGTATCAAAGAAATCGATAAAACTCGCACCGTCGACTAGAGAGAGGGAGAGAGAGAAACGAGCTTGGAACGAAATAAACCGTCCGATCGAGTCGATGCGAGCGTGATATCCGTGAATCGCTGTCGAAAAAAGGGAGAAAAAAAAGCGGAAAATGACGCGTACACGATTGCCGGAGTGAACGAATACCTACCCCACGAATCTCCGGCTAAAAGTATTCACAGTGTTCGCCGGCGTATAGTAATTGCGTAAACCGCGAATTTTCGTTCGATCGCCCCAGCGAAGCACGAATAATCCGACGATGCCTCGAGAGGAACGCGAATTTTCGATCCCCCCGTCCTTCCTCTTGTCAATTTTTGGCACCCCCTTAAAACGACAGACATGGAAGATTCCTAAATATCATATATGAAAAAAAAGAAAAGGAATTTTACATTTCATTTCATTTCTCTCATAAATTATTTTCATTCTCATTACTATCATATATCTACCATGAAGAATCTTCGAATTTTATTATTATTAAGACCACGCTTAAATAATGAATTAGTTTGAAAAAAAATGATGTATTACCCCGTCAAAAGATACAAGGTTAACACTAAACCTACCGATGTTAAAGGCATACTTATTTTCATTAATTTTATCTATTTGACGAATACTTAAACAAAAACATGCTTTTTGCTATCATTAAGAAATATTATTACATAAATATTATTGATAATAAATTTCTATGAAAATAACTTTATTGTTAAACAAAATCGAGAAACAAGAATCGTAGAAAGGGTCATTTGACCCGTCGTGGTAGGTTTAGTGTTAACACTCAAACAAATACACGAGTAAAATATAATCAAGTCATATCGCGGTACATCCAGCAAATCCATCAAATCTATCCTAAAACCTGTTATTTCCATAAATCGATGTACCCGAACTGGTAAGGAAATAGGGAAAAAGAAAGAGAGAAGAAATTTAAAAGCAGACAGGGGTAACTCGAAAAAAAGTGGTGGAGGGCAAAGGGTGATCCTTTTTTCTCACGACTCGCAAGCACGACAGGAAGAAAGACGGTGATAACGGCAAGGTGATGGAGTGGGGGTAAGGTCTGGCGCAAAATAAAATGAGATCGCATTATGTTCGCTCGTCGAAAGGAGCCGGAGGGCTCGAGCAGTCTGCTCGCAATGGTGCGTGTTAGGTGGAACATGCGCGTTCGCAACCGTGTGTTCACACATGCAACACTGCCGGCTATCTACCTTGCTGTTCCTTTCTTTTCCGTCTGCTTTCGTTCGGCGAGGGTATACGTGGTCTTGTGTACAGGGTGGTAGTAGGATTTTCTCGCTTTTGATTTCCTTTTGTATCGAGGCTATTCGCGAAATAATGGAATAGTAGGCAGCTTGGTAGTTTCTTTTCCTTTTTTTGCTGGTATTATAACGCGAGGGAAGGGGTGAACGTGTTGCGTTATTGATTAAACCAATGAAATGGATAAAGAATGAAGGAGTCGTTAATAGGTTCCAGAAATATATGATATTCGAGAATTTTAGGGAGAAAATTTGTGTTGGAGAATGTGGAGGTATAGTTATGACGAGACAAAAGTTCCGTGTATATTATTTTAAATATAAAAAGTCTATAAAAGCGTTATCGATGAAGGTTCGAAAAACTGGTCGATTCAGTGGAGATCTCTTTTTTTTTGTCGTCGAGCGAAAGTGTTTCTCATTTCCCTTTAATCTCGTGAACGAACTCGGAACATGGACGAACGACGCGAACTATCGAGAAAGTATTTTGGAAAGTTTTAACCAGACTTATCGCGTTTCGCAGTTTTGAATTTTGATTTCATTCCAGACAAGGTATATACGAAATTATATTGGTTCGGTTTCGGAAAAAATAACCTGTAATATATCATATATTTGGATATCGCTCTTGTTTGTTTTTATTGGCTCTTTTTTTAGTCGATGTATATCCGACGATATGGTAGGGCTGCGATACAGTTTTTTTACTCTTTTTTTGACAATATAGGTCGTATCATAGACGATACGCCGTAGGGCGAGTGGCGTGTTAAAATATTGCTGAAGTTTATCAGGCTTTTGCGATAAAAATCACTTTTGTTTTTTTTTCTTTTTTTTTTAAAGCAAAACAAGTGTAAAGTGCATTCAACGTTGTAGCACGTTCCGTAGCTCTTCGTTGTCATTTAATTGAAACTTTTGGAAAATCTTTATACGGGATAAGTGCCAAGTATAATTAAATAATAATAAATATGTTTTTTTGATAGGGTGATCCATATTTGTTATAGTACTATCTCCAAATTCGATTTTCAGTCTCGAATATAAGAAAAATACAACAAACTTTCAACGGAAAATGGAAATCCAATCGATCTTCGCTCGTGAACGGTAGCCGGACCGTGATCGGTTTAAAATTCATAAGAGCATCGAAAAAGTTCCGAACAGAAACTTAGCATGTTTTCGATCATTGTCTTCGACGACCTATATCCATCAATCCATACTCTTTTATTTTCACGAAACGTTACCGACCGATCGCGTTCACGCGTTCTTCTCTTTCCACACATTTCCGGAACGCAGGAAACGTACACACGATCCACCATTTTTTTCGACAGCTTTCAAATAAAAAACGATGTAAAGAGAAAATAATCTACATTCCGTACGTTTCGTCTCCCTTCCATTTGGAATATCAAAACTTTCACGTTAAAAAAATAAGAGTGATCTTTCATTGTATTTCATCTAAAAACTTCATCCTTGTATATGCATATATACAGGATTCATCCAAATTATATTAACACTTATTTACAATCGTCTTTTTTTATTTGCCAAATTTCTAATCACATCTCATCGTGCGTTAATAACTTTAAACAACGGATTCAGATCTTACAACAAATGTTTCTAAATGCTGTTTAAGTATTAACATAATTTTGACATACTCTTTTACATACCTATATCTAATAAAAATTAATGAGAAAGAGATTGATATTTATATGTACAGTGACAGTAAAAAATGTAAGACCATCCTTGAAAACAGTATAGACTTTTTTTACAATCGAACCAAACAATTTGAAAGTTTTCTAAGAAATGTATTTTTCCATCCTCTTGCAAAAACTCAAATCATTAGGTACAATATAAAAAAAGTTATTCCATTTCAAAGAGTGGTCTCATATTTTCAACCACCACTGTATATATCCATCACTTTCTCTCTTTTTAGACCTGTTAGACGATCAATGTGACTCCATCATCGTCTCCGGCAGGTTTGCACGAAACTCCGTGGAGTATGAACGACGCGTCCGTCGGCGCGTCACGAAGGGAAACAGAGCAAGGACGCGGGCGACGAGTAGGATGGGTGGGAGGTGAGTTTCGTTGGATAGGGAAACGGAAGAGAAAGGGGGGAGGGTGGTTCAACACCCCTTTACCCGTCGAGCAACGCACCTATCCTGCGCACGGCGAACGAACTCCATTAATCACGCGCCTTTCGGCGTTTAATGAAAAGGCCAAATATCGCGTAGCCTGCTGCTTCTAAAAGAAAGAGAGAAAGAGATAGAGAAGAAGAGGTAGAGAGCGAAAAGATAGCCAACTGCAGAAATTGCGATCGAAACGACGAGCCGCTTACGAGGCAAACGACTTTTTCGCGGTCATCGTCGTCGGGTTCGTGCGAGAATCGTCAGACCGTCAAATTGATTTGAGATCTTTTCAATTTTCTACCTCGCAAGATTAACCCTTTCGTCGCGAAGCTCGGTCCCCCGACTCCTCATCCCTTTTTTTGCTACCGGTCCCGTATATCTCTGCTTCGGATTTTATTCTCCCTCTTTTCTTTCAGTTTTTACGCTCTTTCACCTTTTTCCCTCCCTTTTTTTCTTCATTCCCGCCTTGCTCCGTTTTACGTCGTTCGCGAAGTTTTTGCGAACTCTTGTATCGCGTATGTAGGTATGTACGTTGGGAATTTTTACCGTTGGTTCGTGTAATTCGTGAAACGTGGTTGAAATTCACTTTTTTTTTTTGCCTACTTTGTTCTTTACGATGATATATCGGGGTTGGGAATTATAAGATTACGGGGTTACCCTCTTTAAAATCGATTATTACTGATATTTAAATAAATATAATGTGATTTTGTTAATATTAGAAATTAGGAAGTTCGTGTCTAGTTCACTCATACCGTATTTTTATTCTGTGATCAAATTGTTAGTGTGAATAATTTTTTTAATAGCAATAATTGTATTAAGCTTCTAACACCAATGAATGCAAAAGTACCAGCAATAATGCCCATGGTTTACTTTATGTACAGTTCGAAAGAAAAATCAGGTAGACGTATAACATAAAAGTCAAAGTCTCCTCCAGTTTCCTCAAGTATTTTTACCGCCTTCTCATCATCGATTAATCGATTCCGATCGAAGTTAACGAGCAAGCTCGACGATTAAATTTCTTGGTCGGTTGAGAAACTTTTAATTTCTTTACGATGTCTTTAACGATGTTCCAATTAATAACCCTTACTGCTCGATTCGCGTCATTGTTTAGCACACTTATTACACACTTCGTTAGTTTTTTTTTCTTCAACTTTTCATTCATTTTTTCGACATGAGAAAAAAACCATGCCGCGAATATCCGGTCTCGCTATTCCAGAACTAAAGCATATTATGAGGGTGTAGCACGAAAAACGATGGCGTAAAGGTGGAGAACGAAGGTAAAGGAGTCAGGAAAGGGGTGGAGGTACGAGGGGTTTACGCAGAGCGCTCTACGTGCAACCTGCATTTTATTAGAATAGTTGGTCCCAAGTTTTTTAATAGAAGCGAGCTTACGCGTTTTGCCCTTCAGACCCTATTATTGCGAACCTAGTTCAAGGTTTTTTTTTTTGTTTCTTTCTTTCCCATCTTTCCCTTCTTTTTTTTACGACGAGACACGTATGCAAGGAAAAAACTAGCTGTCATAACTGCTGCTTTTGAGATTTTCGTTATACGCTTGAATAACGAAGAAAGATATGGAAAAAGAGAGAGAAAGAGATGAAAACAGGCGATTTGGATCGCTCGAACCCGTGACAAAAACTACGAGTTATGTCGGATCGTAAGAGAGGGAGAGAAAAAATGCAAAAGGGAAAGAACAGAGACCCGGTGGAATAAAACTCCGCGAAGCAGAAATGGTGGAAATGAATGAAAAAGAGGAACGGCGAAACGAACGGAAGAGTTTCGCGATGAAACGGTTAATCTTGTGAGATAGAAGATTGAAAAGATCGCGGAACAATTTTTGCAGTCGTGTACTGAGTGAATCGATAATTAAATATAGTGTTCGAGAGCTTTCACAGTGGATAACAAGCTTGTATCATATTTAAATAGACGGATAATATCTTAAATAATAAATATTTAAAAAAAAATTATCAATAAAATCGTCTTTAAGAATAAAATAATCAAATAGTTAAAAATTGATTAAACATCAAAAAAATTTTACAAATACCTACAACAACTAAAAACATTTTTTCATAACGAAACATAACCACGTTCACAATCATGAACTCCATTCGTTGGAGATGGGGTACCTTCAACATATACCGGGTGGATTTTAATTAACGACCTCGTTGCGTACCGCATCCCCTCGTGCATCGTCGTAACTCACATTCATCCACGCACGATAGCAACGCTGCTATGTAAAGCTCCATACGCATTCGTTCGTTCGTTCGTTGAACGATAGTGGCCTATAAAGCCCAACGGGGATTACACGTGCAGACGCGCGTAAACCCGAGACCGAACACGTTTGCTCGGAGTCATTTCGATGGCTGAAAATGTGCGGATCAGGGAACAAGCTGTCTGATGTGTACGAACTCTGTACGAACAGGATACAGCTTAATACGTGAGACCATGCTACATGCATGGAGTCAGAATTTAAAGAAGTGCAAAGAGTTAACACGACCTTGGATTCTATATTTCAAATTGCAATAAAGTTATAGCTATGCATTTGTGTTTCTGGTATAAAAATAAAAAAAAAAACTTTTATTAAGAACTACAATTATAATTTGGTACCTAGTACTAGGCTAACATATCAATATATATCTTAACTTTTTTTGTTATTTTTAACACAGTTTTATACTTTTTTTTATCATTAAATATTTTTAGCTAAATGCATATGAGCTATAACTTATTGTAACTTATTAGCAAAAATATCATCCAAGATCTTCAGCGGTGCGACGTTTACGGTGATCCGTAGAAACTTAGATCACACGTTCTGTATCTAATCAACAGGCTGCACTCGGTCGACTCGACCGGCTGTTCTCCTTCCGTTGTTAAAGATACATTCGCACCGAGCCCTCCACTAGCAGTCCAACATGCCAGGATTTTATTCGTTAGTAGCGATCCCGATCTTCGCGTGTGCCCCAGTCCTATTGTTGAGAAGGACACGGTCAGAGCAAACGAGAATGTAAGTCTTTGACCGGTCAAGAAACACAGGGATCGACGATACTGTGCATAAATGCCAAACTCGGCGTATGACACGTGCGATACGCTGTTGTTGCTCTCGGCACTGTCCGAGAGAATGCGTTCTCGGCTTGAGAAGAAGCTGGCTGACATGCTCCCCGATAGTAATGCTCGCAGCGAGACAGTGGGGAATATATCAACATCGAACGAGTTGTTTCGTTGGGTCGTCATTTTGATAGAAGAGATCATCGCCACTCAATTACTTTTATATGTCGCGAAAGATCTTTCGAATTTATTCTACTGGAGAATCGAGTTTATTTCTTATACTATATAAACGAACGCGAAAGATTTTTCGTATCGTGCGTGGAACTTTTTCCACTGGACGATCGCAGGCGTTCCTCTTGTCAGACGAATATGTTCTTCCTTAATACTCTCCCTACGTTCGCGAAAGATTTTTTCGAACCGCGTTAGGATTCTGAAATTCGTTGTACTGGACAGACGCGAGCGTTTCTCTCGTCGCGTGTCGCACGAATTTGTTCTTTCTTACTATACAAACGAACGCGAAAGATTTTTCGTATCGTGTCGTGGAACTTTTTCCACTGGACGATCGCAGGTGTTCCTCTCGTCAGCCGAATAGGTTTTTTCTTACTATATAAACGATCGCGAAATCTTACGTACTTCTACTCCCAATTATTTTTTTTTACCCTATTTTTTCTAGAGGAAAAACCAAGAGTAAAAATTACTATCTACGACGGCGCTGGTAGGATTCGAACTCGCGATCTACGGCGCATGAACCGGACACGTTATCGACTGAGCTACTTACCTCATCTTCCATCGCGCGTTAACGATTTATATAAGTTGCATTTATATTTCGATGATCATCAAAAAGATTTTATTTTTAATAATATGCTCTTACGATACTTTATTAATTTGTTGTAGTATATTATGCTTATGTTTATTAAATAATGAGAGTAATAGTTATACTGTATTTAATGTCACAATATTATGCAATTGCAATATAGCTCGTCATAATTACCGAAATCACCGAAACGTGATCAGCTTATATTACTGCTGCTACTAGTGGTCCAATTGAATTTTTTTTTTGTATATAACATGGTTCAAAGGAAGCTTGAATATATTATAGTAAATTTTTTGTTAACAAATATTTTTAGTCACCTTCAATCTCGCATAGACAAATCTAATATCATCATCTAAAAACTCTTTTTGAACCATGTTATATCGAACCAAAAAAATGTTAATCAGATCAAATATACAATAATTAAATGAATCGTCGAATAGGTACATTAATCGCAGAAAATCTGAGACGTTCTCGTATAGAATTGGAAGAAAAATCTCGGAGTACGAGCCGTCGCGTGTACGGCGTCATTTCACGGGGCAACGCGCTCACGTAATAAAAAGGTCAAAAAGCATTCGGCTATGTTCCGCCGCGAGGAAGGTGTTATATTCCGGTAGCCGGCAGCGGTGCATGTCGAGTTAATTGATTCCGAACGACGACGACGACGACGACTACGGCGACGACGACGATGGCGCCGCACCGACGACGACGTGCACATGTCACGTCGACATTAAGCATTGCCGTGGATCCGCTTCGTGGACCACACGTCGATAGTCACGTGCGCTTGTACGTACGCCTGCAACCTATTTGCCGATATCGTACCACCGTCGGTGGCTGCTGTTCGAAAAATTTGTTATAATTGATCCTACGTGTTCGATGCAATCTCCTTTCGCGTGTTAGCACGACAAGAAAAAATTTTACTGCCTGGTTTTTTTTTTTTGTACAGCTTTGTAACATGATTGAGGCTACGTGGGAGGTTGATGCCGTATTGTTTCGGTTCAGTGATGAAGCGGTTTAATCGTTCATGGTAGAAATAATTTTGTAATTGTTTTGTTATTTTGAAAAGTATGAAAGGAAGGTAGTACTACTCGTAAAATTAACAATTTTATGGGAGATATAATCAGTAGAGTGAGAACTCAAAAGAGATAATAACCACTGTGACAAGTTTCTGTTAAGAATCTTATAAGTGAGCCTAGTGTAAAACTTTAGTTGAAGAACACAGTTTCCGCGATCTGAACATTCCGAAACCCTGCTATGACATGATACGTCTAAAAATACTGTCTGAAAATGACGGGAAACTTTATATAATATAAAATTTTGCGAAAAATTAACACATGTACCTTGCGTTTGAAATATCTACTATACTCGCAGCAGCAGATGTTTCTAAAAAGAATTTTATTAAATAAAGTTTCGTTCCGTAATACGGGTTTTCGTGCAGTACAAGATTCACCTTTATATCCACTAATAAAAATTATACTCGAACGAGATCCACCAGACCGTTCTATCTACAATTTCGAAATAAAATACCGACGTTGTTACACGATTTACGAGCCAACGACGATATTGCAAGTGATATAAATCGCGACATAAAGGAAGAAAATGAAGGATCGCGAACATTCCGACAATTATACCGTTCTTGAACACTCGGCCATGAAAGAAAGGAGTACGGTGAAGAAGATGAGGGAAGAAGAACGGGGATGAGACACTAAGGGTGCCTTCCCGCGTGTCAGTGAAAGAGTCTCGCGCCTGACGAATGACATCGACTCGTCGCGTGAACCTGACTCGAAGTGTTCCTGGACGACGAACGTAACGCCATTCATTGCGTGCTTAATTAACGCAAGAGAGTAGTATGGAAAGAGAGAGATGGAGGGGTAGAGTTCAACTCGAGTTCTTCGACTCTACGCACAAGCTTTCTCTCTCTCTCTACGGTGCACACCATTCGAGCCCTTCCTACCATTGTAAGCACGCCTTGCGAAATCCTTTTGCGAAATCGCGAGCCGGGAATTTAATTAACCTGTTCTGCATTTGATAGCTTTGCAAAAACTTCCGGTCGGTGTCTTTTGTGAAACGGTCGTAATTAATGTACGAAAGAGGCGAAGAGCATGATGGATGGTAACGAGAAGGAAAGAGCGAGAGAGAGAATAAAGAGTCGCGGTAAACCGGGCTCTTTAACAATAAGAGCAAACGAGAGAGAGAGGGGAGGAAATTTCAAAGTACTTCGAAGGAGAGACGTTACCCGGATCGCAGAGGCGTGCCAAAAGCGATTTCGAATTCCGAGATTACCGCCATAATTCTTGACGTTTAACTTCGGTGGGAATGATTCCGAGGGCGATACTTGTCTGAATGTGTATGCATTCGTGTTTGTATATTTTACTGACTACCCGGAAGAGACGGAATACTTGGATTCCTTTTAGTCATCGTCATCTTTTAAATCGCGAAAGAATGGACAGGTTTCTCGATATTCCGAATGGAGGGAACGACAAGGGCGTAGGCATGCATTTCGATACGACCACTCGTCTAGAGTTTTACGTTCGCGTAGGATTTCGTGCGGGGCTTTGGACGACGACGGATTAGACGAATGTAATAAAATTTATGAAATCGGATAGGATTTGCTTTGTCGTCGCGGATATGTAGGTATGTATATATGGATTTGAAAGTGTCAACGTTATTTAGCACGACGCGTTAAGGTTTACTTTTATTTTTTTTTTGTATGATCAGTCAAGTGATGGTTTAACCCCGATTAGACGACTGTTTCCTAGACGTGCGGCTAAAATAAGAAAATAAATACCAAGTAGTGGTATTCCGTAGTTGTGTAAATAGGTTACTTTATGGTCAATGTGATTTTTTTGAAAAAAATGATAATAAAGAATAAAATTGTATTTCGTATTCCATTTCTATCAGAGACCTATAAATAACATATCAACAAAACAAAAGTGACTGAAAACCATAAAAATTGGATTTTCTTTTAAAAGGTATGCCCCCAACATCAATCAAAGTCTCTTTAAATTTTTCTTCACTATAATCCCGTTAGAGCTTTCGTATCGTAAAGGTTGAACCCAAAGAAAATGTTAAAAGGACGCAGACTGAGGTCGTTGAAGGCTCACCAAAGCAAGAAATTGAAGAGGGAGAGAGAGAGTAAGAAGAAGATGGCGTAGATCATAGAGCCACGCGAGCGGAACACGGCAAAGCAATTTCTGTTACAAGCGCGCTTTCTCGTTTCCGCGAAGAGAATCTTCAGAGTTAGTCGAAGGAATTTACATGCACATTTACGCGCGCGCGAGCGCAATAGTTCGGGTAGAAGAAGGACGGAAAGTTTTGTGAATGGCCGAGCCAAGCCTCTCTTTCTCTCGATCTTTCACTCTTCCATCTATATAATTCTATATGAGCGCGAGCTTATCAACGCTTTCCATGAAAGCTGAGCCCATGTACGCGTACACGGTATCGATTTCGCCGTCGTTAATGATAATTAAGGCCTGGTGCAACGAGATTTCGCTAATGGAAGATAACCTACGGGAATAACGCAAGTAGGAACAGGTAAATGCGTAATTGGTATTCTATTATTTTTTATACAAAATCCTTTTTCAGTATTCAGGATAAGATTATTCCGAATTTTTCAAATATTTTTCGAGAATTCGTGAAACAATTTTCATGAAAAGAAATGTCATACCTATAACTACTTCCGTATTTTAATATGTACAGCTTAACTTTGTTATCGTCAAGGGTGATTCGTGCGTGGGTACCAATAAAATACAGTGTTTCCAATTTTAAATATATTTATTTATATTTCCTTATAATATATTACACTACAATACAATTCTTTTATTACATATAGAAAATAATAAACCATCTTGTAGTACTTTATAGAGAAAACTTGCAGCATCCGCACATTTTCGAGACGCGAGCCGCCATGGTTATCGTAGAACATATATCGTGCTAGTTTAAAGCAAAAACGAGAGTGAATGAGAGAGAGAGAAAAGGAGAGAAACTACTCCGTTGATAATTCACAAATCCTCGAGGGCGGCCAATGGCAGTCGATTATTCTCTCTCGCTGGTTGGTTATCGCGTGAGCCGTAGGCGCCAGCCTGCTCGAACTTGCTTTTCCGCGTCTGCTTATCGCTTTTATTAATATCGTCCATCGAGCGTGAACAATAGCACGAGCTAGTCTCGCTTTTCTCGGCCTAATGCCCTGGCTCGAACTCTATCGCCGTTACGTAGAGTCATACGTATACACGCATACTCACGCTTTTCGATGCGATGATGAATGCAAAGGCCGTTTATCGTCGCAACGTTATAAATTACGGCGATACAAATTAATAACTGCTCGGGAGGGCGATCGAGCGTATTTTTCTTCCGGGTTATGGCGTACCATCGATGAATAATGAATGGGAGAACGCTGATGATCGTCATTAGGAGTTATCTCGATTAACACGCGAAATCGAAATGACGAAAAACAAGAATGAGGACTGAGTTTAGAGAGTAGGTATTCTGTTTTTTTTTTTTTTTGTAATTATGTTTAGAGCTATATCTATTATTTTATATTTACGTTAGAGAATTATATTTTTCGTTACGTACGAAAATGAAGAAGTATATCTGTTTTATATTGTAAATTAATCTACTTCTGATTTTTCGTTCGCCCAAAGCTCGTCCCGTACATTTTTATGTCGTAAACTGTACCATCTGTTGTGTATACGAGATGAAAGTACCGAGTGAACCAATAATTAGAGATGATTATTCTCGAAAAACATACTTCCCGATAAAAGTCAATGGTCATTTGTAATGCATATACATGTATAATCGCATTACGAGTCATTAGATATTTGCGAGATAATCCGTGCATGGAAATTGTTGGAAAAAAGCAAAACAGAATCAATAACTTAATAACCTACCGAATATGGCGTTCTGCCCGGTGACGCGGATGTTGTTTTTAATTTTATTTAATTACGAAACGTCCGAGTAGATGCACCATACACGTATTCCTACCGAATTTATTTTGTGTTTATTAAAAACATTATTCTTTTTCAAAACATTATATCGTAATATGGAACGAGAGTAATAATATTCACTGAATTTGATTAGTAAGAAATTAAATGGAAAAATTTGCTTGCTTTACCAAAATATTTGAATTAGCGTTAAAATTTAATCAATAACCATTAAGTAGCAATAGCGATTAAGAATTCAATTTTATACGAATGAATATATTATGTGTTTTTTAATTGACTATTTTCAAAAATGCAACCAGGTATATTATACATTTCATCGTAAATTTAATTAGAAAATACATAATTGAATAGTAGACTCCGATAAATTAGTTTACCTAGCCGATAACAGATTCCTCTTTCATTCGGCAATTCGTACAACGAATTATAGAAAAGATCGACAGTGTCGACGGTATTTATTATTAAATCGCAAATTTAAAGATCGATTGGAACTTATCAACTTTTCCAAACGAATTCCGTATATCAATGCGACAGACGCATTCTGAAGTGTCCCTTCGAAATACATACATACATACAATATACACTGATGCGATTGGAGAATTCGCAGGACGTGCTTCTCGCGCGAGAAGATATTCAATGCATATGGATTTCTCGGGTGGATTTCTATGTGCATCTCTTCTCGGTAAGGCCAACGACTCTTTCTTCTCTTCCTTCCTCTCTGTCCCTTTTCTGTCTCACTCCTCCTATTTATCCCTTTTCGTGCTCTTCGATTCTTTTCCTTCCTCGTCTTCTTCTTTTTCCATGTCTTCCGAGTATTCCAAGGCAGAGAAAAGGGAGAAAAAAGATGGAGACGGAGAGTAGACAAGAAGAAAAGCGTCGTTCCCCCTCGTCGTCGTCATCGTTGATCCAGGACAATATGGTCAGAAAGGAATTCTTAAGGAGCAGGCGGGGAATAATAATACCGGGAAGAGTAGTAGAGACTTCGTTTAGACACACTTGCCTTAAACGAGATTCAACGAGGAGACCTCTCTCGTAGCCCATTGCGAGAGGATTGCTGATTGCTCTCTTCGTCTCTTTAATTTACCATGAATCGCTCGCGGCGACTGTGAGCGAGTTTGGATCGAAGAGCGCGCGAGAGAGACTGAATGGACTCTACTACGATCTTCTTTTCGCTTCTATCGTTCTCCCGTTCAACGATCCTTTACGAGATCGGAGGCGTGTGCTTTTCCTGGAAAACGATCATCTACGTTAAGTCCGTTATATGTAATTATTTTCAATGGAAAGATTAGAAGGCTTTATTGATAATAAAATCAATAAAAAGATCAACTTGCTCGAGGGGGAAAAAAAATGTTATAGACATTCATTTTTTTCAATTAAATAATCTCTTTCCATTAAATTTTTACACGGTTAACCCCTTGCTGTACTATTTATCTAGGTAAAATCTCGGTCAAAATGATCTAAGGAGACATCTACAAAATAATACAATTTTTAAAACTATATTTCATGCATAAACAATACTTTAATGGAAAGTACAGTCTTAAGGGAGTTAAGTACAAAAAGCGATGAGCGGTATGTCTTGTATTTAATCAAAAAGATTCGAAAAAAAAAATTATCAATTTAATAATTTCTCCCAACTCCGATCATCGAGTTTATCTTAAAGACCATGGTTATAGTTGATCGAAACAACAGAGGATTTAGTTTCAGTAATCCTTCCGATATTTCAGGCAACACATAAACACCATCCAAGCGTAATGACGAATTCGATGCTTCATTACGTCCGATCATTCCGCTCATCCGTTTATTAATAATCGCTCGCGGTGATCCGAAACATCGAGACCACCATTAAACCATTTTCTCGTTCAACGAATAATGAAGAAACACGACGCATCAATCGTCGCGTACGCATCGAATTTGACAAATTACTATGTCTCTCATTCTCCTATAACGCGTCCGTTCTTCCCGAGAACAGATGGACGGTTTACCGATTTTTGTATCATTATGAGTGTATGCACTACGCATATCGCGTGACCTAGCGGATTCATTCACCACGATATCACACTTTCCTATTCCTTTTTCTCTCGTTCGTTGGTCATTCCTGATAATCCTTAGAAAAAATGAAAAGAATTCCTGGAAAACAGATTCGCGCGAATCTCGTTGAACGTTCGTTTCCTCGTCTTTGTTTCAATTAAAATTCACCAATCAATTTCCCAGTAAAGTCCCACAAAAGCCGCACGGATAGACGATTAAATATTAAAGACGATAGACCATCGATGTTACCACGATAGACCATAATCTACTCACGGTAGATCACGGCCATTGAACTGACTAATAGGAAGTCCCTTTCGCGGTAATTCGATTCGCTCGCGTTAGTTCGAAAACTATAAATCAAGTGACACGAACTGGCGCACGAGAGAAAATCAAAGACGTCCTATAGAAACGTATTAAGCTTGACACTCGAAGAAATAAATTTAAAGTTTCCTTTTGCTATGCGTAGTCGTAGAAATTGGTTGTAAAATCTAAAGCGAGGCGTTTAGACATTCCACAGAAACTGGGATCGGTAGAGAAGGAAAAAGAGGTGGGAGGGAGGAATGAACGAGTAGTTTGAAGAAACTATTTGGACGTCGGCGGCATGACGAAGACGTCCAACGGTGCGCGCGAGAACCGTGGCCGTCGTCGGTAGAGATGTCCATTTACATAACGAGATTATTTCATTTTCCCTGCGAATGGAGCCGTAACCCCTTATGTAAATGCGAGACACGTGAAAGGCGTGCGATCGGAGTGGTTTCTATACGAGAGTACCCTCTCTCTCTCTCGAGTATATCTCGTGAGCTCAATGTGCACACGCCCCTCTTTTATATTAATCCATAACGTGCAACTTATGCGCGAACAATCGGTGCAACGAAAAATCGTCGACAAGGATGCCTTCTATTCGTTCCTTCTTCTTTCTTTTTTTTTTTTATCCCTCGGGCCATAATTCATAACAATAGAGGATGGGTTCAATTAATCACGGTACGTCAAACTCGATCGAAAAGTTTTCCATGTGGTCGATAAGTGTACTTTCGAGGGCCGGTAATTAACCGTGAAAAATAGTAATTCGAGATTTCGACAAAAAGAACGTATAAGCGATTCAATCTTTCCCCTCATCTCTTTTCCGAGGGACTGGGAGGCTGGTCGTTCGATAAATGGAAACAGGAAAATGACTTTCTTGAAATTTTCATTCTGACGTGATTAATTTAAATTGGCTCGGGCGGCAGCGGCAAGGACGCGACGTGATTGAATTTTAAATTTACCCGTTTATTATTACCCGCCATTATAGGGTATATCGCAGTAGCCGCGTACCGTACGGAGCGTGCTTTAAGTATATATTTCTCGAAAAATCGATACTTATCCTTTGTTTGATGGTAAATACGCCTTGTACATATGTATATGTAGATAAGCTACACATGTTTGCGTCACTAACAATTAATATAATGGTAATTAGATGCTGGACAAACAATAGCTATCAGTCATAATAACTGTATCGCTAGAAACGTATATGATGAGGGGGGTTGGGAGGGATAGAGGGAGAGAGACGGAGAGAATTCCATGCTACTAATTAGCCGTATAATTGAAGAAGCCATTAATCGAATAATGGAGCCAATTGCTAGATGTACCGCTGAGTACTCAATTATGCGCATCCGTCCAACTATTAGCCGCAAATTTATCCCTACAACAAATTAGCAACGCTAAACAATGGTCAAACTCTGACTAGACGACGCAACTTTGTATTTCGGTAAATGTTTATTGGATACTCTTAATATTGCCCAAGTATATTTTATTATGTACTTTGGTGTATAAAATTTGTGCTCCATAAATCAGTGACTTCTCTCTTGATTTGTTGCAGGAGTTTAAAGTACAAACGAGCATAATATCGAACGAAGTTTTTCTTTAATAAATATTATACGCTCGTACAAATAAAAATAATAAGATGTCCACTTTATAATTTCCAAGTTTATTAAATTATAAGCACATACTTTATTTATAGAAAAAAAAAAATCAGTTAATTTCATCCTTCAACAACATTTCCAGTTAAGTAGAAAATTCTATCTACCTCTGCTTCCATTAAATAGAATATTTTCGAGTCCAGTCAACGTCATACATCCGTTAATACAGAAATTGAAAATAACGCTGCTCAAAGGAACGAGAGGTAGAAAAAAAAAAGGAAGAATTGGAGGAAAAACGTTTCAAGTCTAGTCTACTACGCGCGATTTAACTCCCCCTCCCGGAAACGATGCGACTCGCATCGAGATCGGTCGTTCGAGCGAAACGTCAAAAGTTATCCGAAAGTGGGCCAACTGGCTGCAGGAGCTTTAGCGGAAAAGCGACCGGTAATCGCGTGTAAGCCTCCATTTTTATCCTCGTCCGTCAGGATCCACGTTGACGCCCGTCCGATCCTCGTACGCGATGAAAGAGATTCGTGTATCGTTGCACACAAAGGGCTCGCTATGTAGTAAAGAAATAAAGTAGGGACAGAGAAGGGAAATATAAAAAAAAAGAGAGAGAATGGAAGATAGTCCTACTCAGAGAAGCATCAGGTCCAAGTAGGCACGATGCTTTGTTCGGCTTGTTAAATTATTAATACGAGCCCTTACTCGTGAAAGCATATGTACGTATGAGAACGAAACTTTGCTACTTCTATTTCTTGCATGCATATATCAATGTATGTATGTGTGTAAATGTATATGTTGGTGCAGGTATATACCTATATATCGACCGGTGAGAACAAGTCGGACATTGGGCGTGACATAAATACGTAATGTAATGCGTACCTACTCATGAAATATGAAGCCGAATTTGCGGGAGCAACGAGAACGAAAAAGCAGACGAGAAAGAGGGATGAATTTATTTTTAAGGGTGCGGTACGATGGAAAATATGTTAGCTCTGGCGAGTGAACAATGAAAGTAAGAAATCATGCTTTATAATATGTGTATTTTTAAATGACAATTTAGAATTCTTGATAATTACTAATTATAGTAAAAAAGATACAATTATAATAAAATAGACGCGTGAGAAATGTTACGTTGCTTGTAACAAGTACAACGAGATCGTTGTAACAAAATTATGATAAAACAGAATGTAATTAACTGGAATAGCTACAGAACGCGTACGACAATACCCTGCCTAAATTACATACCGTAAGAAAAATAACATGACATTTATAACCTTTTTGAATGAAATCTTTTACGAGAATCTTTTACAAGAATTCTGAAACATACTTTATTAGAATATTCAACGACTAAGCAAATAAATCGGGCAGACGTCTCGAACATTAACGTACATTTCCATGATATCTCTTCATATTTGATTTTTCGAGCGTGATAATACCGGCTCACGTACGCATGACAAGCACTGTCATCGTATCCGATATTAACTTGGAGCTTTGGAAATCTAGACGGTGGCCTCTCCCTTCATCTTCTTCTTCTCCTTCTCGCGAAAAAAGGGTTGGCTGGGATTTATTGGCTGGCAGGTAGTAGGACGATGTGACGACATAACTCGATAAGGGTCTTTGGCACGAGCGGCGGGGGGTGAGGGGATAGAAAGAAGCTTCAACTTCTTTTTCTTCTTCTTTCACCTCTTTTTCTTCTACTCATCCTTCGTCTCTCTTTTTCTCAAGAACCGTGGTCGCATCGTGGCAGATCGGATGATGCGGATGAGTGCCGAGTACGGTACAATACGTCTCATGGCAGATGTGCGTAGTCCTCAATGGAATTGTACTACGTACTGCTTTTTCCCTCTCTCTCTTTCTTCTTCATCGTTCTTCTCTCATCTTTTCACCATTCTTCGTATGTTATCCTCTTCTTCCTTCACCACCCTTTTATTCTCAGACTATCCTTCTACCCACTCCTTGATGCCGATAACTCTTCTAGATTCATTTCCTCCGATACTCGAGCTTCTTTTTATACTTCTTCCTCTGCTTCCTCCTACGATTCTAGCATCCATGCTTCGTAATACGATTTAACAGTGCTGTAATCGGATGGTACTGACTGCGTGTACGTGTATAGATGCTGATGCATGCAAAATACGGTATTATGTGATTATTGGAGTTCAATGTAGCGATATGTTTTCAGGAATACTCGAACTATCGTAGATATAGCGTTTCATTCTTTTGAGATATCAAAGCAGTAAATGCATTATAGAATTCAAAGCAAGATTTTATGTTATAAAAAAATAAAAAAATATCATGTAATGTAATCGCATGCCAAAAATCTCCCCTTTTCCATCTCTCTTCCTCTCATCTTATCCTTTCAACCTTTTCCGTATCTTTCGCAGCTGCTCTCTTTTCATTCCAAGAGCTATCTTCCATTCGGCGTAGCCAGATGCCAATAACTCTTCCACATTCATTTCCTCCTATATTCGACTCTATCTTTTTCTCCGTTTTCTCTACGTACCCATGCCCTGCCACGCTTTTCACTCACGCTACTAACGAATCTGTGTACGTACGATTTAACAAACTCCATTTCGTTGCCTTCGAATGGTGGCGACTTCAAAGACAACCGGCTGACTCTCTCTCCCTCTATCTATCTTTCTCTCTCCCGTAGCCCCGACCAAATACTTTCTTTGATGAATCCGTTTGGCAATTATCGCGGACGAGTTAAGCTCGCTCTTCCTACTCTCTTTTTTTCCCCCTATTTCCATCTCCCTCCTTCTCTCTTCCTCTCTACCCAATAAGCTGTTATGGAATTTCTAGCACGGGATCGTACCAAAGGATCTAATCCTTTTACCTTTCACCTCTCATAACCTTTCGATTCAATCGAGGATCGATTCGACAACGTTCTCGCGAGATTATTGGCATCACTGTGATATTTTATTCCTTTCTCGAACATCGTCTACCTGACATTTTGCGTTCTCGTTTGATCATATCGCTATGATCGAGTCCCACGGAATATAATTATACAAAAATATTTGCTTGCAAAGAATATACTCTTTCCTACTTGTTGTTTTTTAAATAATTTTATTTAACACACTTATAAATTTAACTCTTATTAATTATTTATTCTCATCCAGTAGTCCAAAAGACGATTTTATTCGCGTAAAAAATCGCAAGAAATTTAAATAAAAGATGTGCAGGTATTCGCTATAATACGACACACGTTATAACGATAAAGAAAAATATGGAAAAAAAGGTATGATCGAACGTGCAAGAAAACGTATCTAACAAATTCACCTCGATTTCTCGTTGCACAGAAAGAAAGAAGGAAAAAAGGAACGGGAGGCGGCGTTGAAACGGCGTCCCCCTTTTTCGTCGAGGCCACCCCTTCTGTATACGTCCTCGTGCTATTTCTCCGTTTGCCAGACCGGCCGAGTTATTACCAGCAATACGAGTGCATCAGAGTGATTCGGATATAATGGAAGCAACGGTGGTGATTTCAAAGCGCACGAGACACTCGAAACCGAGTGCTGGACAAGTGTCCGTGTGTGCCCATATTGAGAACAAACCTTTCATCGGGTAGTGCTCCAATTGGTAATACCGTCTGTCGTGTTGCTCAAAATGAGAGAAGGAATCGTTCTCTATGCGCAATGAAATCTTACTTTCCCTACGTTTACCTCTTCTCTTCATCGAGAAAAATATTTGCCGTTGCTGGTAATTGGAAACCTTCTATCCTACTATCTTTACCGAGCAGCAATTTTATTTGATAATATCTTTTACCTAAATTTCGAGAAATATTTCATTTTTAATTCTTTGTTCTCCCAACAAAAAAATTTAATAACAAGAAAAAAAGAGGAAATTTTTTAATAACATGTACTACATTTTCATATCTCCTTTCTCCCTTTAATCCAAAAGCGTACATATACCCAGCGTTTGTGCATCGTGCAGATTTTCATTCGCCGTGGCAACGTTTTAATGTCACGCACGTAAGTCGAGTCCTAAAAGGGAAAGAGAGAGAGAGAGGAAAAAGATGGAAAAAATATATATATATCGCCAGGACCATCGTCCAACAAGATTTATATTTCTATAACCGTATTCTCGCACGAGAACACACGCATGTGTCGACATTTTCACACGGACACGTTATTCTTGCCAAGGAATAATCTACGTTGGCTGCCAGTGAAGCGATGTATCTTCGAAATATTCTGTATATTAATCTTGCTTAACGATGCTATCATATTTCACACTCAACGTCGCGGATCCGTGCACCTGTAACCCGTTCAACTCGCGTTTTCGTATCGCTTAATTATGAATTACTGATCACGACGCGTTACGAGACCGTGAGCATTAATTGTTTAATCAGAAGTTATACCGATCTTGACGTAATCGATTTGGCCTCTACGAAGGCCATTGCCTTGCCAACGACAATTTTTATGTAGGATCATTGGTAGAGAATTAAATCACGCCTACTTTCTCTCTCTTTTATTCTCTTGTAAAAATGAATTCGAAGAAATCCACCTGTAGAATCTACCATCGCCATTCTTCTCGCGACTCGACGTGAAACGAGAATAATTTCGCGTGCGATTTCTGCTGGGATGAATAAAATTCCTGGAAAGAGAGAAAGAGAGATGGAGCGAACTGAAATGGTACGCAAGATGAACATAGGCGAGCACTAATTGTTTCATTATAAACCTTATGATGCTTTCTTTTTTCCACTTTGTTCGTTAAGAAATGTTTTTTAGAACACGATGTGGTTTACGTG
This sequence comes from Ancistrocerus nigricornis, assembly GCA_916049575.1. Taxonomy (NCBI): domain Eukaryota; kingdom Metazoa; phylum Arthropoda; class Insecta; order Hymenoptera; family Vespidae; genus Ancistrocerus; species Ancistrocerus nigricornis. Next base: position 11,474,661 of record OU696666.1, on the reverse strand, counting down.
GTTGGAGAATTTTCTTTTGAAACTACGTTTCAGTATTATTCTTTCTAGGGATGTTAATTTTAAACGTAATTGCAAATTATGTAGGATCTTTGGTGTATCGAAATATTTTTGTTCATTTTATTTTTGATGTCATACATTTGGGATATAAATGCACAACAATGTGATAAGTTTCTTGGAACATTAAAAAACTTATATAATTTCAAGTCTACTTTCTCTCTTTCATTAAACCACTCGGAAAAGAAGAGAAGCATTATTCGTGGTGATCGCGAAGGGTCACGAAAGAAAAAAAAAAAGATGGCCGCTTCGAGGACGATATAGTCTCTCTCTCTCGCTTTGTCGAAGTCGTCGTCGGCTGCTTTTCGTCCGATATTGGCTAACGCGCGACGTTCCGCAAGCGGGAGAATGTTTTTTTGTTTCGGCCACTCCTGTTTGCCCAAACTAGGTATCTGCGGTACTTTTCCGGCCGTGGATCCTTTGTAACTCGCAATGACCGCTTTTTTCATCCCTTTTGTGCACGCTAGTTTTCCATTGCCCGTATTTGCTTTCATTGTTTCTGCCGGACGCAGCAACGCCGGCTGCCGTTGCTGCTGCCGCTGCTGCTCCCCTGCATTTTCATTCCTTTGATCTGACAGCGTACGTATCTTCGTCCACGTGCCTCGATGTTAAAAAAAAAAAAGAAGAGAGAGAGAGAATACGAACGCCTCTCTCTCTCTCTTTTTTCTTTCGTTCCATGAAACCAACCTCTACGTATCGCGGAATTTTTTGGTGCCAGGTATATCGATCCGATGTTAAGCATGATTTCCTAGTATATCATCAAATCGATAATTCTTCTTTTCTTCTTGGATCAAATATTTCTGAACTGTTGGCTTCGAATGGAAGTGTATACACGTTGCAGCATATTCAATAAATTCATCTGTCAAATCGATTAACTCAACAAAAATTACTAGAGAAAATTGAACAAAATATAAAAAGATGTCAAAATTTACCAAAATGGATTTTATCTCTTTGACTTGTGAACGGCTTATGTAACGTGACGTCATAAGTCAAGGTAACGTGTCAAATATTCACGAACGTTCACGTAGTAGATATATGCATATGTGCGTTCATGTGTTAATACGAAAGAGAAGAGAGGACAAGAAAGAGAGATAGAGCAAATGCAGAGTCTAGTCCGGGGGGTCGTATACACATCCCACTCTCGAGTCTCCGCAGCTACTCGTCGGTGGTGTGACTGCACCCTCCGGTTGAACCACCCCTTTGCTAGGTGCACTTAACCGTAGAAGAGCTTGGGAACACACAGGACACCATCCACTTATGTCGTGGTTTCCCCATTGGCATCATACTAAACTAAGTGAACGAGAGAACGAGTATCGTCATTAAGCAATTCCGCTTGTAAGCGTGTTGGACGAACGAGGAAGGGACGTGCGATATCCGAGAAACTTCTCTCTCGATCTCACACGTGCACGGGTGCACGTACGTACGATCTCGAGTGCTTTTTGCTTTCAAGGAGAGACGAAATATCGCACCTCCGTCAGCGAGAATTTCGTTCGATCGATTTTTGGGACGGGGACGTTCGATTCGCTCGTAAAATAGTCAAAGTGGGTGGATACGTTACGGATTTTTTTTAATACCTTTGATTTTTTTATTTAATTAATAAATTAGGTTTTCTTTATAGCCTGTTGGACATTCCAGATCAGACTTCGATGCAGTTAATTAGGATATAAAATATTTTATTATTCAAATTTAGAAAAGTTTATTCAATTTTTATCTGTTAACCCGAAAAGTTGATGAATTCTTTCAATACCTAGACAAAACAAAATATAGGAAAGTTTTTGTTTGTCTTTTCTCTTTCCATTACTGTCAACATCTTCGAAGTATGAAAATTATCCTACATTTTCATTTATTTGAAACAAAACAAGCAAAAGCATCGAATTCTCTATTTCGAAACGAACAATGTCGATAAAACCGAAAATTTACTTCGGAAACACGTTAGTAAGTCTACTTAACCGATATCAAGTTAAAAGGAAAATAGGTACTCTCGAAAGCAGTAAACGTAATAATCGTTAGATCATAAAACGAGAGGCTCGATCTCCGAAAATCCGTAGGAAGGCCGACTCCGAGTTAGAACGACGCGAATTTTTGCTCTCGCGCGAGCTCCGAAACAATGCAATAATTGCAACGGGTAATTACCCGTTCGCAATGGCGAGTCGACATCCCTGAAAGCCGAGTTTTCCGCGTGGCTTCGTTTCCGCAATTTCCGAAAGGTCCATTCTCTCTCTCTCTCTTTCGCTATGAAACGAGCAGTCTCTCGCAAGTAGTAAGGGGTATCGCGGGCCGAGCTTGATTAAAGTTTAATGCGCCTTTACGATGCTGTAAAAAGGACGATCCAACTCGTCGGCGAGCCAAGAATCGTCGTCCCTTTCGTACAAGGCGGACTCCGCACGATGATGGACTCTTAACGACGCTACGAATTTCTACGATAGCACCGTTCGTAACATGGCCGAACGATTCTCGTGATCGTCGAATCGTTTCGTTCGTTCAAAAGAGAGAGAGAGAGAGACTAGAGTTAATCGAAAAGATTCGAGCCGAAGTTCTACCGTGATTCCCGCGAAATTATTCTCTCGGTTGGTTGATCGATCCTTTCGGTGCAAAGTTTTGTTACGTGGAGAACGTCTCGGGTGGGAAGAGGAAAATCGTTTTTATTATAAGTCGTGAGAAATTGTTGAAAGTTTGGTAGAGTAATAATTTAATGAAGCGGATTATGGTGTTATGGTAATAAAAAAAAAGAGTAAAGTTTAATTTGTGTATCAACGTGTTTTTATTTGTACAGGTGATACAATACGATTAGCTTTATAATATATTTAAAATTAAGTACAATTTTTGTTGTATTCTTCATGTTCCATATCACTCACACATTATTCATGACTTATGGTCCGTCGAGAATTTTCCTGGAAAAATGTGATAATTTTCACTTCCAAACATATAACTAACGCTCAATTTCCTATGGCAGTTAAAAAGTGCATCTCTGGGCACGATTTTAAAATTAAAAAGTGTAACATGTTAAGCTCGAAATCCAATGAAAACCTTTCTCAACGCGTCGATACATCGGTTCCCTGTCTCATCTTCGTTGATTGACATAATTAAATAGCGTATAAGCTTCGACAGCATATCGATCTTCTGGCACCTACAGTAGTCTCTCTGTCAAAAGCAAAATCCGACCTATGCCAAAATTTATTTCTATTCTCTTCGATGATCCGTGTTGGCGTTCATTATATCCCTCGAAGGATTCTACGCATCCCCGTAGGCGAGGGGCGCGAAATTAGTATACCTTGTTACGCGGTTACGTAGCCTGTTCGTTAAGCAATTTCTCATATAACCGCGAGATGCGCAGTTAGATGGGCGGATATTCAATATCGGTGAGCATTTCCGTAGAGGAGAAGAGTGCGAGAGAGAGAAGGTGAGATGGAGGAATGTGGGCGAGGGTCTAGACACTCGTATACATATACCTATGTATATGCACATATATGTTCCTGTATATATGTATATTTATATTTTGTTGTATACATGAATGGTACATCTACATGTACATACACATATTTGCTATAACCCATTACACGTTAAAAGCGAAAAATTAGTAAGTAATCAAATACGTGCTCCGCTGTATACAATTACGTTGAACACGCTATGAACGAACTTAATCAAGGGTATATATCGCAGCCACTACGGAATGCAGCGCGTAGAAAATCACAAGAACGATGCTCCTCGTCGCTTCCGCGAATTCTGACGCGAGAATCCCTTCGGGGAAGCACCGATCTTCGATACTCTCTCTCTCTCTTTTTTTCCTTTTGTTTTTTATTTTCACTTTTTTCTCTCCTTTTTTGGTTGTTATAGAGGTTGGATGCGATTCATTTCAAAGATAATGCGTCGCCGATCGATCGGAGACTCGCGAGGGGCCAAGTTCATTGCCTAAGGCGTCGAATGAGTTTGTTGTCTCTTCGGTTTTCGTACTACTCGTTGTTTTTTTTGCTTTTTGTTTCATTCCTATGGAATTTCACTCGTTCGGAAAGGTTCGAATAAATGAATTTATTGTTAATTGATTTTGCGGCATGGTTTCACTTTCTTTGCCATTTGATCGAATATATTCGGTTCACTGACTATCATGAATGGATTTTGATCTTTAGAAAATAATTTTATCGATTCGATGTTTATAAGAAAAGAACATAAGTATACCATCAGTTTTTTAATTGAATTTTTTAATTGAAAAAAGAATTTTTACGATACAAATTTAATAAACATTTTTAAAGCTTGATTCAATATCCGTACGTCAAAGTTATTACTTCCTAGTATCGCAAAAGGGTAAAATCATCGTCGGACGTTCAATGGAATCGTGAAAGACTTACGACGTGTGTTTTGAATGAACAGATAACAAAATGGACGCTTCTTAGAATAGGGTATTCAAATTTCCTGTTTGAATACACGAGAGTCGTATTATACGATGTTTCTCTTAAATAGACTTCTACGAAATGATGATAAAAATGCCGAATAGGGAAGAAATTTGTTGTGATGTCCAGTATAGAAAGTACCTATCTTATTTGATCCCACAATGACGGGCTTTGTACCGAGGGAACGGCATACACGGTAATAACAGCTAGACAGAAAATTTGCGACGAATCTCATCGCATTATTTCGAAGCTACAACGTATTATAGAAAAAAGTTAACAACGTCTGCCCTTTTCTTTACCCTCCTCTCTCCTCACTTCCCGAATCGATGCTCCCAAAGAAAGAATATTATTGGGAACGTATCTATTTGATAGAAACGCCTGAAAAGTTTTTTCCTCGCGCCATCGTTAAATATGTTTCCGGAGGGCCGATCTTAATAATACCAAGCGTCTCGAGAGTGACTACAAAGCAAAAACCACCCCATCGGGCGAAGGCCAGGAGCACTTTGACACCGACGTGTAAGACCGTCTCGTGCTGTCTCTCTCTCTCTCACGTTGGGATCCTCTCAACGTTGGTACCTTCTTTCTTCCTCCCACTTCCGTCGCTTTGCCTCTTCCGGTCCGTTTCACCGGACCCTCCTCGTTTCGTTTTCTTTACCCACTCTTTCCCCTTTTTCCTCTTTTCTTCATCTTTTTCTCTCTTTTCTTCCTCTACTCCTTCTTCCCACTTTCTTCTTCGACTGCTCCTTTACTCGTGCCACCATAACTACGAAGCTCTAACGAGGAAGGGCTTTACGGCGGCAGACAAGTAATTAGGAGACTCGTGCTCGTTGAAGGAAACAATCGGCCAGAGTCAACAGCGGCGTTGTAATAGCTAATTGTAAATCGTACCCTCCCCCACCTCTACTTTCAGTCCTAACCCCCTCTTACCACTACTCTTTCTCTCTCTACTTCTAATCGGAAAAAGGAACTGCTCGAACGTGATAATCGTCGCAAAACTCTTTATGCTTAACTCTGAATCCTTTTCAGGATCGATGTCAATCCTTTTTTTCTTGTCTCTTCAAGATGTTCCTTTTTGAAAATTATTAAAGAATGAGAACTTTATTCTTATATTCCTATCATCAAACTACATTTAATATAATTTCTATAGCCTCAAAATATGTTTGCAGTAAAATTCAGACCAATCTCTACAAACTATTTGAACTATACGAAACATTTGAAAGATTCAATCCAGAAGCTTGTTAACGTTATTACGTGATCCACGTGTTACAAATTTCTTAGAGTATTCCTCTCCTAGGTAATGTTGGTGGTTGAAAATTAATGTATCACCCCCAAGAGCGATTTTGAGAACCAGAGATACGATATACGCGTTTCGTGCATGGCGGCTGTCCGTCGCCGAAGGGGGAATACTCTGCGCATAGCCGCTCAAAATCGTAGATCGTTGACACGGTGTAGCTCGTATTACGCGTCTGCCTTTCGTTGGAAGAAGCGTACCTACTAATTAGCCGTACTGCGTCTGTGTCTCTCCTCGTTAAGCCGGAGGCGAGCGTGACGAAATAAAGAACGCAAGTCGAGTTTGAATTAAGCTCGAAGCTTCACGGAGAGAAACGACATCTCGAAGTCTACCTTCGAGGTATCTTTTATCGAGAAATTTTATCATATAACATCGAGGTTAAACATAACGACCGTTTGTTATACATCGATTAATCGAGGTAATCGTTTTCTTATTATATTCGATTGATTTGATACTCATAAATATATTTATTTAAACATTTTCGAATGTTTGTAGAGCAAATAGTATCTATGAATCCGGTTGTACAATAGATAATTTTCGCTGGAGCTTCGTGTTAAACTTTAAAGAGGATGATTTCGTTTGATTTTATATTGAAGGTATTTCGTGTTGAATATTAATTTATCCTTATGTTGAACTATTGCATAACCTAATTTTTGTTATATACCTATATTTTGTTTATTTCGAAAATTATATTTTTGAATAATTTTTAGAATTCGACGTACACATTACTGATTTCACAATAAATATTAGTTTTTAATATCTTTTTTAACCTTTTACAACTATTTAAAAAAATTTATGCGTTCTCAATGTCCTCACATTAATATGAAGCACAAATTTACGATAAAAGAAGGTAATTTCTCTTTCGATCGAATAATTAAATGGCAATATGCTCGAATATCGTCACTGGACCACAAAGCAAAATTAATCCTACCACATTCGGACGATGTGTTCAGTACTGAGTACATAATCGTGGGATAATGCGTACCGTGGTACGAGGGAGAGAGAGAGAGGAAATACATAGGACATCGCAAATTCAATTCAATCGAATCTTCATGCACGACAGAGCTTATCGTTGTTGGCTGCACCCAATAGAAGAAGGCCAAATATTATAATGTAACGGCAAGTGTAAACGACGTACGATAAATTTACAACGTAAATGTAACATTTCGTACAATATAATAATAATAATCAAACGTGACTAGATTTCATGAAATTGAAAAAGAATGTAAAGATTGTATTTTTTATTTGATTTTTCTAGACGGAGTGGCTGCCTTTGGTCCCAAGTGTAACGACAGAAGTGCAGAAAATGTTACAGTAAGTATATTACTTTAATAGTCAGTCTAATATTTTTTTACATGATCAAGTAAAACGTTGAATACAAAAATTATTAAACTATCGAAGGCCAACCATCCGATAATTCACTATGATCAAGTAAAGCTACTTCCCTTAAGTATTACTACCCCTTTAAGAGTAGTCAGTAAACGTTACTTAAATTGCTAAACAAGACCAGAAAATTAGCCTCACCCTTTCATTTCGCAATTACCCATAATATAAATCGCATTCTCTTATCCCCTAATAAGAACCGTACAAAGAAAATAAATAAAAAGTGAAGAAAAGTGTAGAGTAGAAATATAGCAGTAGGTGGACGTATTCGTGCTTGGGTAGTACGCACGCGCCAAAAAAACTTTTTTAATATACCACCTAATGATATATTATTAAGGATATTCTTTGAGCCATACATCACGGCGTCGTAGAATTTTCACGACGACGAGCGAGCAAGCAAGCAGCTCGGCCTTTTGCCCGGCGGAGCCGCCGACTTTAGCAGCCGCCTTTAATGTCGGCCCGTAGCGCATTATTCAGCTGGGCGATGTAAAGTAGAGGAACACGTGTAAAGGCCGGCTTTTAAAACGCCTAACCAAGACCTGCTCGTACCTTTCTCTCTCTTTTTCTGCTTTTGCCTGCGTTATACCTACACGCAGGTAAGTACCTACGAGTGAACAGTAACGCGAGTACCTAACGTATACGTGAGTATCCATCGCATATATCACGAGTTTAAGTACCGTGCATGGAATTTTCGACCTTGAGAATACTCCAACCACCGTGATTTCGGTACTGGCTGCCAAAGAGGGATAGAGAAAGAAACTTGGACGAGCGTGTTGCTTTTCTTGGTACTGGAAGAATTCATCTCTTCCTCGTTTTCTAAAGATCGATCGATGTCTTCCTTGAGTTCTCCATTATCGTCAGAAACGTGACTGTGAATTTTTATGTATTCTTAAAGTCGATCGTTAGTAGAAAGTAGAGCATGATAAAAAGGTTCATTGGATTTTTTTTTTTTTATAATACAGATGTTCATATAAAATCTAGAACATGGACAAACTTGTTTATTATCTATCAAACGCATATTTGGGATGGGTTGATGTATGATTGCAACGAACTTCAGTGAAATAATTGTCCCACCTTTCTCTTCATTTTTATTTCGTGCATCTCTAACGAGACACTCGAGCTCTGTGAAGATTTTCTGTTTTAGTAGATATGAAGTGTCCGTAAGCGACACAGCTGACACCGATTGCGTTAATATTTGTAACGCGCGAGTACGTATATGCTATTCATAAAGCGGACACCTGGTGTGACGTGCGCTTTACACCTATGACGTTCCAAATAAAAAAAAATGAATACAGTTTATTGCGAAATACAGAAGAATATTTGTGTACGTGTATAGCTGTATCGAATATTGTTAACCCGAAGGGTTTATTTTATATTGATCGTTTTAGCGAAAGATACGTAACGTGAATTTGCGACTCTTCACGAGTGAGACAATTTGGTATCGTTATCGATATTATTATTATTAGTTCAATAAGAAGATTAACATAGTTTACAATACCTAATGATTGACGCTCCAAGCAGAATCTATGATTTGCAAATTGACCTGATTTACAGTGATTGGAGAATGAAATGAATTATTCGAGAATTGTTTATTATAGGATAACAAGTCAAAAAATAACTCGAACGCGTAATCCATAATCTGCGGAACGCCGTTAATAGAATTTGTTTGCTTGAATCAATTTGACAGATTTAAAAAAATCATACACGTATTAATTTCAATATTTCGTACGCCAACGATCAAAAGTAAAATTGATTAACCATTGATTTAAATAAAAGCCAATTTAAGCAATATCAATACCATCCATATTAACGATATTAGTGCCAATCGATACTATGCGTGATAAATAATACCAACGTATGAATATTAATATGAAATTTGAACAGAAGAGAAAATATCTTTTCCCGTTATCCTTTCCCCATAAACAATATTATTCGAAGGATGATACCGAACGGATTTCACGAAGCTTCTACAAATAAGCAAGTTCAACCCATTTCTCGTCGCACGAGCGAAAACATGGAAAATTAACAACGAAGCAGGGTACCTTTTACGGAAGCAATATATTTTATAATAAAAACGCGATAGTCATATGGAAGTTCCTCGGAACGAAATTAAGCGTAGAAGTACCATATTGGCATGGAAAATGGTCGGGAAAAATCAAGACTCGCATTTTCACCTTCTACCAAATTCGTATCTCGAGTCGATTGCTCGAATTGCTTCGGAGAATATCTACTTGACCTCGTAAACCGAATCGGGCCTCCGGAATTTCCTTTAATCCTTTTACGAGTTCCGTTTGCGCGTTTCACGGAATGGAGAAAAAGGGAGGGGAGAGTGAGAGAGAAATGGTCGGAGCGAGCGTTTCGTCGAGACGCGAGAAGGTACAACGAGTTTCGGGGAATATTCTATTTAAATGCCTTTGACGGGAAAGTGGAGAGACGACGACGAGAAGACGAGACGACGCGTTTTGCTCCTTTTCGATTCAACCCACGATATGTTCGCTGATTTAACGACGTCCGTGGGAGCCATTGTGCGTGCTCGCTTCTTCTTCTTCTACTTCTTCGTCCTCAAATCCCCGATCGTTATTCATCGCGCATTCGAAAGAACGAGAAAGGACGGACAGACGGGCTTTTTAGATCCAAGGATAAAGACGGAACGATGAAAGAAGGTTTATGTATTTTTAATAAACATCCATTGTCACTCGCTTAATAAATTCTTGGCTTTGCCGAGACGAGTTCGGTACCTCATGGTTATGATTCAACGATACGTTCAAGGATCCTCGAATATTCCTTTACGATACTGTGTTTTTTTGTTAGCAAAACTTACAAAAAATGTGTTAAATATAAGATTCGTGTCAAATTTCTATCGATTACTCGTCTAGAGTACAGCTATTAACTTTAAGAAATACACCAAAGATGTCGACTTGAGTGTCACCATAATTTCCACCAACACTTCGAACCACTTTACTCGTAGAAAAAGAAACGAAAAGATTCACTCAAGTCCCATCATCTCAGAAAATATTTACGTCCTCGAGGAAAGTGTTTTCAGGTTCCATAGTCGATGACCGCGAAAGGAACGAGGGTGCTTCCAAGTACGGGATACGTTAATAACGAAAGAGAGAAAGAGAGAAAGGAAGAATATGAATAAATGAATCGTCGGTTTCGTAAGCCACAGGATAGATGTTGAGACGGGGTGGAAAGAGCTCGTGAGTCAGAGAAAGTGAGACAGAGATAGGAAAAAAGACAGAAAGAGTGCGTGTGATAGGAGAGAGAGAGAGAGGTAGTATGAAGCAATAGGCGAATAAAAGCTACGTCGAGCAGATGGCTGGTGTGGCCATTAGCTAATGGATCCCTAACACCAGTCCACAAGAGTCATCCGCCACGAGGTACAAACCAGGAGATGGTTACATCCACGGAACGCTGTTCCTACACCCTTTCACTACCTTCTACGTATGAGGAGGGGATAAAAGGGGGGGGAGATCGGGTTGTTTGGGCTATATAAAACCGGCAAAATCACGCGAGTAGCAATCGTGCTAAATCACAAACCGACTATGCCGCGTTTTTCCGTCCACAGCATCCGAACTCCACCCTCTCGCTCACTCGCTCGTTCACTCGCGCATACGCGTGTCCGCTTGTTTTCTCATTGCTCTTTTTGGTTAGGCACAGGTGTGCGTCGATGTACGATGTTCGATTTCAGATGATTTCCAATCACTTAACGCGACTCTCGTGTGGGGAAAGATAAAGAGAGGAAAAAAGAATGAAAAAGAGAAACGGGGGAAAGAGGAAGCTACTTAAGCAAGGAGAACCAATTCTCGCATGTGCTGGTTAAATGAGAGTTTATTTATCGTTAGCTATTAGGAGACCAGTACTTTATTGCGATTAATTTTTAGAATGCTCTTCGTGAGAGGAATATAACATTTTATGTAAGTGGTTCTTGACTTTTCGTATTTAATTGGTTTCTCAAGTGTTTTTGACAGTTTAGCAATGTAAAAAAAAACGTATGAGCAAGTATTTCTAGAATATTTATTAAAAAAAAAAAAAACAATAAGCGTTAATTCTGTTTATTGTATTTGATTTACATTAAAAATATACCTATATAAATATAAATTTTTGATTCCATCGAAATAAATGTTCTTATTAAACATACACATAATCGAGTTAGTATCAGTAAAATAGTATTATTACAGTTATGTACCGTTAATACTGATTAGTACCGATATTGCTCGACGAAGTTTACGAAACGAGAAGCCGTAGACTCGATCGAATCTACCGGATTACCGAGATAATACATTTTTGCAATCGCTTACCGCGGTAGTAATTAATGATGGTAGAAAATAATTAGTTTAATCCCCGCTTTACCCTAAGCACGCTTCCGCCATAGCTAAGAACTTAATACCCAAACGCAAATACTAATTGCATAAAACAAATTTACGTACTCTGGTATCGATGTAGATATCAACGTATACCAGATTACGTGTTTTGCTGGAGGTACATTAAAAGAGATTATGGAACGCTTAGATATACATAGAAACCCGAGTAGATTTTCCGTCCACGCGATGATAACGATTTAAAAGATATCGACCATCGTTGGAACGTAATACACGAGAATTTTTTTTCGCAAGCCGAGTACGTGCAGTTGGAAGCAATAATCGGTATTCTTTTTTTTATCCTTCTTATTGTCGGACAGGCTCGTTAACTGTTTTCCAACAATAAATTCTAAAACCCGTTAAAATTTAATGAACCGTGCTGAAAGCGTGGCAAGGATTACGGTCTCTCGCGAGAGAATAAAAAAGAAGAATAAGAGAGAGAGAGAGTAGAGGAAAAAAGGAAAGGAAAGAAAAGAAAAAGGAAGTTCGTTCGACTCTGGTACGACAATGGCAACACACGTGCACACCGTATACGAGTGCGCACGAGACCGGAAGGGGGTTCGCAGTAATTCTGGTATACCCCCAATTACCTAAAATAACTCGATGCAACCCCCAACTCCCTCCTTCTCTCTCTTTCCGTCTCTCTTGATTCGTCTCTCTATAATTAGCGCACCGATCGTGTCGAGTAGTCATCGATGCGTGACTTCGCTATCACTTTCCAATTTGTGCCGGTATAAACGGCTAGTAACGAGTGTCGTCGTTACGATCATCGACGAGCCGGAGAACATCGGGACGTGACGAGTGAACACGTTAATTGAACCTTTCGAATTCGACTTTGTAACCGCACCTCGATATGTCAGTTATTATCGAGCCTACGCCCTACGAACGAACAAATTTTGGCAGCTTTCGCGATGATTCGGTTAGACGAGAGAAACAAAAATGTATGCACGAGTACGTCTGGATTTTGGAGAAGAGAAATTGTTTTTCTTTTTTTTTGAAAATGATATGACAGTGAGTCCTTCTTTTATAAACTGGATCTAAATGTCAGGGAATCAAGAAGGTTTTATTTTTATTTACGATTGGAATAAAAACGCAGTTCTTTTTGTCTATAATAATTTTATTGATCATTCATTACAGTACTCTTCTTCGACGAGAGAGGGTATTTTACAAATTTTATTTTCATACAAAAATACAATTAAAAATAAAGATCTTCATAACATTTGAATCATCTTGCTTTCACAGATAAAATGTTGAAGAAAATTCGATACTCCTCCATACACTCGCGATAATACCCAACTTCATAGTAATCCTGTAAAAAAAAAAAAAACTGAGTGGCATTAACAATGGGTGACGAACCGTGAACTATAAGCAGAGTTTTACCGGTAAATCCCAACCTCTTACATCTCGTCGGAAGACTACACGGCTTCCCCCAAGAAATAAACGAAGGCATTACTCGAGACTTGTATACAAGAAGCTGAGGATTTTCTCTCTCTCTCGTTCTCTCTCGAGGAAAACATCGGAGACATTTCGAAGAAGTCGTGTCGTAGGAAATCACGCAAGCGAGCAAGCGAAGTTGAAAATCCTATGATGGACCGGTCTTAAGCGCGGAAAGGCGACTCGCTACAACGCGGTTACGAAAAGCCTCCGTCTGAAGTTCACGGAGGAAGGAAGGAAGGATGGTAGATAGGAAGGAAGGAAAGCAAAGTATAAAGAGGAAGTTACTAGAAAAGGGGGGATGGGAATGTTGTTTCGGAAGCGGTTGTTGTTTCGAAACGATACAGCCAAGGTTCGTCTACACCGAGAGGCGTCTTAACATTTGGAAGCGGCGCTAAATATTCAACGTGGCGAAAACGTAAGCAAGGAGCAGTAGGTATCCGCCTTTCACGCCAGTCAGGAATACAGCGCGATCCTTAATCCTGAGAAATCCCTTGCGTCTTGAAATTAAATCGCCAGGGAGAAGAGGAGCTCTCGAGGTAGTATCCCAACGGGCCTCATTTTCCGTGGTCGGTGCAACCGTCTCGTCGTTCGGTTTCGGGGAAAGAAAACTCAACCCCCCGTCCGGTAGTCTGCAAGGGTTTGGCCGGGTGAAAGTTTCGTGATAAAAAGTTGATGGAAACGACGAGTGATAAGCTAGCAAAGAGAAAGAGAGATGAAGAAACGGTGGGGCGCCTCTTTAATTACATTTTTATGCGACGTACCTAGTCCCTCTCTCCCTCCCCGTAACTCCGTGGATGAGTTCATATAAAAAGAAAAGAAAGAGGGAGAAAAGAGAAGCACCGAAGAAGTTGAATCAACGAAATTTGCTAGACCTAGACGGGGTTCGAGATTCTCTCGATCCACCATCGTGAAGTTTTCAAGATATCTACTCCAGGCTCGTAGCATCGAAGCTATTCTGAATAAATTAGCACGCGTTTCCCCGGCACACAATTGCCAGATTCTACGCCATTGTTTCCATTCGGGGTAAGATATGCGTGCACCCTCCTGTCGGTGGAGGTGCCTTTGAACCAGCCATTGTACCAGAACGTCCGGCAAACAAGACTTAGTCTCTCGCGGCACCTGCCTAATACCCAACTCGATAACCGATGTCTGAACGCTTGTACGTAGTACTTGGAACGGAAGTAGGAAGAGGTTTGACTATAGGGCTGTGTAATAAGTAATAACCAGAGTTTCCCTTTAATTTCTACCGTCTAGCTTCCTCCGCTAGGTCCTACGATCTTTTTCACTTCCCTTTTCTTCGTCCTTTTGCTTTCTCTCTCGACAACCATGGCACCAGGCATGCTCCAGACGCTTCCATTTATATGCTCCCGTACGTTTGTTTAGACCGCACGAGAGAACTCGTGATTGCTAGAAGTCTCTCTCTCTCTTCTCCGCTCATCGATGTAAAAAGCAGAGACTCTCGGCGCGACTTCTTGTCGCTTGGGCTTCTTTCTGCTCTCTCACTCTCCATCTTTTGCATTCAGCCAAGGCTTGGAATGGTAAATAAGAATGGGCCCACATCCTTCTTGCTCGGTATAACGTTCATTTTACCGAGGAATTCCAAGAATGGTGTTGAGAGAGACAGATGCTGGAAGGAGGATGGATATAGATAAATAGATGGTAAGAGAAAGGGGAAGAGAGAGAGAGAACACGGCGGCCCAAGACAGGGACATTGTTCAAATTGCGGAGAGTGGAGACATCGATCACCGTGCTGCTGGCGCAGCTGAGCCCTCGGGGACAGACGCGAGCGACCTAACCGTCCCTCTTCAACCAACGCCTCTTACTTCTCCTTCACCCTCTTCCATAGACCAGCACCTCCGTAGTAGCAACACCGGAGTCCTCCTACGCTCGGCTTCAGCGTTCACTGGAAACCTTACCACGTGGTACGTCCTTTCAATCGTCAACCCCTAAGCTGACTTCTCCTTCTCTTACTCTCTCTCTCCTCATCGTTCTCCGTATCGTTTGCAAAGTATACAGAGAGCAAGTCGATGGATCCGGTGTACCAAACCAGTCGATAATCCTGAGGAAGATCGATTGGGATGTGGGTAAAGTTTTTGGTAGATACATAACAATTTAGATTGCTTTAACTGCTTTCTGTTAAATGGTTTATGTTTGGTGTCTAATGATCACTTCCATTATCTTCTTCTCTTTACAATTTTATCCAACATTTATGTTTATACAATATCTATCTACAAATCCTTCTAACAAAAAGTAGTTTGGGAATCCTACTGGATGTACCAGGTAGTATATCTGAAAATCCTGAACTCCCGTTAGTCTAGAACTATCTAGTATAAATCCCTACACCGAGTAAGGTTTAACATAGAACCGACCGAGAACAAAACAGGAATAGAATAGGACATCGAGGTTTCTGGTCGACTATAACGCAAGGGGATTAAAAGTTCATCCTGACGATATCAAAGGTCCGAAGCCAGTTGACATTTGGCTCGCGATCAAATATCCATACTCGCGCTAGCGGTTTTCGACTGTTTTCGGGAAGAAAAACTTAACGAGGAAAAGAGAGACAGAAACCGAGGGACCGTCGACAGGGTTGGTCATCGAAGTGGATCGGGGGTTGGAGAATCGAGCGATCCTGCTCTCGGGCTCCGGCCAATAAAGCCGAAAATTTTTATTCGCCAACATCGCCGGATAATTTCTTGGCCGGTCGCCAGCCCGCCGTGACTCCCTCCACGCATCGTTTTCTGCCTTTTCATTTATTCTATGTGCACCATAGCGTGAATCCCGCGGTATTTATTAGACACGATTGTGCGTTCGAGTGTTTTATAGATTCGCCATTGCGGAAAAAACCAATGGGAGAGTCCATGGCGAACGGTATGGAAAATTGAATGCAATTTGTTTTGGGTTTTTTTTTTTACATAAGTTTGATGGAGTTTCGCGATAGACTATGGGTCGTTATTCGGGTCGTTATTGGCAAAAAATCCCATATCTTTTGACGATACATTATCCTCTTCGAGAGACAATAACGGGAAGTATATTGGAAATTACGGGGCGAGTTCTCTCTTGGGTAACAAAATGATACTTGGCCGAGTAATTTCCAGAAACATTAATTAGAGAAACCGCGGGACTGAGAGATACTTCATAAATTGAAATCGCTTATTCTAATCTCGACTTGTAACGATCTCTCTTTCTCTCTCTCTCTCCCTTTCCTTCTCATTATTAAAGTGGTATTTACGACAGAGGTGTTCAACCGCAAAGAGTATTACGAACCTGAACTATCCAGCGTAACATTATACCTAACGACTTCTCGAATTCGATTCCCATACGACGAAGCGCTTCTCCCACGGCTGATAAATTTCAAGAAATTAATATCGATAATTTAATTTACTCGGACATACAAACGCATCTTGAAATTATTAACCTAATTGTAACTATGATAAACACTTAGGAATCTCATCAAAATCATTTTTAATACGCATCAATCCTCACGAAAACTTTCGACATTGGAAAACACTGGGAACCCTAAGAAAAAAAGTTAAAAAAGAATTTCCTAACGCAATAACAAAGCAATTTCGAATACCACCACTACCTCCAACGAACATGGTAAGGTTTTAATAAATCGTATCGCGAGAAGCCCTCGCGAAAGTATCTTGAGAAGAGAGAAACACAAAAGTCTTGGCTTCGTTACGGACCCCTCAAAGTCGCACGAGAGTTTATAATTCGGAGGGCGTACCACCACCAGTAACACCCAATCTTCCTTCTCACCCCATTTCTGACGTTGTTCGGGAACAACGTTCGAGAAAAGAGAGTGGAATCCACGAAGCGTTGGCGGAAGATGACAGTGATAAGTCGAAATGAGAACGAGAATGCGAGAGAGAAAGATAGATAGAGAGACTCCCGAAGTAAATGAAGGAGAAGAAGGGAGGATATAAAATCGGATTTTCGAAGGCTCCCTTAATGTATACGATTTCCTCAGGCGAATTATGCCACCACGATCCAAGAAGGAAGGAGCCAAGCGTGGGAGAGAAGAGCTTGGATAGTAAGGGGGGGAGGAAGGCTGTAGGGGTTTGAGGATGAAGCAAGAGCAGCAACCGTGTGCCCCGGAGGCCGACCACATAACTTTGAGATTAATTAAATTTAAGCGCTGTTAAAAGGATTAATTAGTAGCAGCAACGGCGGCAGCAGCTACCGTCGGTGCCACGGAGGACACCGAATCGCGGGACAGAATTATGCACCGCGAGATGAAACTTCCCGTTCGCGGTGGTTTAAGATTCGCTCGCGTCCCCGTTTAAATCGAGAGACACGATAGCTTTATGTTTCGTGTCTTTTTAGTCGTTTGCTCGGTCGGTTTCTGTTACAAAAGCAATACAACATTGAAGGTCTCCTTTCACTTTTGTATCGATATCAACGTAGCATTTTGTTCGTTTCTTTTTAAAGAATGATAAAGAGATGATTTTATTAATTTTTTGCAAGTGGGACAACCACTTCTTGGCCATTCTTACCGTTGTTTTCTTATTTCAAGGACTACAAAGTACTAATAAATTTCTTATATTATTTTTAAATTAAATATTTCGTTCTAAAAAAATCAAATAAAAATGAACGAAAGTTGCAGCTAAACATTCACGTAAAAAGATGATCATTTCGTTCGTAAAATACGGCCAAAAAAAGCAAACAAAATTGGAGCGCAGGAACGATACGTATTTATTCATATTGAAAGAGGTTAAATTAAAATCGTCAATCGCGTTCGTTATGAAAACATATTCCGTAAAATACGAACATTTTATTTGCTCTATCGGAGTACAATCAAATCGCTTAAACAAGCCTGGCGTTTCGTTTAAATAATTCACGATTCTCACCGTCAAACTGTGCGATTCCACGATTATTTTTATCATTGTCACAATTATAACCATTATTATTTTTATTATATCATATTATCATTCGTTCAAGTAGCTCGGCGAATTTTCCATTACTTCTCCCCCTGTCAAAAGCTAAGAATATTATATTGTGCGTGTTACCCGAGACGAGCCGAAGGAATGATTCAGAATAATCGCGAAGCTTCGCCTAATTCGAGATATAATGATAATCACGAGGCAAGCAGACCGACAAAATATACACCTAGCACCCAAGAATACGGCATTTGGCAGAACTTCAACAATGCCATCTTTCTATCCACCCCCTTCTCTTTCTCTCTTTCTGGTACATGGACCTAGCCATATCTGTGTCTCTCTTTCTCTCTCATACATAGGTCTATCATCCTCTCTCTCCATCTCTTCTTTGAACCGCGTCCGTCCTTCCTTCCTCATTGTCAGGGTGCTCGCGTTAAATAACAATGGGCTCGTGGAAGTGGGACTACTCGAAAACATTTGCCCGTTTCTTCTCACTCTCTCTCTCTCTCTCCCACTTACTATATTTCCCTCTTTCTGTCTCTCTTCTACCCTTTGTCGCGATTCATTCGGCCTCCCGCATAATGACGCGCGCGGCTATGAGGCAACGTGGCCGCTGACGCGCGCGCGCATTCAGCATCGGTGCCGGGAGCATCTCCGACTCGCTCTTCTACCTTTTGTCCTTACTTCTTCCGACGGTTTAATTGTTGTGCTAACATTTACCCTACGGCGATCAATTCCAGTAAAAATAGGAGAGTGGGGGATGCAGAGTGATCGAGGAAACGTAAGGTAATGCTATTTCGATTTCGTCGATGGCTTAGATCAAGCCTGGCAGGACCACTTTGATCACTAAAATGAATAAAATTTTGTAGTAATACTATAATTCGATATAATAAACTCTTGAGTCTTAACTAATGAGATATTTGCTTATGCTTTCTTTCACTTAATTTTTGTAATTTGTTTCTTTTATTTAATATTTTTTGTACACATACAACGAGAAGGCAATGTTTTAATAGAAATATAAAATCGCCTTGCGGGCCACACAGTTTAACGTGGCGGGCCGCGTGTTGGCTAGACCTAGTTTAGACGGTACGCGAAATTCATTGTGATTTGTGAAAATAATCATGATATAGGGATGTGACACTTTTTTTGATAGAAATATTCGTGAAACCTATTAAAAAGTAAAAACAAATGTTCTTTAGAATGATTTAAGTTGAGTAGTGATCAAACCTTTCACGAATGTCCGCTACAGTATACTATATGTGAGGAAACGCAGGCAACACGTGTAAATCAGGCGATAATCTGTTTACATTTCGAAAGCCGTTCCGGGTATCTAAAAAGTCACTTACGTTCGAGCTTATCCGCCTCCGGGCAGGGCTAAGGTCCACGTGCGGCCGGAGAGAAGGCAAGCTACTGTAAACTGTGTAGATATCTTCCGTGCGGTCTATGATCTTAACCGAAGGAAATTTACGGAACCTCTCTCTCTCTCTCTCTCTTCATCCTTTTCGATCGACCCCCTTCCATCTACACATTATCGAGGCTGCTCTGTTAAGTTTCGGAAGGGTGGAAACTGGCTGCACCAACCGATAGGGGATAATCGATCTCGAAAGGGAAGGCTTTACTGGAGAAAGTGTGAGCGGAGAGGGAGGGAGATGGAGGAACATCGATACGTCTATTTGCCTTGCGTGCTAATTTGCTCGACCTGATGAAAGACCAAGCTCGTGCAAACTCTTCGCTCGTGTCGGTGACGATGCATTAGTATCGGCTCGACTTATCGCGGTATACCACACTGATCATTTCGCTGCTGCTTCGAAAGTGTGAATCGTTCCAAATTTTACTATCAAGATTAGTAAATTACCGATAGAAAGAAACAAATCCAGGATATCTTATGTTTATTCAGTGATCAATAATTTTCCAATAAATAGGAATACCTACTTCCTCGATACGAAAGATCCTATCGAGATCCATTAAATAACCAGTATCGTCCTTAATTCTAACCAATACACTAGCAAAAAGACAAAGATACAGAAGCAAGTGAACTCCACTCGGTAACTCCGTTTTCCACGTGCCTTCCGTTTCCGGTCCACCCTATCTCGAAGGGTTTAATTCAACTTGGACATATCCTGCCGGTTCGACCTTCCGTTGTGAACCTCGCCTACCCTCGTCCAACTAGCATCCCCTCTCCACCAGCAACCCCTTACTCCTACTCTTTCTTCGCAGCAGCATCATCCAAAGGCCATGAGTTATACGTGCAGCTGAATAACTCGTGGTCATTAGCAAGCGGTCCTTTTTACGCGTACTACTCGGTGTATAATACCATGACAAAACGCTTCTCGCGCTACTCTCTCTCTCTTCCACATTTTCCTTCTCCCCTCTCCTTTTCTCTATCTCGTTCGCTCTCTCGCTACAACGGTAATGAGTGCCATTTCAGTAATGAGGTCGCACGCCATTGAAAATCGCAAAGGAACGGGAATCTCACCGGATCTCTCACACGCGTGAGAAAGAGAGAGAGAGTTGGAGGGTTAAGGGTAGCAGGGGGTGCTTTCGCCGACCGTAAAAGTTAATGAACGAAGAAATAACCGTCTCGAAAGAATCTCTGGACCAGCCTCACCTTTCCTCTTACCTTTTTATCGTCCTATCTTTCCCCGTTTTCAAAAGCACTCCTTTGCTTTCTCTCTTTCGTTCTCTCTCTCACTCTTTTCCACGGAAGCTCAACACCGAGATTCGATCTGGTGAGATCGTATCAGGCATCCTCGAGAATCCACGGGATCGACACCCTCTTACGGCGCTACCGGCTCTACGTGACGATGGAAATCTGATTTCCGTCGTTATACCTCTTCTTTCCTCGACCCTGCCACTCTTCTCTCTCCCTGTCTCCTTACCTGGCCCACTTTCACTTGTTTTTTTAATCTTTTTTTTTCTCGTCTCTCTCTTCTTTTTTCACTCGTTATTTTTCTTTAAGATTCAAGCATAATTCATTTAGATTCATAATTTTTGTAATCTGAATTCATTCGTACGAAATAATGAATTTATCAATGTTCCCATCAAATTTCTCACTTTTCTAATTTTATTTAACTCCTCTATAAACCAATTATTTCTCATGGCTAGAAAAAAAGAGATAACGTAAAATGAAGCCAAATTACGTTTGTTATATAAACTAACAAATAATTTACAATTTTTTTAAATATTTTTCTATAAGAGAAACGATAGTGTATGTATTTACATACACATGTACGTCAATTTTCAAACAGGCATCCATAAAGGATTAAGTAGCAGAAATATTTATCTAATAGAAATCTTCTTTAATAAAATTACTCTAATTTCACAAAACCAAGTATGCTTGAAAGAATTCACACACCAACAACTTCAAGTACAGAAACACGCGAAAACGTTTATCCTCGAAGGCCCGTCCTATAATCCAAATCGACGAGCCTCCTCGATCCGGAATAATCCCAGCGAATCCACTCAATTTCCATATATATACTAAATACCGAAACCCTTGTCAAATCTCACTGGCTGCTTCTCGACGTGGAAGACGTTCGACGAAGAGATAAAAAAGGAGGAAATAAAGAGGAATGGATGACGGCGGTACGTGCCAAAGAGAGAGAGAAAAAAAGAAAGAAGGGGAAGAAGGACGGAAAGAAAGAACAGAAAACTAGAAAGAGAGGAAGAAGGGGGAATAAGGAAAGCGAAGTTGGTGGGGGAGAAACGGTAAAGAGGCAGATGTGATAAATGGTAATTGCGCAAAAGTACCGCGACGGACACGAGTAACACCCGTTCCTCATTAGAGGCTTGTTAAGGCGTCCGGACGCGAAGCGACGGAATGTGGTGAGAAAGAAGGATGAAAAAATGAAAGAGAGAGTGAGAAAGAGGCTCTTTTCTTCCACAGCACTTTGAATCTTCTTTTAGACCAGCTGCCGTGGTCCCTTCTCTATCTCACTCACTCCCTCTCTTTCACTCACTCACTCGTCTCGCCTTCGAATAATCGTTTTGATTACCGGGCGCCACGCCTGGCCGATGCCGAAAGATTTGATTTCTCCAGAAGACAGAGATGAGTCAGACACGCGAGCCGCAACGAGAATCGGCGAACTTGCCTGGTATACCCGAGAGCCAGTAAAGCGTCCGCTTTGTGGAATCTCTCGCGTAACTCTTCTTCCACTACCTTCTCCATCTCTTTCTCTCATCTCTCTCTCTTTCCTTCGCACGATCAAAGAGTTTTAACTCCTCGTCCTCTTGTCTCGACCAATTTGCGCTCTTCTTTATCTTTTAAATTTCCCGCCGGCGGGGTGGACTATGCTTTAAACACCGGCAATCGTCCCACGCGGTACATACCGTAAAGATAAATCTGTTATTGTCTTTTTCGAACTCATTTTGAGACTTTTTATATAAATCGCTTTTGACGAAAGAATATTATTTTTTTAATAATTTTCTGAACTCGTTGAAACGTTCTGGATATAATGTGGATTTTCTTGTTTGAGGTAAAAATCGTATCTTCTACTTTTGATCTACTAATATAGACGTATGAATCAAATCTAAGATAATTTCATTTTATAAAATAATTATCTGTTTGTAAATGTAATATTTATATAATTGATTTTCTTGATAATATCAAGTAGGTACGTATTTGAAATAAAAGTTTATATAAAGTATGGCTCTATAAAAATGAAACGACTTTTTCTTCAATAACTTTGATCGAAAACATCGAAAGGAAGATTCGATACGATCGAGTAACTAAAGTGAATCATCCAACAAATACTAAAAGATAAGATCGGAATAGTACATGGTTCGATACGTGAAGCCAGATATTTTATGATTTCAAGTTAACCGACGTTAAGTCACTGACTGATAACCTACGCGGTATATTGCAGTGCAATGACCTTATAGCCCTTACTTAAATTTACGTCCATTAAGTACAAAATTCGTATTCGATTACACTTTCACGTTTTAGAACTCTCGATAATATAGATCGCTGGAACAATCTCATTTAATTAATAATGAAATTTAATATTATTTAATTACGAACATCTATAGTTCGTATTCACGATATTTCTTCTCGTATTTCTATCTTCCAGTCATCCGAGAAATTAGGATACCCCGTTTTCTAGTACACCAACCCACCCTCGACTTTCTCGGGGAACGTTACACGCTTTATCGCGCTACACCAGCTTTTCAAGCCGAGTCTCGAATTTTTTATTACCATTCTCCTCCTCTCTTTCCCAACGATTCCAGGCGTTGCTGGTCGGCATCGTTCCACGCCTGGGAAGAAGGTTACCAACGTTTATTTGCTTTTGTTCGTTGTGATTCTTCCGACGTTTCTCTCCGGCGGCGTTTACCATCCGTTCCGAGATAAGACCAGTTCCGTTCGCGAGAACCCAAAGGGAGTCACCGCTTTGGCGACTCGAGAAACGATCGAAAATTATTAATCGATGTAATTACTCGAGTTAAGTATCGTCTCGTTACAATATCGCTCTCTTTTTCTCTCTCTCTCGTTGTGCTAACTCCTTAGGTAGTTTTATCGAGTTTATTTTAATGGTGGCTCGTTATCGTCCCTCTTAAAGCGACATCCAATTTCGAGAATCGGATGCTGATAAGGAAAACATTTTTCTGTAGTATAAGAAAGAAATCGTTTGACGAGCGTTTCCTTACTGAAAGTACGAGTATGATTCTGTTTTAGTTAGTTTTATTAGAATTTCTAACAAAGATTTTATTTTCTAACGCGAAGAAATACCTACAGGGAAAGTAAGAGAAAGGATTAAAGCGATGTAACGTAAGTAGTCGAAATATGCGAAAGGGAATGTAAAATATGTGGAAATGCACAGAGTGGAGTAAGAGAAGCGACATTTAAATAGTTTCTTTTATTTTAACCAGCTCGAAGCATTTTCCAGCAACGTTGGTAATATATTTTGTTGTTCGTATGCTATCTGCACCTATTTGCATCTACTTGTTACATTCTTCTTTTTTCCTTATTTAAATGTACATTTACTGACTATTCTCTTTTATCAAATCAACTTTTTTTTCTTTTTCGATCTTAACATTTCTTCCCCATGAACTTTCCTAATAAATTTAATTCCATGTTATATTTAACATCAATCATCATAATTAAGCAGAAAAATAAAATTGTTATTTGTCATTCGAACATTTACCATGCAAGAATTCAAAAGTCTCCATATCTAATAACAAAATCTCAATACTTTTATTTATCTACACTAGTTTCAGAGAGTATGGATCAGAAGCTTGAGAACCACTGCGACTAGATTTTACGATAATCTGAAAATACGCTTGAAGATGCGACATAACCGATGCTAGAATACACGACAATACGTTCGAGTCGAGGTGAACGCGGATACACGCGTTGGTGTCATTAGCCCGATGTACCGTGCACCATCCGAAGTGTCAATTTAACAACGTGTGAATATTAATGATAGGATACGCAGACCCCCGATCACGTATTTGTCGCAACGCGCGCTTTCCATATCATCGATTAATCTACGTCGAAGATTATTATGGTCTTTGCTATCATGCTACCGGATGATAGTAGAATGTAGTAGCTAGACAAAAGGGATCTTTGGAAGGATAAGTTCGGATGGTTCGAAAACATCCCCAATTTTGCGAATATCGATTAGAGATGGTTTAATATCGTACCTGGTGCTGTTTTTTTATTGCTCGACGTGTTATCATTTGGATAATTTTAATGTTTTACGAAATATTATCTTTTGGGTATTTCGTCTATAGTTTCGTTTGATCGGATAATAAGAGAGAGAGAGAGAGAGAGGGGAAATAAATGAGACTATATTAAAATGCAAATGGTCTCTACAGAAACGTTGTATTTTATTAGTAATCTAAATTACAGCTAACATTGCTATTAGTACGCTAATGTTATATTATCATCGCACTGCATTAAACGTCATTATCATTGTTATTTAATATGAACTTTACTACCGAAATTAGTCTACAGGTTCTATCAATGTCATGATTATAACATTTGCTTTTTGTTTTTAAATCAATGTGTTAATTATGGTTTATTTTGATTAATCATCAAATGATTTGCTCGTTAATTAATTAGGATAGTTATCTTGACAGATTACCAGAGAGATATATAATTCTTAAAATTGTTTATATGTACAAAGAAATGAATATTATTTAAAACATTAATAATAATAAGTGAAATATTATTATTCTTAGGAAATACATTTCCAATATCACAAATAATTATTAAGATTACAATATTGACGTCGAACTATCGCCGACGTGCCCGTATTTGTTTTGGCGTCTACGTGTATTTTGGTGTGAATGTTCCGATCCAGCGCTCGGTTTAGTCGGTCGTTGAACATCGATCCGTAAAGACGTGTCTTTTGTTTTCCTATAAGTGTTTTCCAATTTTAAGTAGTTTTGATATCACGAACTAGGTAAGCATTATTTATTTATAACGGTAACGCTTAGATATTGTTGAGAAAAATAAATAGTATTTTTCGTCGGCAGGTGACGTGGATTAGGTATATCACATATAATTATTTTAATATTCTCTCGTTTCCCCGAGTAATTGTCACTCGAATTACGTATTATTTTAAAAGTAATGTATTTTTTAAACGTGGGTAACATTTCCATGCTAGATAAAGAAAAATATACAACGATGTAAAATTTTTCATGAAAGAGCTATCGGCAAAAGTACCTACAAATAACAGGGACCATCGCAACTTTTTTTCCGATTCTTCCGTTCATTCGTGTAACATTTCCGAAAAGCTTTGTTTAAATTATCAACATCGGTCGGGGCTTTCCCGTGCGTGAAAACTACGAGAATGGAGAAACTCGTCGTTGGTTGAAGGACTCAGCCGAGCCGCCGAGCTCGAAAACTGAAAAAATACATACGCCGAACGGACAAAGGGGAGAGTAAGAGTGGTAGGAGCAGGAAAAAAAGGAGGATAGAGAGGATGAAAAGAGGGGACCGAAAAGAGGCAGTTTATGCATGTAAATCGTCGCTCCTGACTCGTTGTTTGTTGTTCTTTGCTGCGGCCGAACACGTCGACGTTTTACGTTTGCTTCGTTTGTGTTTTATTAAAGAACGTAACAATATCCAAATATATATTCAAGTATATACGCGAAAGACGTGTGTAGCGATACGTAATTGGTCTCCTTTTGCTAAAAATTTCAAACAATTCCATTCTTACGAAGCTTTCAACGTTATTCGAAATGAAAAAAATTTTGTATACAATTTTTCAATGGCGCTCAGTAATACTTCTTTCATTATAATATTGTAATTCTCTGTAATTGTACACCGAAAATTAATGGATAAAAGAGAAAAACTTGAGAATAACACGTTAGCAGGCAAAAACAGCTATGCTTATTCCAATTATTTATTTTCAATTTAATTCATTCTTCTATGCCATCAAGTGTTTCCTATCAATTAATATTTTATTCCACTTGTTCAAACTCGACCTGCGCTAAACCCATCCCTTACTTCCCATCTTCACAAAATTCTGTCTATCGCCTCGTTCATATTCTCTCCCGTTAATAACTCAACAAGGTACTAAAAAAAAGGGAACTAAATATATATACCTATATATAGATACGACTTATCGAAGATTCGACAGAATTTTACGATTCGAGGAGAGACGGCACTCGACCAAGCGAAAAGAGTCCTTTGCACCTATGAGTCATTAAATCGTGCAGCTTCGCTCGAGCGCCCGAACCCGCCCATCATTATCTTAGGTACTCATCTTATAATGGTAAATCACGTTAGAACGGGCAATAAACGGCGCCGCAGCGCGAATCGAAGGACCGCGCGAATAAAACTCGCGATACCGTGAAATAAATCCAACCCGTTCACAATAGCTCGGTTAATCACGGGATTATATGGCCGTGTCAAACGATTTAGAAGAGGGGAAGAAAGGATCTTTACTACGTGCGAGCTGCCATCGACTTTTTTTTATATATATATCTACCTGTAAACCCCCCATATACACAGGATGGTTAGGTCTCTGATAAATGTCGTGCTATGCAAATATGTTTTATAAAAAAACAGTATTAGGGTCCAGGAATGACAAATTATACTACTTTGCTTTCGTAACTGTTGATCGATGAATGTTTTGCCAACAAAAATTAATCATTTATTTTTTCGTCATACAGTTTCAAGACAGTAGAAAGTTTTTCTTAATTTTTTAACTGTATTAAAGCAAGATCATGCTACAAGAATTCCAAGTTATAGGAGGGTAAAGATTAGTATCCGCATTGACTCTCACATTCGTTCTTTTCTCCCTCAGAATCTCCTTCACCTACGTTAAGACGATGCTAGGGAGGACAAGGGTCAACGGTTGAGTCAGCGAAGGAAATTACGTTTCGAAATGTCGCAGCTCTACGATTGTTCTTCCGCGTCTTTATTGTCCTTTCATCCGAGTAGTGAGTCAGCAGGCGTCATAGTTTCTTCTCTCATCGTCAGATGTTCCTTCACGAGGAGAAGGAAGAATGACTTTGATATTTAGAAGCGTGATTAGAAGATGGCCGAACGAACATGTAGAATATATTTATACCGTTCCATAGTTTTACGTCTAACTTTAGTTCTTTATGACACATGTTGCGATTTATCGCTTCGTGGGATGATCGGTGAATTTAATATTTTTTCTTATAAAACGAACTTATAACAGAGTATTTTTTTAAGGACACGAATTTTCAGGGAACAGAAAGTAGTACAAATGTTTATAACTTTTGTAAAGCCGTACAGAACTTCGCGATGCTTCTACTAGGAAAAGACCGTTATGGAAATTGACAATAGTCTCGAGAAAAGTGTTTAGAGAAAAATGAAGAAGTTTCAAACTTGTTCTTCCAAGTACTTCAAATCACGAGCATGGAAACTTTTGAAATACAAAGATTTCTGAAATCAGCTCTACCATCGTACTCCCCAGACAGGACCAAAATCACGCAGAAACGCTATCTCCACCCGATCCTCCCATTAGGGTTGATATATTATTTGGAACAAATTTCTGTTCACATTGTATTTGTTGTCTTATTATAACGAAACACCCTATATATTCATCCAAAAAATCGTAAAAACAATTGGAATAAATTCTGACAATCTTTTCTTTTTCCAACATCTTAGAACGACATCAATCGAGAATAGAAAAAGACGTTGAGTTACCGATTAGGTGAAGGAGGAGGAAGGAGGATCCACCTAGCCAACGATTTTGCTTTTAGATCCACCGTGTGATCCTCGTGCCTTAACGGAGAGCACGCATCCTCGTCCGAAATTCATTCCAGCCTGGATTTCGCGAATCCTTATCTCCGGAAAGAGATTGGAGGATCTGCGCGCAAACACGATCGTTTACCTTAACGTAAACTCTGTCTTTCTCGCGATTAACGCTCTCCAGTATTTGTCATCAACTTCCTTTAATTATTATAGCGCAACGAGGATGATCGGATAAGGCACGAGTTACTGTCCCCGTCACTTTAGATTCTCGTTGTTTTCCGACAGGTTACTGAACTTCATCAACGTTGCAAACCTACATTGTTTTCTTTTTTAGCAAACGTTCATTTTTCTATCCGTATTTCAAATATATTTTATCGGAAAAAAATACTAACCATCGATACGCGCAAGATTTAGAAAAAATATACCTTCGGTACAATTGATATTTTCCATCACTATTATTCCTTCGGTATACATTATTTTTAAAATAACAGAAGTAAAAGTAATCGATTCTTTCAATAATTCAATCAGAAATAATTGAATCTTGATAAAATTTACTTTACTTTCGTATTAGAGTCACACTTTTACCTGTATCGTGCCCATGGATATGCGCGATCGAGCGATTATACAATATCGATTATATAAAACATAAATATCGATAAAAAATCGTAGGTGGCTTTAAAAATCGAGCCACGAGTTAAGCGAGGTATCCAACGTAGCGTTAAAAGTAGAACTTGTCGACGATTTGACCGAAATGCTCCAAGTAGAAAAATGTTCCCTGGTGTGCCTGTAGGTAGCAGCCATATCGATATTACGAAAAGCTTTATTCCATCGCGTATCGTGACGTTTTAGATTTATGAAAGGGCGTATGTACAGGTCGGCCGAGTTTCCATTTATCAGTACAACGCACATACGAGAATACCTGTAGCATTTGCGGCGACGACGGGGTGGGGAAGCGCAGTTATATGGGGGATGAGAACGCGTGCGGCATGCCTCGCGAAGCATCCGCAAAACTTCGATTCGACGAACAAATGGACGGAGTTTTGCAAAAGAAAAAGCGACCGACGGAAATCACAATGGGAGAAAAGCTAAAAAGAGAGAGAGAGAGAGAAAGAAGAGACAGAGATCTGACTGCTCAGCATCGAATGTGCCGAGCCACATTCCCTTCCTATTGTGCATCGACTCGTGAAAAATGCACGCTGATTTTCCGTAACAATGCTGACGAAAGGAAGAATTTTCACTGATCGTCGATGAAATTGGAAGGATTTTTTTATCCTCTGTGTTTTTGTTTTTTATTTTTCTCGAATATATTCTCCGTGATTCGTAGCTCACCGCAAATACGTTTTCGGTACATTTCGTTTCGTTACTAATTTGTTGAACGTAAATTCCATGGAATCATTATGAACGTGTATGTTGAGAATTTTTCACGATACCAACAAAGAGAGAATTTGTTTTTGACTATAATTAAAATCCAGGAGATTCTGAGAAAACGTGGTTGTGTTGTTTCATTGGAAACGTGATCCATTCGGTTAGACCCAATTCGAAAGTTAACATGGTCGATAATGATAATATTAGTTTTGCAAGGATAATATTTGTACAATGAACGAAACACCAAAAACACGTGCCGTTGTATTAAATCCCATGCACATCGATATGCAGCAATGTTGGAAACGAACGTAGCGATCGGATAACATCGTTAGAAATTATCGGAATTTCGTGAAATCGGGAACAAATAACAACACGTAATCACGGTAACGTTATCGACTTTCTCGCGGAATACGAAATACCTGCGATTGACTTTGTAACGTGACGAACTTGGAACGAAGCGAAATTAAATTATGATCATTCACGATGATAAAGGCTCTACGACAATGCGGAGATTCGAAAGAGTGATGAACGACACGGTGGGCCAAGAGAGTGATTACTCACCGTTGGCTTTGTGTAAAATCGTTGTTCCGACGTGACTCCATACGATTTCTCTCTTTCCACCTTCAGGAAGGAAAAAGGATAGAAAGTGGGAAGAAAACAAAGTGCTTGTAGAAAACAGTTGAATGCTCGTAACGAAGAGTAGCGTTGCTCTATTCATACGATTCCAACGTTAACCAACGAACCCCAGAGGAATTTACACACTTTTATTTATCCACCATCGAACGAGGACACGGGATAATTATCCGACGTTCCCGCGGCAGTTCCGAGTCTGATACAAATTAACCGTGGCACGAAGTTCGCTCTTACCGCGTCGGCTAGATAATTTCGAAAGGCGGGAAATTTAAAAAAGATTACGCTAAACGACGTAACTCTAACGACGAACACGTTGATCATTAGTAAAATAACGATCGTTTAGGTGCCGAAAAGAATAGCCGGGCGAGAGATTTGTCAAATTGTCGACGGTTAATTGTGGGATAAGTTAACGGCTCGTTCAGAGTCGCTTTTTACCTCGGTAATTCGCTTAATCGTCAAATAAGTCAAATACAGTAAAGTTAAAAAAAAAAAAAAACAGGTAATAAACGTGATATAACGTATTCTGTTATTTAATCAGAGAAAGGTAAAGAAAGATTAATTGAACAAAGTAATTTTCAATATTCAAATACACGATCGAACGATTGGCAAGTTTTTATTACGTATTCTCATCGGAGTTCTTTTTTAACAATTCAATTTATACATACCTATATCCTATTTACTATCATCTCATATTTCTGTCATTTCATTTTTTAAATCAGTATTACCCGGTACCATTATAAGCTCACCCTAATAAGGATTTATCTGGCTATCCATCTTAAAAGTTTCCCCTTTAGCGATTCCACGAGACGGATCGCTTTAGGAAAGTAACGAAAAGTCAGAGCAGAGTCGATCAAAAGCGTCTCGCGCGGCTAATGGGCCCCAACGAGACGTCATTATAGCTTCGTAATCTTCGAATATACATATTCGATGTTCAAAGGTGTGCGAGAGAACGTGTACACGTATGTATGCAAGTATTCCTGTGCGTACCTACCTACTGGCTATACACCTCTAATGCTCTCGTTCCCGTGTTCTCCTGTGTGACACTGGGATCAGTCGAGACGTCAGAGGGCATTCAGAATCGTGTCAAATCCTGCCTGGCAGAACAATGGCGACGAATGATCCGGCACCTTTATAGTTCGGACGGATCATAATCAGCACTTAAGTCGAGTACTTTGACGAGGGAACGGAGAGAGGATGGCGGTTCCTAACAGTCGAGTGGTACCTAAACGTTTTTATTCCACGAATTACTCTCTCTCTTTCTTGCTTGCACACTCGGTATGTGCCTTGAAAAGAAATGGCGCTCGGAAACACTTTAAGAGAAGTAGCCTCCACTATGCTTTTTCCATCCCGTAAATATCGTCGGAAAGTTTCAACGAGTTTCACTTGCACTGACGGTGAGGGATTCTTATTCGATTTATGGAGGATTTTTTTTTTTCAATTTATTGTATATCGTTTTATTTATTTTTGTTTTATTGAATATCGTATGATATCGGGTTTAAATTATTTTTTAACGTTTTCGAACTCTTTTGTTTTTATTGATACATTTATTTCTTGAATTGGAGGGAATATGGAAATTTAAATGCTTTCAAGTATTTTAGCTTAATATACCTGGTATAATCAAGTTTTGTTTAATATATAACTACATTGACAATATTATAAATCTTGTTACCGATCCATTTACGTAATTTCCGTATTATAAAAGATGTAAATCGATTACCTTTCGTAAAAGACATGTAGAACGTAGATTTGAATAGAAATAAAATTATAAAACGAATCTCTTTTCTCAGGATAACCCACTTCGATTTCACCGTTGAAAAGATTTATTACCTACCGAAAAGTATCAATTGACTTTATTCCACGAACTCAAACGCGTTCATCAATTCCAACTTTCCGTCCGCAACATTAATCGTCAAAGTAGATCACGGAATTCTTCGAATCCAATGATTTCATTTCGTGTTTTCCGAGCAATCAATTCTCCACATACCTACGTCAGCCGGCAGCAGTTACCTTTCACCCGATTCTCTTTCGATTTCTCGTTCGGTGAACGACGGACGTACCGTGCTGAGCGGTTAGGATAAAACAGATTATAGAGTTCCTCGGGAAAGAGAGGGTGACCGAGGGGTTGTATCGAAGAAATCGTCTACGTTCTCTTGTCGTCGTCTGTTCTAGTCTCACTCTCCTTCTTTCTCTCTCTTCGTTTCAACGAGCAATTAAGGTCAGAGAGCGTCGACTCGTCGACGGTGGTTACGTTATTTGGGTCGCGTTGGATCGTTTTTCTACGACGTCTATTTGTACACGGCTTTTCCGAGAGAGAAAATCTTATCTCGCTTAACAACGGCGCCGTCCATCGTTCTTTTTCAAACGACAACGACGAGAACCAGGATGAGGTGGAAAAGAGGAGGAGGACGATCGATCGTCGTCCTTTGTCCTCTTCTTTCTTCTCATCCTCCTCGTTCTTTCTCCTTTTTTCTCAACCTTTTCTTCTCGAGTAACGTCGCTCGTCTCATCTCGTCCCAGCTCGTTGTTTAAGATTTAAAGTTTAGACTTTAACCCCTTCGCAGTTTTATTAACGCCTTAACGACGAACGACGTGACATCGCGCCAGGTGGAGCTCGCTTGCTACGGCCGATGGGTTTTGCGTTTGGCTTACTGATTTCCTTGTTTTGAGGATTATGTTCAGGGAGAGTCTAGGGGGAAGATTTTACTATGTTTTTGATAGGATGAAAATGTTCTTGATTTTTTTTGCGATTGTACGGATTCGTGTTTTTTAAAAATCTTTTTTAATACCAGTGCTGTACATTTAGATACAAGTACTGGTCAAATATATATTATTACTAGACTGCGGATCTTTATGCAAATTCATATGAATTATAATTCATGATTCATCAAATATTGCAAGTAGAGCTGATAACTGAATAAAAATATGTAAAATACAAAGGATACATGTGACATATTCAATGGTTTGTCTTATATGTAAAATTTGAAAAACATACGCAATAAGAAAAATATGCATTTGCATAAAGATCCGCAGTCTAATTATTACTGTCTTATGAATCGATTAAAAGTCGTTCAACTTTCGATCATAAAAAAAATAAAATTCAAGAAAAGAAATTTTTCAAAAAATTACGAAATAAATAACATACAATTTATCATCTAGAAAGATCAGCAGTTCTAACTTTAAAAACTCGATCAGAAGCTATAAAATAAGAAGAAACGATAAAAAAATAATTGCCAAAGACAAAACGAGTTTAACGATGCGTGTGGCGTCGTTTATACGATCGAAAATCCTTAAGAGGTCGCGCGAACCGCCAATAAAATATGCATGTTCGTTTAAATCCGTGTAGGGTACACCGTGCTTAACATCCCTCGAACGAGCTAGCTCGCTAGCTAGCGAGCGATGACTCGCTATATAGGCCGATATACCTCTCTCGCTTGGTCTATATAGGCAGCTAGTGCGTCGCGGGCTACACGTAGACTCTCGCACGTGTATTAATCTGCATAAACTCATTCCTATGCAAACGAGGAGGATTCGACGTCGAACTAGGATACCGAACGGGTAGAAACTCGCGGGGCTTACACCGCGGCTTAGAAGCGTGCTGAGGCTTATATACATATAGATATGGCTTGTACACCGCGAGATACCGATCGTAAATGGAACCACACCAACACAGCAACCCCCGTTCTCTCACCTCTTCTTCTTCTTCATCGTCTTCTTCGTGTTACCGTAGACGGAATAATAATTGCAAAGCCGTTTTCCTAAGGTGCGTTTGCGAGGTGACGATGATACGGGGAATGATGATCGGTTGACGAAGAAGGAAAGACAGAGGAAGACACCTGCTGAGAGATAAGATCTACCCTCTCTCTCTCTCTCTCTTTCACTCTGTTTCATAGTTGCCCAGATGAAAAGAAAACAATGGAACGTAATTTCGTTAGTAAGCTTGCCGCATATAGTAACGTGCTTGCTACGCGAAATTGATCGGCACGTTTCGTCGATGAAACGCGTTGATTGGATTTAAATCGAGAAGGGAAAGGGGAATTTTTTAGTTACTCTTCTTATAAAGTTTGCTGGAGTTTCGCTGATGAATTTTGGGAAGCGAGATGGGTGCAGGAAATTTCGTTAGTCTTTATTTTTATTTATTTTCCGACAATGGTGATGGTTATATTGAAATACTTTTGTAGACTCTAGTTATTATAGAAAGCAAATAATTTAAGTGGTCGAAAAATAACAAATTTTATTATCAACAATATTTGTTTTGAAAAAAAAAGTAATCCGAAGAAGCTATTCGAACACAATCAATATCGCTACATCGTGTTACGTGTAACATAAAATGAATATAAAATAACAACATCCATCGTCAGGTTAAATGTTGGAAATAAAATAACGATAAAACGAAACGTTCGAAATAAAATAAAATCTATCTATCTACTCTCGATATCGTACACGAAGAAACCACTAATTCCTTATACGTTTTGGAAAAGGCTCGCAACGATAACGATTTATTTCGTTCTTCACCGATCGAGCCCTGAAAATAAAATAACCCATTTTCTATTTATCCTTTGAAAGACAAACGCTTCTTCCTCTATCTCGCTCTTTCTAGTACGATCGATCTTACGATAAATCACCTAGCCTCTTGGACCGTTTTGAGGGAGCACAAAGATAGAAGCACTCTAACGTTTCTCAATTTTACGTTGAGCGTCGTCGTATTTCCGATATCGAACCACGAAAGGTCCAATGAACCGAGCGAAAAAGGTGAAAAAAAAGGAAGTGTAGCCGATAGAAGAAGAAACAACAAAGAGCTTCAGAGATTTTCGATATTTCTCGTCCCTCAAAACGAAAGGAAGATCCGCGGCCAAGGGTGTGGAACGAGGGGGAGGTTGAAGCTTCGTTGATTTTACGGTATACGCATACATCGTCGACTATAAGTTCGCTTATGTATGTTTAATGCGAACACGCGAGGCCTACGACCGAGCAACTTCTTACCCACCGTTTGCCATAATTTATTCAGTGCTGGTGCAATTACCGGCGCGTACGTCGTTGAACTAGAGTTGCGAGAATCGCACCTTTCTTACTTTACCGATACCTGTATCCATCCAGTAGTTTTTTTTTCCCTTCTTTCCTTCTCTTATTCTTTCTTTTATTCGACTTATCTATCGGCTTCTTCGTCAAGGTTCGATACGCCACGTTCTCCAACTTCGAGATACTATAGGCTATATGTCTCTGACGTGTACCACGGATGGCTTTTATGAGCTTGGTATTAAAGGGAAGCGTGAAAAGACGGAAACTTGATCGACAGTAATTATAGATGAACGGTAATGGAGGAAGATTATGGTATTTACAACGTAATCTAGAAATCGAGAAATCAAAAGAACGTTTTATTTTTATTCGAGACTGATAACTAGTAGTTATTTTCGTCAACGCAGCATATGTAATACATATTGCTTTTGCGAAAGGCATGATAGATACCAAACTCATTCGCTCGGATACATCATAATAAAATACTAATTATACCTCGCTATTAATTAAATTCCACTATCCCGTGACTGAAAATTCCCTGGTGTGAAAAAGTTCTCGACGTGTCGTTCCTCGAACGACATTGAATATAATTCTCTCTTATAGTCCAGGAAGTTCGAACTTTTCACATTTTAAAAATGTACTCGCTGCCGAGCGAGCGAACAGGGTCCTATGCAACGTTTCAAAATTATACCTTTGGCCGTGATCGTTTCTGTCGAGAGTTTCCGCGAGTGAACTCGCGAAGAGAGCTCTTCCAAGGTGCCGACAAATCGATGAAGGGAGCATTTTGTTTAGTCGAGCGTGCGTTCTTTCGTTCCATTTTAGTTTACTTCCTCGTCGTCTATAATCTCTATACCGAATACATTTATTCTCGCTCTGACTACCTGCGAATTTTATAGATAGTTTTTTTTCTATCGTTTCAATCATATAAATAATAATTTGTTAGAATATTCTGTATCTGAATATTTAACAAATTTAATAAATAGGTGAAAAGATAGAAAATTGTTCTATACATTCATAACAACATCGTTTATTGTTATTCAATCATGAACATTAATTATCATCTTTAATACTTAATTACAGTATTGTGAATTTATTTTGAAGCATCTTATCAATCGATAACACTTTAAATATGATTCCAAATATCATCATCGAAATAAGAAAATTATTCTTAAAATCAGAGCTCAGTCTTATAATTAATCGCGAACTACAAGACCCGTTAAATCCTAAATACGTTATTGCGTTTGCTGTTACCAACACCACTGCTGTTCCTTCGTTCGTACACGTAGGTTAGTTTTTGTTTACCCAACTTATCCTCGTGTCATGGGCTTCCCGTACTAGTTGCTCGCCGAGAGAATTCGAGTAAACTTCTATATTGAAACCGTTCGCGAATTTTAATCTACGCTTCGCTATACTCCTGTTTCCGCATAAATAATTAATAGTCGCCTGATACGAGAGAGAAAGAGAGTGTACAGGATGCCAGACAACGTATTAACGAACCGAATCAACTATATATATACCAACCGTCGAGAAACTAAAGTCGACATCAAACGCGAACATCCTTCGTTGCCAAAGTATCTCGCACCTTGTTATACATGTTCGACATTCTCTACGAGAACAGCATCTACCGAGCGAGAGTGTTCCAAGGAAATGAGGTTTTGCGATATTTGCTTTCGATAGACTCACAAGAATTATTTATACGAAAATAGTACTAAAATTGTATTAGTAGGTCAACTGAGTTAATTGACACGTTGACTGACATCGTTTTCGATACACGTGGTCTTAAAAAGATAGTCAAAAACATCTTGGCACCAATATATTCTATTTTGTCAAGATATAATTTAGAAATTATTAAAACTACTCAAAATGAATTAATCGGTAACTAATAGATGTATTTTTGGCAAGTATGAAGGATCAAGAAATTAGTATTAAAACGATATTAACTTCCTTCCTACAATTTAATAACAAAATCCCTTCGTAATCGTTCCGTAGGTGGTAGTAAATTCGTAGCTGTAAGTCCGTAGTACCGCGTAATTCTCGGGAAAATATATTTCCCGAAGCAGTAACGACGGAAGGGTGCCCGTTACCCGGAAGTGTTTAAACAAAACGAGACGCTTCGTTGATCCCCTTTTCAAATTTCCCGCGAAGAGAAAGTCGCGAGAGAACGCGAGTATATCGTCGAGGTTTACGGCGATACTAACGATGTCACGGTCCTTTTGTTTCAGCTTGACGAGGACTGAGATGACGCAGGAGTCACGGTGAGAAAAGGGCGAGGGTTTCACCCTCGCACGAAAAGCAGGGGGTGCCATGGCGAACAACTTTAGTTTCGTCGTCGGCGCGAGCCCATCGACTACCCTTATTCGTCTACACCGCCTTCTCATCCTCGGCCTCGTCGCGTTCGTTCCCGCGACGCATGCCGTGGATCTGTGTAAGTATTTTTTTTTACAGAAAACTGGAATAAAATTCTTGCGTTACGAATTTTTATAAATTTATATTTATAGAGAAAGATTGGGGTACTTAAAGTTTGATAACGAATAAAACAATGGATTTTGCATTTAACGAATCCGCTTTTCTGTCTAATTACTCTTTTATTTTAACTGTCAATCAATAAATTGTTTAAAGTCATAAACTATAGAAACAAAAATGTAAAAAAAGTTATTGTACCCTCGTGGGCAGGATGGGGTACCAATCAACAAGCTATATTTTTAAACAAAACAAAACAATTTTACAAAGTTACATATTTATTGAGCTCTTCAAATTTGTATTTGAAAATCGATACGTTTAATATTCGTAAAATCTAGAGAAGAGACTGTAACGAGTACGATTACCATCGTGACACTCGTCGCGCAATAAATTACCAAAGATGGTGTGCCGCATAGTCGACACGAGTAAATCTCTGTGGGATTTAAAGATACAGAGACCGGAAAGGACGAACATGCAATCTGTTGGACGGTTACATGGATGAAAGTTTGCTTATGGAATTACACGGAGAGAAATAGAGATAGAGAGAGAGAGAGAGAGAAATAGGACATCATTTATCGAATTAGGAACATATATTCGCTTGTAGAAAAGAAGTAGAAGGTTGACAGAAAGAGATGAAGGTCTAGCGATATTGCAAATGGACTGTATTTATCAATAATTTTCAGATGTTTTTTGTTACGATGCGTTCCACTTTTTTTTTATCTAGAGTGGTAAGTGGGACAAGTATGGACCACGTTCGCCAGAATTCGAAAGCTTCGTATCGCGTGATATTATCTTTTTTGGAAACTTTGTTTCAAAGAAACTAATTTTTCGTTTTCTTAAAAAGAAATTTGGTGGAAGCGATATCGCAACTTCCTAATTAACAAAACTTTGGTCCATTCTATCAGCAGTCTACACTTTCTTGATGTTTGTCTATCGCTAATTTTAACGTGTATATAAAAATAATAGGACAAATTTCTTAAAATGTATGCCCCAAAAGTATATGTCAGTATGCTATAACAAGGTTACACGACTTTAATGGAAATTAGATTCATTGACCTTAATATTCCTGTATTCGCCTATTATAATATTTCCTCACTTTACAACATTAATATTTAATGTATTATTACGTTTATAATCACTCGTGAAAGATCGTGAACGTCTAACATAATTTTGAAGAAAGAAGAGGAAGAGAGATTTCGTTCCCGAAGACATTGAAAAGTTTTCGAGATATCGATCGCGCAGGGTGAAGTCAAGAGAGAGAGAGAGAGAGAGAGCGTTTTGGTCCATAGTAGTAGCTTACTACCGGCAGCATAGCAGTATCCTTCCGTTGGTAGCCTCGAATTTCCTCCCATTAATTTCCGCAGGAATCTCTCTGACTACTCGAGGCGCAACGTACTCTTCCCTCTTCTCGTCCTCTCGCGCGCTTCACCGCACCTGTACTCGATATCCGGCATTAAGTATTATTGTTGTTCCCCTTATCGTTCTTCACAGGCTGCATGGTACGCGTACGAAACTCGAACTCCGTGTTCCCGCATTCGACTTGAATTTATTTTCATTTTGACAATGGAAGATTACACGATTCCGGTTGAATTGGAATCGATTTGCAAGAAATTTCCCTCAGTTTCGACATTGTAGCAATAATATTTGTAAATCTAGTTTCATATCTTGTTTGTTTTAATAATATTAGAATATTACTGCGTGACTTACTTCCATCGTATATTCATAAGTAAAAATATTATTTTCTGTACTTTTTACAAAGTAATTGCAAAATAATCATCTAGGTCGTTAAGGAAACACATTTACTAGATCCCAAAACTCTTTGTATATAAATTTATCCTAAAAAGCTTGAATAAGTAAGATACGATACAGCGAAGTACTAAAAACGTAGGAAAATTTATTAAACGAATTTCGACTATAACGGAAGATTATGCGTGGTTATAAATAAAGAGATTACTTAGTAAGCCAAGTTCGCTTATTCTTACCGTTAATCCCATCGTACATGGACAACACTCACCTTCATAAATTCTCGGCCTCACCTTGGTGACACTTCAGGGTAGGTCAGTTCTGCTTAATGAAGAACGACTTGGGCCGAGAGGTATTCGTGACACGAAACAAGGATCGTTTTAAAAGCAAGCGCTTTATCTACGCTACTCGTGCTTACATAACATAATGTTAAGTAACCAAATATAAAGTTTATACTCTTTGTCAAATAAAATTAATAATAATAATAATATATAAAAAAAATATCATATGAAAGAAAATAAGTTAAATATTCGTATTAACGAACAGCACAAGTACGGATACGTGTACCGGCATCGTATTTTTATTAAACGGAACCCAGCACGTCAGCTTCGACCCTTAACTTCGTCACAATTTGGCACGAAAAAAAAGAACGAAAAAAATGCACGGAGAAAGTTCACAAAAGGGGGTGAACTTCTAGCTACACGATTTCACCTTCGTACGAGGGTAATGTACGACGAGAGTGAATTATAAACGCGGTTGTAACGACCCGCGGTACAACTCGTTTCGTTCTTGTTATTCAATGTCGCGCGGTTACACTCGTCAGCACGTTTTGACTTTTCATAATACGAAAAGCCTCCCGACCGAATTGGCTTCTAATTCTTTCGTACTATTCTATTGATAAGATGAATTTATTTAATTTATTATCAATCTCAATCGATATTACGTTTTTTTATTATGAAATATTTTAGTAAATGTGTAAATCCTGTTTTTTAGGGGTCAGATTTAGGATTGTCCCAATATACTTTGTTTAAATATATAAATTCGAATATTATTTAAAATTATGGTAATAACATTAGATCCCTTACTTTCTCCTTTTTTATCACACATTTCTTTTTACTCTTGTTATTTTGTATTAGCTTTGCTTACTCTCTTTTACCTACATTAAAGCTAATTATATTTTTTTAAATCTCCATAGGTACTCCACTCAAGATTTAATAAATGTTTATTATATTTTATTTTCCCTTTCATACATATACACACATACATACTATCTTTCTCTCATTTAAGACCCAACAATTTTGATCTAGATCGATAAAAAAGTTATACCAACTGACATTTCGCCACGTGCACGAAACCCTGCCAAAAATTCTACCTACCGTTCGCTCGCGAATACGCTACGCCACATCGGATATAGACGCGAAGCGTTCGGTCCATCGAAGCGTTTCATTTGTATTGTTCAGCCTCCGTAATTACGGGAGCACGAAAAGACGAATGGTGGCGGCCCAAAGACTGCGAATGCACGTCGTAGTAACAGTACATAGAAATTCTCCCGACGTGACACCCTTTAACCCTTCACGCTCGGATTCGTTCTACCGTTCCATTCGAATTTCTCTTTCCTACTACACGCCTACCGTCCGACATCATCGTCTCCAAGCTAGCCGAGACTTTCCATCGGAGCTATTCAACGTGAATTCTCGTTCGAATTCGTTGCCCTCGCTTGGATAAATCATTTTTCATAGGATAGGAAGAAAAAGAAGATTATGAAGAAGTTGGACCATTATTCGTCCGCAGCTCGCGTTCGTTAAACATTGATTTTGCTCTTGAATGAAACTGCCTGCTACCAAACTCAATCCTTGGATAGCCTGTATAATAATAATAATAATAATATTCATAACGTCAGTAAGGAAAGTTTATTAACGGTTTAAATGCAATCTGAAACATATCAAGTACCTACCGTTCCCTAGCGATTTCCACTGCACTCAACGCGTTAGATAATATGATACATGATGCGAAGTATAAATATCTCTATCTCTCTCTTTTACACTCAAGCGTACCAGATCTGTTCTCGTTGCGAACGGGAAAGGGAATCTATTAACTGACGCATGCAAATCGTCGAACTCGTATTAAGGCCAAATGGGTAAGAGGGAGGAAGGGAATATAAAACGAACGCGAAGTACCTGACGAAGAATTATAGAGGACAAATAAAAAGGGTAGGGAAGAAAAAGAGAGAGAAGGAAGAAATAAAAAGGAGTAAAAGACGATGGACGACGGAGTCAGCCATCGACGTGAGACGGTGAACGATCGAGATGGAGTCAAAAGAACTTGTGTACTATCGGAAGATTAAACCAGTGGTAAAAAGAGAGGGAAAAAAGGATGGGGCAAAAGAAAGAGTAAGAAGGGTAGAGCTTCCGTTTTCTCGTCTTCGCTTCGGTAACTCCTCGAGCCTTCTTTTCTTCTTCTTCATTCTTCCCGATTCGACAACTTTGTCGAAAGCCGCTCGATTAAGACCGTTCGATCGTTAAAACCGTATGAATAAATAATCTCGAGTATTACGAGCGCCATATGCGATGGTTGAAGGTCTTCTTCGTACTCGTTTCACAGGTTTATTATCTATTCTGCAATTTTGATGAGATTTTGTAAACTCGATGTTAAGTACTTTGAAAATTTTTAAAAAATAACAAATGCTGGTTTTAGCGATTTAAAAAATACAAACTACACTTTCTACTAGATTTTTAATCAAATTTGGACCAAATACTACAACCAAATTGAACCAACTCTAAAGAAATACCTTCGGTAGCCACTTAAGTCAAATTTTATCCCAGTCAAAAGTTTAACTATATCCCACACAAAACCTTTAGATACCCTAACCGACACAAAGTCAAACATTCGGACCACGCCTTTTTATTTCTCATCGTCAACGTCGTAAACAGTCTACCGCGAATAAATGTAAATGGCTCGAAAAGATAGGGGGAGAAAGGGGAAACGTTGAAAAAAAGAAATGTCAGGACAAACCGCTTTAGTTCAGCCAGTGAAACAATTAGATCAGAGCCGAGATAAGTTTCGACACGCTAAGGTAGCCTCTGTATCCCCCCTCTACCCTTTCTCTCATCCCCATTCGCCTTCTCCAGTTATACTAAACACCTTGGCGAACCCACTCGTTTCGGGCAGTCGTACGTACTACACGAAAAGCGAGTCTCTCAGCGGCTATCGCACGGATTCATCTCAGTTAGCCGCTTATTTAGCCCTTTATGATCCGACCGCGACGTAGCACGGTAGATATAAATACGCATACTTTAGATCGAGTTCAGGGATATATCCCTTTCGTTGCTCCTTTTCAAACCGGTACGTCGACGATCATCGATTCCGATCTCACTCATATTGGTTTCACTGCACCGCATTCTTGATCAGGGTGGCTTTTTTTTAACAAACCGTATGCACGTATGATTATATCTACCTATATGATTTGTTAAGAACTTTATCATTGTTAATGTCAATAGAAGTAATATATTATTATCACGCTTGCAAACAGGTAATGAATTTGCAGGATTTGTGTTTGGTATCAATGGTTGTTTATTCCTTTCTTTCAATTTAGAATTATAAATGGGAATCAGTAAATTAAATAAATTTATATTATAAACTCTACCTTATGTAAATTCAGACCGTCCATGAACGTGTTAGATATCGATTAATGATATACAAATGTATTATTTCGTCTGATATAAAGAACAGAACAGAATTTTTACGAGAGATATGGAAATATATATTTGAAATATCTTGTTAGAAAATTTGTATGATAAATCTTTTTATTCTCTTTACATTTCAGCACAATGCATCGGGCCACTGGGTATGCAGTCCGGAGCGATACCGGATAAGGACATCACAGTCAGTTCCACCTACGATGCCGGAAACGTTGGCCCGCATCTGGCACGGTGAGTACTCGTATCTTTTTTTTGCACAGCTGGAACATTTTTCAAAGAGATGCGTGTCGGATCGATTCGATGAAGCCAGCTATTTTATAAAGAACGATCTCGGTGAATTATCCATAAGTTAACATGATATTGCTGCTTTTTTTTGAATCCGAATTAATTCAAACATGTAATTGAATTTTAACGAAATAAGTAATTCAACGTGTAATTTGTATGATTCAGTAACAGCGCTAAAATAACTGTTGGTCGTAACTATTTTATATAAAATATCGTTGACTTTACTTGGTGCTTTCACAAAATGACTTTTTTCACTAAAAAATTATTTCCAAAGGGATTAAACGAATCGAATGACGAAAAAAGAGATTTCATGATACTCCTCTCTTCTTTTGACACTGCAGCCGGCTTATGTGTCAAACCGAATTTTCTGTCGCATTTACTATCCCACACACACACATATTCTCGATACATAATTCAACACAGCTAATGGATTTAGTTACCAGACGAGAGGATATTGAAAGAATTGGAATTACAAAGAATCGTTAATGCGTCTGCGCCAATGCACTCGTCGCGCGCCATCCCGTCACGGATGCTGTATGGACCAGAAATCGTTAGCACAG
The DNA here is from genome assembly GCA_916049575.1 of Ancistrocerus nigricornis. Classification (NCBI taxonomy): domain Eukaryota; kingdom Metazoa; phylum Arthropoda; class Insecta; order Hymenoptera; family Vespidae; genus Ancistrocerus; species Ancistrocerus nigricornis. The sequence continues at coordinate 11,430,939 of OU696666.1, read as the reverse complement.
GGCAGCCACTATTCGCCTTAATCGAAGCATGCCGAGCAAAAGGTTCATCGTGATCTTTACTCGCGTTTCGAAGAAAGAATCCTTGTTCGTAATAAATATAAACGTTGAGAACGCGTGGTGCCAAATTTCTATTAATCATAATTAACAATGCATTACGTGGATATGAAATTTTCAAAAAGGACTCGTACGAGTTACAGACAAGATTGGAATGGATTATTTTTATACAATTTTTAAATTGTTCTTTTAGGTCTTTAAAAAAGAACGGATCGATAACCTCACTTCTGTTCTACGTAATACGATGTTTTGTTAGAAAAAAAAAGTGGAAAGCGATGTGTATTAATATTTAACGTCTGTGATTTCAGAGTCGGGTGTTAGAGGCAATAGTAGAAGGGGTGGCGAGGTTAATTGTCATGCCTCCGTGCTCGCATGAATACTAAAGGCGCGCGAAACGAGCTCGCGGTTGTATCGTTAATACGTAAAATCTGGTATGGCAGGTTCGCGTTTTCTATATGTACATACAAGGTGTCTCACGTTAACGCAGTTTTTCTACGACTTCATTTTCGGACGATGGACCACGAATTATACATGTAGCTCGCATATAAGGAAGGGGAAAACTTTCGTAATATTTTGTACAATTTCTTTGATGCTTTGCAGCTCATTTTTTATTTTTATTTTCAATATCTCCTCCGAATGAATTTTTAAAGATTTATTATTTCATCTCGGCTTAGAAATTTAAAGATAAAGTAGAGGGATATGTATGAATCATATTCGAGGTTGGGTAGGAAAGGATTTAAATGAAATAATTTTCTTTTTTAATAAATGCAGTGATTTGAAATTGTAAACAAATTTTAAGAAATTTCTACCACTATATCGCAGACTCTTTACAATTTATGTAATATATATAAAAATCATACAAATTAAATGAGGTCCAGTTATGAGCATTCCAAGATCTCCAAGAATTACTAAATTTTTATTTCTGTCGTCACAGTAACAAAAGTAACAAATATATTTTATCCAACTGCAATTTTTTTAAAACTTGTCAAGATTCATATTTTAAAAAACTTTCTGGACAAATCCAGAAGATAAGATGCACGATATCGAGACACCCAGTAGATCAGCGGCGTTACGTGACGAACAAAAGAATACGGCGGCGATTGACGTATAATTATTTTCTATAAAAGGCGGGACCCTTTTCTCTCTCGCCTTCGTTCAGCCTTCAGCGTCGACGGTTCGTCGCTTTTCAGCCGGGTGTCGCGATATTTCGCTCGGTGACGAGCCGCAAAAATGGCGGCCAGCTTAAATTACAAGCGAGAAAGTTCACGCCCGTTTCAGCCGCAAATTATCTGATACTTTCAAGAGGCAGTTACGCGGGTCTACGCAAATAATCGATCGTTGATCGTTATCCGCGTCGCGAGCGTGAGGAAATTATGAAGGGTCCTTTCACTATCGTACGAGTGGAACAACATATCAAACGATATTTACGATCGTTTATTTTCGGATATCTCGTGAAATCAGTCAGGAAGATACGGAAAATAAATTGGGAAGGAAATATAATGAATAAGTCCATAATATATATTTTTTCTTGATTATAAAAAAAGTTTCCAAGTAAAAAAAAAACATTGAAATAAATCTCGAAAGAAGTAGAAATCTCTTTGCTTAGAACAACCACCCTCAGAGAAAAAAGAAGTCTCCTCTAGTCAGAGTTATAAAAACTCGGCGGCACGTTAATATTTCAACTTATGCATACGAGATTTGTCCAGCGTCAGTCTGCCTCTTTCTCTTTTCCCTCTCCTCCTTCCGCCGCAATTCTGTTTAGGTATTAACACGTTGTGTTCGTCGACGTTCATGCCGTTGCGTTGGTTTACTACGCCTCCACTGCATTTCGCTGGACTCGTACGATCTGCCACGGTAACGCTCTTCCTCCCTTTTCCTTCCACAATTTCGGGGAAACTCGTTATAAATGGGATTAGACTTGTAAAAGAATGCACGGGTTCCGCTCGGTTAGCTCCGCTAAATTTCGGAAAGCGTTACGTTTCACAGAATTCTCTTTTTATCGTACAACGATATTTCGACATTTCTCAAGTATCAACAAATTAATAAAAGGTTCTTTTTTTAAAAACAAATACTTGTAGATACATTCATTAAAATACAAGATACTCCTACGCAAACATACAGGTATACAAACTCCATTTAGGTCCAAATTACATCTAACATCGACAATCCCATTAACCTTCACGGTAATTACAATACCAACCTCCCTAAATACCCCAATATAACACGGCTAGCCAGCATACAATTTAGCCCATGGCCATATACATTGATAAAGTATACAAAAAAACAAGCCGACGAAACCACTTTTCGACAAAAAAATGAAAGGTTCGGTTGTGTGCGGTATTGTCACGAGTAAGAGATTCGACCGCGTATCGCGTACACCGTCCCATCTCCCCGACCCTCTCTCTCCCACATACTCGTGCACACATACACCGATACACGCATATACCCTGTTTAGATATTAACGCGCTGTGTCCGGTGTTCGTCGACGGTTGTACCGCAGTGCCGGTTTATACGAATATACCGTGCCCCGTGGGACGCATCCGGTCTACTGCAGCACGCACGGTATACGAAGGAACAAACGAACAGGCAGCAACGAGCAGTCGAAGCGAGCATTGCGTCGGTCTGTTGGCCCCCGCGGGCTCTCCGATATTAATACATTCCATTACAGTAGACAATGACCGGCTGAATGGACCTCCGACTCCTGATGAGCTCCCCTCCCCTCTCTTTCGCACACCCCTCTCCAATACCCATCTTCACCAACGCGTTATACACAACCTTACTCTCTCTCTCGGTCAGTTCCTCCACGCACGTCACCATCTAATTTAATACTCGACGACCTCGGGCCAAGCAAGAAGATGGCACACCTGTCCTACTCGAAGAATAAACCGTGGCACAACCGAAGCTTCTCTTTCAGATAATTTGCGGTCGTCTTCCGCCTCGATCGGTTGTTTCTCTGATGAGTTTTAATTTATTCGCCTTGTGGTTAAGATTCTTTTAGAATTGTATGTTAGAAAAATGGTTGGACGTGTTCGGTCATTACTGTATCCAGTGTATAACTATCTGCAAAAAATTATCTTTGTAAAAAAGGTGGGCGGTTTATCTTTTTATTTCGATAAAATTGTTTCAAAAAAAAGAATGGAATGTTTCAATAACAATTATTACAATTCTATTCCATAACAGTTCATACAATTTCAGTTCCAATACTTGGTGCTGCCAGACTGGGTGCTATGAACAATTTCTCTCCCACCCCCATCTCTGTCTCTCTCTTTCTTTTTTTGATTGTTTTTTTTCTAGATTTTTTTTTAAAGTATGAAATTTGTACTAGAACTTACCTAAGAAATTGATAGAGACTCGATGAAGACAGTAACGTTATTACATTCACCGAGGAATCCAAATCGTTTAATTTTTCCGTATAGATTTAATTATACCAAAAACTCTCGATCCCCTTTTCCCTAACAGCCTAACTTGGGGGGTAGGACGAGCGAAGTATAATCATACCGTTACACGTAATTTCACGACGAACGAAGTGTTCTATCCCTTTCTCTCTTACCAAGAATCTTCACGGCAAGTTTTCGCCGGATCGTCGTAACTTTCGTCACGCGTTTTTGATTTCACCATTTTACTCCGGCAAGAAGTTGTCCCACAGCTGCGCGTCCCTTTTGCTCACCCTTATTTCCACCCACATTCTCTTTCTCTCTCTCTCTCTCTCTTCTCTTTCTTCCAGCTTTTCTTACTCAACGGTATTTCTAGAATGGCTGCAATTAAGACGCCGGTAAGAGTGTCGCGGCGAGATACCGCGTGAAAGAAATAGTAGACCCCGCGAGAAATCAACGCGAGTCAGCGGTGGTAAGAGGAGATGGTGCAGACTTCTCTTTCAACAAAAACTTTTCGGAAGTCCAAGGAATAACGAAAGGCGTACCTACCGCCGTAGTGCGTAATTGTAATTGAATCGGCAATTCCATTATCGTTACGCACTAATTACTCCTTAGGTAACAAATTGTTAACTCGCTTTGGTATAATAATCTTCAACAACGTTATTTCTCTCTCTTTCTGTGTATATATACTTCCTTCTCTCTCTTGATAACGAACGATCCTCGTCTTTCGTATTAACGAGCACCGATTTCTCGCTCGTTTCTTATTTCAACACCTGACCAGATATCGTTTATCGTGCCCCAATGTATATGCATAACGTTAAATGACTGCGATTTATAGATAATGTCTTTATTTCGGTAAAAACATATACCTACGTATGATTGGATACCAGTTCTATATTCCCCCAACTTATACGAGATTGGAACGATCGAGGGAAATTATGCACTTAGCTCTTTCTCTCTCTCTTGGATTCAGGTGAGAATGCAGGTGACGTTTGGTAACAGCTTTAACCCATTTTCAATTCCACATTTTGTGGGATGGTAAGACGTTCGCAATCTGTGGAAGATAGCGAATGCTGTCGAATGTCGTTCCAAGTAGAAATTCGATAGCTACGCGTGCAATCAAGAGTTCTACCCTCGGCTTTTTTTCTAAGAAAAGAGAGCGAAAAGAGTGAAAGGCTCTTTAGGAAGGTAGTTTGATCTCACTTTCAGCGACGGCACGTGATAACGTTTATTGCTGAGGAGAAGTGACTAACAGGGGTCGTTCCTGCGATCTTCTTTCTTTCTCTGCTAAAAGAAGGATAAACGTGGTCGTAAATGGCACCGTTGTCATCTTCTGGTATTCGATAGATACGAATTCTTGCAAGATTTCTTTTCGATGACGATCCATGAAACCACCAAAATCAGTCGATGTAGAACGAAATGTGAATAACCAATGAGTAAATGAAGTGTAAATGAAGTACGTTAAAATCAAACGTATGACCGTAGTGTCACTGAAGGCAATTCAAGTGTAATCATCTGTAACCAGTGCCCATCCAACGTGTTAATACCGACATGATTAAAAGGAATCAGGAGGGAATGAAGCAAGAGATCTACCCACACTTTTTATAAACCACTAAAAGTAAAATGACTTGAATCACGTTAAGATGTTAAATGGTTTATCTAATACCTGCTTATTATACATCTTCTCCACGTAAAAGACCAATCTCGATAAGTTTGAAACAAAGAAAAAATACCTACTTGCCTGTAAATCTTTTCGATGTTCTGGAACATTAGATGACGCCTAAGACTTGCCGCATATGTCATTGGTACGAGGATAATCAGGCTCACCAGGAATTAATAATCGCGCTTTACATTCAGCCATAGGATGATAACGAGTCCTTCATCGTGCATCTTTTCTCTCTTTCATCCGCTAGACCGGTCGTCGTTATAACTGCTGGGATCTCCTTTCACGAGATTTACAACCTGCACGATCTGGAAGTATCTCTTTATCGATAACAAGTAGCTTCGACAGACTGGTTTTGCGTTCTGAACAAGATCGTGCAAAAATCGATTCTGTTATTTTTTTTATTTCAAAGCACGTTCTGTGTTTCCTGTTATCATTGAAATCGTTATAAGAGATAGTGAAATTACTGGTAGGATATGGTCTTTTTTGCAGCTAATGTTCATTTTTTTTGTTATAATTGTCAATGAAATATAGTTAAACAGTTTTATCAAATTCATGAAACGATTAAATAAACATTATAAAATATTTATTGAAACTAAATTAGAATTAACGGAAAGTCAACTACCTACGAAGAGTCTGATTCTATTTATATCAACTTTACCGAGATCCGTAAGAAGAAAAAGACGACGAAAAGGAGAAGGATGAGGAGGATGAGAAAAGAGAAGAACAATAAGAACAAGGGAAGATATCGAGGTGTGTGGTCCCCTTAGCCAAAAAGAACGATCGGAGGTATCGTTTTTTACGCGGGGACAGTCTCTTCGTGCCATTCGAAAATTCATTCCCCCGTGTCGGATGAACGGGTCGACGTGTAGGAAGAACGAACGGACGGACGGACGGATGGCATTAAATTGAGCGAAACGAGGAGAAGAGGGAGCATGTGAACGAAAGAGAGAGAGAACGAACTTAAATTTTCCATCCGTAGATAATTCTGGATTTGAAAAGCAAAAGGGGAAAAGTGGTAACGTGTCTGACATTGCCAGTACTATCTGGAAAACGAATCTTGCATTTTGCAAGGCAACGATTTCGACGGCAATTGACAGGTAGAAAGACTCTCCTACTCTTCTTCGATACCAACGATACATCCTGGCCGCAATGAAAAACTCTCCAATTATCGGAACACGACGTTTCAAACATTCAACTCTCGCGGCTGGATCGCGTCGTCCATTATCGAAGTTACTCTTCCCGGTCTATTCCATCCACCCTCTAAAACACACACACACACGTTTGCCAACCGATCCTTCCAATCTCTTTGGAATTAACCGAATTGTCACGCGGACGGAAATAAGTGCTCGCGAGGAAGTCGACGGTATGACATCGCCAGAGATAAGCGACGTATCGGAAAATGCTAATTATTCCTGTTGCGGTTAAAAGACGGATCGATTCTGTAGCCGTTAATTATTTTATGCTTTATGGGTTTGGACGGTTTGATTGGAGAAAAAGCAGAATTCTGTCTTTTACTTGATATGTTATATATCGAATAACGGACATTTTGATAGGTATTATTAAAAAGGAAACGATCGAGGTAGAGCTGGGTAAAATGAATCCGTCTTAATACGGAGTGGGTGTAACATTGTTAGCTATTAAACCATCTAAAACTTCACGAATCGGTCCAACAATTATAACACGTCTTAACCCCTTGCCTCATTATTTATTTCGACACCCAATAAAATTGGAAATTGAGAAAAAAACGAACGTAATCCCACTGCGGTTCACGAGTTTGTCCGAAAATAAATTGAAATCTGCGAAACGAACTCAAGGCTTAAGAGCTACTTCTGCACATACTATATTAAAAAAATCTCCATCAAAGAATACTAAGCCCCTTCCTAAATGTATTTTAAAATATCCTTTAGCAAAAGAAAAATAATCGGTGACATTTTATAGCCATTAGACCCATTACTTAAATTATGGAAGAAAATTTAAATCCGTTCATTGGTAATGAAATCTGAAAACAGAAAGATCCTCGTTGGGTCCCTCTGGTACCCCGATCACGGACGTGTTCCAATCCCTTGCTTTCTTCCTCGTTCATGATCCCTCGAGCAGCAATGATGCTCATTAATGCGGCCCGTTTCCCCGACAGGTATAGGTATACCATCGGATATACAGGCAAATTCGCACGATTTTCGTGTACGTGTTGCATCGAACGGGGAATCCCTCGTTCTTAGTCAAGCGTTTAAACGGTCCACGCAATTAGGGAAGGCGCTTCACGCTTCATCTTTTATTCATGCCCCAGCCCTGCCAACCTTCTCTCCTTGGCTTTGCTTTCTACTATCCTTCCCATTCCAAAAGATTAAAACCGTGCCGGGAACGACACACTCCGGCTCTCCCTCCTTCTCTCTATCTTTCTCTCGCGCACAACATACGCTATCCTTTTCTCACCCTCTCCCTCCTACGAATTCTTGTTCGATGTACCTACCAACGTTCGAAGAGAGTTTCCACGACGATGCGTGGTGGCATAAGCGAGTTCGAGTATTTCGACAAACCTGAAAAGAAGTTCCACGGTGAGAAATTCAGCTTGTAAAGTCTTCCTCCCACTCGGAAATCTCGATAACTCGAAGGCTACCGTTCAAGAATTCTTTGGGACAGCAGCTGAACCCTAATTAAGATCGTTTCTCCGGTCCGACGCGTCGATCGTTAACGAGCACTCTACCACTTGTATCTTTCCTTTGCCACCTCTCGCTGTCTCTTTCCTTATCTATTACTTTTCTAACGCTAACAAGATCGAACAAGACACGAACGATTTATTTTTAAGTTCCGGTAGAAGGGAAACATTCGACTTTCTCTTTAAGTCTACAATGTGTGAACACGTTTGTCAATGACCGATCGATCGATTGATTTCAGGTTAAAAACGGAGAGTCTCGGTGGTGCTTGGTGTCCAAAGAATCAGATCACGAAGGAAGCGAAAGAGTGGTTGGAGATCGACCTTCCTACCGTCCACCTTATTACTGCCACTGCCACTCAAGGTCGTTTCGGGAATGGACAAGGTGTCGAGTACTCGGAGGCATATCTCTTGGAGTATTGGCGGCCGCGATTGGGCAAATGGGTTCGTTACAGGGACATTAAAGGACAAGAGGTAGGTTCTTGAATGAAGAAATTATGTATGATTACAGAGAGTGCTAAAATTTAAAGGTCGAAGGTTCACTTTGGATCTCTTAATATACATATACCTAAGATTAATCATTCATGTATTAGAAACTTAACAGCGATCGGCACATATATCCTCTTACTACGCTGATAGGTCTAAAGTTGAATAATCTAGTATTCTTTCCACTTAGCTAGATACACATAGACGATTCTATTTGTAGAAAATAACGAATCAATCTGATAAAGGCCAAGAAACCGTGCATCGTTTGATCCTCTAACTGAAATAGCTGAACGAGCATATTGATAAAGCTCTCTGAAAGCGCAGCATCGTTTTCGTCAAATGGTAACTCCTAACCCGATAAAGCGAGTCATTAGTACCGTCTGATCATACGCTCTCGAGGAAGCGTAGTAGCCTCTTCGAAAAGCAGACACGCCGTTTCGCGAGGTGCAAGCTCAAAGCGTCAGCTTCGTTCGTTGGCTCGCTAGCCGATGAAGGAATCGAAGACCGAGTGGAGGGATTAACGTAAGCGGCTTATCGCGAAACCGTAAGCTAATTTCGTACCGTCGGAGGCTGCCACTTTGTCGGTAGCCTGCACCCAGACGTACCTTAGAGATCGTCGAATCCGTTCGACGGTTAGCCAAAGCTATCTCGAAGCTTTCGAATGAGCTTTCGGGCTGGGAGTCTCAAATTGGAGAACGAGCCATTACGTTCCTTCGTACGTTAACCTGCCGTCCATCCGAATCGATTTTCCTCGAACACGTTCTATTTTAAGCTTACGAAACTTTTTCTCGAACGTAACGCCTTTCCGACGTCTTTCATTCGTATATTTCAAACGCGATCAATGGAATTTTTCTTTTACTACAGCTAAGGATAAGCAAGTAAATGAATTTATTAATAATTAGAAATAATCGTGAGAAGAATTACAATTTTTCCATGTTGATTCAACATTTGGACTTATATTAAAACGTTGATTATTAAATCTCTATGATTATCTATTGTTTTTAAAATAAATATAAGATTCACTTTAAGACTAATTGTTGGAATTGGGTGCCAGTGACTGCCACGATACCCAACACGTCAACAATATTTTTCAAACAAATTATCACAAGCCAACGACTCTAATTATGATCAGGACAAACCTGGTGGTTATAATACCACCAACATATTTTTCTCCTTTTTCTAGTTGTTGAAAATCGAGCACACCCAACGAGATTCGATCGTTTCCGTTACTTACCGTAACAGCAGAGCCCTAGCATCGATACAAGTTTGTTCTCCTCGTGTTATAGATCCAAGCTGTCGGCGAACGGTAGTAGATTCCAGCCCGCGGCTATGCACGAGACACTTCCCAGCCAAGTTTCGAATCATTCACGTCGCACAATGTTTATGAAGGCGACGGAGTTACCCTTGCTATTACGACACTTAAAGTTTTCAGCTCATCGGTAGCTTCCCTCGAGGCACCATTCAAAAGTGAGGCGTCTCTCATTAATACACAACGATCACTCCCAATCCCTGTTTCAACCCGTCTTCGCACCTTTCTGCCCTTCTCTCTCTCTCTTTTTCGTTCAAAATACAAAAGGAGAAAAGGTAGCTCCGGTCCAGAGACGAAAAAGCTCAGCCGCTAGGCAAATTGGCTGGCCAATCGATGCGCGTCCGCTGTCCAGTTAGGATCTCTTATTAATATTGATGAGCCAATTGCGCTGGCGCTAATGTGCCAAGGGCTCTCTCTCTCTTTCTCTATCTATCTCCCCCTTTTCCATTTCACTAACACATCTTTGTAAAGAACGATTGGAACGAGCGATTGGGCTCATGATTATTCACTACTTTCTGATTATTAATCGTCTGTCGACCTTGAGCTCGTATCCCGTTCCCCGTCGGACGAATCTTTGGTCTCCTGATTAAAATAAATATTAATAGACACCTACTCGACGGTGAGGAAAATTATTCTATCCCTTTCTTTGGTTTTTCTTTTTTTTGATTAAGGACAGGACGATACTCGGTGAAGCGAGCAAGTTCGAGACCAGTCTTGCTGTGGTGGTCGAGAAATTGCCGACACGTGGAATATTTTAATTAAAAAGATCTAATTAAGGGTAGAAAGAAAGAGACGGGGATTCTTTTTTTTTCTTTCTTTTATTCTTTCCTCTTCTTCTATTTTCTTGTGTAGGTGGTGAACTTTAGTCACGAGCAAGCGTTCCCGTTTCGATCGTTTTTATCCCGAGCGTACGCTTTCTCTCTCTCTTTCGTTCCCTCCTTTCTTCTTCTTCGTCTTGAAACGAAGTGAAGAAAAAAGAAAACGCGCGCGAGAGACAAAGAACGTCGCTTCCAAAAGTCGAGCTAGGCTTTTTTCCGCGGAACGAATCCGTCCAGGAAGGAGACTCTTCATGCGCGAAAAGAAATTCGTTGAAATTCTGAATGGAGAACCTCCCGCAATTTTGTTCTGGCGAAGAAACTGCCTGTAGGAATCAGCTCGCTCGATTTGTTTTACTAAATAGAAAAGTGAGAGACTAAAATGAACAATTTCTTCTTGCAAACAAATGCTATATATTTATAAATACAATATCTCGACATATCAATCTATCTATTAAAGAATAACAACATATCAATAAAGAATAATATAAAAATAATTATGATCACACTAGCAAATCAAATTTCAAGAAACATTTTGTTATATGACAAAAAAAAGTTATATAAACCTACTCAAAGAATAACAGCTTACAAATCTTAAGAAACAACCACACTCACAGAAATATCAAAATTGTCACTCCACCATACAATCCTCCTTATATCTCCACTCTAAAACGAGCCGCCTATTGCGAATAATAATAATAATAATACACCTACTACTACTAATAATAATAATAGCCGAAAGACGTGGTCCAGCCGGAGCTTCAAAAGAGCGTAATTAAGGCTCGCGAGTCGGGCGCCTTCTCTCTGCTCTTTCTCTCTCCCTCGGCCAATGGCAGCAAGTTGGTCTCTCCGGCGGCGCGAGTCGCCTTAATAATAAATAGTCGCGTCAAAAAGAGCGTGGCCGGGGCTCTCATTAGCCGCCTATATGTACATACACTCATATATATGTATATGTATACGTGAAACACGTACTTACATACGTATATCTACCCTCGTCGTCGTACGGTTCCGTGCTTGGCTCCATCGACGAACGCGAGATTAAATGGCTTTTCCCGGAATCTCTCGCGACGTAAATTCGCCGTAACTGCAGCTTCACAGTCGTTGTTGCAGTCGCTCGATGCAGTTCTTGCAAAACGTTTTGCCGGGTTACGGCAGGAAACTCTGCGTTTCCAAGTTTTCGTACCCTTTTCTTTCTCTCTCTCTCTCTTTCATTCATTTCTTTCTACTTTTTTTTTGTATTTCTTTTTTCTTGATATCGAGCTTCCGGTCCGTCGGGAATATTTGCACGTACATACGGCGTGTTCCTAGACGAAGAGCTTTCATGACGGAACTCCGATAACAAATATTGCGCGGTGAAGCCGAGCGGAAAGATCGTCCTACGCTTTTTACACGCTCGTTGGTTCCTCCCTACTCTCTTCGTCCTCCTCGTTCAGGCAGGTGGAAGGGAGGACTCGCTGGAAACGTTTGCCGGATGGATGGACCCCGAGTTTACCTCGTCTTCCTTCCAACGCGTGTTCCATTTAACGTGGAAAATTGCGAGTTATCGGGCTAATGGCGAAACGTTCGAAGCACGCTGGCTCTTTCCGCAATGATAAAAATCTCTTTTTCTTTCTTGCTCGATATCCACGCGAAGGGATATACGAGTTTATTCGAATAAAGTTTCGCTAGGATTGTTATCACGAATGAAATTTGCTTCGTTAACTCGCGTTAAGGTACGCGTTGCGTGCTAAATTTGATCCGTCTCTCGTTATCATTTTTATGGATAATGGATGACCGATGTGTTATTTTTCGGTTGAATGACGGAAATTATTTATATGGAAAAGATGGAGGGGTTTAGTTCTATTTTCCAATCTTCGAGAGTGAATTATCATTGGAAACAAAAGCTCTTTTTTTGCTCCTTACTTACCAAATCATACTCCATATTTGTACGAACGAGTTTCATTCGAATTTAAATTTACGGGTCGACGATCTTTGCTTGTTACTGGAATAAAATTATTTAAAAGGGACTTACTCGATCGTCGATCTTTCGAACGAAATTATTATCTTTATTCTATCGTTATTTGTTATTCGAATAAAACATACTCGTCTCTCTCTATCTCTCCTTTAGGTGAATAAACTCGAATTTACTTATTAACGTATCCAGTCACCCATTTCTCGTTAATACAACCAAACATAATGCTATCCCTTCGTATTATACAATTTTCCCTAATTTTCTATGACATGTTTCAAAAATTTACATTAAATTTTGATAGTGAAATAAAATAAAAAGCGATTCTTAAAAAAAAAAATGCATCCTAATCGTGCTTCACACAAATTCTACCGCATTTTCTTGCAAATTTTCCGTCTTGTCGCGCGCAAAAGAGAGCAAAAGAGAGAAAGATAGCATGTTCGATCGGCGAAAACCTAGAGTCCTCTCTCTTTGTCAACGTCCGTTGCAAGCACAAACAAGAGGGAGGGGACCCAACGGAGAACAGCATTTCTAGAAAGGAGATTCTCGAAATTGCTCCACTTTCCGTTCCACTGCGGAGTGCGATACTTTTTAACGAGCGCTACTTTACCAAGATCCCAAATTATTCTGCATTTCTCTCTCTATCTTTCTCTCTCACGCGTACGCACGCACAAGATCCCATTATTTTACGACGTACCACGAGCACCCACGCTCGCGTTAAGACGTTATTACTGCGGCACGAGTTAAACCACGATAATAATAATAATAATAATAATAATAAAGGTTGGAAGAGAGGATTTGCAATGGGTTTGAAGAAATGCACGATAAATTATTTTGGAATAAACTTATTCGTGGTTCGTGCTCGCTGCAATTAGCGGCTCAAATGTCGTGGAAGTGCATCGAAGCTCGGGATAATTACTAAGTTTGCAATTGACGTTCCTACGTTCGTAAGTTACATACGTGTATATTCGAGTACGTATGAGTCGTTAACGCGTGACGAATTCATTGGTACGTTGTATCTCATTTTCGAAGAACGCGAGAGATAATCTCGTGGTACGATACTTTTCGAAATGGCCGGTAAACACGCGGTACGATCGGTCATGTTGATCTCCGTTGTCAGATAGAATCGTCCCACGCGCGTGTCGCATCTCGAAACGAGCTCTACTCACGAGCAGAAGTAACGTCCAAGGAAATACGTATAAGTGTGTGTACGGAAACATTGCTTGACTAGTTTTATGATAAATCGTTAAACGAACTTGTGTAGCCAATTACATCGACGATACAAAAAAATCTTGTGGATTTTCCTTGGAACGTTTCAAAGTTTTTCAACGTTTCAGTTCTGCGTGGAGTTACTTGTGGTTATTTTTGAAATTAGTTAGAATTTTTGAAAGATTCCTTTGGTGTATTTACATTTTATATCAAAATTTAAAAGTGTGTTGCCACTTTAGCGTATGGTTGAACGAATCGAGTTGAATAAACAATTAAGTTGGATTAAACGTGGGTCTACTAACAATTTCGATTTGACTACGGTTTAAAAATGGCCAATTAAAAAAAATCGACAAAATCTCATGGAAGTCTCCTAGTTAAATCTCCTAAAGAAAACAAAAACTACCGAGTCTATATCGTTCTCGCGTGTATTTTGTTTTCTCTCTCCTTCGTATCAGCTTTCCCTTTATCATCCAACTATCAAAACCAACAACGAAACATAGTATAATATCTACCTTACCTACTTCATCGCTATTTTCATGCAAACGAAAACCGTAACGAAGATACTCGTCAAATACTAATTTCATTCCACGATAACACACCCTCTTCCAAGAAAAAGATAATGCATATCCACTGTAATAAAGATACACGGGAAATACTAATTTCCTACCCTTGATAACACACCCCTTTGAGAAAAAAGACAATGCATAGCATAAGTTTCATGATAATCCCTCACGAGAATGAGAAAGGAACATGTCTGAGGTATTAGAACGGGGTTATTAACTTTGAATCTAATTTCAAGGTATACTTATATAAAATTTGGGAAAATTCAATTTGTAATGAATAAATATATAGTAAAACAATAATAATAATGAATAATGTAGGTACTTTTACATTGACATCTTATGACTAGCTCACTCTCACTCTCACAATAATATAATGAATAACAAACATCAGTTGGAAACAATAGTTAAAAGTCACTTATTAACTTTCCTTCTCCCATTGGTGTAAATAAATAACTAAATAAAACGAAGATATAGCAATTTAAAAACACTATAAAATTTATAAACTTCCACCCTAAAACAATACATTATTCCTTATCATCAAATAAGGTCGAAACGTCGTCAAGTTATTAAGCACCCCTCACTGGACTAATTCTCGAACACGCGCGTTAGACGCACTCGTGTACGCAACGCGGCGATTGTAAATTACATCACGGACAACATTTTGCTAATGCCGTGTCGCTTTGCGGTATTCTCGTTGATATCATCTCTTCTCATAACAATTTAGTTCCCTGGAATATCGCGCTTCCACTTCCTTTTTCGCGTCCGGCCGTTCGAACTTTCACCCTCCTCCTTATTTTCCCACCCCCAACGACAATGGAGAAACTGGCGCGTGGTGATTTACGTGGAAGCGAGGCAAAACGTAGACGACGGGCCGATACTCGCGTAGTAGCTCGCGTGTTACCGTTCCCCGCACGCGTTCGTCTCTCGCTATAACATATACACTCTCTCTCTCACGCATACGAACACGCACTTTACCGTATCCCTCCCATTTCGCCACCCTTCGTAATTATCGGATTTCCACCACGGAATTCTCCGTGGCGACGAAGAAGATAGGGAGAATAATGTGCGTGCGTTGGTATATATGTGTGCGTGAAGGGTTGGATGAGGGAACACAGTTTCTTCGCGTGACGGGATAATGGCGGATCGTACCTACTTGCTTGCGTTTTTTTTTTTTTTTTTTTCTTAGATTGTCATTTTTTCCTTACAAGTTATCTTCTTCCTGACAGTTTCACTGTTATTTTATTCTTGTTTTCTTGATTTCTTTTTTTATTTGTGTTTAATGCTAGCTCTCGAGGAATTTCTACGGTAATACCTACTACGGATATCTTTAAAGTGGTTCGAGACATAGGTTGTTATTACTCGGAGATATTTTTATCTCGTTTTGTTCGTTATTTTTTATTTTTTTATTATATTATATGTTATTGCTTTATTTCGCTATTCGATCGCGATCGAGGAAGCTACGTAACGTGAGTAGGAACGTAAATATATGTTTATAGAAATGGCGATCGTAGAAAAATGTCTTTCGAAGTATTCAGCGTAGCACTCTTCTCCTTTCCACCGATATAAGATACGCGATTTTTGAGTGGCCATAACTTTGGCTCATGACCCTTTTTGCCTATCGAGAAAACATATAAAGCGAGTATATTGCATAGGTGCATGCACGTAGCACGGTACTGTCAAGTATTTTTCTTCGCTTTTCTACTACGTTTATGTTGTTAAAATATTTCGTGTCTGCTGCAAAAACTTTTTTAAACTTCTACTTTTCGTTGTACTTTGAAACTTAGCAGAAACTCACGTTTGTGATATTATAAAATTATTATTCTTGTTATATCATTATACTTGAATTTCCCATTTTACATGAATTTCTAAACCAAGACTCAAAGGTAGTAAAATATAATAAAAAACATTGCTGTTGGGATCAATTTTTTAAAAGTTTATAAATTATAAAATGACAGAAAATGTTGAAAGATAATTTCTACCTATTCACTAAAAATTTCTCAACGAACGTAATTTATTTCTTTCCCGTTCGAGTTGCTAGAAATGTCAATTTCTTTTCTTTCAAACACGCATATGTATATACATATAAAAGAGTTTCCTTCTAGACGACAACTTCTATCGAAATATGAACTTAAACTTCTCTCTCTTTGTCTCTTTCTCAAGAACGTGTTCGCAATATAATTTTACGAGGCCCGTCGGACATGGCGAGTGCATAAAAGCCGACAGATGTCTTATCTCACGCTCGCGAGTTCCTTCGACTTGGGGAAGGAGATAGAGGGAACAGAAAGGATGGCGAAAAGAAAGAAAGGAAGAAAGAAGGGAAGAAGAAAGGAAGAAAAAGAGAAACAGGCAGCTTGTAAAATGACTTCTCCTCGCGCCCTTGTACATCGTTTTTACTTTTCACACCTTCTCCTAAGAAACGTGTTCCTCTTGCCCTTTCGCAGTTTCAGTTTCATCCTTAACTCCTCGCTTTTTTCCCCCATTCACGGGGATAACCCGAAACCGTACGCTTCGTACGTGCTCACAATATGCTTTTGTAACGCTCGAGTGACGCGTCGATCGCATAGAAAAATCATCGTTTCTTTTCTCTTAGGATCGTTGTAGCAAAGTTAGTTGCTTTTTTATCACGAATACTTGATCTTATTGCAAAACTTGTATCTTATTTTAGTAGATTGAGAGAATTTTCCGTTAAACTCGAATCGTCGAGTGACCTGAAATTGTTTTAAATGTAATTTAGTAACTAAAACTAGTAACTTCGATTAACTTGAGAGACATTACGGCAATTTAAATGACTGTAATTAAGTTCAAATGCTCAGAGTCCTTCTTCTACCAATAATGATGTATGTAATACATTTATAACATTCGCATAAATCGTTTCCAATTTGATAAATTCTAAATCCCATTCATGCTAAGACGTTCCGAGTACTTTTTACATTATTCATCGTAATTCAAATTAAAGGCAACATCAAGTTTAGATTATACAGTTAAAAGCAACATTTCGCATAGAGTTAAACTTCAGAACTACATACGTCGATTCCAAAGTTTAATGTTAATTCCTCGGAAATTAACCTGACACATTCCATTCCTTACTCTTTTCGACATCGACTAAAGTTCGTTTTAATATTAATAATATTAAATATAACGATACATTTTTAAACAAAAATCAATGACTTTCCTAAGAAATAAAATTTATTCTTAATACTAGGTTTACCACGAATTAACATGCCATCTACAAAAAGAATCCAAATAATACTTGCACCACCATGAAGTTAATATAACGAACAAGACTTATCTTTAAGAGAATTAATACAAAAATAAACTCAAAGTAGTCAATACTTATCATTAAGATAGACCATCCATTATAATAAATCTTTTTTTCATCCCCTTTGCATTTACTATCCATAAATAAAAATAGTTACCTCCATTACCCCAATCGCGGAAATAAAAGCGAGAACGCGCGAGCATTAGGAATCGCGATCGTTTCTACGAAGTAAGAGTGGCTCTAAGCACGAAAGGAGGAAGCCCGTTGGGTCAACGACTATAACGTCGAGGACTACGGAGACTCTTGGAGGACGTAGCCACGAAAGGTCGATAACGTCGACGATCGCCTCCGCGCCGTGTCTAACGTTTGACCCGCGCGTACGTGCACGCACGCACCGACTCGTATCGGTTCTCCCTCCTCGATACTCACGCACCTCCTGCTTTTCCTGTGGCAGAGAGGTGAAATCGATGTAGCCGGCAAATTGCGTCGGAAGGGCGTGTGCACCCACTAATACCGCCGGTAGCCGCGCGTTCGCTTTTAGCAACACGCTCCTATACACCCGTACAAGGTCTTTCAGCGTTTCGAACTTCGCAGTCTAGGGGCTAAATGAAAAGTAAAACTCGACGCAGGCGCTGAAAGGATATACCTATACGGTCCGTCAAGCTCGCCCTTTAAAATGGGAACTATTTATTAGGTATACCATTTAGGTTAGCAAGAAAAAACTGCTATTAAATCATATTGGCATCTTACTATGTTTTTGTCGGTAGTAAAAAAATGTAAGAGGCGATATGTGGTTAGCAAACTAACTGAATTTTGTTAGTAAGTAAATACATCTTTGGTTAAATTGATATTTATGCAGTCAGGAAGCAAAGTTATTACTTGGTCAGTAAAATTATATACCTAATTGATTAGCAGGAAGCATTTTGTGATCACTTTTTTTGTTTTTACTTTATTTTGTTTGTCAAATAAAATCACTGTAGGTAAGTTGCGTCAAAGAAATTGGGTATTTTTGTTGCTGTAGACAAGAGTTTATCAACTTGCTAAAATTTTATTAATTGCCTTTTTACTAATTATATTGCTGCATGTGTATTTGATTAGCTACAGAAATAACTTAAGAGCTGCCAACTTGACATTATTGTCTGATCAATTTCATTTTACTTGCTGACCAAAAGTTGCGATGTTTACGCGTGAGGCTCAAAAATTTCAAAGAGACTAGGAAAATAGAACTATAGTACTTTGTCGATCAACTTCGTCAACTGTGCTAGGCTACGTTGTAGCACCTAGTATAGGCGTTCGACGTATACACCAGCTTGCATTTTTTGTACAAATATGCGAAGGCACTTGCTGCGGATCCAGTTAGCGATGCACGAGCGAACGTGATGGGCATCTCAATGCGATACGAAGTTAAAATATTCTCGATGGATATATTCTGTGACCGGTGAGAATCAATCTCTGTATTCCTCTATCAAAATATCGTGTTCCATCGATCGAGTATGGAAAGGGTCGTAAATCGTTCGTCGCGGAAGAATTTTGAGACACAACAAACTGGCACAACGTTGCGCGACTGCGTAATGAAGAAGTAACGTACATTTCCATCCCCATGCCCGTTTTGCCCCCTGTATCATTGCCTTCCTTGACAACGTATGATACCAACAACAAAAACGAAGGGAAGAAAGATATTGCGATCTTGCATGCTAAGTACCTCAGGCGTGGCTCCGTGAGCTACGCGATCTTCGTACAACGAACTTTGGTCGACTTTCCAAAAATTTGCCGAATCGTCGTAAATCAAAAAAGTATCAGGAGAACATGAGCTGCAAAGAGTTTTACAGATTTTTCTGTGTTTCTATTCTATGTTCGACTTTACGAGCCGAAGACCACTCGAATTATATCCATATTATCGAATATTGTATTCTCAGTCACTGACCTATCTACAGGGTTTCTCATCGTAGAAATAAGTTACAGAATATCATATTACATCGCACAGTCCTTGAAAATTTAAAGATTAGAAATAATTCAGTTTGAAAACGGTGAGTTTCCTATCGCAAATACGACATACAAAATTGAACAACAGCTACTGGCTGGACTATCCAAGACAGTTTCCCTCTACTTTGGAAAAGATCTTGAATACTAGCATGAAAACAAGTAGGTATTATATATGCGCAGACTGCACAAGAACCCAAGGGATGTCCTTATATATCGAAAAGCGAGTCCGATATTGGTGATACCGAAACTGAAGTCGATGGTGCATGCCCGGTACCTTTCAGAGTCAGGAAAAGAGAAAATAAAAAAAAGAAAGAAAAGGTCGAGGCGGTAGCAAGGATGGTGGCGAAGGTGTCCGAAGGCGAGAAACGTGTGCCGGGGCCACGAAACGTGCACAGAATGTGTCGTGCCTGCCACAAAACGCTCTGTCACGCGACCATGTTGCACGCTGTGTCCTGTACGCAAGAAACTATCAAGCTTGCACGAACACAAGTGCGAAACCCATATGCGTTATATGTGTTTGTGTGTACATATCCTTTACCTTGCTATCTGTTCACCATGGCCAACGCCACTTCGCGTGATCTCCCGGGACACCACACGCGCGCATAGACCCTACCACTCGGTCATTCCGCCGGTTTTCATACGCCACGCTCTTTCATCTCTTTCCCTATGCCGCTCGACGCTCGGATAAACCGCTTATTTTATTCATAAACTTGTAAAAATCGATATAGCGTCTCTGAGTTTTCTTCGTTCCTCGAATAACCAGGGAAGAAGTAGATTGTTAGGTATATGTAAATGCTGAAGAACGAAAATCAAGAATTATAATCGTTTTATCATTTTTTTTTTTTACATTTTCTTTTAATATATAAACGGTGTAACATCCCGCAGTTCTCAAGCTTACTCTCCCCTTGTGCATCGTTATATCTAATACCCCGGAATGCAGGATGAAATTAGTCCTTAGTCTCGTCCGATGTGATGGAACGCGACGTTCGTCCTTGTGACAGGATATCCTGGAGAAGACAGCGGTATTCCATGCAGCAACTAATCGCAATCTACTATGTAGCCTGTATAAACGTCGTTATATTGCGTGATGCGTTTGATCATTGCCGACCACTAGAACGGTGTATCAATTTTCGATCGTTCGATGATGCGGCTACGTTTCGATATCATCCTCTCTGTGGTCTTTGCTTCTCTTTTCCCTTTTATTATCATTGCTAAGTAATTACGGGAAGTACTTTTTTTCCCGTTGAAAGGATGAAGAAAGTTGGAATTTTTCCGATGACAATTAAAGCTAACTAGAATGATATGGTAAAGGAGAAGGATTAATCAGAGTCGACGAGTTTACTCGACAGAATTCAAATGTCGGACCGGAAACCGAAATTATACTGGTCTTTAGCCGACGTCTCTCCCTCTTTGCTTCCAGGTAATACCAGGCAACACGAACACGTATTTGGAGTCCAAGCATGAGCTGGAGCCGCCTCTGTGGGCGAGCAAGATCCGTTTTCTGCCCTTCAGCCGTCACACGCGGACAGTTTGCATGCGGGTCGAGCTCTACGGGTGTTACTGGAGCGGTAAGCTGTTTGCACTTGCCAATTTTCGCAAAACTTCTTGGCCCCTTGGTATGCCAGCTTGGAACATTCTATTAGCGCCCAAAAGCTGTGCGTCGCATAAACACGCACCCATTTTACTCTGCGGGATCCGGTCCACCCTCGACACGTACACCGTGTAGGACAAAATTTCATCTTATTCTGTTGGAACGGTTCGAGATCGATACGATCCTTTAGAAAATTAATTGCTTTCCGACTCAAACTATTTTACAGATTGTTCTTTCTAGTTTACTTTGCTAAAAAAAAATTATTCCAAACTTGTATTTTTGATTATCAGACGGTGTGGTGTCCTACTCGATGCCCCAAGGTGACAAGAGAGGCAACGAATGGGAGTTCTTCGATGCCACTTACGACGGCCATTGGGACGATGAGCTTCGTCGTGGATTGGGACAACTAACGGACGGTAAAACAGGCCCGGATGACTTCAAAATGGGTTATTACGATGCCGGAGGACAAGGCTGGGTTGGCTGGAGAAACGATACGCGAGGTGGTCAGCCAATTGAGATTAAATTCGAGTTCGACGTAGTCAGAGAATTCTCGGCCATTCATATTTACTGCAACAACCAGTTCACCAAAGACGTTCAGGTTAGTGGATCGGAATGCTCGAAACGTTTGTGCTTCACCGCGCTTAGAACAATGAGCGTTATTCCATTCGTAGTTGGCTTTCAGAAGACTCCAGCGTTTGACCTGGATTATGTTTGCGTCGTAAATGCGATTACGTGAGAAATGTTCCTTACGTCCCACAGTGTGATATTTTCACAATCTAGCTGGACAAAATTATTTTGTCTAAATTTTGTGTATTATTAGGTGGTCTAATATAAATGAAATAATAAAAAAAATATTTTGATAATTTTAGGCATATATTTTAACAATAAAACATTTTTATAACACATAATAATCATTAAAATTAAATTAAAAAACAAATAATACAAAAGAGCAATAGAAAATTCAGCGCTATTAGGATTAATCACTATCATCATCCAATTCCTCAGTGTCATCATCAGAGTCTTCAGAATCTAAATCAGATTCTTCAGAATCTCTATGCATATCGTCTACTGTTATCCCACGTTCAAGAATTGGGGCTCTTATTTCTAAAAGTCCCAATACTTCAGGTAGAATTTTACCCCGTTTTGTATTTGGAGCAGCACGCAAAGTAGTAATAAACGGATCTGATGAAATCAATAGTCTATTGAGTAAATCTCTGTTTGTGTCAATTCTAGAAGTTTTTCTCGTGAACAGCTCTCTGAATTTTCTATTGTGTTTATTGCGTGCTTCTTGGGCTTCTTCCGACATTTGACCGATTGGTAAAACACACGAAGAAATTATGTCTTTCCCATGAAATAAAATTTTATGCACGCTTACTGGCATTGCGTACCATGAATACTCCTTGATATACAATTTTCTTGTTGCCTTAGCGTATTCATGAAATTTGTCGACATTTATGAAATACCCACTATTTATGGTCTCTAATATGACATGGAAACGCTTAATAAGCTCAATATTGACACCGGTTATTTCGGCTGACTTTTCAGCATTTCGGAAAAACTTTCGGGCTGTGTTTCCGTCATTAGTATTTCCGGTTTGCTGTTTAGGCATATCTACTAAAAGACCCAATTCGCTCCTAAACTTGTCTTGTACGTATTTCTTTTTTTCAGCCACTTTCGTTTTATTTTCAATTCCCCTAGCCTGCCATGTTTTTATGTCTAGACGATAGGAAATGTGCAAGATGCACTCAAACAATCGAATCCAAGAATGCAGAGGTGACAGGCCTAACGAAAGATAATCCCTTCTTACAGACTTTTCTAAAATGAGCCCTTCATTATTCATTTCACTGGGTTTGGCACCACATAGGTAGCACGTTTGTGTGGATGCACATGAAGATACTGCATTACAAATTTTGCCGTCTATCATGCAGAATATCAATGTTGGCTTTACTAATATTTCCATGTTATTTACAATAATTTTAGTAGGCACCAGTGATATAACCTGTTCTTTAACTTTATTAACTTCAATTATAATAAGATTTGCAGTTTCTTTGGCAAACACAAACTTTATGGGTCGACAATATCGAGTAGAGGATGTCAAAGGGTTTTGCCATACAATTTGTTTGCTCCTTTGACCATTCATTGAATACATTTGTATAGGCACCATTGAAATACTGAACAAACTTTCATCACTAGAGTGTGATTCAGAAAATTTTTGTTTGTATCGGTTCTGTTCCGCTCCATCACAACCCCATTTAACAATAATATGCAGGCTTTTCAAGTCATTTATCGTTTTTAGGACCTCTTCTTGTGCTTTGCATAGTCTTACAATTGTGTGATCCATTAAAGATTGTAGTTTAACTTCAGCGTGTGTTTCTGTGACATTGAGTTCACTTGGGTAACATAACTGTTTTGCTGCTCTGACTTTATAGTAAGGTGGATAGATTTTTTTGTCAATTTTTTTTGCTTGCTCCCGTATTATACGGTATTGGTGTGTCGACAAATTCGTATCAATCATTAATGCCAGAGCTTGGTCATTCGAAAGCCCACCTTTTTTTGGACTGATTAAACGCTTTCGTGCATCTTTTATACCAGTACCTCTTCTGGGTGAAAAGCGGCAAAGCTCTTTAACAATAGCTGCTGAATCCCTTTTTCCTGACTGGCGAAGCTGTACTACGGTTGCCATCGTTAACTCTTCCGTAGATGTAGTTTCGAGAAGACGCTGAATTCGCCGTCTTTTTGTCTTCTCACTGGAACTGTCAAAGTCTTTCGTTGGTCTTCCGGCCCGGTTACGCGTTTCAGGTGGTGGAACATCGACGATACCTTCATTGACAATATCCGAAAATGAAATATTTGCTTCTAGCCACGAAGAATTCGCTTTTAGGAAACGTTCTCGATGTCTTCCTGATTTTGACCATCTTTCGTCGATTTTATGACTAATTCTACTAATTATTGCTTTTAAATTATTCAAAATATCATCCGAAACGGACTGAGCATCAAGTTCTCGTAAAATATAGTGTAACAGAGCATCCTGTCTTATTTTTTTGGCGTTAGCAAACCAAACATTAAAAAACTTACGACGTGAAATTTGTGAAGTCATTCTGAAAATAACGAAAAATGGTATGGTTAGGATAAGTCGGGGGAATATACCACAGTTAACTTTGACACACGATATCTCCTAAGTTTATGTCATTACAGAAAAAAACGAATAGCCAACTAAAAATATGGTTAATTCTGTATACCACGTAGGCAATATGCCACTTAATATTTTAATTAAAAAAAATAATACTTATTGTAAATTAACAAGAAACATAATCTTAAAAAATACTAACTCTTAAAGATCAAAAAAACCTTGTAAATCTTTACGTTTCATAACAAGATTTAAATGTGTATGTGTGTGTATGTGTGTCGATTCGATCCGCTGTAGGACGCTACACTGAGTACACACAAACACACACAAGAACTCAGGTTCCACACAAAGAGGATCCACGAACAATTTCGATTAGATCCGACTTCTGGTGTAAAAATGACGGGTATTTCAAAAATTAAAAGATTTATAAAAAGTCTGTTATGAGAAATAAACAATTCAAACGTTGCAAAAGTATGAAAAATAGTGAAAAACTAAATAATTATAGTATTATGTAGTGATTTGCATAATTACGTTTGAGTAATTACAAATGGATAATTTAACTTTAAGTAACAGTACGTAATGAGATTAAGACAGTATTTTTTGTACTTACTTGGTGTACGGAGTAAATTATGGACGAAAAAACAAATAAGTGTTGCTATGGTAACGTTTACACTTAACCTAGAGAAACAAACGTTCAACTAACGCTATCTATTAATTATTTTGGAAATTATTAAAAAATGACATATTACCCGAGATGGCATATTACCCTGACTTATCCTATCGCAAACTTCCGCAAAAAAACAAACATTTTTCTTGTAGTATACAAATAGATCTTCCAGAAAAATATACCCAATGAAAAGGGAAATGCGGGGAAATAAACTGAAACTCAAGATAAAACTAAAAAGGTACTTTATTTAATTACATGAAAACCTCGCTCCATAAATTTAATGTTTATGATTAAACTAAAAAAACATCTTAACAAAAAAATATATGAAAATTTATCTTGAGAGTTCCGCTAAAATAATCACAGAACAACATCACCGCTGGCACACAGAAACACAGCGTATTTATCGAGCAAACTCAGACGAACGACACGGTAGGCGAGAGCGGTCGATCGGGAAAACTCAGGTTTTCGGCCGTTCCGACCTTTTTATACGTGCTATTGTTCCATGTAGATTCCCGGAAATGAATTATATTGTAGTATAACTTGTCTGCTTCGAATATATGCTGTAAATGTACCGGCTAAGACATGTACCAAAATTGACTTTTGTCCAGCTAGATTATGAAAATTTCGCACTGTGCGTCCGCTCGATTTCCGCGTGTCTCGAATAGAAGCGGAATGTTCGGTATCTCGTGCTACGTGCATACAGGGTGTCCACGTAAAAACTTTCCACCTTCGAATGGCAACCGTTATCGAGATGGTGTTACATATAATAACCAGTTTTTCATACATTAATAGGTACGAGTATCTACGATGAAAGAAACAACCAGTTTAGTCGATGAACGATAACGTCCTTTAATATTTTACTAAAATATCTTAACGATCGCATAATCTAGCTTTGTCAAAGTTTATGCGATATTTAGCATTAAATAAAAAAAAGAGTAAACTTTTTATTCTGTTAAAATTAATCAACTTTGTCGCCCTTGAAACAAAGTTTAGCATCCATTTTAACGTTAGAAAATTAGTCGAGTATTAATTACCATGTCACTTTAGTTCAGGAAGTTTGAATATTACCAAGAACGTATTTTATCTTACATATACTTTGCTTTCGAAGTTTTTACACGGACACCCTATATTTTACCCAAAAAACATAAAGAAGCCTCGTGGACTTTCTCGTTCGATAGAATGTAAAGTCGTTGACTCCACGAAAGAATCGTTTACCTTCGCTTCGTGCAAAAGTTGTCCCTTCGGTCCTTGAGAAGAATGCGCGCATAGCGTCGATCAACAGGCTTACCTTCGATGATTCTTCGAGTCTCCTTTCTACCATTTTGCCACCGCGTCTTGCGAACTGGCTGCCGGCAGCCGTTTGATTGAATATTCCACTCGACGCTTTATCGAGTACACGTCTACGGAATACCAACGCGTTCCTGAACGCAATGCCGATCCAACGCTTTCATATTTACCATTTCGCTATTATTGCCTTTTACGATTAATGGTGTTTCTTACGGATCTATTGGCAACGACAGACATCCGTTATTGGTACGATTTATTTGAAAATATATTGTAAAGTAAGATTCTAAAAAGCAAGAAAAAATATTGGTTGTAAAAGAAATGGTAGAATTGTACAGGGTTTCTTATAAGAAGGAATTCGGTGATTATTATATTTTATTAAATTTAATTTCGATTAACTTTATATCCTGATGATTGATCGTGTCAAATATTGAAGTTGTATTCATAGCTTTTGGGACATCTTGTATTATGGAATAATGGATTAAAGGATCGGTGGTGTTCTTTTCTGGAACAATTTTATGAAAGCAAACTTTAGAAATTTTCAAAATGGACGGCACAACTTCAAGTTTATGAACACACGCTTACTCTTGGAAGAGTGTGAAAGATAAAGATGAGAGCTAGGAACTTTTTACTCTCGTTTCTGTAAAGAAGGATAAAACTGTTGCTAGATGTAAACCAAGTATCACCGTTGTCGCGTTAATATGATTTCATTGTTTGTGCTTACAAACTTGTTAGTTAGTTTTGGAAAGAATATTTTTCATAAAATTTATGTTGAAAATAAATAAATGAATTTATATTCAAATACAAGGACGACCAATGCATACCTAATAATAAAATTCTCGAAAATAATTAAGCATTACTTACCGGATACATCAAATTATAAGGTGAAAAAGGTAAAAAGAAAATAAAGTAAAGCTGAGAGCGGAACGAAGTTAAAACATTTTCACTTTGGCTTATGTTACATGTAATGGTATATAAATAAAGATGCATGGAAAGCTTTGCAAAAGAGTGAATGCACACAAGCATAAACAATCTTGCAGCAAAATACGAAAATGTAGATTTTCTTCTGAAAACTCGATACCTTCTAAAAGTTAATCCTAACTAACTAACTTAAACATCAATTGTAACACATATAAAAACCTAAAGCTGCTTCTCAAACATTTTTAACAAAACATATAATGCTACACAAATATCCACAAAAAAACAAACAACCAACAGTCTGAAAAACTCCAAAACGTCAACTCCAACGAAAATGATCCTTTCATAGTCGCATTTTCCCCAGTTCCGTCTACATAAACTTCTCTTACCGACAGTTTCTTATACGTCCAGTATCCCAGAAACATTTCGCTGCTTCGTTCCAACGTAAGTGCCTCACCCCGTATACCTACACAATAGACTGGTATACGTGTACTACTATATAATTCACGTGTACGTGTACTTGTATATTTATGTTAGATGTATACCTATACCAGTATATGCTATACCAATACATACGTCCCAACGTTACGTACCATCTGCGCGTTGCGCGCGTATTTCACTAGGCTCGCAATAAATCCGCTTTGAACGCGCTCGCGTGCGCGCACTTTCCGCCGCTCTCTATAGTGCATTTAAATGTTTGACGGCGCGTGCGATGAAATATGCATGGGAGATTATTGAACGTTGCCAGAAATGGAAAGCCCCGACTTTTGATCGAAACAGAATCGCTCTCGCCGAACGGTTCTTGTCGATTTAAAAATTCGTCCTGCCGGGGAACTGCGGTAGCGGAGTAGGAGAAAGGGTTAGAGGAGGGAGAGTTTTTGGTGCCGTTCATCGAACCGATATTTTCCGGGACATAGGGAAATGGAAGATTCGTTATACGAATGCTTGCATGCTGTTAGAAAATTAAATCTATTTTTTTTTCTCTCATTTGTTTTTAACACTAGGTTTACCACGAGTTGACATACCTATTTGTACTAAAAATGTCAAAATAACCTTTTTTTGGCATTTAAACGAAGAGAAATATAACTTAGAGTATTATAAAAAATATATTACGAATATTTAAGAAAATTAATAAAATGTAAACTCAGAGTGGTCAATATTACCTCCTTGGTAAACTTAGTATTAATAATAAAAGCTTGTAAAAATAGAGGGATGCTGATAAAAGAAGTGTTTTCTTGGATTCAGAAACGACTTTTTGACATACCTTATTAATGAACATTTTTTTTTTCAATTTTATTGATACTTATAATTATTACATAACATAGACTTTGATAAACAATTGCTCCTTACATATTATTAGGTATATATCGACAATATATCCAAAAATTCCCACATTATTTCCCAACAGATCCCACATCCTCGCACATAAACCACTACAGACCCTAACGACGGTAAAACGACTGAAATTACGTACGCGATTATCGTAACGATCTTTAGCGCGAACGACAGGTAACGAGCAACGTTTAAACGTAAGGAGCGTTTAATTGTCGATTCGAAGACACTGCCGACGCTCTCTCGGCATTTCAATGCACCTAACCCCCGTGTTATTTCGCCTAATCTCACCCACTTTTGGTAAGGTCGATATTCTCGCGCGACACCCCTACCGAGGCGTTACGCGCAGGATCTCTCTCTTCCACTTCACGTCAAAGTGCATAAATTAACGCGATTACATTTCTCTCGTTTGCCGTTAGGCAACGACGTCGCCTTCTGTCGTGCGCGTCATCACGAGTTCTCCTTTATTTACAAATGCTCTTTCGTATCCGTGGCCTCGTTGATCTTGCGAATAAGCCGAACCAAGAGCCACGTCGTCCTCGCTATCTGCATTAATAATTTAACATTAATGCATAAGGTTTTTAGTCTGTCTAATGGAACGAAAAAGACGATGTCAAACTCCTCGTTCTCTTATTTTTGTAGACCAACAAAAGCAGGAAATATGTTTCTTTGAAAAACTTTATTCGTGTTTCTTTCTCTTTCATAAGTTTGTCACATTCTCTTGAGATATGAAATGAAATAGTTACGTTTATATAAGGATTTTTCTTTTCGACAATGAGATGAGATTGCATGGATTTCAAAGTGCAAATACATTTATTAACGTAATGAAATATTTTAATTATTGATATACCAAATATGTAAATAATGTGATAGTTTCTATACCTCTTGTAACTTTTGCCATGTTTTTCTTTAAATACCCTGTCTCTGATGAAAATACCCAATCGACAAAATATATCGAAATACGTAGAAAGGCAAAATTTCGATTCTAGTAGAATATTTGGTAGCACGTAGGAAAAAGTCTACGATACAAGCAAGCTTTATGGCAACCTCTCTCTCTCTCTCTCTCGCTCGTCCTACGGTGCAATGGCTTGTATACGGCGTTTTGCGTTAGCATATCAATATCGGAATGTCTATGCTGTTACCAACAGATACCGGCCACCTTTCCGGCACACGATACCATTTTCCGCTTGTACACCGAGGAACGTTGCTACGCGAACCTTTGGAAATTGGTTTTATATAACGGAAATTACGATGGGCGAGAGATATCTACGATGTATTCAATCCAAGCAACGTGCAAGAAATGTGAATACCTCGATGAAAAACGCTATCCTTCTTTTCTTTCTTCTCTCTTAGCCATCCCTCTGTTCCCTTTTTCTCTCCACTCCTTGAAAAAACTTTTCCCCGTTCGCGACGAGCTCCGAAGGAAGTTTAAGTGCGATTATTCGATATTTCCTTAACTCGCGTTCGGTCGAACAGCTTCGAGCTACCATCTCCTTCCTTCTCTCCACTGTTCTCTCTCACTCTCGCCCAAAGAGTTTTGGTTCTCGGCCGTGATTACCTCGGAAAACTTTTTTGACTGTATCGTCACGAGGAAACGAACTTTCATTGAGTATAATGGAATGGCTATCACAGTATCGTGAAAACGTTACGGCGATCCACCGTGAAAAAAAAAGATCGTTCTATTCGTCGTTTCAGGATTTAATGGTATTGAAAATATTTTTCACTCGAAACTTGTCGATAACAAAACGATTTTTTTCCTCTGATCACGAATATACTTTGTTTCTTCTTAACATCAAATAGATTTTAGTTTATTACTGATAAAGACGAAAACTAGAATATTTCACTTTTTATTTCCCCGTTATAAACACATAAAAAGCACGTGATGTAATATATCATTACACGTATATCAATTATCGTTATAATTACGCTATCTGAACGTTATCATGAAATTTAACTCCTGGCATATATCCAGGTCAATTCTGATGCACTCTCGCGTATCCCTTTTCAACCAGAACCATTTCTCGATCTCGATTTTATTTCAATCTCTCTTCATTTCATTTCCACGTTATCTCTTGGAACAGAAAACTCTCTCTCTCTCTCTCTCGGTCTCTTCGAGAAGGAACGGATATAAAATTACAGGAGACGCAACCCGAGCGAACCCGCTTTTTCTTCCTCTTCTTCCATCTCCTTCTATGTAAAGCCAGCGCGACCTCGACTGATAGCCTTGATTTATGATCAGATCATATACTCCATCGAACTTTAGGGACACATTAAACTTTTATGACGTCCTCAAAAGCCGCACGACCTTTACTCCCACTCCCCTCTTTACCCTCCTTCTAAACCCCCTCCCTGAACCCCTCTCCCTTAGTAGAAGCGTACAAGAGTCACCCCGTTAAACGCGAAGCCACGACGAGGAGATTTCCTCGTGGGGTAAAACTCACGAGAAGAATGTTTATTATGTAAGCCAAGCGAAGAAGAAA
This sequence comes from Ancistrocerus nigricornis, assembly GCA_916049575.1. Lineage (NCBI taxonomy): Eukaryota > Metazoa > Arthropoda > Insecta > Hymenoptera > Vespidae > Ancistrocerus > Ancistrocerus nigricornis. Next base: position 11,400,221 of record OU696666.1, on the reverse strand, counting down.
CTTTCGGTGGAGTGCATATTCTCGTCGCTCGCAGGGTCATCCGTTTTATGGAATAAAATAATATCGAAACCTTTTCTGTCGAATAGACGAACGACAAAGACGAAATATGCCTCCTGAAATTATTTATTGGTATATAAACGTAGCATCAAAGCTTTACTGCAAAGTATTTTTTTATTAGGTTGTCCTAAAAGTATTTGCTGCTTTATCTAGCTTAATCTGCTAAGTGTTGTCTATCTATCTTTTAATAGAACAGAATGAATCATGCATAATAATTTAGCGTCTTTATTGTTTCCTTATAAAACGAGAGAAACTTTTGGGACAACCAATACAAAAGTATCTGAAAAAATTTCCAAACATCTCTTATTATTATCGTCGCAAAACACAGGCAGAACGATCAAACGTACGACGTATCGACGATATCGATTCTTTCTCGAGAATACATCTGGTACCATTCTCTCTTTTTTATCGCAGGTCTTCTCGCAAGTCGACGTGCTGTTCAGTATAGGCGGAAAATATTACAACGGCGAGCCGATTACCTACACCTACATGGAGGACAAAATATTTGAATCGTCGCGTAACGTCACCATCAAACTCCACCATCGTATCGGGAAGTACGTCAAATTGAGACTACACTTCTCCGCCAGATGGATCATGATCAGCGAAGTGATCTTCGATTCCGGTGAGTCTCGCATTTTTTTTTCTTTATTTTTCAAGAGTAAAACAAACAAAATGTATCTATGGCTTGCTTCTGTTTTGCGTTTCTATCGACCACGTCGTTGTAGATATCTCTCGAAAGAAAAGAACCCAATGGGAAAAAAAAACGAATGTAGAGGAGGCACGCTAGAAAAATCTCTGCTCGTGACGCAAAATCGTTTGACTGGCAGTCAAACTCGTGTACCGGGGGAAACATATACATATATTCCTTGTTTTTTTTTTTTTCTGTGTGTAAAGCCTGGGCGGCATTTCATTTCAATTCGGTAGAAGCAGCTCGCTGTACGAGCCCCCGCCCGTACCGTTTCGTCTCCCTCTTTTGTAATCCCACCCTTTTCGATACCACGCTCGGCAAGCCTACCGACTGTCAATCGCCGAAAAATAAAGCTCGGAAATGCGATTTAAATTGATACATTCGGTAGTTGACGATCGATTGTAAATCTGTATTGAAAGAGAGAGAGGCGAGATCTGATGTTTCGCGGCTTGATTCGAACGGAAGAGATATGTCGTTTTTCGATTAGGTTTTCTTATGCTTTGAATAGTTTATTATACTATTAACCCTTTGACTACGGCAGACTTTGGCACGCACTGGCCGTACGGTACGGTACGAATTCACTCGCGACGTCCACTGGGTACGGCGAAATTTTTCGTTAGACATGCATTTCTGAGGAAGTATATTAAAATCTTCAAAATACTGAAATTTATTACATTAAACGAATATTACTTGAAGTGAACATTAATTTTAAGCTTTTTTTAGATAACAATATTTTATTTTTTTAAATAACAATGTTTAATAATACAAATTGTGTCGGACGCCAATAGGCGTCAACAGTACCGGGAAGCCAACTTGTGTCTGACGCCAATAGGCGTCAACAGTACCGGGAGGCCAACTTGTGTCTGACGCCAATAGGCGTCAATAGTAGTCAAAGGGTTAATTCGACAAATATGCTGTAATTTTTCTGGATTTTTGTAGACCTTACGAATATGGCACGTAAGTGTTCAATAAGAATAAAAAAATTCATTATCAAGTAATAATATTCGTTGCGTTTATATTTTTGGTGAAGAAGGTTAATCTTATTCAATAAAATTAAAAAAATAATCAGTTCGATCCAATGTACCGTTTCGGACATACAATTTTTTGATATAATATAAGTAGCTGTAACTTCAATTCAAATCAATTTTGAAGATAAATAGAAATATTAGGACCAAAAGTAATCGATTTAGTATCGAATGAACCTTTCTTAAATAGCAAGAATCGTTCGGGATTCGATTTAATGTGCACTCGACTAACTTCCTTTCTCATGTCTCCTGTCTCGATCGTTTCACGAAACGTTATAACGGGTTACTGATATTATACGCGAATACGATGCTTTATCAAGAAAGATATAAAATCGTAAAAGACATCCTCGAAATTCTACTATCCTTTATCCATTTCTCTCTCTCACTCTCTGTTTCATCGAAAGTAAATTCCATCTGATTTAACGCAGTTCCGCCAGGAAATTGCATCTTACGGAGAGCTTATCGGTGTTTATCGGGTACCCCATCCTTCCGGTATGGATGTGAAAGCAAGATGATTTATAATCGCGGATATACCGAAGAGAACGGCAGGTACTGAGAGAGAGACGCATTGTCTCGGCAGGTTCGGAAACCATTTGTCATAAATGCGAGGATCGTTCTTCGAAAAATCTCCAGCTCGATTGAATTATCTCGAATTCAATTGTATCGTACCCTTTATCAACTAGTTACATCGTTTTTTTCTTATAAAAACGAATATAGAAGAAGGAATATCGAGGAAGAAAAAATTTCATCAAATAATTATTAAATTAAACGATATTATAACGTACACCCGGTATATTAACACAACGCAACGAAGACATCGCGACTGAAAATACCAGACGTAACTACGGAAGAAGACGGTACAATCAACGTGCTCGAAAGGGATCTAGGAATTAATGAAGACAGACGCGGACGCGTATAGGCAAAAGAAAAGTCGAAGACAGTAGACTTTGAAGAGAACAATAACCCTCAGACTGTTCATAAAGACCACTCGAAAGAGCTTTCGCACGGTCGAATGAGAATCGTCGGACTATTCCGTGGAAGTGAGCTTTAAAGAATCGTTCGATTAATGCCGGCTCATAGTTAAAGCACATCCGCGTTATTCGCTCATGTAAGCACGTGTGCCAGAAAGATGGCGGAGTGCTTCGCGAGATAGAAGAAAGCTTCGAACGACGACGATGGTAACGAGAAGAAAAGAGAGAAGGGAGCATCGCTGAAGACTCGAGAGAAAAAAATGGGAGGGAGGTTCGCACAGTAGTGGGTCGCTAATAACGGTCTCGACTCCACTCTCGTTACTTCCAACTTCGCGAAAGACTCGTTGTCGCGAGACGCTCTTCTCGGCAACTGAAACACTGGATTTTAGATCGAGAATCGATGATATTGCAAAATAACATCTAGGGTGATAAGGAAGAAGACTCTTTTTGTTCTTTCTAATCTCTTTTTATCTATCTTATATTCTCTAATAAATTGGATTATGGATTATTCTTATTTATTTCGATTTAAAGGAACTAGGAGCCATTTCTACATTGCAAGATGTTTTATTCTACAGTAGAGTAGAATAATTATGAAGCCAGTCTGTCAACAATTCGGAGAAGAATATAATAAAAACGTTTCACACAATTTGTAATACCTACAAATAAACAAATATTTCTAACTTTACAAAAGAAATCGATAGAAGATTAATAACGTGACAAACGAAGGAAAGCTTTTGCGAAATTTGAGTAGAACGAAGCAGCATGTTGTCGTTAATGGCATACCGTACAGACTTACTTTGTTCCACATCGACGTTACCCTAACTTCCCAGCCCTTTCCACGTGATCGTCGTCAACCCTTTTCTCGAAACATCCTATACACGATTCCCCTGTACTCCCAACCGAGACAGATAATTTCATACGGATCTATTTCGCGCGAAATTCATGATCGTCCGTACCACCCTTCGTTTCGAGCAATGAAATTGTGGGCTTTCGAGGGATGGCAAGGCCTCGATAGGGGAGAGAAAAATGAAGAAATGGACGTCGAAGAAAAATGAGTCGCTTTAACGACATACCCTTACAAATATGACTGTCCTCTCTGTCTCTCCCTTTTCTCTCTGTAACCGATCTCCGTAAATAATGAACGATATGAGTGAAGGATAAAAGAGAAGTACGTAAAAACATCGTTGGAGGGTGCTTGGAATTTCTTTCTCGAATCGATGAGCATCGCGTTCAATGAATATCTCGGCATCGGTATTATGAAAAGAACGAGCAGTACGGCGAGGAAACTTGTGAATTCTGCGAATACTTCTATCCTTATTATCAGCATTTTTTAAATAAAGATCACGGCGATTCTGAGCGAGAGAAAAAGATGGTACAACATTGACATCGATTACGAACAAATTCCATGAAGCTGTTGGAATTTTTCTCTCTGACGATCATTTTAAAAGCGTGTAACAATTTATTCGGTCCGGTGGAACGATGGACCATAGTTTCTTCTTATTAATTCTTATTATTAAAATCTCGTCTACGTGTGATAAACAAATCATTTATTAACCATTATATTAACCAAATCATTTATTTTATTAACCATCACTGTCAACATGACTGGGAGTGATGGCCACAGGCGTACCAAGAATTAAATAACCTTTCCCTCTTTCTAGACACACGCTATACCGAATAAGAAAAATTTTCCGAACTCGCTAAAAATGTTTATCCCTTTTTAAGATCTCCTCCAAAAAAATCCAACGAAATAAATCCGCGAGGTAGGAAATATTTCCGTTCCCCCCCTAGCAAATCGTCTTACGTCACGCAAAAATATTTCACCGTTGAGAACGGCTCTCTTCCTGTTCTTTAAATATTCGAGATATCGTGTCCAAGTGGCGTTTACCGTAGAAGAGATAGAGAGAGAGAGATCGTATAATATTCCTCAGGATTCCCCGAATTCTCCGTCAGAATCGTTGGATTTCTTCACGATGATTCCTGCAGGATGACGACGATGGAAAAACGGGGTACCGTCGCGAGATACGTATAGAAGTGAAACGAAGAAGAGAGGGTAGAGAAGAGAGGGTTGGAAAAGAGGAAGGAGGGGGGACACTGCGCGCGACTGCATTTCCATTTCGAGCGGTAAATCAAAGGGCTTTAAAATTGGCGAGAGTCGTGCGAGAGCTCGACGCGGCCCGCGAGATCAAGGAGCGCATTAGTTGCGTTTGACGTTGAGCGTCAGCTGCATATGCATACACGCATACAAACATAAAGGCATACACTTGTACGAGAATACGCTTGTACGTACACACGTACGGCTACTCGACTTTCCTACTCATAAACTATATTCAGAGCGTCTTAGCACGGCTGGGTCTTCTTTGGAAGATGATATCCCGATGTTAGGACTAGTAAATAAAGTCTTGCGAGAACGTATTCGCAAAGTGTCTTGGTAAAAGGAGCTTTTCGGTGATGCAATTTTTTTTTTTTTTTCATTTATGTTAACTTCGTGAAGTTGTTTGAATTTTTCAATAATAGGGACTGGTGATAGTTCTATTATAGAGCTAGTAGAAAAAATTGAAAGTCGAGTTATTAGAATTTAAAAAGTTATGTGAAAATAATGTGTGCGAAATAACGAAGACACCGTGTATATAAGGGTACCAACACATCGTAGATTGGTAATTCATAGCTCTCGTCGTAAATGCTTCTCGCGCTTAAACGCCGCGGCATCGTTCTCGCACGCGACGAAAGGCACGCTTGCCTCTTCCTTTTTCTCTTCGTTTTCTTCTTCCTTTCGCTTGAAACTCCTCGCGGAAACGAAGAAAGGTATCTTCTCTCATCCTACCGACCGATGATTTATAATCTAAATAACCGTATGCGAAAGGCATAATCATGTCTCTCTCTCTCTCTCTTTTTCTCATTCCGTCGTTCGTACCAATCTTCTCATAAACTCCTTCGGTAAATTTCGTATTCAAGCTTTAGCATCTCTCGAATGATACGAGATTGCAATTAATTATATCTTGTATAGAAACTTATACACGGTATAGAAAAGGTGATAAGGATAAATCGAAATTTATGTTAAACTGGTTGGAACTATATTTAAATAATGTCGCCGTGATGTAACACGACTACGATTCTATTTAATTGCAAGCTCTATAAACTTAATACTCGACTCTTTTTACCCTGAGGCGACATATTTATGGCATACAATTTTATTTATAATTATATATTATTTGTTACATTGTGAAACTAATAAAATAATGAATTTCGAATCACAATTTGACATCAAGGAAAAGGGTTAGAAAAGAATCGAGGTTATTAGACAATGTTGGCAAGAATCAAAGCGAAACAATAGGACAACGGTGAAATATTATGTGAACTTCATTTTCCAAAAAGTGGATATTCATGAGTTGCAATAACACGGATAGATTGCCAACTGGGACACGCGCTTTCTAAACGAGCAAATAGCATGTGCTTAATTGGCCAACCGAGAATTGGAGTGGCTTAATTTTCTTTATTTTCGGAGATATTTGGACACTTGCGAAATTGCATAACGAGAAATTTGCAATCGTCATGAAATGTTTCTCTGATCGTTACTATTGTAATATGATACTAAATAATTCGAGTTTTAAACCCAAAGCTGATTATACCTATAACACGATACTATTAAATATTATATAGCCCTATTACGTTATAAAATTAAAAACAAGAATTAACATAAAACTGAATCAAATAAGGAAACAAACTTTCCAAACATTTTACAACCTATTTTTCGTAACCTTTAAAATAAGAAAGGTAGCGTGCTCAAAGTCGTTTGAACGAATCGCATCTTTTGTCCTCGTCATCGTTCTCTCGCATGTTGCAACACCTGACACCGATAGAGCAGCGAGCAATATGGCGGTCGGCAAACCCCTTTCTAGTTTATATCTCCGTGCAAAGAATGTTTAATATCGAATTTCATGCGGGAGATTCGGATGAGAGCGCGAGAGACGGAAAGAGAGAGAAGATATAGCATGGCTTGTTTTTCGCATGACGATGAAGGGAAAGGACGACGCGCAGGACACGTAAAAACCGATATCAAACGCGATGACAGCTTTGTTTCGTCCAGGATAATCCTGTCGGGAATTCACGGAATACCGCACGCGACCTGCCACGGAAGAAAAGTCCTCGTTTATTCGTTTCTCGACCTTCCTCCGTTCTCTCGATTCTCTTTCATCAATTCGAAAAGCTTTGGCCCAAAACGTATTAAAATTCGTCTAAAATCGATTTCCAAGCTTGATAGCACGATTAGTGCATAAATCTGCAACTTTAATATTAAATAATGTTTCCCATCGATCTACTCATCTTTAAAGTTTTTTTATTACATATTTTTATAGTCTTCTTCGTCTTGAAACAACATGTGTACAACGTAAAAATCTCGAAATAAATTTCCTCGCTCGATCACGTATCTACGCTTTATTAAATCTTTAAAAATAAACTATAAATTTCCACGACAACTAAAGTGCGTCTTACGACGAGTACGCAAAGACTATAAAAAGTACTGTCCTAGATAGTTCGCTTCTCTCACAATTTTTTACGGTTTATTTATCTCGACATTAAATTGTATAATAGATTATAAAAAATAGTTCGCAAAAATTCCTTCGAACCAAGTTATCGCAAAAATAAACAAGTAGTACGCCAGTCGATGTCTTTGCACTCGAGATGCATCGAGTTGCCGCTTCGCGATCTCACTTTTCTCGGTCTATCGATAATGCGTCAGAGCGCAAATGGGTTGATTTTTCGCTCCACATGTTTCACCGAGGAGAAAAAAAAAGCTTTCGCGGAATAAGAAGCCGTCCCGCATTAATAGCTCGCATACGCGACGTATTTTTTTTTTTTCCACCCTTTTCGTTTCACCACCGCTCGCTATCCTCGTCCGATGCTTATTTTTCAAAGGACCATCCTCGAGCGCGCCTCACGCACGATTACTCCGCTTTAAAGTACACAAAAGAACGAGTCTCGAGTAGGAAGCGACACTTTTTTTTCGTGTCGCCACGAGCATTCGTGCGATCATAACGTGCATGTTTTACGCGATCCATCTTTAACTCGATAAATATATTCGAAATTTACAAATATGTTCCCTGCGTGATATTTCTGGAGAATTCTAGAATCGATTGTTTGGTGAATCGGTTGACGTTCAGTCAATAGAAGAAAAAAAAACTTACTGGCCTATTTGATTGTTAACGAAACAAGTTACTCAAAGTTAGATATTGTAATCTAAAAAAAGATATGCGATACTAAAACTGTGGAAGTAAAATACTGATTGGGAATGTCAGATATGATGCATATATATGTAAGATTCGTTGACGTCTCGCTTAAACTGGTCAAGTATCATATATTACATTGAAGGTTCAAGTGGAAGGGTTAAGTCGATACGATCGTTTTATACCTGACATCATATTTCCTTTGAGACCAAGTCTGTTTTACACACGACATCAATGTTGTTACGAATCTAAAAGTTAACTAAATTTGTTGCAGACATAGCTCATGGTAATTTCACATCGGAAGAACCACCAACAACGGAATCACCGATTCAGAGTGACGTTTTTGTCGAAAAGAACGGATCGGGCGACGACGATGAACTTCCCGTATCAACAGCGAAGCACGACGATCCCACTTACATGGCCATTGTGATTGGTGTATTGATGGCCGTGATACTTCTCCTTGCCGTGGCGATATTTCTGATCGTCTCGAGACACAGACAACGCAAATGCTTCGCAAGTCCGATGACCGGGAAGGCCCCGTCTCATTTGGGGTCAACTTGTGCCACCGTCGAGAAGGGAGCAGCATTGATGGCTTATACTCTGGAAGACGACGAGAGGTATCTTTCATCTTAAATTAATTTCTCTTGGGCATTGTTTCCGTCTTGTCGCGTAACAAATTAATATCTTTGATATCGACCCGAACGAAATTCATCGTTATAGTCGGAATAACTTGTTCCCTACGAAGTTCTCTATTAGTTCCAACTTCCTTCTAGAACACAATATTGTAGAATACTATAGTTTCTACATTAGCAGATTCTCGGAACAGATACCTAGCAACGTAGATGTCTATCGCGTGCATCGTTAAACGTATCACCGAGTGTGTTTCGCGGTTAACAAAACAAATCGGGAACGTTGGGTACCAAAAGTTTGAACAATTTCAAACCGTACAACTGACAAAACCGTACTATCCTATTTACGGTATCTAGCCTAGATTCAAAAGGTCATCACGCTCTCGGCACACATACCACCGATCTGGTGTTTGCCACTACGATCGGAAAAAGCTGTCGAAGCGAGAAGGAGGCCCTACAATTAGTCAAAGATCGTACCTTTTTTGTCGCGACAGATACGCCGGTGGTTCTTTGCCTACCCTACCACGAGATCTGGGCAATCGTCTCCTGGATATCGCCAAGCTCGATGACTATCAGGAACCCTACCAAGCGCTGAAGTATGCTCCATACTACAGCTACAGCACCGTCGTTATGGAGATGAAAGACATGATGCTGAACAACAAGGGCACCAACATCAATCACTCAGGTATGCGCCGTTCGAATGGTACCGTGCCGATACATTCACGGACACGAGCGCAGACAGACGCGTACCCGTACACCTACATAGGTAGAACATACGACTAGCTTTTGCCGATAGTACACCAACATCCACAAATACGTACCAACGTACAAAGCATTTCCCTGACCGCAATCAATACGCCATCCCCTTCTACATCCGTTCCTCCTTTGCTATATCATCCGCAGCAGTGTACGCGAACGGTGCAGTTGACACATCGTACGATTATGCGGTACCGGAACTCGGCACGGTACCTCTCCTCAACCAGGAAGGAACCGGAGGATGTGCCAGGACGACCACTGTATCCAGCGCGACCAGCGACAAAGACAGTCTCTTTTCTAAGACATCCTCGCATAGTACCAAGACAGAGGATAAGAAGGTTAGTTTTCTTGGGATGAATATCGATAACTGTTCTTTCTTAATAAGTATTTTAGGCTTTGTACTTAGTGTCGAGTGTGATTCGACAAGATTGATTTTTGTGGTCGAGATCCGGAATGTTCCCGACAAGACTGTTCTACCCTCGTAGTCGCGTAACGGGTCATTCCCGGTACAAGCGTTGGTTATGTATACTCGATGTAAAAAAATGCCGATACAGTACGATATTCGTGTCTATGGAAATGGGATTGCAAAGAGATGTGACAGTACGATGTCGAGTGCCACTCGACATTCATTTGTGTTTTGTACTTGTAGATTTATCTGCCAGCGACTCTAACAAAATTTGTTCAAACGAATTTGCTGTTTTGTTTTTATATAATGTCAATATGCAGTATGCAACTACAAAAAAATTGCTGAGATCGGTTAATGAAATTTTGTTTATAGCGTGAAATACTTATTGTTAATCAACGCTACTACAACGCAATCTTTTATTAAGTTAGCACATAAGCGTGATGCTTTCGTCGAAAGTGGACCTTTATCCAGCAGACTGGAAAAAAAATTGAAATTAATTATTTAAATCAACGGGTTTCGGTAAGAGATTGGAATGTTTTTGGGGTAGATTGGTTTTCGTCCCATGGGTACACCGAGGTCTACCTCGTGTCCAGAATTTCGGTGGTACAACGTTCGTGCTGTTTGACTGTTCGGCAATAAAAGTACATAAAACATAGTTCGAGCAATGAAAAATAGGAAGGAGCAATTCTGTTGCACGTACCGTTAAATTATGGGCGTAATAGACTTCGGTGGGTACAGAGAAGAAATCGAATCACGTTTCGATCATACATTTTACCTAATCGTCGAATTATCTTTCCGTCACACGAATGCCAACGCATCGCGTACTTTCCACAGTCCATTTCTGTCTCTGGTGTTTTCGCTATCACCCTCGTGCGATCTACCATCATTACGTGATCCGTTAGCTTCTGGGTCAGCACGCTCCGTTAAATGCGGACAATAAACGCATTTTAAAATCGCGTTTCTACTCGTGCCATCTCATTTTTCCTTCGCTTCTACCTCCTTTACCAGTTTCCCGGTGTCTCGTTTGACAACGCCTTCTGGTCTTGACACGACCCATAAAAATATTTGAACGAAATCTGGACTACTTTAAGAGCCACCAAGCGTGAATCTTGTTCTTTGACGAACGATAAGTGATATTTCTTTTCAACTATCTCTATGATCTTTAATTTAGAACATTTTTTCCTTTAACGATATCTCTTTTGAAGAGGCAAAAGTTCTTCTGATTCTCTTTGACAAATTTTATAGAATTATGTCATGGATCTTAACCTACCAAATCCAGATGGTCTCATAGGTCGTATCACCTAAGATCATCCCTCTTATTCTTACAATCATATCGATACACCAACCTACCCCTACCCTCATACATGAAAAGATTCGCTATCGACGAAACGATTTTTCCAAACTCGCTTCCGCGTCTCTCGAATAAAGAAACGACCAGTTAGCGGTTAAGCGTGGGTTCCTCGCGCACGGGGTGAGGGATGTTCCCGTATCGGATGTGTATAGTTTCGGATTGAGATTGATCCGAATACAATACTCCGACTGGGACGATCCAGATCCGAAAGTGCTCGTGTCTACGTCGGTTCCCGTCTGCTCGTGATTGACATACGACAGTACCACTCGAAACAGTCAAAACATTTCACCCTACCACCCCCGTCAGCTTTCTGCCCTTGACGCATCGGTAGCAATGCCAATCAACGTGTCCTCGATGAATTCAACCTATCCCTAACGCGACTGCCCTTCTCTTTTTCTCCCATATTCTACGACAAAAGCTTTTCATTTCTTTTTTTTTCGCTCGTCGCTATCTTCTCTCTCTCTACCTCTGCAATCCCTTATAACTCGGATGGTTAAATTTCAAAAAAAGGATCACTTATCGAGGCCAAGCGTTCAGTGCCATCGTTTGAACTCCACTGCCGTTGTTTCTTTTTATTCTCTCTTTTTTTTTGTTGGCCACCAACAAAAAAGAAGATCAAACAACGCGATATGAGTTTTCCTCATTTTAAATTCCCACAACGATGACATCCGTCCGACCTGTCCCAGATTGATGACGCTTCCCAATGCCTACCAAGCCACGTTGCCCCCGAAAGGATAAGCTACGATCGAAAGCGTTATAATTCCTTTCGCGGCGTGATCCGTTATTAACCCACATCCTTTGTAACGCGGCATGTGTACAAGCTCGCTTGGGTGAACGTGTTCACTGATTCAACGACGATATTGGCTTTTCTGTGAGAAGTGATTTTTTTTAAAAATTGAAAATGGATGAAAAAATGATTCTTGGAACAAGAAATGGATCCTCGAATCACGTTTGAGGATTGATACAGAAAAAAGATCAGTTTTAATGTCGAGAAGAGTCGAGTTAAGAGGTCTGAAATATCATCGACTATTAGGATCCATGTAATTTTCCAAACATTTCACGATAATAATGATGAAGTAGAAGCCAAGGGGCAACGGTAGTAATTTATCAAGCGATACATTAAATATCTCCGGTTCTTTCGTGAACCCGCTTCGTGTTTTATCGGCGTTAGCGTGATCGCCGATCGTCGATTATCAATGGCTACAACGGCACAATAGATCCTGCTTCGGTGTTGCAGTCACCAACACAACAGGAGGTACTCTCGGCCTTGAAAAGACGTCTCGAGCAAACTAGCGTGCCGCTCTTCCCACGACATCGGCTTCGCATGCTGTCCAAACTCGCCGAAGGTGCTTTAGGAACGGTAAGTGTCCTTAAATTATGAGTATTTTGACATTTTTAGAGAAATGGTATCACGATCGAACGATTATAGAAGGTTAACTTTTAAAAACACACTTCGCTTATCCTCCAATCGAAAGAAACCCATCCAAAAACTTCGAATTCGAACTGGTTGTCGCCTTCGACATATTCTCCGTCTATCAAATAATACCTACGGCAATGAATGGCAGGACAAAGTGGTGCCAATTGATCCACAATTTACGAAATGACGGCACTTCCTATCGGGCGATGATGATCGGGAAATCAATCCGTTTGTTGAGAGAGAAACGGACGAAGCAACTTCTCGATCCGAAGTCCATTCGCACGGGTGTTGCACGAGCAAGCGGGCTGGCAGACGAGCACGGTTTCAAGGCACGCAACAATACGTCGATTAACGAAGCGCGGTATTATTCTTCCTCGATACAATGCCACCTCGTCGGCCGAGACTCGTCGAGTATAATCAATTTAGAATGCGTTAGCGCGGCTAATAATTCCCTTTTGTCCTACTACCCCCTTCGTGTACATCGCGTGGCGTTAATGACTGCCCCAACCGAAGTCACCGTTGCGCGTTCGACACCCATCCCCCTCTAAAGTACCGCATCGTCGAGTTTGCGAAAATACGTTTCATCTCTGTTCGCTTGCTATGAGTTTCTAACTATGGTCGGGGCTAGGGAAAACGTGGTCATATCGGTAATTTTCACTTGATTTCGAATAACATAAGTTGAAATGTAATTGTGCCGGAGTAAAGGGTCGAGAGTCGACTGATTTCTTTTGGAAATGGAAACTTTTACTAACGATACGTTTTTAGATAGGAGACACTGGGACATGGATGGTTAACTTTTTGATGGACAAGCTAAAATTGAATTTACTTTTTTTACTAAACCGAGGGTTGGAGCCGTGGGTTGGTTATTATATGAGTGATTAAAAAAAGTAAAAAATGCGTTTGAATGAAATATAAAATTAATATTAACACGAATGAAAGAAATAATAATAATAACGAGTTTTGTATTACGTGTGGGTAGCTTAAAATAATTGAGAGGTCTGTAATCCGCCAGTTTTCGTATTCGAGTCTCATATTTCAATTCCATGTCTAGAATTTTGATAACAAGATCAGCTTGCACGAGACTGTTATCAAAGAACGCCAGACGGATGCATTAGATCCATAGGTACTGTCGATAGCGATGGCTTCGAAAGTTCTAAAGAAATAAAACCTACCCCAGACGTCATCAAAGAGAAAGTTTCGAAAGAATTGAATGAACTGTCGCGAGCGTACGAGTACTCACGGGAGTAGGTACGAACGCATTTGATTTTTTTTTTTCTGATACTTTACGACGAACGATGTGAACGAACGACGACCAGCGTGACAATAATTTGAAAACCCACGTTCGAGTTTGAAGCGATTCATTCTCTTCCCTCCCTCCCTCCCTATGCTATCTTTCATATCTTTAAGTAAAACGATTTGTCTAACGAAGAAAAAAGAAAAACATAGAGACAAGAAAAAAAGATGAATCTTTTTCCTAAAGGTATACGTCGCGGAAGCCGAAGGGATTCCGGAATACGGAACAACGACCACCCTCGGCAAGCGTTTCGTCGCCGTCAAGTTTTTATTACCGGAAGCCAGCGAGAAGGAAAAGTGAGTATATGCGCACACACACACGGGCGGACATACGTGTTCACGTTCACGTGGAATTTCGCAATTTGCATTCTCTCGCGTTATGGCGTACTCTCAATCGAATTTTCTCTCTCTCTCCTTCTCTACTTCCTTTTTTTACATTTTTTTACATTTCCTACCTTTCGTGAGACCGATAAACCTATTCATCCACGTTATAGCCGATCTTCTAAATTTTTATACGATGTATTTGGCTTTTTGTGTTTAAAGTTCAATGAGTCAACCGTACCAAGTATACCTAATCAACCCTGAAGTAAACCCAAAGCAGGTTGCCCACTTTCATACATTTGCAATCTCCAACCAGATGGAATATATAAAGTGCCTATGGAATGTATTTGGGTCGCGTTTATGTATAAGAATGCACTCGACTCATCGTTCGGCACGTCTATAAGCCATACTTAGCTTCAATAAAGTAGTTCCCCTTCTTTCATCTCATACGTTTTGCCTCAACCTCGTTCTCGACCTCCGAATATTCTTGGCCAGGGGTCTACAGGCTCTCTCGGGCAAACACGCATCAACGAACACGTCGTCGTCCGTTTGTTCGTAGAAAGGAACCCCACGGTGTGCGATCAGGCGAGCCGGCAAAAAAATCTAACAGATAAGCCGGTGCCTCCACCCGAAGACGAGCCATTCCCGCGGCTATCGCGCTTGGACATCAGAAAAAAGCCAGTTTCGATTCGCCGAATGGAATAGATTTGCATACAATGACCAGGGAGATAGGGTGGACCGGGACTTTGGTCTCTCTTCTTCTTCTTCGAGAAAGACGACCAAGACGCCGGCTTCCAACTCGGACTTCTTCGACCGAATCTCCTCACCAAATGACAAAGCTTCGTTCCTTAACCCCTCTCCACTCACCCACCACTTACACACTCGTACCATCGTTCCTTCCTTTTGATGACAAGGACGAAATATCAGAGCAACATCGACGTTCGAGTACGTCTTTGTAATAGTCTCTGAGAAGTGGTATGGTAGATCGGGGACAAGGATGTGAAGTTTCGTTTAGTGGAATGTGTTATTTGGGTTAGATTGTTATCAATTTATGTTACGTTGCTTTTCAATGAAATTGTTATATCTATTAGAATCTTTAGTATTGGATAGGAAAAATTGATGAGTTTAAAAAATACAGATTGAAGGAAAGTAGGTTGGCATTGAGTTGAGATTAGGACATGAATGTTTCTAGAGAAATATTTAAATTTGCCTAAATAATTTATTTATAATTAACAACTCCCATTAACTCGAACATCTACGTTTCAAAAGGAATCCATGAATTTCACACGAACCGCGTCCCATTCATTTCTCCCAGACGATTAGCAATAAAATAAGAAATCCCGTGGGAAAATTGATCGAATCTCATACATCAAACATAAGAAACTCTCAAAGTTGAATAATCGGCTCATTCCAACGCTTTGTCTTCGACAACTCACGCAACAAGTTTCCCACTGAGGGGATAACGTATCGCGTCTCGTGACTCTGTCTCTCCCTGGCCCTCTCAATTTACCCTCGCTCTCCTTCTCTCCACCTCTTCTACCTACGTTTCCTACTCGCGAAGTAGTCTCTCTCGTGGATCGAAACGATTCACCATCTCTCCCTTTCATGAGCCGGAGACAAAACCTTCCGTTTTTCATGGCACCTTTAGAACCTAATGTACCGCCATTCGTAACCACACACTCTGGACCTTTCTTTGCCCACGGTGGCTAGGCCAGTGGTTAACCGTTTCTCAACGCCCTATTTTATATATTATACAGGATATGTATGTACCCAAGAACGTTCTTGGATCATTTTTTTTTGACATCATCTCATTTTATTTAATAATTACTACTAGTCAGTATATGAACCATTTATTTTAAAAGTGGTATTTTGGAAAAATTGTTAATCTTATAGCATTTTCAAAATAAACAACTCATATACCACTGTACAGCTGGTGTTACATATAATATTATATACATGTACAACACATATGTACATATATCTGATATAAATCATACATTTATAGAGGAAAAACGTAAACGTCACAACAAAGCAGTCCAGTGGTCACGACGTGCCAGAGGTCGCGTCGACGACGATAGATAAGGGTTGTTTTATGCCTCACGCTTCGAATCGCGTGATGTAAACTCCGTGGATATACATACGTACACGCATGTTTTTTTGTTTCCTTCTTTTTTAATGACCTTTCCGTGTACTCCGATATTGTAAGACCTGGCTACCTTTTCTTTACCTCTCTTCTCTCTCTTTCTCTCTCCACCTTCCGTCGCTCGATCTTCTCTCAAAGAGATAGAAACGTTCGGATCGTGGAGAGAGCTGCCAAGAATCCGGCTCGTTTGTCTTAATAAAACGCGAGAAGCTACGATAGGACCTTTAAGATCGAACGTTGTCGTTATGTCTGAAGGAGAAACACCGAGGATTCAGCTTGGATAGGGAATACTTTGCGTGAGAGTTATACCAGGGAGTAATGGATCGGCGAGATTATTTTATAAATTTCTGCTTTTTTTCGACTTATGTATTATCATCTTGACAAATGGCAGTGATATCGTAGGTAATTTAATGTTCGTAGCATTATTTATATTTCGTTCAAACGGATTCGTATCTTTGGGTGTAATATCATAGAAGCTATTTTAAATATTCTAGTAAATTTATTTTGACTAAGCAAATATTATATTCCATACGAAGGAAAGGAACAAAATTGAAATCCAAACTTGGTAATACTATATGTATAGTCTGACTACAATGTCGAACAAACCGAACACAGGCAAGAGTTTTCGTCATACGAAAAAACATTCTCACCGTATAAACTTTTCTTTCGCGTCAGAGTATCGGACTGTACTATTGTTCGATATGAGAGTTTTTTTATTTCTATCGAATATACAGTTCGTTTTCTTTCTTTTTTCTCTTCGAATACGATTCGTTTTTCTCGAAACAATCGCGGAACGTAGCGTACGTAACGGTGAAGGAAGGTGGCACGACGAGAGCGGGGGATAGCAACGACGGGATTCTCGGTTTTATAGCGAATCGATAGCAGCCTTGTAGTTTTGTTAACGGCCGCATTAAGCTATCACGCGAGAGTGCCATTACCAAGTCGATCGTAAGTAAAGCCGAAGTAACGAGCCTGCGTCGACTGGTGTTCACCGTCGGTACAGTCTATGACCTTACTACTCTTCGTATTCTTTACCGAAAGCCTAAACTTCCTCTTTTCGCGAAAATAACTGACGAACCAAAACAATCTGTATTTTCGTACCTCTCTCTTTCCCAGAACGTCTTTTTCTTTTATTAAAAAAAATTTTTAAGTCGGAATAATGATTTTATTGTACAATCAATTAGTTTTATAGTTAAAACGTGTTAACATATTTTTTTAATAAGACAAGGATTCTATTTTTACCAGATTCTAAATTTCGGTCATCCATAATTTTTTTTGAATATTTTTATTCTCTAATAACGAAGCATCGATTTTATATTACCCTATATTCGCGTTAGGTCTACGTAATGCATCAAGTAGGATAGCTCTATTCGACACAGTTACTCTTCTTTTTTTAGACAGTCTAGACCTTTCATAAATACAAATTCGATTATATTAAATCACCCTGAAATCCTTTTCATCCGTCAATTATCCTCTTTGAATTTTAATGTTCTTTTTCATGTCATTCCATATGTAGCGATACGAGCGGTACGTCATCATTACCGTATACTTTAGCATATTTGAATATTTTACTGCAGTATCTGGTAGAAAAGATTTTGCAGTGATTAAAACACCTGGTTATTATTAACAAATGCTCACTTGTATCTTGTTATGTATTACTTTGGTTTTTTTCATTATTCACTTTTTTTACATTTACTTCAAGAATGAAATCAGCAGAAAAGAATGAAATTCATCTAATCAATGAAAATTATAAATAAACATGACGAAGGATTCGAACGGAAAATAATTCGATCAATGCTTTGACCCAATAGGCTCGACTTCCAAAGAGACGTGAGGATTTTGGCGGCACTCGAGGATCGCAATATCGCTAGGGTTCTGGGTGCTTGCTGCCGCGAGGAACCCTACTGCCTCGTGATGGAATATTTGGAACATGGGGACCTCTGTCAATTCCTAAAGTCGCATATCACTGCGGAGGATGCCCATTCCATGCCGATCGGTGTTAAGACGCTTAGGTAATAGAGAACTGTAATGAATATTTCATATCTGGGATTTGGTTAACATTTTTAATAACACACGAAACGTATGAAGTATTCTTCTATAACTGTTCTTTTGTATATTTTATCATATTTTGTTGGTGATTATTATATATTTTATCTCCTCAGGGACTTTTTAAAAACCTCCTACATTTTCTTTATCAGATACTAATAAATTTTTAAGATATTTTCTTCTTGATTATATTTTGTGAAATAACTTACAAAGATTAGAATCGATTAGAAAGATTATCATGGTCCAAGATGAGATTAAAACATTTTAACCCTTTGCCCTATGACTTAATTTGACACACAATGAAATTAGTATTAGAAATTGAGAAAAAAATGAATTAAACAGAGAAATAAACAATTCCAAAAAATAAAAAAATAAATTTATTAAAATTTACATGTACAACTCATGCTTTAGATGTTTGTCGTAACATCTGCACCACGAGTCTCACACGGATATTATAAGGCAAGGGGTTAAAAAAAAGATACCATCAACAGCTCGAATCTCAACAAGCTCTGGTTCGATCAGCTTTCTATTAGCTCGATCTCAGCACTTTATCCTTCCTCCTTTCAGTTTCAACTGTCTCATCTATATGGCAGCGCAAATCGCATCGGGCATGCGGTATCTCGAGAACCTGAACTTTGTGCACAGGGATCTGGCTACTAGGTGAGTACAACGAAACTTTCTACGAATGAATCCCTCGGCAAGCAAACCCCCACTTCTCTCTCTCTCTTTTGCTCCTTCTCCAGTTCTCCTTCTCTCTCTTTCTCTCTCGTGGGGATAACAGAGGATTATGTAGACCGAACTGTCGCGCGTTTCATCCCGAAAACTCGTCTTCCACGGCGAACGAAGGCTTTTCCTTCTCCGCAGGGCTTTCCTAGCAAGCGACGAGACGAAAGGTCTGTCTACCGACATCGATTTCTCTCTTCGGCCTCTTCCCAACTCTGCTCTTCCCCGTTTTCTTCCCAGTCCTCGTGCTTCTTCCTCTTTCACGCGAGAAGCTCGTATCGTCGACCTCCTCCTAGCATCGCTTTGGAGTACCTCTACCGTCGTGAGAATTGAATTATACCGTTCTAACGTTCTCCTGCATTTTCATAACTTCCCAAAACAAACGACGAGACCGAACGCCACCTGGGAAATCAACGATTCCGTTCACCTCGATTCGATGTCAACGTATCGGGAATATGTCGTGATTATATTCTTGATTATGTTAATTATGTGTTACGAGACGATAGGAAAACGTCTGGTGTCGAAGATTATGTATGTTATACAGGCTGTCCCAAACTAATCTTCCTGCAGATAATCCACATGTTCACATGGATGATTGGAGTCGAATTTCGAAAAAGTTTATTAAACTTTTCGACTCCAATCATCCATGTGAACATGTGGATTACCCGCAGGGCGATTAGTTTGGGACACCCTATATACCGGATTCGGATCATTCCGTAATACTAATTTGAATTCCCCTCTGAAGTGACTAAGAAAATAAGCAGATATTCAAAAGAATAGAATTGTCTAATTATATAACTTCTTTATTCTTAATAATAATAGTAGATATTCTTAAACTTTAGAAGACAAAAGGGGTCCAATGATCCCTACATTAAGAACCGTACACAAGTTTTATTCCTGGTATCCTAACGGTGAATACAGCACAAAGACAAATTTCTAAAAAGACTAATCCAAATAATCGTATAACATAGTAATAATCGTAAAAGTATCTAGAAGCAATTGTTCTTCCATTTTACTTAACAAATAGACAGGTACCTGCATTCTATCAGGAAAGATGCAAATCCAAATTTACTGGCAATGGTTTTGAAACACAACATTGTCCGGGGCTCGTACATTGATATTTCGTCCGTGATTTGAACATTAAGGTAGTACGCGATTCGTTTGACCGTACGTCGGTACATACATACGTGTAATTTCGAAAATACCATGGTAATTCCGTTTACGATGGGTGAACTCGATGGCATGCTCGTCCCCAACGAGCGTTCCGCGAATAGCCTTCTAATGGAGAACAATTCTGAAATTGCAGTACGTAGAAAAGCGTTAGCCTCGTACGTTATATCCGCTCGCGCGGGCAATTGGAAACTCCGCGGACTGGCGGCCACGCGGTTAAGATGAAACAATGCGGCTACTTTGGTTAATTTTCCTTCGGCATTGTGAATTTCTCTGCTTACGAAGCTGTAACTCATTACGGTAACGGCGTCGTTACGCGACAAGGACGACGAAGGAGCGAAATATCAGAACTCGTAGGTACTTACTCGTGTGTTTCTAGTAAATTCTCGTTCCAATTCATCTTTCGTTGCTTGCATAGGAATACACGTACATAGCCTGTCACATAACGACAAATTAGTTTTACTTCTGTAAACACTTTCGATCGAATAATTTTCACTTTAGACACGTTGACGTTGAGTGAATTCTACGTAAGAAGATTACGTGATGTGACGTTGATTCGATATCGAGTGGAAGAATTTCTAAGGAATAAAAAATGTTGGACAAATTTTAATGCAGTGAATCGATGTAATATTTTTGTTGTGAATTTTTAATCGAAAAGTTTGGTTAGCATAAAGAGTTTATTAAACTTGTATTAGTTAGACTACCTATACGATGGAAAAGTTATCGACATCATCGAATCGAACTCCGAGCTATTATTGCTATAGTAGTATCGTAGGGTTATTGATATCGATAAGTTTACACGTTGTTAGTAAGGAATCTGGAACAATAGCTATGCAAGAGCGGGAATATCAGTTGCGAAAGATATCGGTTAGTTAAACTTGCCGTATAATAGGATCAGATAACGCAAGGGTTTACTGTATTTACGTTATTAACGTAAGCATCTGCATTTTCCATAACGAGATAATTTATTACGTAACTCTCACGTTGGAATTAAATATAGTTTGCAACGTTTCCCTTTTCTATAAATGTTAAAATGTAATTGCTTGTCAAAAACATTAGGTATATGTAAAATTGTTGCGTACTACGCGTAATTAATCTATTTGAACAACGCATAACCGGATTCAGTTTAATTTTAAATTTGCGAAAGACAGCAATTAAACAAGAATAATATCCACAATTCAACCTTTTTTTTATAAATAAATTAAATAGCAATGTTTCTTTAGAATGCAAAAAATAAATAATTTACTTCAGCTAGTTAGCTTGTAATAATACATTCAACAAAGTTTATCTAAATTTACATTACAAAACCCATAGTATACTACTTTGGCACTTTTATATCCACCTTTTATTTGAGACAGTTAATCGCTCGATCGTGGTCATATTACTCTAGTAAAAAATCTAAAGGGATTAACGTGTCCCGCGAGTCATACATCCCATCAATGAATAAAGATAAAAAATTCTGTATATCGGTTCCCTTTAATTCTGACGTCAGCTATACTTGAGCTCATCCACGACTATCTTGCATCCGTCAAAGTGAACCAAAAGAGATGAATAAAGAGTCGATTAAGATTAAAGTGGGATATCTCGAGAGACAGACAGCTTCGGTAATAATCCAGTAGTATCCGCATAAATCGTTGGCATTCGCTCGCGTACTCTCGCGGATGATCAGCCGAGACCCGCACGTACCTATCTCGTACGTTCCTGTTATTGAAATGCGGTGGCCTATCTCGACGAATCGATAGAACGTTTAGATGCATACACGTGGCCACGCGTCAGTAAAGGTCTCCACTTATACGTAGACAGGTACTGCAAGATGCACGGGTATGCGTGCGAGATGGTACACACGCATGCAAAACGCGTGATGCTCTCTCACAGCGGCTGGAACCTAGTTTCCTGCAAAGCAGTGTCTCTCAAACGGTCCCTCGTAAATCTTAATGGAAAACCACGAGACGGTTCCCTTTCACGACGATATTACAGCATTGGGAACACTCCCGAGGACGTTTCTGCATCTTTCCGTGACTGTCGTTTGATGTCATACCAAAATTGCTTCAGTTTATGGGCTAAAATAAAGTCTATTATAAATCTTCTTTGTCGTTTACGATCGTACCAAATAGGAATTGTTCGTTTAATTACGAATATCTCGTCGAAAAGTGATGGGATTGGGGGTATAGAGTTAAGATAATTAGATAATTTAGATGTAGGAACTTTTTCTATATTTTCCTCGGACCAAATAATGTTTGTTTTAATACTCAGGCACTCGTGGTTCTTACGCAATTCAAATGATCTTAATATACCTACCCATGTCAGGATAGCAAATAAATGTTTGCTTCTCGTTGCTCTATGTTATACGAGCAGCCAACAGTCTAGTATCTATCTAATACAACCATCATGTTGTAACGCGGCGAGTGCCTCTCTGCTGAACTTTGGAAGAGCGTCTCGCAGTTCTCACGAATCTCTTGTTCATTACACAATCATATGAGCACTTGTACCCAGATAACATCCCTATGCTGACAACGCAGCTATTATATCCGTAGGTATATATCCTTCATACGTATGGATACGAACAAGAGCTATGAGATTTACTAAATCGACCATAATGTAATATAGATGGGTAGAATATGCACACGTGTGCATAAGATTTCATTATTTACAAGATTACATACCTGGTGTCCATAAGTTTATATATAAAAATGTAAATGTTCATAACAACTCAGAGAAATGGTATTATTGCAATTCCAATTTAAAAACCAGACAAAGAACTCGGATAAAAATTTATAACTATACAAAAAAATTTCTTAAAGAGCTAAATAGAATTCCGGATTAACCTTATCGTCATACCCATTTCCGTAAAGCTGTCTACAATCATTGACAAATACGAGCCAGAGTCGTGGACAACTATCAGAAAGGGAGCCAGCCAATCGCAATGATCGATAAAGCGCAGCTAATTACCCGGACGTTCTGCCTCTAAATTGGTGCTTTGTTCTACCGAAATTAATCGATTCCCTCCATTCAATAACCGTTGGATGCTCGGCTATCGTTCGCTCGGTCATTTGTCCAGCTACGAGTACGCTGCTTGTGTACGTCTCTTAACTATCTTCAAATAGATTTCAATGGAGCTTGAAATTAACTTTATATATATATATATATATGTGTATATTATTTTGTTAGATTGGTATGCCATTACCTTGATCTTCGTCGTAGGTACATCAATACAGAATATTACTCCAGTAATCCCAGTTCCATCGTTTAATCTCATTGTCGATTTCAATAGCTGATGACCAGACGGTATTGATATGTCAATATCGATCGTGTCATAGATCACTGTGTCTGAAGATCGTTTTCCTTATAATCCTCTACTTTAATCTCTGAACTAGAATTAAAGCCACATAGCACGTAAAATCATATTATCGGTCTAACTCGTGTGCTTTTGCTTTCATAGGAATTGCTTGGTTGGGAAAGCTTATCATATCAAGATCTCGGACTTTGGTACCGACAACGAGCTGTATGCATGTGACTATTACAAAGTAGATGGAACTGTACCTTTGCCTGTCCGTTGGATGGCTTGGGAGTCCATATTTTTGGTAAGTATCCGCAATGGATTTAACTTTGTTATTACGAAAACTATTCCAAAAGCAATATTAAAATATTCATATCTTATTTTATAAATAAAATATTTGTATCTCTTGATTTACTTTTAATCGTAATTCTCAAGGTACTTGACTGATGTCATTCGTACTTTAAAGTACTCGAATTACAAATGGATAAAATACAGAAAACTTTTGTAAACATCGCTCAGATATCGATCCAGCAACATCTGCCATTTAATCGGTCTAATCATGTATGTTTCAATCGCAGTGCAAGTACACAACGAAGAGCGACGTGTGGGCATTCGCTGTGACCCTATGGGAGATCCTGAATCTTGGCAGGCGAGTCCCGTATGAGCATTTATCGAACGAGGAAGTAGTCGAGAGCCTCCGACGATTTCATCGAGCGAACGACGAGGATGGCTCTGCTTCGGAAAGCGGCTGTACCGATGGCACGAACGATCACTTCGATTATCTACCACGGCCGACCGCCTCTTCAAAAGACATCTACGATCTGATGTTGGAGTGCTGGCGACGCGAAGAGAACGAAAGGCCAACGTTCCGCGAGATTTCGCTCTTCTTACAACGGAAAAACCTCGGATACGCACCGACGTCTTGATATTGAACTCTATACAACAACAACGAGGGCTATGATTACTTTCGTGCCGCTTTAAAATCATCCGACCTTGGGAAAATCGAACGATGATTAGTCGGATTTTTATTTCTCGTTGTTTTAAAATACAATTTCGAAATGAACTTTGCCTCGTTGGCTCGATCGAAAGTTGATCGAACGACGATGAATAAATAATCTTCCAATTAATTAGAAGCTTAGCTTCGAAGTTTTTCGGAGAAGAAGTTATTGTTGAATTTGTAATATGCTTTCTAGCAAGAAAGGATTAGGAGTCTGTAGAAACTCCTTTCCCGTACGACTGCAAGAATATTATAAAATTTTTCATTCTTTTTTTCTTTCCAACGACGAACAAAAAAAGTTGGAGATTCGTTTATAAAATTCGAAACGAAGAGAAAAGAAATGGATATGACGTTGGACTGTGACTTCGACAATCCAATGAATGCGCCGTGGTTCTTAATAGCTCGTTTAATAAAAGGCTACCGCGATTTATACGACTGAACGATGAAATTGCGTGAATACGAGCGTCGACGATATAATAAACTTAAGGTTAAGGTGACGAGAAGAAAGAAGGGACAAGGGGAAAAAAAAAAAAACTATTCGAGATTTTCTTCTTCGTGAGATAAAATGTTTTTAGGAGCAATACAATGTAATAGCTATTATAAATATACAGCTGTGAACATTCCTGCATAGACGAGAGAGTACCTATGCCTTTTGAATAATTACTTAATTGATCGATCATCGTAGATACGATCGATGATTAAGCGATGCTGGTTACTTATGCGAATAAGAGTAGGAGCAAAAGGGTCTTTTTATTTCTATTTAATGAGAATTACATCGACCATAATGGCAATATAAATATATATTATATTAATTATAACGATATAAACGCTGTGACTATCGTTACTAACTAATCAATGATCGCGATTGTATGTATGCGTGTACGAGTGAACGTAAATGTGTGCGTGTGTGTAACATAAGCGCGTATAAAAAACTATTTCTCTTCGATATCATTTCAATCATCTTCGGAAACTCTGCGTGTAAATATTATATATATTCGTAAAAGTAATAAACGCGTTTTATCAAATCGATATCGAGCGACACGAATCTTGAATCTTTTTCCATTTTTATTTAAGTTCTAATTAACGATTCATTATTTTTTCTATTCTAAATAATTTTCTCATCTCAATCAAGTTCATGACGCTCGGTGATCGAACGTAACGGCTTTCGAGAATGCTATGAATTGAAATTCGATCACGTTGTACCGTTCGTACGTGACATTGAAAGAAATAGTCGATGAAGCTCGAATAAAAATAAGAGAAACGAATAAATGAAAAAAAAGCCTGGCATTCATCCTAAAGATGTATCTGTCAAATTTCTATCTAAACAATTTTTTGATGATGTGTGTGTAGCGTTATTATCAAAAATGATGACTCTTACATCTGACAAATTAATGTCACTAGAACAAAAGAAGAAAAGAATCTAATCGAAGAAATGGTACAAAACGTATATAAACTTATTACTTAGATCAACATCATTTTTACTGTTCTGTTTCTGATTGGTCTAAACGTGTACGTATTTTGGGATAAAAATACCAGGCACATCTATACACGAATTCCAGGCTTGAAAAGAACTGCACGAGATAGATAATATAATACGGAGAGGCGACACTAATAGACAAAATAAATAAAAAGAGGAAATTCTATATGATAGGCGGGATCAATGAAGCTAGGAAGTACGATGCATCGCAGGTAGGGCTACGTTAGTAAGAATGATGATTATGATGATGATAATAATAATAATAATGCTATAATAATAATAGTTATAACAATTATAATAATAACAATAGTAATAATCATCCGAAACGACGATGTTTGTTTTCTACGATCGCCGATCGATTTCTTTTCGCGTGATCCCCAAGAGGGAATATGAAGCTTTACGGAAGTTTTATTTTCGTGAATGCTTCAACATATCGTGCTGTGTTCCTTCGTGCTTATTTAAACATGAGATAGAAAGGGTTATGGAGAGAGAGGATGAGATAAGAAGCGCGAAAAATCGAAGCAATAGAAATCGGATTATATTACTATATGGTGTACATACGTATGTGTATAATCACTTTTACGAGGATTTCGAAAGGGGAATAATAAAGGTAGGCACGGCTACCGAGTTCAACGAAACGATTCAATCATTAAGTTCCATTGTATATGTATATGACAGATGGATTACTATTAAAAAAAAAAAAAAAGCAGAAGATACCGTTGGATCTCGCAGGGTTACTTAACGTCTTCTTCTGCGTACTTCGTTACATTTTAAAAGAAAGGAGGGCGTCGAGAAACTTTGCGAACGACGGTACGCGTAATCTTACCGTATAGGCGATGTTACCGTTAAAACGTTAAAAAATACTATTTATATAAATTAATCTAATGCCATTTAAGGAAGTAGATAGTCCGAAAGTTAGTCGTAACGTATTTCGAATGTATGTCGAATTCGAGCGCGACTGAGATTATGTAAAATGGGTTTGAAAGAATTTATTTCTCGTTTGTTGTTCTAAAAGAAAAAATTGTTGAAAGTAGAAATTGTTTTTATAATCAAGCAACGAAGATATATACAACAGGAACTTAACGATCACAATTTTTTATATTTTTTATTACGAGCAACGAGTGAATTCATTTGATCGAGAAGAAAAAGAGATACGAATCACAGTCGCGCTCGAATTACATCGATATAAAAATAATGCTGCCTTTGGCTATATCGTTGCCCCTAAACTGCTAACGAGTAACTCACTTGTCTACTCATGTGATAATTCAGTATATCTCTTCGTATCTACCTGTACCTAACCAACTCGATAAAATTGTCAGAAGCGAAAGGATTACCTTTTTTTCCGCTCGATGGATCCTCCTTTTATCTTCAGAACTATTATTTCATTATCATATAAATGAATCATTTATGATGATTAACTTTTTTGGCACTCGACTGAGACGATATTATACCATTTGATTTCAAATTATAAATTACTCACTATCTTTTGAAAAAAATATATGCTTTTAAAAAATCAGTTAAAATACATTTCTAGCGGTGAATATGTTAAAGAAAGAAGTCACGAGTAAAAAAAAATCGTAATCCTCTCGTACGACAAAATCGAGATGACTCTTCTACCTAGTATGCGCCTTCTCCGCCAATTATCGAATAATTTTAAGTTCGTCGCGAGATCGAGCTCTGTCAAAGTCGTAACGAATAAGCGATCGCTGCGAACCGAGAGAAAAAGAGAGAGAGATATGTATCAGAAAAACCGTACGGGAATAAGTGTTGTCGTTATAATTAAACTAAAACAAATGAAAAAAAACAATCCCTCTCTGGTTTCGCCTCTTCGTGAGGTCTAGAAATGACGTTTATACGAATCGTTCGTAAGACGTAGACGTTCGATTGAACGACACTTCTTACGCTTCTTGATTTCATTGTAAAAACTTCCTTTTCGAACAAATCGGTTCGCTACTTTACCGTGGAATTGAATGGGATCTTAAGAGATAAATAAATAATCGGGAAGACTGTGAAGAGCTCACCTAGCTATATCTTCTCTATAACAGACACGGACAAAGTCTAGCGTACTTGCTTCAACGTGTCAAAGCCTCTTAGAGATCGCATATCTTTGTCGATAGTAAATTAAAGCAAACAAAAAAAAGAGGAAGAGAGAGAGAAAGATGTAACGACAAAAAAGGAGGAAAGAAACTTTCTGCCCGTGTCTGCTCTTGAATGCTATTTAAAAAAAAAAAAGTAATAAAAAAGAATGAAAGGAAGAAAGACAGAAAGGGAAAAAAAAGAAGAAACCTTAATCGTTATAGTCATAAAATTATTTTGTACTGAAAACTGTTTATAATTTTGTATCTAATCTCTGTAAATATTATAAGCAGGTCGTTTTCGACTAAAAAAGAAGAGGAGAAAAAAGAGGAAAAAAATAATAGAGACAATGAAATACGACGGGAGAGTCGATTTAATTAGACTGTTTAAAAGGGAGAAAACAGATGAGGAACGCGAGGAAGTGATTGACCGTAAGCGATGGATTTCGTTTCATGGTTTCTCGTAGAAATGGATTGTGGATCATATTGTCGACTCGTGATATTGGTTAAGAATGAATATATTTGACAAAAAATAATAAAAGAATACTTATTTCTCTTTGAGTTCTCGTAAGATACGTACGAACGAAACGACACCATGTTCGAGACTCATAGCTTCTGGAAAATCACGTTATATACATATAATTATTTATAATACACCTACATGGATATACATGTCAACGAGTATGCGCTTACGCGCGATGGTGTGCGTGTATATACGTGTATGTACATTGAACGGTAGCGAATACCTACCTACCTTTAAAGAAAAAGGAAAAAAAAATGGGATAAGGGAAAAATGAAGTTGAAAGAAATGTGTAATTAAATTTCGTATAGAACGGGACTGGTAACGTAACGATGTACAACGATTTAGAAATTACTTGTATCATAAATGAATCGACAATTAAGGGACAAATCATAAAACTATACATGTTATTCGGTAGCTGTGTATATATAAATATATGATACGATATTATATACGTAGAATATAACTAGTCATTCGCGGTCACTTTGTAGTGCACAAAATGCGACCGGTGTACGCGAGAAAAGTATGCGATGAAAAATAAGATGACGATGACGTGACGAGAGAAAATGAAGAAAAAAAAAAAGCAGTGTTTCGGAACTTTGATCTTACAACCGCGATTAATCGATCGGATACATTCACAAATTTTTCTGCTACTGCGAGATCACGATGGATCGATTTGTTTAGTGCGTACATTCGAAAAGCTGTATACTATAACGTGTAAAAGTATCGAATCGTAATCTTCTTTGACGATATCACGATGGTATCGCCAATTTTGTTAATTGATTTGTTAAAGAAGGAACTGGTGTTAATCTTTCGATATATCAAACTGTTTTGTGTCAAATGGTACACTTGCAATCATACCTTCAAAATTGTGAATAGTTTAAATAAATCTTTTAGAAATTCTTCTTCTCTCTGTAGACAAAAATTGTCTGTTTTAACAAACCCTGGTATACCCAAAGCATAATTTCAAAATTTGATAAGACAGAATTAAATACATTTCGATGTATACGTATGAAGAACATTTCGTCCTAAGATTATCACCAATAAAATACCGATATCGATACTTTTACGCATCGTCATGTAATATTTTCTTAAAAAGCTACAGAATCATTGACCGATAATTATATTCGTTACAGCAGAACAATTTTTCACTAAAAAAAGCTAGGGAATTGTTCTGTATTCAATGCAGCTCCGATTCTTGGTGTGTAATCGAGTATGAATTCTCTCCACCTCTACCGCAATATTTATTAGCATATTCCTTACAGACTTAAAAAAACGTGCATACTCGTGCGGCTAAAGAATATTTATATACATAAAATGTACTGTTGGCTGTGTCACGTATCGAAGAAACTTTTGATATACGTTAAACACAGTTCAGCAGTACATTGGTAAGGAATATGTTAACGTGTCTCGCATAAAACAACACGACTGTACAATCCGTTTGTCTGTGTTTTCTTGCAAAGCCTTTTATAAATTATAATCGATTCCTTAACATGCATCGAAATCTGGGCACGTACGGAGCACAACGACGGTTTCTATTTGTATAAGACAGTGGAACGAAATAATAAACACATTTGAATGAAATCCCATTGTCTTTTAGTCCCATTCATCATTGAAGAAGGAGGAGCATGCGTATACGATAAATCGATGCAACGCGTAGAGTAAGTACAACAAATACACCCCACACGAGTAATATGGACCACTTTGCTTGTTTCTAGTTGGTTAGGTGCACGGGTCTTTTACCTATCGCGGTACAAACACCACCGTATCGAATATGGTTCAGTTCATTATCGCGACCGACATGTAACGTATGCAGCCGTGGTATTAAATTTGTGAAATCCTACTATTTTGATAAGATCTTTTGGTAAGTATCGATTAGCCTTTTTTACTGTTATAATGTAGTTTATCGATACAATGTACACTGATTATTCAAGTATACCCTATAGGCGTTACATTCGTGAGATTACTTGTCCTTAAATTTGTGATTACGATTAGTTAACCTAACGTTTCCTTATTTAACAGTATCCGAAACAAATATAGACCAAAATTGACACATTTAGGTATTCTACGAGTAACGATGGCCTCTCAACGTGAAATAATAACAAAATCGAGACAAAAATGGGACAAAGATGCCATGAAGGAAGCTATCAATGCGGTCAGAGAGAAGAAGATGGGTTTTTTAAAAGCATCGAAACATTACAACGTACCAAGGACTACGCTTCGTCGTTTAGTAGCAGATAAGGGAAAGTCTCTAGATGTTGTAACGTCCGCGAAGCTGGGTAGGAAACCTGTGTTACCACCGGAGTTGGAAGACTCCCTGGTGCACTGTGCGTCAACAATGGAATCCAAATTTTTTGGCCTTACCAGAAGCGATATCAGATCGCTAGCGTTCCAGTTAGCAATGAGAAATAATCTTCCAAATCCGTTTTCAACTACTCATCGAACCGCAGGCAAAGACTGGTTACGTTTGTTTCTCAAACGTCATCCCTCTCTTTCATTCCGACAACAAACAGAAACTTCCATATCTCCTGTAAAAGGATTTAACAAGGAAAGCGTTGGACATTTTTTAGATTTATTGAGGAAAGAAATGGAAAGTCATCATGTGGATTCGAATAATATTCACGATGTAAACATACCGAAGGATCATAGTACCCACAGGTTTTGAATTAATATATGAATTTGTAATGTTTTGTAAATATTTTTTCCATATGCTCCAGAAATGTTCCCTTGTGATTAAAAAATTGCATAACAAGTAACCCAATACATTCCTAATGAACCCTTCTATCAAAGAATTATGCTCGTGACAGATCTTTTTCTATCTACATATTGATATTATCGACTTCGATTATTCGGTTGAATCACAGACGAGGTATAGGATAGACCTATCACGCAATGTAAATTTTTATCCCACGGTACTGGGGCTACGTAGCCCCAGGGTGTGGACACTCCTTACCCCCACCACCTTGGCAATTTAACGTAGTCCCCGCAGTTCACGCATGCGCATTGTGGAAAATCCTCAACTGGAGGGCAGCACCAGGGTATGGACACTCAATGCATAAGCATAGGAGCCTTATTTAACGTAGTCCCCGCCGTTCACCCATGCGCATTGTGAAAAATAATCAACTGGAGGGCAGCACTAACGAACGCAAAGCTGCCAACCGTGTTTATTGCTTCTGTTCGTATAGTAACTAGCCCGCCGAGGTCTAGATCCCAGAGTAGAAGTGTAGTCCCCGAGTAGGAGTGCAGTCCCCGCTAGCCCCTTAAACCTGTTGACCCGTTAGCCTTCTAAGCCCGCGATCCGGCTAATTGGAAAGGGCACATAAGATATATACATGTTTGAAAAGCCGTCTGTTTAATAAATAGTGAGATAGATTCATTCTTCGAAATTGTTTATCGTCGTTTAACAATACTTGAAGAAATATGCAAGTCGCGTTTCGATAGTAAGACCAGTTCGGAAGTTACAACAGTTTAAATCTTAAGATTCATCTCAGCATAAAGTGCAATATAATAATATGTTATTATTTATTTCATGTGTATTTGAATAATATTTAAGTATCGTATTTATTTACAATAAGAATTATTATACATTATAACAAAAGTGCGTCCGATGTATTAAAAGTTATAATTATTCTATGATTTATATTACTTTCCGACTATTTGTAAAAATGTACATATATAAAATTGATATAAATAAACAAAAATAAGATACATTGCAAAAAATACTGGAATTTTTAATTGAAACCATGAATTAACCATCCAATTCCCTTATTTGTTCAACTTCTCGAGTTATTGCCTTTTGACGAAAACTCCATCAATGGAGAAAGTATCAGGAGAACATGAGCCACAAGGAGGAATTCGGATTTCAAGACCCCCCTCTTCAAATAGTATGCTTTCCTGGTAGAAATCCCAGTTTACGGGAAATTTGCCGAATCGCTGAGAATCGAGAAAGTATCATGAGAACGTGAGCAGCAAGGAGAAATTCGGATTTCACGTGCCACTTCTTCAAATAGTATGCTTTCCTGGTAGAAATCCCAGTTTACGGGGAATTTGCCGAATCGCTGAGAATCGAGAAAGTATCATGAGAACGGGAGCAGCAACGAGGTATTCGGATTTCACGTGCCACCTCTTCACATATTATGGTATCCTGTTAGAAATCCCAGTTTACGGGAAAATGTTCCGAAAGCGTTCGTGAGAACATTGGCAGCGCCATCTAGCGGTGGAGAGAAGAGGCAAAATT
The DNA here is from genome assembly GCA_916049575.1 of Ancistrocerus nigricornis. NCBI lineage: Eukaryota > Metazoa > Arthropoda > Insecta > Hymenoptera > Vespidae > Ancistrocerus > Ancistrocerus nigricornis. Next base: position 11,367,420 of record OU696666.1, on the reverse strand, counting down.
TGATGATTTTTCAAGGGCGTCTTTAATAAATTCTCCTGGTCGCTATAATTAACCGATTCTTATGAACGATACCTTGTTGGAAAGCTAAAAGAACGGGCTACAAAATGGCTATTATAGAATTTTTATAATACTTCACTTTCAGTCTTTAAATCGTACTTAAACTTTTCAAATGTAATTTCTATGATGATGCTAACGTTAATAATAAAATTTGTTATAGCTATCTTATAGCTTGTTCTTTTATCTTTCCGACGAGCTATTGATCGTAGAAATCGATTAAGAATTGTGATCAGAATTAATTTTTAAAGTAAATCTCTCGAAAGTCGATAAAACAGGGTCTCAATTGCACGCTGGCGCCATCTAGCGGTGGAGACAAGAGGCAAAATTCGATGATTTTTCAGGGGGGTCTTTAACAAATTCTCCTGGTCGCTATAATTAACCGATTCTTATGAGCGATACCTTGTTGGAAAGCTAAAAGAACGGGCTACCAAATGGCTATTATAGAATTTTTATAATACCTCACTTTCAGTCTCTAAATCGCACTTAAACTTTTCAAATGTAATTTCTATGATGATGCTAACGTTAATAATAAAATTTGTTATAGCTATCTTACAGCTTGTTCTTTTAGCTTTCCGTCGAGCTGTTGATCGTAGAAATCGATCAAGAATTGTGATCAGAATTAATTTTTAAAGTAAATCTCTCGAAAGTCGATAAAACAGGGTCTCAATTGCATGCTGGCGCCATCTAGCGGTGGTGAGAAGAGGCAAAATTTCATGCATTTGCAAGGGGTTCCTTTAAAACACTTTTCTGGTCGTAATAATTAACCGATTCTTATGAACGATACCTTGTTGGAAAGCTAAAAGAACAAGCTAGGAGTTAGCTATAATAAATTTCTTTAGTAACGTTAGCATCATCATAGAAATTACATTTGAAAAGTTTAAGTGCGATTTAGAGACTGAAAGTGAGGTATTATAAAAATTCTATAATAGCCATTTGGTAGCCCGTTCTTTTAGCTTTCCAACAAGGTATCGTTCATAAGAATCGGTTAATTATAGCGACCAGGAGAATTTGTTAAAGACCCCCCTGAAAAATCATCGAATTTTGCCTCTTGTCTCCACCGCTAGATGGCGCCAGCATGCAATTGAGACCCTGTTTTATCGACTTTCGAGAGATTTACTTTAAAAATTAATTCTGATCACAATTCTTGATCGATTTCTACGATCAACAGCTCGTCGGAAAGCTAAAAGAACAAGCTGTAAGATAGCTATAACAAATTTTATTATTAACGTTAGCATCATCATAGAAATTACATTTGAAAAGTTTAAGTGCGATTTAGAGACTGAAAGTGAGGTATTATAAAAATTCTATAATAGCCATTTGGTAGCCCGTTCTTTTAGCTTTCCAACAAGGTATCGCTCATAAGAATCGGTTAATTATAGCGACCAGGAGAATTTGTTAAAGACCCCCCTGAAAAATCATCGAATTTTGCCTCTTGTCTCCACCGCTAGATGGCGCCAGCGTGCAATTGAGACCCTGTTTTATCGACTTTCGAGAGATTTACTTTAAAAATTAATTCTGATCACAATTCTTAATCGATTTCTACGATCAATAGCTCGTCGGAAAGATAAAAGAACAAGCTGTAAGATAGCTATAACAAATTTTATTATTAACGTTAGCATCATCATAGAAATTACATTTGAAAAGTTTAAGTACGATTTAGAGACTGAAAGTGAGGTATTATAAAAATTCTATAATAGCCATTTTGTAGCCCGTTCTTTTAGCTTTCCAACAAGGTATCGTTCATAAGAATCGGTTAATTATAGCGACCAGGAGAATTTATTAAAGACGCCCTTGAAAAATCATCAAATTTTGCCTCTTCTCTCCACCGCTAGATGGCGCTGCCAATGTTCTCACGAACGCTTTCGGAACATTTTGCCGTAAACTGGGATTTCTAACAGGATACCATAATATGTGAAGAGGTGGCACGTGAAATCCGAATACCTCGTTGCTGCTCCCGTTCTCATGATACTTTCTCGATTCTCAGCGATTCGGCAAATTCCCCGTAAACTGGGATTTCTACCAGGAAAGCATACTATTTGAAGAAGTGGCACGTGAAATCCGAATTTCTCCTTGCTGCTCACGTTCTCATGATACTTTCTCGATTCTCAGCGATTCGGCAAATTTCCCGTAAACTGGGATTTCTACCAGGAAAGCATACTATTTGAAGAGGGGGGTCTTGAAATCCGAATTCCTCCTTGTGGCTCATGTTCTCCTGATACTTTCTCCATTGATGGAGTTTTCGTCAAAAGGCAATAACTCGAGAAGTTGAACAAATAAGGGAATTGGATGGTTAATTCATGGTTTCAATTAAAAATTCCAGTATTTTTTGCAATGTATCTTATTTTTGTTTATTTATATCAATTTTATATATGTACATTTTTACAAATAGTTGGAAAGTAATATAAATCATAGAATAATTATAACTTTTAATACATCGGACGTACTTTTGTTATAATGTATAATAATTCTCATTGTAAATAAATACGATACTTAAATATTATTCAAATACACATAAAATAAATAATAACATATTATTATATTGCACTTTATGCTGAGATGAATCTTAAGATTTAAACTGTTGTAACTTCCGAACTGGTCTTACTATCGAAACGCGACTTGCATATTCGTAAAGAAGAGACTTTTTTTGTTAATTTTTTTCTTTCTATAATTATAAGATGGTAATTAATAATCAAATTATTGTCATTTATTCACCTAAACATACTAGTAGACAACAGTTATCGCGTAATAGTGCACGAGCAGTAGCGCGCTGTAGTTAAAATGAACCCGTTCTTTTATGTAAACCATTTTCCTCACGAACCATTCTTCTGTTCAGCAAGTTAATATCCATTGACGAATTTATGTGGTTATAGGATACCCAAATATAATTAAAAGTAAAATAAAAAAATAATAATTTCGAAGATTGAATCTATCTCACTATTTATTAAACTGGCGGCTTTTTTTTTTTGTATGTATCTCATGTGCCCCTTCTAATTAGCCGGCTGGCGGGTTTAAAAGGCTAACGGGTTAACAGGTTTAAGGGGCTAGCGGGGATCGCATTCGTTCCCGGGGACTACACTTCTACTCGGGGATCTCGACCTCGGCAGGCTAGTTACTATACGAACAGAAGCAATAAACACGGTTGGCAGCTTTGCGTTCGTTAGTGCTGCCCTCCAGTTGAGGATTTTCCACAATGCGCATGCGTAAACGGCGGGGACTACGTTAAATAAGGCTCCTATGCTTATGCATTGAGTTACAACACCCTGCGTAGCCCCATTACCATTTCAGTGTCGCGTGCGACAATATCGGTTTAGAATGGAAAAAGGCAACAGCGCTACCGAATCGGTAGAGATTATAACTAAATATTACGATTGTAAATTATTTATTACTGACATGAATAACAGTTCGAATCAAACGATAGAATCGAAATTTAATGAAAAAAATCACAGTAGCCGTACCATATTTACCATACTATATTTATAAATTAATAACTTTTTGATATATGTATACATACACCAAAAAAAGGGTTACTCTTTTCTTGATGCACTATATTGACTCGTGCCAATCTGTGAAGATACATAGTGGGAGTATGAGATACTTCAACTTTAGACGTTTATATCTCCTCAAGTAATTTCCATAGCCCAATGATAGTTACACGTGCTTGTAGCTTGAAGTCTTAGCTTTCGAACGATATATAGAACGTGCAGATCGGCCGAAAATTACATTCGGTAGAAGAGTTCGCGCGGTCGAAGTCGAAATCTCGATGTCAGAAAATCGACTTTTTGGGATCGACCCTTTGGAAATGGTAGTCTAGAGCCCCCAATCTTCGGCCGAATGGCCTGATCGATGGCTCGTTCGAAAGAGGACGGTCTAGGGTACACCATAGGATAGGGGCTTTTTCCGTATCATCTCAGCATCATCGTCGTTATAGCTTCCGAAAGTTTGCAAGCTTACCGTACTCGTTCTAATTGTCACAGCCATACCATGCAGGTATCATCTTGTAGGTTGAACTTCTGGCTATCGAACGCACTATTAATCATTAGAATCGGCCGAGAATTCATGGCGCTAGAAGCGTTTAAGTGAGCACCAAAAATCCGGATTTTTCACTTTTCTTTTTTCAACTTTAGACGCTTATATCTCTTTAAGTAATTTCCATAGCCAAATGATAGTTACACGTGCTTGTAGCTTGAAGTCTTAGCTTTCGAACGATATATAGAACGTGCAGATCGGCCGAAAATTACATTCGGTAGAAGAGTTCGCGCGGTCGAAGTCGAAATCTCGATGTCAGAAAATCGACCTTTTTAGAAGTGATCGGCATGTCGAACTTTCTGAACATGCCTCAGGATCTTATTATATTATATTTCAACATGATGTCGTATTTGCTCGTAAGATGTTCTATTGCATGCGTAGTGTAGTAATACATACCTTTGATTTTAGACATTATATTCTTTTTTCATTTTGTTTCAGATGACCATCGAGTCTTCGCCAACTCATCTCATTTAGTGTTTTTTAATAGCGCCTAAATTGGCTGCTGTATGTACTTTTAAATTTGTTAATTGCACTTTAAAGGCATAAGCTATTTTATCTGTACTGACAGATTATAGTTCGCGATAGATGTTCTCTTCTCCAGTATACTTCACACACACTCACACATCCCACAGTATAATATTACAATTATATAATTATTCTATATGTTCCAATCTACAATTTGATTTCGAGTGGATCATCGTTTTCATTATTCACATTATTCACATTATTCACATTATCATTGTTTATTCTTTAAAAATATATCAACTTCGTTGCATATTCCAACACTTAAAAAATGTCTTTCTCATCACTCCGCAACGATATCATGAGTAAATGGTGCAGTATCGTAGGTTTAATGAGTTCTAAAGCAAAATAATATAATTACACGTTTAAATCGATAATATCCATCATCGCTAGATGCATTTACCGACATAGCCCAGGCCCACCAGGCCCACTTGCTGCCTCGTCGGTTTACACAGGGGCTGGCAGTCTTTAAAAGTATCTCGTCGGTGATTCTTATATCTCATCTGTGATAATAACGACACATTCCTTCATCGGTAAAGTAGGAAAACATAGAGAACATCTGGGATAAATAAGTATCCGGATCTTTGGACCATGTAGAAATAATGTAGAGCAACCGTGCATCTGTATACCAACAGAGTCCGGAAATACAGAATTTGAAATCTGCAGTTTATATATCATATATTTCAGTTATCATAAATAAATAACCTGTTAGATTATGGAAAAATGGTTCACATATATTGTTTTATTTGTAACCACAAAATGTAATTAATTAAATCATACCTACATAACAAATATGCCATAAGAGTAATAAATTACCAAAATGATTGTTAAATTTTCTAAACATGTATAACAATTAAATCCATGCATCTTACCCGACATCGTCATCTATTTTCCGTTCATGTACACGCTCGCATTCCACGATGATTCGGCACGACTTCAGAAGTCGGTTTAGAAACGACGGTGAGCAGGACGACGTCGTCTTAAACGCGTCACCGATGAGGCGTCGGCGCACGGGTAAGCCGGCTCGGCGCCAAAATCAGCTCGCCAGTCGCTTTCCGGTCGGTGTTTTATAAATACTGCAGACAGTCAAAGAGTGCACCGAACACCGGGAGATCCGTCTTGGAGTTACGAATCTTTTGGTGTAGACCGAAGGAAAGTGACCCCGATCACGAGTATTAAGTTATCTCTACCGCGGGTAATTTCAAAACGCGAGACGATCGTTCGACGAGAATAAATTTTATCTTATCGTTGAGTTATCCGAATCTTAAGGGTGGAATGCACCAAGTGCCACTTACGTTAACGTGTATAAATATGTGTGAAAGAGTGAGAGTGAAATAATATACGGCCTTGCGTCGAAGAGAGATAAATTAGTTGAAATTTATTCGATCGTTTCGATGTTAATCGACAATCGGTCACAGTTTTTATTAATAAAATCTTCGAAATTTTTCGAAGACTATTCCAATAAGTGTTAATTACTCGAGTTCGAGTTTGGAAGTAATAGAAATGATAGAATGTGACTTTCGAAGTGTACGTGATATCCCTCGTCGTCGAGGTGTTCGCTCGTTTTCCGAGTTACCGAAACGTTGAAAGATCATTCTGATCAGGATGAATCTGATGAAGAAGGCGATCGGTGGGTCGATTCACAGAGTACGAGAGTTCGAGCTAGAAAAGGTAAATTCATTCTTAACCAACGAACGATATTGTACTCGACTATTCCAGCGAATGGAAACTGATACCAAAATAGCGAATGATTTTTACAATACCTTACTACATTCGTTGAAATTACGGGCAATCTCCTTGTTCCTGGCATTAAACCAGTTTCCTTCCTCGATAAAGACTACTGCTTCACGCCCTCGAAAAGATGACGCTGAATGACGATCGTTTCTCTATATCACAATGATTTCACGTTAATATAATTCAAGCAAACTCTTGCCACGAGTCGTGCCATTTCCTAAATTCATTCCAAATTTCATCGTATTTTAACGCAGTATCGGACTCCACAGTCTCGCGAGGTGCTTTACCGAGTCATTGAACCGGATACCATGATCTTATTTCGAAACTACTTACGTGATACTCTCCCTGTTAAGTACACGTAACCCACGGATCATGGACTCTCAATCCATTACAATAACAACACTATATCTAACGATAAAAAAATAAGAAATTTGTAAAAAAAAAAAATTATCACACATCAGGAAGAAAGTACAATTTTCTTACCTTTTACCACTTTTATCTAATATTCCGAGAAGAAATTACTCTTCTCTGTATACATACAGTAAAAGACTAAGAATAAATAGACTAAAACGTGTAATGATCAACACTCGAAAGACCACTTGATATTAAAGACATCCAAATCTTACCCAATCCCACTTCGAGCATATCTATAGTAATCTTCCAACTGGTCTTGAACGTTTACAGGAAATCCTTCGTCGTTGATCCTTTGTTTTCCAAAATACAGCCGTAGACATTTTTACCACAACGAATCTCCTCCGTTTTTATGACACAAAAACGTGATCTCTCCGTTTAAGCGTCGTCGTTTAGCGTCGTGCGTTGAATTAAAAATAGAGAGTGGATTCGTGCGAGTAGTGGCCTACGGTAGATGATGGTCCACGCGTTCACGCACAGTGATCGTTTCTCTCTGAAGAGAGAGTCGCGCGTTTCTCGTTAGAAGATCTTCTCTTTCTCTCGAAAGGAGATCATGCGGCGCGCACCTGCTCGCACATTGTCGGGCAACGATGGCCGTTTTCATCGTGAATTGGACGATGGCCACCTAGATGATGTTAATCAAACGTTCCTCTTCCTACCTCAGGTTAATCTGATCGACGAGTTCGACATACTACAGATCGTCGGCGAGGGATGGTTCGGGAAGATTCTTTTGACGGAACATCGCAGCACCCAAACGGAAATGGTCCTAAAGGCACTTCCCAAAGCTTACACAGGTTTATCCGACTTCTTTCGAGAGTTCCATTATGGATTACATCTAGCTGCACATCGTAATATCATAACCACGTACGACGTAGCTTTCGAGACGGCTGGGTTCTACGTTTTTAGCCAAGAATACGCACCTCTAGGTAAGATCGATGATTTACCTTCTGCCACGTGTGGCACGGTTTACCTCGCTAATGAACGCATAGCCATTTGTCTTCGTGAATTTTCGATCGAATCGAAGAGTATAGAACGTTCGAGCTTAATTTGTCAAGAGGTTTGACGTAATGATTTGTGTACTGTAGAATAAATACCGAGAGATGGTATATCGGTAATGTTGATTGAGTCACGGTAGGAGTTAGTGGGATTGTGTTCTTGAAATTCTTTTACAAAATTATTTCGATCGTTTTCTGTATATGTCGATTTTACAAAGACAATAGTTATTATAAATAGATAATATTTAGAGTTGATTACTCAATGTTATATCGAACTTCAATGACAGGCCAACGCTAAAAGATCGTAACGTCCGACCTTGTCAACGAATATCACTCGACAACTTGCCCTCTGTATTCTTATATCATGATCACGATTCCATGAATACTCCATTGCCATAGTTACGCAACATAACTCGATCAAATTTACTAACAACCTAATTTCTCATAAAATAACAAAACTCCACGAGATGGAATATCAATGATCAAAGTTTCATCTATGGATTATCGTAGTAGGAGTAGTCGATATCAGTGAACACATCTTTCAGCCCACACGTATAAATACATTTCCAGGAGATTTAACGTCGAACGTAACGGAGACTGGGTTGGGCGAGCTCCACGCGAAACGAGTGGCACGGCAGTTGGCAGCCGCTGTCCATCATATTCACAGTCGCGAGCTTGTTCATAGAGACATCAAACTAGACAATGTACTTGTGTTTCGAAGCGACTTCTCGCGTATAAAGCTCTGTGACTTTGGTGAGACTAGGCGTGTCAACACCATCGTCAGAAGACATAACGAGTGGCTACCGTATTCACCGCCTGAGGTACTACAGATCAACACCGATGAAACCTACAAGTAATTAAATATGATACAATCCTTTATTGATACTGCATAAATTTCCCTACGGCAGTCATCTCGATCTGTCATGCAATGTATTTCTACTAGAACAAAGGACTTTTGAAAAGCTAACAGTCTAACATCTAAAAATACTTCAAATAAATTACTAGTGATAGTAGTTGTCAAAACGAATTAAACTGGTAGTATTTAAGTGTCAAGACTTCGCTGTATCTCACCAATTCTTGACAATCTGACAATTGTGTTAGGATTAGATATCACTCTCATTACGGTTGATACACCATAAATATTGATACACTCTTTACAATGCAATCCTTTTCAGAGCCCTTACATCTCACGACGTTTGGCAATTCGGCATTGTCCTATTTGTCTGCTTGACCGGATGCCTACCATGGCAGAAAGCGGCGTTGGACGACCCGCGATACACAAGATATCTAAACTGGCACAATGCGACGCTAAACATCGCCAAGAAACCGAAATTATTTCAGCTGATCAGCTCACGGGCACAGAGGTAAATATCTTGACATTTACTGCGCGTGCCTCGATCTTTATGTCAGTATGTATCACTGATATTCTATCACTTCTTACGGTTTCAACAATTTCAACGACCTTTCTTCATAACAAATATAAAAATCTTATATTGTTTAATGGCCAAATGGATGTTACAAGAAAAAAAAATGCTATTAACATATTTTTGTAATATTCTGATGGACAATGTCCTTGGTACTTTTGAATTATGCAAACAAAATGAATTAATGGAACCTTATGAAATTTTCTTTCTAAATTGGCAAGCATCCAAATAAATGCTTTTTGAACCATGCCTATCAAGTATCACCGTATGGACAGTTGTTGTATGTTATCGCATTATATATTTCATTGCGAGGTCCACAGTGATCGTAAATTTATTTGACATGTAGTTTCGAAAAGTTTAACTTGCGTTAAAATAAATGTTTACGATATATATCTTTTTGGTGCAGATTATTTAAAAGACTATTAGATCCCAAAGCTGAAAAGAGACCCACTAGCGTGCTGGAAGTAAATAAATTCGTGGAAGACAGATGGCTAGCCAAGTTGGGTGCAGAGAAGGCATTGAACGGTATAACATATCTCTGATTGATTCTTCCAAATCTCTCTTGGCATCACCAAGCATCCAAATATTTCTTATATTTATTCTAGGTGGAGCCGACGAAAGAGACGAACTGTGTCCATCCATGTACAGTTTCCACAGTTCTCTCGAAGAAAAAAATCAACTTCTTCACACGTTAACAACTTATGGAATCGAGACGACCGTCGATCGTGCGAAAAAGAAAGATCGAATCAGAGAATGGATAGAAGCCAGCGCTATCGCAGAGGAGAACGAGGAAGATGAGTCGGATATTAACGAGTGTATCGATCTTCAAGAATTGGACGATCAGGAACCAGTGTCTATGAGAGGTAGACATTTCCCAGAAATGCGTCCACCACGAAGAGACACGTCAGAGGCAAAGAGGAAGAAGAAACGAACTGACACGATGGCGAAGAGACGACAGTCTGTGAAACATATCGAAAGGAAAATACCGTTTGCGCCGCAGGTGGCCGAGGAACGAGAAACAATAGCTCGGTTTGCTAGTTTCCCTAATGGTGATCCCAGTCTAGCGATGATCAAGAAGAACGGACAGGATACCGAGGTTTCTGACCTAATCGTTACCCAAGCGATCAATGGAAATAAGACAACATCCAAAGCTGATTCCACAATCGATGACACTACATCTTCATCTACCAATACAAATGATCGTGTCATTGACGATTCCCTAAAAGATAGCGCCAATACTTCGAGAGACAGTTCCGTGCCAACGACCAGTGGTAATTACGGTAGCAATGGCTCGTCGATCGATGTCACGGGAGAAAGAATGAATTCTATACCCAAAACAACAAGACATAGCGCGACCAATGGAAAAGCTAATATTGGAAGTCCGCAGACACCGTCAAGGAAGCATCGCGCACAGACTACACCCTTTTCGGAGACATCAACACGGTCCAATGGAATTAAGTCGAACGAAGGCACGAAGAGGAGTCAATCCACCAATACTTTGTTGACAACTCAATCTGAAAAATCACCCATGGCTGATAGCAAAGTAGAAAAACCTAATATCCCAAAGACTATGTCAACTGATTCCGTGAAGAGAGTAACGGAGTCACCAGCTTCTTCAACATCCTCGGACGTACAATCCAACGCTAGAAAAGAAAAATCACCTATCGTCCAAGTCTTCAATCCATTGACCATGCCTATAGCGTCTCACTTAGTTATGCAAAGTCTCAATGCTCTGCAAAGTGTCAGCAATACGGCCTTACCCCCAGACGTTATGCCATCACGGTTGGTCGAAAAAACGAGTAATTCAACCGATAAGGGTTTTTCCTCGAAATCAAAGCATAAATCTTCGAACACTGGTACGTTTGTATCTGGTAAAGATGTCTACGAGCATTACGGTATAGCTCAAGGGGTTATCATAAAAGCGGAAGCTCCTATTCATCGTGGTTCCATCGGTGGTAGTAGCGGCAGTAGGTCAGTTAGTAATTGAATATCACAAAATTTCCTTACGTTATTCTTATACTTTTTCTTTTTATATTTTTGACACGTTATCTACACCACTTCCTCGACATCGTTACCTCAAAATTAAAGATCGAGGCACAAATAAAATATAAATGAAAATTGTTAATGCATGGCTCCCTTCCAACCTCTTCCGATTACGTATTGAACGATTGTTTTGGGGCAATGACAGTTCGAGTTGAATACAGGAAGGTAATGGTATTGTACGCCTACGAAAGATACTTTTGACATTTATCTTCGACTTTTTATTTAAACGATTATACGTTTCAGACGCCGCTTATATAATAGTGCCTGTCAGTTGGCCAAAATAGTGGTAAATGCCGACAGAATTGGCACGCTTCGCGTGGAAGAAAATCTGCCCCTCTACAAGATGCGTTCGAGGTATTACGCGAATTACAATAGAGCGAGCAATCCTTTTTTTTTATTAAACGAAGGAAAGATACTTCTATTCTGTGAAAGTCACTTCGTTTTTCGTTCTCAGAAAGATGGACGTATTAATTGTAAGTTTGATATCCAGGTATCTCGTTGTACAAACTCGATAGATAATTTTGGATTAGTCTTGTTTAAGGGTTTTTTTTATTTGAGAATATGTAGGGACCTCTTGTTGCGTTAAGTATGAAAGGAATTCAAGCTTATTAATCAACTATATTCCGAATGGATTTTAATTCATAATTTCAGGCTATGAAAATTGTTGTATAAGAGAGTTTCCAAGAATAAAAGGATATATGTATATATGCATAAAATTATATATATTGTATATAGCAAATATTTAATACGTTTCAACTAAGTTTGTTGCATAGACCTCTGTCGTTACCTCTCCACCTGGAAAACGATGCGACAGCGTTATTTCACCCAATTATACTTCATATTTGAAGTAAATCTCTTATCTTCTTAGCAGGGGACGTGACGTTCGATTGAATCTAGGAAGAAAAGCTACACAATTGTGTTTACTCATAAAAGTTTCTTGTATTTTTCATTTCTGCCTTATGTATATTCACAAAGGACAATTACAACTGACTTATAACGTATTTCTCGCCTAAATGTACTCTTATGTCAATAATAATCATCGATAGCAATAATAATCACCTTAATTTTATTACTTATGTTTATTACTTGTTTACTATATTCTAAGCATACCGTGTCCATCGCTCAAGCACACCTGTTTTACACGTTCAACTTTTCCTTTCGCCCACCAACATAGCGTTTACGTTGTCACATATTTACTCGAGTTTCGACTCGCCAACAATGTTACGGCACGACAGCTTTTAAAACTTTTTTTCATCGTCATTATCGTTATCATCATTATTATTATTATTATTATTAATATTATTATTATTATTATTATTTGTTTATTATATCATTGAAATGAGTCTTTCTTTCCATTGCTTCAGAGTTCCTCTCTCGCATCGATTTTCGTTTTGGCCTATATCGTTAACGGCGAAGGGAACGCTTCAAAAATTATTATTTTGTATATATTTTTTTGTTCCTTTTATTAGAAAAATTACAGCTTAACTTACTTGACCATTTACGTCGTCGTCATCAATATATTAGATTTTTTTCCATTCTTTTATCTCGCGTAAATAAATATTTATAAATACATTTGATTTCGGCGTACGCACGCGCGATCGACCGCAAGACAGACACTACCTTAAGAGGCTCCTTAAATTATTTTGTTATTGTAGTTTTTCTCCGTTCAGAGGAAAGAACTCGTGCGTCTAACGCCGATCGATCCAAGAATCCAATCGGAGCGGGGTTGGGGAAAGAGAGGGGGTGGGTAGAGGGATAATTCGAAAAAACGATTATTTGTATCTTTACAAAATAAAAAAAAAAACATTCCTTATTTATCGCGATCCAAATGGATATTAATATATTTCGAGTTACGACGAATTCCAGGATCGATTATATTATATTATATTATACATATATATGTGGTCTGCCAAGTGTCTACCGCCATTGCGAGACACCGAAATCCTAATTTCGATTTAAAATTTCTTCACGATTTTTTGTCCAAAAATATATGTACATATATAATTGGTGTATACATAACGTTATATGCGCATGCCCTGTGGGTGACACGGGGATATTCTTTTATCTTCTTTCATTTACCTTTTCTTTTTTCTTGGTACCAAAATGCAAAAATGGTGAGTTCTGACGTGCGTACTTTTTTTCGTAGCATGAACCGTTGTTTCCGGAGTCGCGTTTTTTTTGTTTATCGTATCATATTAGCTTTGTTTTGTTTTCCTTTTTTTATTCATTCATTCGATCAATCATCTCTCACGATTTTTGCACCTCAGGTATGATTGGACAATGCAACACTGACGTGTCCATACTTTATTATACTATTGTTTATTCTTTCAAACTCTGTTTACTGTAAACTACAAATATTGTTTTATTTTTTTTCCTTTACTCCTTATTCGTTCCTCTATTGTATTATTTTGCTTCTTCATCATAAGGCGGACAAGTGTGTTTTTTTTTTCTTTGTTACTTTACTTCACGAGACATATACATCAAGGTTTTTTTCCACTATTACACTTACATACGTTCTCTACAAACTACCTCAAAAGTTTCATTCCTCACTTCGCTTTTTTTAGGACTTTTCTCGCAGATTTTTTCGTATAAAACAAAATGGCATCTTTTTGGCATTGGAAGAAAAAATACATTTTTCAACTTCTTTCTTTCCCCCCACCCCCCGTCCCATTTCCACCTCACTTGCTCGCAAGTTACCGCGACCGATTAATCATGTTTTTTCTTTCCTGCTTCTTTTTTTCAATGCTCTTCCTCGTCACCGTTGTCTCTCCTCTATTTTCTTTTATTTATTTTTTTCTTCGTTATTACATGTGTCTTGCGTATGTATTCACGTACGTGTTTTTGTTCTTTTTTTATATATATATATTTATCATTAAAAGTGACTTCCCTTCCTATATACTTTACGTTTACTATTACAAATATTTTACGTCTAATTATTACCTTTAATACTATTTTGGCATCGTCGCGTTTAAAATTTCAAGTTCCCGCTTTGTGTAATAACGTGTCGTCCTTGCTAACTCGCAAGGAAAAGAACGTTCCCCCTTTTGTTAACATGTTGTGTGTGTGTGAACGCGCGTACGTGTGTGTTTGTGTGTTCGTGTGTAAAACCTGTATAGCAGGTGGAAGTAGCCGTATATGTCGCGACATTTTCGCCGCAACCGGACGATAATAATAAAGTTAACTTTTTCCAACATTTCGTTTGACTTTTTTCTTCATTATACTCGTAAGGATTTGGAAGTCGTCGAAAGTTTAGTAGAGATCCGATTATAAAAAAGAATGTACGAACTAATTATTTTTAAGACACTGAGCCATTCGTTAGTTTTACAAGGAAAAACCATTCTTCGCGTGACCCGCCCGGTAATAATTACATATGATAGCCGTTTTTTTTTTCTTTCTAAATATATATGTATATATACACACACGTTGATTATAAAAAAGAATCGAAGCCTCTTTGTCGTACGAAAAATCGTAAAATCAGGAGGTGGACGCACGAGGATCAAAGGAACGATTGACGAGTGTTTTTTTTTTTTTTTAATACGTTCCCCGCGCTATCACCTTTCCTTTTTTTCCCCTTATGTTTTTTGTTTCTTACGTTTCTTCTTCATTTGTTTATTTATTTATTTCTTGCCTGAGCGCTTTGGAAGTCGTCGAAAGACTGGATTTCTTTACCCGAGGAAAATATTTTACACGAAGCGAAGATAAATAATCGTTTAATTAATTAATGAGCGTCGGTTGTGCTTTTTGTTGCTGTGGTTGTTTTTTTTTTTGTTGTCTATACAACACTTACGTAAAATAGTCGAAAATAAAAGATATGAAAGAAGTCGAGTTTATTTAACAAAGAGGAAAAAATTTGCGACAGCGGCAATTTTTTTTTATGGGATCGAAACCTCGGCGCCGAATACCGAGGAGGAACGTGCATCGTGACTTACGTTTCATACCGATGCGTTTCTTGTAATGTGTGTGTAGTATGTATATGTACCTATCACTCATTGCACGCTTTCGTTAGATTTCAATTCTCCCCCTCCTTCCTCTCTCTGTCGTCATAACCCTCCGCCCACTTAAAATTGTCACTCTGCTTCGTGCGTTTCATGCAATGTTTATGATATGCATTGGAATCTAGATAAAGTTTCGTCTTTGCTTCTTTTTTTTTTTTTTATTCTTCTTCGTACTTTTTTTTTTTTACTGTATCCTTTGTCTACTATATAACATTCGACGTTATATAAACGGTAGCAAAATATAGTATAGTCAACTAGTACAGTTTGAAAACCTCTAGGGAACGCGTATATGTATGTATATAGCAACACGATCTTTTAAATTTCTTCTACATGCGCGTTCAAAATACTCGCTACTATTTACTCGAGAAGATACGTAGGTGACGAAGATTAAAAAGTATGGAAAGTCCAAAAATCAGACGCGATGCACTTCCTGTGGGAAATATCGGCTCTCTCTTTCTCTCTCTCTCTCTCCCTCTCTATCTGTGTGTGTATGTGTTTTCTTTATATATATCACGTGGTTCTCTTTTTTTTCTTCGCTGTATCCGAGCTGTAGCCCGTTCGAAGAGAAAAATTGAAAGAAAGAAAGAAAGAACGAAAGAAAGAAAGAAAGAAAAAAATAAAGTGAAGTAAACAATGTAATGCGATAATAATGCTTTTTTTCCTCAAAAAAAACTTATATAATAAATAATAGATTAAATTATATTATATTACTAATTATTATTATTGTTGCCTATAATTACCATTATATGCGTTAATGATGAACGATAATATATTAATGATTCTTATAATACTCCAGCGAGCGTGGGGTAGATTTTCCTAAGTCTCCGTTTTGCTTTTCGTGTTTTTTTTTTGTTCATGTAACTTCGACTATTCGATTCTCCTCGTTTTGTTTGCTTTTTTAAAATTCTTAACCCCGCGCTTCTTTTATGCCAATAATAATAATAATATATATATAAATATATACATATATTTATATATATATATTTATAAAATGTCTTCCGATCAAACGGTGCTACGCGTCCACACGTCGTAGATTATTATTATTATTATAATTATTAATATTATCATTACTAATTAATTAATTATTAATTATTAGTTATTATTATCGTAAAGATCGCGCGCATGAATAATAAATCTAAAAATCCATCTAAATTTTCTTACGCAGGATCGAGCGAAAAAGTCGCGACGACGATAATTAATTAATAAATAAATAAGTAAAATTTTTAGCTACACGATCCCCCGTGTCAACATCGATCCTCTCTCGTTTCTTTTATTTTTTTCACTTCAAACCACGCACTTCCCCCGACCGTTTCACTCGCTTTAAAATTTGTCTCACATTCTCTCCCTTATGCAGAGTCTCTCTCTCTCTCACTCTCCGACACACACATACACTTTCAAATACACACACACACACATACGCACGCAATCTTTTTCTCTAATTATTAATTAATCTTATTCGCTAAAATGAAACTGACAAAAGATTATATAAAAATGTGGGTTTTCTTTTTTTCAAAGAACGTTGGGGACATTTTGAAATAGCTAATAAAAGTCGCCTAATATTTACAAAGGCCGAACGATAAAAATCAATTCACCATTTTCGTCGACGATGAAAAATAAAAAGGATAAGAGATTTGTGTCGTCGTTACGGAGCCGTGTGAAACACTTCAAGAGGGTTCGACGAGACGAGTTAAGTTTGAAAAAAAAAAAGAAGATAAAGAAAGAGATCTCGCGCATTTTTTTAGCCTCAACTCGCGAACAATTATTTCTCTTTTCATATTGAACATTTAATAAGAATCAACTCCGATTGTTATTAGTCGAGAACGACGAAGAAAAGAAAGAAAGGTAAAAGGAAGCCAATTTGGGAAGAACGCGTCGAACTTTTACTTCCACGAGGAAGAAGACAAACAGGCAGCCCACTTTCGCGATTACCCTTTTTGTGAAATGATAAAGGATAATATCTAATAATAATAATAATATAAGAAGTAAAAAAAAAAAAAAAACGGAGAAAAAAGATCTAAAATGTCATCCCTGCATGCAATCGTGTGTGTTAACATGATTGTTAGGAAAAAATGCTTTGTACTCAGCCGACCCGAAGGACGAGTGGTTAGTATGTAGATTTAATAATCCGCGCCTTCTCTCCAACCATTTTTCACCTCTCAAGACTTACATAGTGAACAGCTACAGGTGCAAACGCGTGCATACAAATAAATATGAATAGATAGATAATAATAACAAGCGCAATGTACAAAGGCTATAAAGAGAGAAGGAGAATATTTATCGTTTAATTAGTTATTAAGACTTGAGATCATTTTTTCGTGTATGTATGTAGCATGTATGTGTACGTGTATACGTGTAAGTAGTGTACCTGTATCCTTTACGTTTTTTTCTTTTTTTCATTTCCTTCTACAGTGTATCAACGTGAATATCGAGTGGTATGCGTGTATGTGTATGTGTGTGTGTAACACAAACACTATCGGAAAAAACTCGGTGATTATGGTGTTATTGGTGGTGTTTAATTATTGTGCAATCTCTCGTGGCTTTCGCGAAGTAATCTTCGAAACTATGATATATCACGTCTACTTTCTTCTTTACGTTCGAAACGCTTCGCGCTGGACGAGTAGGTTAATCAATTGGAACATATGGTATCGTAAATATGCAAAAGAATCGGATGGCGACGCGCCCGACGATATTCAGGACATTCCAAAAAGTTCCAATTCAGTTTCCAGAATCGCAATTTGCAATGCCCAAATCGTTGACACGCGCATACAGCACAAAAGTGTGATCCACACACATAAGTGTTTCGTATTCGGTCGCCTAGGCGTGGACTAGCTAAGAAAAATGACGATGCTACCAATACGAAACTCGTGATTTTCGTTCTTTGCACGCGAATCATTTTTTTTTTTTTACTTCTTTTAAGCGTACAGTCAAATATACTAACACTTGCTTTTTTGTAGCCTTTTTTCCCCTTTAAAGTCTATCGTATCAAAGTCTGTGCACGGTAAGACATAAAATCGATCGATTCTTTACCCGTTGTTCGTTCTTTTTCTTATCGTCGAAACGCTGCTGTTACTTTTCCTAATATTCCCTACCTAACAATGTCCTTTATTTTCCTCTCTTTATCATTTCTCTGTTCTATTCGACATGCCTTTTTCATTTACTCTCATCATTCGCCTCGTGCGCGCGAGCTATCGTCTCTTTACATTAAAGACGTCATTATCATCTTACCGTGAGTCTAACAAATGTTTCATATAAAAAAAGGAAGCCCCAAAAAAGTAAGGGGGGGATCACCCAATGGATGCCCCAATTGTCGTTCGTTCGGGCACGCAACATCTACTTATTCTTTTATTTTTTGTAAATTTTATTTCATCTTCTCGATCATCGAGAAACGTTCTACCGACTTTGCTTTTTACTCTCGATCTTTTTCTCTTTTCGGGTTTTTGTACCGCGCACAAAACGTATGATAGAAAAATGGCAGTGCGATTGGTTTTGTTGCTCCGTCGGTAACGAAGTATTCCGATATATTAGAGTAATGAACGTCCGAAGGATACGCTTGGACGTTTAGTCGTGTCTTTAGTTCTAAAAATCTTCCCGCGTTAGGGCATCTTACACAACAAGTAAAAGAAGACCGTACGCCTAAATCGGGTTTTAAAAACGCGAGTCGATGCCGTGGAATACTTCTCTTTCTCACACTCTTTCTCTCTCTCTCTTACTTTCTCTCACTCTCACTCGTTCTCTCTTCTTTTATCCGGCTCAACTCCTTCGTGTAAGGATCGTCTTATATGTTTAGTGCCGCTCAGGCACGCCTCACCAAAATATGGCTACACGTACAATGATCGCTCCTATTTTTCACCGTAGCTCTTTATGCTCTTTTGAAATGATTCGTTCAAACCCCGATACGATCCGCAATCATCGCAGACTGGAATCGTACCTTCCGTTGATTGCTCATCCGATGGCTCCTCCTTCTTGATATGGACCTGTTATCATGCACGGGTGCATCGGGAAAAGTGTTGTCCAGGTCATGGTCGTGTACGTTGGTGATCTCATCATGAATTGCGAATTTGGAACGTTGGGTATGTGCGGAAGTGGTGGTAGCTTTTCGTTATTCACCGTACTGGCAGGACTGGTGATGGCTGTAGACACCAACGGTGATGTTGCCGTTGAACTGGTCGTCGTTGTTGTTACGACACCCAGCTTCCTTAATCTCATTTTCTCCTCCCACTCGTCCCAACCGTGCCTAGGTCGATTGAGATTACGATGTTGATAAAAGACCAGGCTGATTCTAGTCGGATTAAGACGATTGGGTTTCTTCAATGCCGTTGTCGCGTGCATCTCGTGCTTAGCGCACTCGAATAACACGCTACCATGACCCAAAGCTATAGCCACTCCTCCCATTTGTGGATCCTTAAAGCATTCCTCGTTGTCCGAATAATCGGCTACCTCGCCAAGCGGCTCGGCTTTCGGTGGTGGCTCTGGTAGTACCGGGAAGTATGGTGGAGGTCCGTAAATGTCCCAACGTGAAGCTTCCCATCTTGGCCAACCGGTGTTCAATCCTTGATATGGTGGTATACCTTGGTAAGGATACTGCGGAGAATGGAAGCAGGCATCCCTTTTTGGTTGTTGGTAAAATTGTGGAGGATATTGCGGTGTTTGCGGATGATAGGGTTGATGATAATTGTAACCTTCCCAAGTATTCGGGTATGGCTTCTCGAAAACCGAATATGCAGGGTAACCGTATTGAGGAAATGCATGAGGATGACCCAAACTGGACATGGCGTGCAAATCTTGGACCTGCTTCATTTCTTCCGCCCATGCTAAGGAACTGGGATTCGAGTTGACGATCTCTTGCCTTCCATCGTGGAATCCTTCTCGTAATTTTTCGTCATGCCATTCCGGTCGTTTTTGATGATTTTGATTCGGTACGCACGTTTGTACACCGTTACTTAAACTATCCGCGTAAGCGTTGTTTCTCGCAGGCTCTTGCGGCTTTAAAAAGGTCCTAGCAAAAGTGTTTGGATAAGCATTATCCGTAGACAAATGTTGATTGGATATCGTCCTAGAAGGTGGCCTGCCTTTGGGTATTCGAAATGGCGACGGTTCGGATTGAGCTTCCCAGCAAGCTGATTTCGATTGATCCACGTTTGGTAATCTTTGTGGCCAAGCTGCATTTTTTTGATGATCCGCTTGATGATGTATCCTCTCCGATGCGTTTTGATGTTCGTTAAAGAGAGGCTGATGTTCCATCGGTTTTGAGGATTCGGAAGACCATAAATTAAACATATTCCAACTACTTCCGTAACTTCCTTGTTCCGAAGGCGCGGTTGGAAACTGTGTCGTCGTTGGAGGTTTTAGATCGGGTTGCCTTTGCAATCGACCAAAGTATCTCTTTTGATCGCTCGAACTAAGAAGACCTTGCACGTCGCTTTGCTGATCGGGCATAGATGGAAGATTTAAGGAACCCTGAATAAGATAATCTGAGTTCGTAGCACCAAGTGGTTTGTGACTACTACCATCCATACAGGAAGTACCAGTGCATCCAGGAAAAACCTCCCCTAAATTAGAATCGGTATGTTGATTTTGATATGTAGCGTTTCTTCCTAGTTGAACGGATTGCGAAAGATAGTGGCTTTGTACTCTCGATGAAAAGGATGGCTCGGTTTGTGATTTTGGTAACATAAATCTCGTAGAATTCTGTGATTCTAAATAAGTCTGTGGCAAAGCACCAGAGTATTTTTGTTGACTAGCATCTTGTCTCATTCTTGATTGATTGTCCATGTTTGTTTGGCCAACGTGACGGATATTATTCGCGTTCATTGGCGCTTGATGTACTCGGGATTGTAAATTCTTTTGCATAGCGTCTAAATGAGGCGACGAATGGAAATATCCTGCTCTCGGTGATGCGTTGCTTTGTCTGTTCTCGAACATATTTTGATAATTTCGCGCGGAAGATGCGTGATTGTAACCGCCTTCTGGCGTGGCAGGATACCCCGAACTTCTTGGAGAAACCATTCTTGGATCTTGCGGCGTCGAAGGACATCCTCTGGGTGACATGGCATACGCCACTTCACCGGGTGTCCCTGGATGAGAACTTCTCGGAGAAATGGGATGACCTCTTGGAGAATAACTGTAAGTAGCTCTTGGCGAATCCATGGTGGAGTTTGGCAAATTTCTTGAGCCTGGTCTATGATCTTCTTGCGACATTGTACTTCGTGGTCTAATATCGTCCAAGCTGGTGCTATCAGGATCTACCTTGGCATCCCTTTCTAAACCACCAAAGGCATACTCTCCCCAAGGATTTAACCAATTATTTTTCCTTTGCTCGAGCCAACCGTTTCGACTCCATTGTTGTTCACCCTGATAGTTCCAACCTTGGTACATGGATACCGGACTATCGAGAACCGTTGACGATACCTGAGAACTTTGTAACTGCGCGTCCATACCTTCGAACATGGAAGCCATTTCTAAAGATAGTTGAGTATCTCTTCCCGGTGTTCTGGACATATCATGGTGATTCACGGCGCGACCTGCTTCTATTATTTTTTCGGATGCATTTGCGTGTCTTTGCATTTCTTTTTTACTTGCAACGGTATCAGGTTCATCGTCTTTTCTTTTCTTCCCATGTCGTCGACAAGGTTGAAGAGGAACCGATCGAACTCTGACCTCGCAGGGATATCTGTCGAGATAATAATTTTGTTGTAATTACGATGTTATCATTCATCTTTTACATTTATGATCCAAGAAACATATACTTACTTGTTTAAAACTTCTAGAGCCCCGGAACGGACTTTCTCTTCTTGTCCTTCTTTCGAACCAAATTCATCCGTATCGTCCATGATATAAAGAGGAAGTACATGTAACTGTTCGTCTTCGGGTTTCGATAATGTACGATGTTTTGTAAGACTTACTACCTATAAATAGATCTTATTGTAACAAAGGCTGATACCATCATACCAAGAAAACTAATGTATATAAAATCGCAGTAGCTTACGTACCACGGTGCATCCGTTATTCATATTGTGAAGGTCTCGATGGGAGTGCGCACAGAAATCGATACAAGCCGTAACACCAGAGAAGGGTCTTCCAGGTTTAAATCCTAATCGACATTCGCTTGCTTCTCGTTCGAATTGCGTTTGATTGTTGAATGCTTCTGGAGCAAGGCTCAGATATAATGGTGACAAAAGCGTGGCTAAAACGTGCATCCTTTCCTCGACCTCTTGTTCCTGATAAAAAATTACCAATGTTAATAAAGCATTCCACTAGAAACAGGCGACACTTATCACGGTATCTTACCTCTGATCGAACCGATAACCGAAACTTGCGTACGGTTTTGCTTCTTGCGTATTTGCAACCGTTATAATACATAGACCAAGAACATCCGAAAGAAAAGCTCGCTCCACAAGTATCGGGATCGAGTCCTTGACAAGCGCAGGTTCTTGGTTCGTTGGTACCACATCTTCTGGTCGTTGGAAGACCGAAACGATTCAGTTTGAGGCTCAAAAGGGAGTAAATCCGATCGGCTTCGTGGTTTGGAACTCCTTCCCAAGCAACCATAGCTACGACGATCCAAGCCGTTGGACACTTGTGACCTTGTCGATGTTTCACTATGGAAAGGATCTTCTCATCGACCCCGGACCGTCGTATTATCTATCGAATCACTGATATTATAATCCTATCACCAAAGTATAATGTAGGCCGATTATTTTGATATAACGTTGCTATCGTATATATCTAATTG
This sequence comes from Ancistrocerus nigricornis, assembly GCA_916049575.1. NCBI lineage: Eukaryota > Metazoa > Arthropoda > Insecta > Hymenoptera > Vespidae > Ancistrocerus > Ancistrocerus nigricornis. The sequence continues at coordinate 11,344,481 of OU696666.1, read as the reverse complement.
ACCAGTAAAAAGTCGGAAAAGGTTATCGACCGACAGTGAACTTACCCATTTAGCCATTGGACAGCCTTGAGTCGTCTTGCCCTCCTTCCCAGTGTAAATGACCTTCTCGAACCTTATTGCATTTCCCTTTAGCCCAGTTCTTCTTTCAAGATCGTTCCGAAGATCAGACAGGCTTGCAGCCGCTCCGAGATGAGTGTAGTACGAGCCAGGCTCCGGCGGACCTTGTAGTTGTAGAACCTCATTTTATTTACGAAACCGATGTTTCAACGAAAGGAAGCAACAGAAGCGGAAACATTTATGCCATGTATGTTATATCCTCGAGAAGGAATTTGGGTTAGGTATGTACACGCTTCTCTCTGGATCACTGAACACAGCGCATAATCGACGTATTGGCCGTAATTATTAGTACTTTTGTTTTATTTTTTAATGCAATATACTTTCTTTCGTGTGCAAATATTCATTGTTAGTGTGTTCTCTCAATGTTAGTGTCGTGCTGAATACTCAATAGCAACTCACATTTATCGGCGGGAAAGCAGTTGCAGTCCGGTACTTCGGTCCTAATATTGTTCTTCAGTTTGTCCAAATGTTCTTGCAATTTAGTGGTCGACGGTGCGTTGGCGCTTCTAGGACTATTTGGTCCTTCGTTTTTTATATCAGAGTCTGATTTCTGTTGAGATTCTGCCAATATCTCGTCCCTCGTTTGTAGACCTTGACAACAACCTTCGCGCAGGTGTTCCGGCGTAGGCTGTTCCGTACCACCTCTTCGACAGCACCACGAACCAGTACTTAGTGATACTTTGGCGGGACCACCGTCGCCACGAAATTTATACTCCGAGATATCATGCGACGTTTGACCTGGTTCAGCTTTTACAGGCAGCGTAGTATGGTCCTCTCCACTAGAAACATTGCAGGTTTCAACGCTTTCGGGTATGGTGCAATTGTACTCTCCTATGTTCTCCTGCTTGATGGTTTGATCTGAAGCGTACTTTACCTCCAAGCTATCTTCCTCTTTCGTAGGCGACTGGTCCACCTTCGTTTCAACGGATTTTTGTTCGTTCTCAACTACGATTGAGGTATCCACGGTCGGTATAATGTCAAGGTTGTCCTCGCTCGCTTTTTTAGAATCGTTCATGTCTTCTGGAAGCTCTTCAAGACTATTCGTTTCTTTTTCCGCACACTGTTGTGGTTGTTGTGATTGTTGTTGTTGCTTGAACGTCTTTTCTTCTATAATAGAATCTTCGTGACATTTATCCTGGTCTTTCCATAACTGTTGCTGAGCCTGTTCGTTTATTTGTTGTTGCTGCTGCTGCTGCTCTTCGGAATGTTTGTCAAGATCAATTTTGTCATCTGTCGCAAATTTCATAAAATTCTCTATAGCGGTCACACCGGTCTCCGCTAGAACGTTATTGCTGCTTAAAGCTGTTCCACCTCCTGCCCATTCTAATAAGCCACCACCTTCGGGCAAACTATCGACCCGAGGGTGGTGGCTATGCAATAAAAAATTACCGGTCAAATTTTCGTTAGATTGTGCCATCGACATCATCGTCGATTGATTAAGGTACTGTTCGGTCCTCTTCTCTTGCATTTTATCCGAATTTTCATGTGACTCCCGCAATCGATCATCACCGGCGTACTCTCCATTAGATCCGATAATGTTGTTAATGTTGTGCTGACCTTGCATTTGATGATGCATATGATGATGTTGTTGCTGTTCTTGATGCTGCTGTTGCATTTGCTGATGTTGCAATTGCTGCTGTTGATGCTGCAACTGCTGCTGCTGCTGCGCTTGCTGTTGCTGCAATTGCTGCTGCTGTGCTTGCTGCTGCGCTTGTTGTTGCGCTTGTTGTTGTGCTTGCTGTTGCGCTTGTTGCTGCGCCTGCTGTTGCGCTTGTTGCTGCGCCTGCTGTTGCGCTTGTTGTTGTGCTTGCTGCTGTTGCTGTTGATGCTGCAATTGTTGCTGCTGCGCTTGTTGCTGCTGTTGGTGTTGCAATTGCTGCTGTTGAGCTTGCTGCTGCTGATGTTGCTGCTGTTGCTGTTGTTGCTGCTGTTGTTGATGCTGCTGCTGTTGTTGTTGGTGCTGCTGCTGTTGCTGTTGCTGCTGTTTACTTAGAATCATTGACTTGAGTCGACTATTCAAATTGACTCGATTCGACTGTGCATATACGTTATTTTCATGACTATCTTGATTATCCGAATATCCATTATTTTTACTATTATCCGCATTTTGTTGTTGCCACATAATTCTCTCCCCGGAATTTTGCATATCTTGTTTCGTTGTATGCTGACCCCACGTAGGCTGATTTTCGCTTACCGAGGATGGCGACCACGACATATGATTGTCCATTTTAGTTTCTTGCGACGATTGACTTTGCCATGTCGCAGGCTGGTGACCAGGTGTTCTTCTTGGACTAGGTTGAGAATCTGGCCACTGTTGTTGTTGCTGCTGACTCGATTCGCTTTTAATGCTGTTGGGTGACCAATTCGGTTGACTGGTCGGTGTATCCGGCCATGTCATCTGATTGGAAGGAGTGAGTCTTGGATTTTGTTCGAGTTTCGTTTGTTGCGACCACTGCTGTTGCATTTGTTGATTGGACGCAATTAATCCCGAGTTTTGTTGACCCGTATTCTGTTGCGTTTGCATTTCGGGACTACTCTGTTGCCACGTATGTTGACCCGAGGGTGTTACCCTTGAAGTTTGTTGGGACGGATTTTGCTGATGATCTGATAATTTTGGAGAGTGTTGTGGCCATCCCTGGTGTTGCTGTTGCGTAGATGGTGTCAATCTTGGGTTCTGAGTATCTCTTAATTTAGGACTTTGTTGCGACCAACTTCCCTGAGTTTGTTGTTGAGGCTGTTGTTGATTATCAGTATTGTCGGACCACGATTGAGGAGTTTGAGGTTCTTTTACGGTACCATTTTCCCAACTCATATGACTCGCTGGCCTTGGTAATTCTTGTTGCCCTTGAAGCTGCATGGCTTGTTGCTGCTCATTTTGCTGCTTCATGGTATTCTGTAAACTTTGCTGCTGCTGCTGCTGGTGCTGCTGATGCTGCTGATGTTGCTGATGCTGCTGGTGTTGTTGCTGTTGCTGCTGCTGCGAATTCTTTTGCTGTTGATGATGTTGTTGAAGAGTAGGATCGGACCACGTCATATTACTATTATTTACACCACCGATTTTTGAACTCGTACTAGTGTCAGTCCATATATGTCGTTGACTAGTATCCGACACAGCATGTTGTCGTTGCAAATGTTGTTGCTGCTGCTGCTGATGTTGTTGTTGCTGCTGCTGCTGTTGATGTTGGGCGACTTGCGTTTGCCACTGATTTTGTAGTTGTTGTTGTTGACCCATTTCCACGTAGCCTGGATATCCGTTAGAGTTGTGTAAACTCTGTGGGCCCGGTTGAAGTGGATACCCAGGCATCTCGTTTCCCGACACATTGTTCGCAGCAATCGTGGCAAATCCCTTTATTTGCGTGTCCGTAGGAGGTTGCTGTTGCTGCTGTGGCGGTTGTTGTTGCGCTGCCTGTTGTTGGGTATCCATGTGTGCGGAACTACTACGACTCGTTGGGGTAGTCGAAGGTGGCGGTGCCATTGTCACATCCTGAAAAGAGGATCATTCGATCTGTAACTTAAAATCGATTGCAGCTTTAACATCCGCGAGAAGAGACGCTTACCCTTCTTTGCTATATAATACATGTTTCGTTAAATCAGCGATACGATAAAAGCATCAATACCAAAGTTTGCTAATCGAAAAGTGTAAATGTACCTTGTACTTTCAATATTACGTATTTCGCACGTATCACTGTGTTCGATATGTATTTTAGCAATGAGTGTTAAGCTTCGTCTTCGAATTTAAAAGTTTGGCCTCCGTAGTGTAAAACATTGGCCCAACAATTTTTATCAGTAATCCTTACCTGCTGCTGATAACCATTAACATAATCCTGCCTTTCGTAACCAACGGATTGCGCTGGTGCTGAAGCAGGATCCATAAATTGACCATTTAACGGCCTCTGAGGTGTCGAAGCTGCTAACGGTGCTACGGGTGTTATGGGCGAGGGTTGGCCCGTGATTGTGTATTGTCCTGTAGCCCCGGCGCGTTGAAATGCCGACTGATCGGTAGTTATAAAAGTTTGCTGTTGATACGCGACTGAAATATAAATTAAAATCTATTAGACCAAAAAAAATCTACAACATGTTTTGATAGGACGATTTTAATATGCTATTTCCTTTACGTACCTGGCTGAGGATGATAAGGCGTTGCGGCACTGTACTGCGTGTGATATCTTAACTCTTCTAATTGATTCGGAGCAGGAATTTGTTGAATAAATTGTTGAGGTGGCCACGCAGCTGGTGTGGTCTCAACTGCGACTGCACCAACTGGACCAACACCCTGATGCCACACCGTATTACCGAAACCGGCAGCCGGTCGGAAACCGGCACCAGCATCTCCATAAAATGGCACTACTCCGGGAGACTATATAACAAATAAATAATAAATTAATGAGATACTTATTTCAATTTAATCTGAATTAAATAAGAAAAGAAAAGGTGCCTGGCGATAATCAAAAGTAGATTTTCACGACATGTATGAGTAATATTTAAAGCTTGCTTTCAATTCCGTTACGAGATATAACATTCTACAGTTTGATAGGCACTACAGAATAAACTGTTTAACGGGACCACAATTGTTACGAGCTACGATTCGACCAACCGTTCATTGAATTACGAAGGTAATCCAACGAACGAAGAACCAAGGAAGTGAAATTTCCTCGCTACAGCCACCACATCCGGAAATCCCATAGGTAGATTAATTTAGCCACGATGGAGGTAAACATGAAATACGGTCGAACGTGACGTATCGATCTGGCGTGACGAAAAACAGGAAAACAGTTATAAATCACGTTCTAAATCGTACGTCTAGAAATTTGTTATTCTTGTTAGCTAACTCAATGAACATTCATGAAGTTTGCTAACGATTATTGCATACAATTACTTATAATTTATCAGCTTTGATTTCATTACCGTTAAAAGGTTTAACGGAAAATCGATCGGTTTAAACGGCAGTCTACCTAATCTTTCATCCTTTCTATCTCTCACCATTGTAATCCTCCAACGACTTGTGATCAAGAAACTCGAGAGAAAGTGGAGTCATGATTAAAGTGAGTTCCTTATTACGTAACTATATTTTGTATTATTATAAAACCAGTTTTATCCCGTCACGCGCTTACCCATAGTTCTCGATCGATGTACATTAGCTCAATAGGAATTTACTAGCTCGAGAAAGGGAATGTACTATGGATGCGAAATATTAAACTACTTTTTCGACACAACACTTCCAACCTCATCCGTTTCTCTACTTCTTCGCTCAAGGGAAGAAAAAAGAACGAGAAGCTAGAACAAAAAAAGGAACAACAGTCCTGGAGGATAGTCGGAGATCTCTTTGACGCAAGAGCATAAACCACTCGAACGAATCGTTCCTTTCGTCGGTCGATCGATGGTGGAGGGGTAGTAGTGAGCTTGAGAAACTCCGTGAGAGCCCCCAAAGTGGCCGTGAATCGGTGTTTGTGGTCGAGGTTGATAGCATCGAAGGCGGGCGTCTCGCCAAGCGAGACAAGGGTCCCTTTGCCCCTACCCCTCCGGCTTGCCACACACAGCTACCGATGTGGACGCTCTACTCTCTCTCGGGCAGCCCTCCTCCCCTCTCTTCTCGCAGCTTTCTCGCTTTCTCTCGGTGTGCCCTTAGGGGAGAAAATCCTTCCGTTCTCGTGGCACCGTGACCTAGGGCAACGTGAGAGCCCGAGGCGCGATAAAACGGGATGTCCCGTGACAGCACCCAAACATAACCCTCAAGACCCTGCCCGCCAACTCGAACCACGTCGACTGCCAGCCTCTCTCCTCTTTCTCTCTCTCTCTTTCGTTCTAGCATCCTCTCCACCTCTTCCTACTCTCCAGCTAAAACCCCGGAAAGAGTTCGTTGCCCTCGACCTTTCGTACCTCTACTCTCCTTTCTCCACCATGCTCCGCTTACTCTCTAGGGCAGCCACTTTACGTGCCGTGTTACGAGCACACTCGTCGTCACCAACGACGCTGAATACAGATTCTTTTCACTTACCGAGTCTGCCCTGAAAATAGGACGTTTATACCGGCACGCATTACTTTCTCGTTCCAGCGTACATCTACCTTGTCGCGTAACACGAGGCTCCACGATCGCGTGCGAATAAACAGCTGGTAGACTCGGTCAGACCAAACGAGAGCGTTCTTTTTCCCTTTCGTTCTCTTAGACTGGATGGAACCAATCAGTCAGAAATATACGTGTCATAACAAATTGTAAGATTCGTTGTCTCGATTGAAACTTTCATATCGAAAATCCATCTCGTAATCATGGTAATGAATTTACATTGAAAACAAACGTTTAGTCGCAACTACGTGCCAGAGTGCACCGTTTGTTACGATTGAAATTCAATTATGACTGAATTGATATAGCAAACAGAAGTATATCGATATGTTTATTTCATTAAGCACCTCGTATCAGTGTACATGGTCGCCTGACGATGGAGAAAAAATTAGAGTAAATATGTTTGTTCGTGACTGCGCTATATAGATACGTATATGTACTCAGGGTATTATTCTTTTATAAATTCATGGATATATCGCCAAGAGTGTCAGCGATATCGGGAAATATATTTCACAGAAAAGTCAAATGCTTTGAGGATATAGAATAGTTTATTTTGCCAGTGTGCTTTCTCTTTTTTAATGATAGATATACGAGCACAATCTTTTATCCTGTTTGTCCATCAAAACAAAGAGTACACAAAGCGAAACATATAGCAAACTCAGGTGAATTCACTTGTTTAAGCAGCTTTGAAATCTTGTTTGCGGTAGTCTTTGCCGTTTATCCAGGCGATTACTATCTTACGAGTTCAAATCCTTAGCTGATGTATACCGACAAATCTATGACTCTCATGGTATAAATAGTGAAAGTGTACGGTCGTGACGTGGAGTATGCTTACGAGAAAATTGTACAAGAAGTTCAAACGAATCGATACATTCTTTATTGGACAGAAAATACAACCAAAGATTATAACGGTAAGACGAAGAGAGCTTTAGCAAGCAGAAATACTGTTTTCTTATGAAAGAAGTACACCCATCCCAGCTCGGTTCACCCTTGTCCGTTATTTTGGATTACCAACTAGCTGGAATGTACATATTCTCTGTACCAGCGTACATATTCCACACTCATATGTATATATATATATCTATCACGGGCAATTGCGAAAGAGAAAACCGCACGTGCTTCGCGGTCGGACGCAATTCGCGTACAGGCAACGATCGCCCGGCATTTCGTGGTTTTGGTTTACTGCATAATTGCGCGTTTCGATGGATACGCCGACACAACACTGATACCTTTATCGCTACGATATTGCCAATTACCGTCGAGCGACATCGAGCCCCGTTTGTGTATGCAGATGGCGCTTCATACCGTAGAGAATCTAACCTAATACGTTTAATGTGTGAAAATGCATAGTTAACGGGAAAATTTTCCGCGGTTGCTCGCGAGTAACGAGTAAAAATTTTACACCTTGTTAAGCTCGTCACCTTGCTCGTTATATGCCAGTGGTACCTTCGCCTGAAATCTGGTAGCCTTTGTTTTATTCAAATGAATCTAAAACTGTTTAACGAACGAAACGTGGTTAACTAAATTTTTATGGTGGCCTTCGGTACCTTCGCATTTAATCTGAGAGATCGAATTAATTATTGTAATATTAGATCCGTTGATTTATCATTAGAAATTAAGAAATGTGAGATTGCACTTGGTTTTTTAATAACTTTTGCCTGTTAGGATATTAAAAATTCTTATCCAATTTCTAAGAATAACATTTGGGCGAAAACAATAAAAGTTTCATAAAAAGCAAGCATCGATTTTTATGATCTCTGATAAAATTTGTTCCTCTTGTTCCTTGTTAAATGGAAGTAATAGAGTTACAATACCCCTGGTATGCTTATGAAGAATCATTATATCATAGGGTATGTAACGATTCAATGTAATAACATTAAAACTAACGGTGTGAGGTAATTATAAAGCCATAATCGTTTATTCCACTTTCATCGTACTCCCACCGTTAAAAAATAATATCTTATCCGTTCCCTCTCACTCGAGACCCGCAGAGAAAATGATTTGCCACTTATCTCGTGATAAAGTATCATCCCAGGAGTACCGATCATTGAAAGAAAGCTACTATTTTCGACAACCGATCCGTTCAAGCAGATGTTACCTCTAATTTAGACTGCATCCCATGTTATAATCCCACTGTTTGAACTTTCCGAGCAGATCAGATATTAAATAATCATCTTTAACCCGATTATCCCAGTAAGTCGATTATTACATCGACCTTACGTCTCATTTATAATTCAACATATCCTCCATATCGCAATCATGCGTTAAAAGAATCCCTGGTGGAAAAAATTAAAAGAACGATTCGAACGATCGACGTTCCTTGAATGAATCCAGAAAGGAAGAAAATAAAAAAAGGAAGGAAATAAGAAAAGAAGAGTACCCTTTACCTTCCCTTTATTTTTTTTTCTCATAGCGAGGGTTGCAGAGAGAAATCGGCTACCGAAATGGCAGTATGACGTCTGGAGGTAGGGGTAGACTACCGACAGACGGCGACTGCGGGGGCGGTGACCGGCCGCCAACGCGAATCAATACCCGCAGGAACAGGAACCGCCGACCTACGAGGTGTGTGTGAGAGAACGAGAGACTCGGGGGAGAGAGAGGGAGAGAGAGGGAGAGAGATGTTCCAAGCGAAAAGGGAGAGAAAGAGAGGGGCGCGAAAACGGCGTAGGAGGAGAAGCAGGATGAGACTGGAGAAGGAGGAGGAATCGCAGCTTTCCCCCCGCCCCGACCACCCCTTACCACCATTCGCACTACCACTACCATCGACTCTACTACAACAACTACTACTACTCCCTGCATACCCGTCGCTACTGCTACGTGTATATACGACTGGTCGGAGGTTGCCAGAGCGGGTGCCGGTACCTGTCTACCTTTTACGACTCTTTCGTGCCTTCGAAGCTTTTCTTTTCTCCTCGACACGTGTAAAGGATGGATGCTCGAAGCTGAGAGGAAGCAGCGGAGAAAACGTTAAAGAATGCGTGAAGAAAACGAGATCGCTCTCTCGAGACACCAGGAGTTAAGTGTTCGTCGACGCTTCCTTTTTTGTTTTCTCTTATCTGTGTTGAATGAGTTCCGTCGTATTGATCGTCCTTTTATCTTTCGATGATCAAATCTTTTTTGTTTACAAATGCATTTGTAATTAAAAAGATATGTATAAGAAAGGATAAACCTTGTAATACCGTAAATTGTACGAAACATCCAACACGCCTACGTTAGGTAGTACGACATCACCCAATACGTATTACTCTACCTCGTGACTTACAGTCTCGAGTTCGACGGACCGTCTACGTGTGACCTTGACGGCCGACGATTGGACGGGGTTCTGGCTGAGAGGCAGAGTGCAAGAGAAACAGAGAGAAGCCGAGTGGAAGTCCAGAAGACAGTACGGATACACGCAGACTACCCCTCTGCACACGTACTACTCAAGTGTTTACACACACGCCTTCGCCGTTGGCACATAAATGCATGCCGTAGTCGGAGACTGGTTTGCCCAGTAACCTCGCATACTGGCCGAGCCAAGAGGAACGAAATGTACTCTCCAAGTTGAATACGAAGGACCACATTCCTCCTTTCCTTCGACTATCGCCCGTCCTTCTCTTAACGCTCGAACCCTTCACGCCTTATCTTTTAATGCCTTACTCTTTTTCTGCCTATCCATCTATCCCGACTCTGTCTTTTTCATGCTCCCTCTTGAACTCTACGTTGGTAGTCTTATTTTAGATCGACTCTTAAAATATCAAAGTTTCTTGGTGCTACGAATCTTTGTTGCAACATCCTTGTCGTGTCTCCATCTGATTTCATCGATTTTTAGTACGTTCACTGCACCCAAGCTTGTAGGCAATCATGAGGTATCTGAGCTTCGTTCGATTGTAGTTGTTAGGCATACAAATACCTAGCCAAGCTACCCAATTATAACGTCTGCTTTTTGATGTGTTAATTTCATTTTTTGTTCAATTGGTCCCAAAGAGTTAACCTCGGTACGTAATTAAAATGAATCCAATTTGATTTGATCTCTTGAATTGTTGGTAGTCAAGTGTCCCAAAAAAATGTTATCCAAATATCAGCAATAAAAGTAAATTGCAATTCCTTTGTATTCCCAGATCAATGCGAAATAAATACGTTCGATTTCTCTTTCTATCTGACGACAAGGGTAAGTAACACTCTAGAATATATTTTTTGCCTTCCAACTACAACGTCGTCGTTCGATCGCGCGCAATCTCCGATTACCTCGTAAACAGGAAAGAAGTCTCGTCACGGTTGTTGCAAGAGGATCGCGGCGTATCGGATGGCAGAAATCGTCACGTGAATTATTCTCTCGAAATGGACATACATAGTTAATTCAGGTCGAGTTACACGTTCCACGTATATAAGTGTCCATAGCGATCGTTTCAATGGACGATCGAGTCACCGTTATATTGCTCGCATCCTTTTTCCAAGCTGATCAAACGTCATCAAATACGGCGAAACGAGATTTTATTATAGCTAACTTTAGCTACCCCGTGTTTGCTAAAGTACTTAGCAAGACAAACAATCGTTCTTTTTATTTATAGTTTTCTAAAAAACGAAATGTTTCCTTCTCAATCAGCTTGAGTATTTTGTTTTAAATAATTCTGACCCTTTCAAACAGACGTGCCATCGAGCAAGTAGAGTTCTAATACAATTTTAGTTCAGTGTGGAGGCTGGTTCAAACGGCTACAAGTAGTAAGGGTCTGGGTCAAGGTCTTAGGTCTAGCATTGCTATATCATAGCAAAATCGACGTCATCCAGGCTGTACTTCGGTATCTCAGAACATACAAGTTTCCTTCTTATCGATTCTAATGCGTTATTTACCCGGAAAAGTATAGCTTCGACGCTAACATTCGACAATTGGAAATCGAAAGTCTATAAGTAATAAAGCGAACAAAGCGGAAGACGAGCCGTGGCAAATGTCAAAGGAGAGTGGAATTGTTTTTCTAATAAACGAGGAACATCGCAGGTGCACGTACGATCGTCGTTGGCGAGAGACTATGAAACATTAAACAAGGCAAGAAAGTAATCAGAGCAGCGTGCGAGCGCCGAGCAAAGGTTGATAAGTAAGTGGAGCTGCGATAAAGTGGCCTGACAATTATTATCAAGGAAAAACAAATGTTGTTTCGCTATTTTATCGAAACGATTCCAAACGTTAAATCGAATGAATGATTCTGACTCTTGGAAAAGTATTGATTTTCATCCCAAATTAAAGGATAATTTTTTGTTGTATCTTCGTTATGACAAATATCATATATTACTCACCATGGAGACAACGGGTGGCGGAGGATTTCCGTTTCTTAGAGCCGCCGTTTGCTGACTCGCCGCGGGGTTCAGGTTGTCCTTGGCCTGCTGCATGGGATCCGGCTGATGCAGAGGCTGCTGCGTTTGCTGTTGCTGTTGCTGCTGTTGATGTTGCTGCAGACCACCGATGCCTGCCTGAGGACTACCGAGACCCGCGGGTGCACTGTCTGGCGTGCTGACTTGTCGGGCAATTTTTCGATAACTCTGCAACAATCGAATTCAAAGTTCTGTGTTAGGATAATTTGAGAGTAGTATATTTTCTGCTTAGAATTGCTTGATTTTTAACCGACGATGAGTCGGATAACGTGAGACAACGGATTAGTAACGCGTGAACTAAAGGTGAACAGGATTAAAGATCTTTCCTAAAAGTTATTCTTAACTTGGTTTATCAAATTCTTTTATTCGAATTTTTCATTTGAGTTCGATACAGATTTAGCTTTCACAGGACAGATAAAAATGCATGTATTCGAACCACGAATTTAACTTCAATACAATTCGTGTTACTGTTAACAGTTTTTTTTTTGATAGCATTCTGCAATGATACAGCATCGATATGATGAATGGTATAACGAATATACCCAATTTGGATGCGACTCCTTAATCGAGAACTATCAAAAGAGTCCTTAAATTTCGACGATCGATAGAAACAAACATGATTTTCCTAGATGGGACCCACCATCGTCGAATAATTTGTAATACCACGTTAACCCTCGTAAACATTGCTCTACAAAATAGAAACGGCGTATATATTCATCTTCGGAAATGAAGGAAGAAAAGGATGCTGGCACGAGAAGCGACTATACGCTGGTGTGACCCTAATGCTAAAAATAGCCACGTGGCCTAAGTAGGCCGAGGCGGCTGAAACGGTTTCCATAGTCCAACTGGTTGAACGAACATCGCCGGTCGTACCAAAGCATGACCCCTTCTTATTCTTCCTGCCCGTCCTTCGTCATCGTCGACTCTCCGCGATCATCGGGGAGTTTTCGATGCTCATTCGATAGAACTAAAATCGATCGCGAAAAAATTCAATGATATCATCGACCTTTTGCCATAATGTCTGCCTTCTTATCTCCCATTCATAAACAACGGGAGCCTCTTCTCAAAACCGAATACTTCGCGGTTTTTAGATGAACGTTTATCGATACGCTAAGGTAATGCCTCGATATCTCTTTTATGGCGGGAAAAACGCAAACACATTTTTACGTAATACCAAAGTGCGAAACGATTTGACCGTTCCAATCGTTGGTCGAACGTTTATTCACATAATGATGTGAGGAAAAAAAAAGAAGACTCGCGAATTTCAGCATTACGATCGAACAGAATCGAATGACAATTTCGCCTTGAATCATCAAACGAAGTATCCCGCGTTCTGGGCGTAGAGATGTTTGTGTAATAACGACTACGTGTAATTATATAAGCTCATTACCACGATACGAGAAACATTATTTATTCCCTGAATTAATAACACGATTGAGATACATTTGTGAGGATATACGTAAGTGTGGAACTTTAAACTAACGGTGAGAAAACCGTGGACTTGTTCCAGCATCGACATCAACGTAACGTGCGCGTAGAAATCGACAGCTATTAATTTTCTCTCGCACGTGCATCATACGGGCATACGTTCTCTCCGTCTTCCCTCACTCTCTCATTCCTAAGAGTCCGTATACTTCATGATGGAGCACACATACGTAGTCACAAATACGAAGGCAGCATATTGGATTTATAAATAGGCAAGGTCTTGGGCCCACGCTAAGCCCACAGGAGAGAGAAATCGTATTTGCCTACCGATTGCTCTGTCACCCGCTAAGATCTTTTATTTACATAAATCAAGTTGTAATGGTTGAGCTGGATTCAGCGAGATCGTGTCATTATGTTGACAATATTTGGTTGTGATTATAGCAAATTATAGGTTAAAATGTATGTATAAAAATAAGATAAGAATTATAACTCTTAGAATTTTTCTACCGTTTTATTGGTGAACTATAATAACTCGTGCCAGCCTACGGTTACAGGAAATGATCTCTAATAGCTTAAAATAATAATCTCTACTCCGATTTCTCGTTTTATCGGGCGAAAGTGGCCCGTGATCGCTGCGAAAACGTGGCCATATTGTTTCAAGATGGCGGACGAAAAATTCGTGTAATCCCCGTTCTAACCTAAGCCATTCCATCGAATGACCTCTAATAAATATATTTCGTTGATGTTATATCGCCCGTAAGGTTAAACAAGAGACGATATAAAACGATCGAAGTAAGTTCATCGTACCGACTCGTACTCGAACGGATACAACAGTCTTATCGCGCTACCTTTGAATAATATTCTCAACTCGTCGAACTCGTTCGATCGTTATACGAAAGGAATGATGGACAATCGTAAATCGAAACTCGATTGCCGCCAATACAACGGACGTTCTTTTCGTGATAAATCGACTTCTCGAAAATTTCAACTCGTTCTCTCATTCTCTCTTTCCCGTCGTCGTCTTTTATCGCGAACTTTAATCGACGCTTTTTCAAGCTGGCCAAAGTTATAAATAGACACTCCTTATTCGCCGCACTCGCGAGCGTCACGTGAGACTCGCCACTGTTCGAAACGAAATGAAAATTTACTTTCGAGAAATAAAGCCAACTTCGACGTTTTTATTATTATTACTATAATTTTTTCGTCTCAGAATAAAAATAATAAAAGATAAATAATGGACAAGATCGTGAAATCCCGTCGATGTCAAATTACAGACAGATTCACTTTACTTTCTTTTTTATGAAACATAATATCGATATACAGGGAGAATTACAATTCGGTCGAGTTTGACTTATCGCGCGATTACGATGGGCAGGAAAGTCATTATTTGTTTTCTACCGATAAAAGAATGATACCGAACGGAGAAAGGCGAGGCAATTTATGGGAGACATTACGAAACGACGCGACGCAATATTTTATTGTCCGGGACCCTGGTATATAACTCGCGTGGATGTACTTTTTTCTCTGTCTCTCTTTTTCTCACCGACTGTCTCTCTCTCTCCTTCTGTCACACCCCACCACCGTTCCTCTAACTTTTGCCTCGCGAAGAGACTAGAAAGAAGACTCACGGACGCGAACGGGACGTTAAGTACTCATCGATCTCCCTCGTCGAAGATGAGTTTCGACGGACGACACTAACGACGTACCCTGACGTCGCGGTAAAAGCTCAAACCTTCGGGTTGTCCTTGTCTCGCATGTACGAGGGACAATGACCAACGCTGAACCCTCCTCGGTTATTACCGCCATAATTTCATCGATTATTCGAGTACCTCGCCGTCGAGTATCCTTAAGGGACCGTTCGTACGTACGTAAGTCTTTGAATGTAATTTCAGTCGCGTCGAAGGTTGTCACATTTTTTCGGTTATCGTCAAAACAATAGAAACGATTATTGTAGAAATTGATCGATACGTACGAGATTCGTCTGTTATCATTCGTTACTAAAATTATATAAATAACCAGAATAGAATTAGGATAATAAAATGACAAACTTTTCTAAACCAATCAAGCTGCCATGCCTTGCAACGGGCCATAGAAAATATTTTTAAATTGATAAATCGAATTTCATAGAAATATTTATTAGTATAGTATTTTACGATATCCGATAAGAAATTTTATTTATATCCCGAAGCAAATTTATAGATTTAACGATCGTCGATAATAATTGACCGAATTTCGTAAAAACCTTGCGATATCCAGAAAATCGAGAAATCTTAGAATAGCACGTTCTTTTTATTAAAATTCTACTCAAATGCAATCGAGTACTTTTTATTGTCCATTTTTGTCGAGATAAAAGCGAAAAGGAGAAAAAAAAAACAGAGAGAAAGAGAAGACACTTCAAAGTAGAGCACACCTCCTGGCCATTTCGCTTCGGAACGAGGCGACGCACAGGTTCGTTCATTTTTCTAACGGCCATGGCGCGCTGCGTTATAACGAGCGGCGTGCATGCTCGTTTACGAGCTCATTTTTCGGACTATCTCGTCGGAAATAAATCCGCCGCGGGGCCGTGGAAGAACCCACGCTAGTCGCATGAAAAAAAAAAAAAAAAACGAAAGGAAAGAGAGAAAGTGAGAGAAAAATAGAAGAGGTAAGGCACTCTCTCTCTCTCTCTCTTTCCTTTGTCCAGACACGTAGACAGCAGAGGCCCTTTAATGGCCGAGGACAAGCAAAAGCGCATCCTGCTTTTAATGACCGAACTTGAGCGTGGAAATTCATTAAATCATTTTCTTTTTCTTTTTTCGATAACTCGAATAATATAACACCATGTGTTTCACCTCCACGCTTAGCATTTCTTTAACCATATAAACGTCATATGACATTTTTAATGCCAAGTAAAATTAAAAATCCTCAATTATGAATGAGATTTTTTTTTTAAATAAGATCTAGTCAGGACTCAAAGCATTAATTGTGCTCGAATAATTTGACAGCTACCCTTTTCACGCGTAAGATCTTAATCGAATTTAATTTCAGTCAGTATCTATTATTATTATTATCAGATGTCTCATGGGCGAGCGTGAAAAAAGTTGAATCTGTCTCACGAAAAGAGGATGCGTAAGATTTATGAGTTTGTTAATGAGATTGCTTCCCCCCCTACCGTTCCATTATGTTGCGTATCCATAAATCATGGAAATAAATCGACGACTAAACGATCTATTGCGCGTAATGATCGTTAAAAAGGTAGGTTCGGACGGATGGTCGATCTTTCAAGGATACGCCGGCCATTCCGTGGGTCGCTATCGTAAAAGTAAATCGTATGTACGTATCCATGTATGCCTTTATATAGTTTCTCGCATGTACATGCGTGTATCTCGATCCAGCCAACAATGGGGATCGAAATTACGCGGAAGCCAAAGCCGATGGTAGCTAACGAGCACGGTTATTGAAAAGATAATGCCTTCTCTTATTTCGTTCCCTTTTAAATCGCGTACGATTCGCCTCGTCATGAGGATATCTATACCAAGAGAGTCTCTTACGCTTGCCCGAGCACCTTTCCAAAGATTTACGAATCGCATTACGCACGGCCAGCGATTTTATATATCGTAGAAAATAGAGGCTACGTTAATCCGTACCTTTTCATTACTTCTATCGACGGTACTAGCTCTCATCGCGCCGATACGGCAATTTCCCTTTCCCTTCGTTCAAAAAAGAGAAAAGAAAGGAGAAAACGTTTTACGAGTGCATCTTTTTCAATATACGTAACGTCGAAAAATGACCTGGGTGAACAACATCTCGAGCATGTTCCATATCGAGCCCCCCCATTTTCTGTCAAAAAAGATGATGGATTCCTTTGAAACGTCGATCATCATCCTTCTGGAAACACAATGAACCCCGTAAACGATCCTTTTTATTTTCAACAAATTTACTCGCTTTCACAGACCGGTAATAATATCTGTCGATGAGAGATCTACGACCGTTCGAAGTTTTCGATGCTTCCGGTTGGTAGGGGGAATCCATTCGGTGAGAGGACCACGTGGTCGATCACGTGGTCAATTATCGGGACGCTAATTCGCTCGCGATTCACTCCACGCGTTCTCTGTGTACACTGGTAGCGTTAATACTTTTCGACATAGCGCGCGAACCACGACTGCGAACCGAACGCGGGAAATTTGAATCTGCACGTGGATTCTCCTTGTTAATAAGAGCATAGATTTTTTTGTATTGGTGGATTAGTGTTGTTGACATACAGTTTCAGAGTAAAAAAAAGGAAATCTTCTTTTTTAATTTAGTAAAAGCTTTTCTGAAACTTTGTAATTTTTTATATAAGACCCCAACCGAAATATCGTAATAATTCAAGAGACAATATCGTAACTGATAAATTAAATAATAAAAGAAACAATCCTTTTTCCAAACATCCGAGACACTCGTATAATTCCATCATCTGTTATTAATAACTCGCTCATATTAAAAATGAATATCACGATATTCTGACGAAGTATTGGGTAAACAAGGAAAAAAAACTATCCTTCATCGTCTAATATTTACATCTCGCGCGATCTCCATTGACAAGGATCGTTTACCATCTCACAAAAAGTGATTCATTCCTGGCATGCCAAGATAGAAAGAGAAATAAGTACGATACTCGCGTAAACAAAAAGACTTTATCCGATAATCTTGACATCGATGGAGCATCGTTTCAAAGAGAGAAGAAAAATAATAATAAAAAGATAGAAAACATGAAACGTAGAGGATGGAATTTTTCAACGTACGTCTCTAGTAGAAAGGAAACACAGCGAGATAGAGAGACGTCGTGGCTCGTCAACGAGCGGACCGGAGCATGGGACCGATATAAATACACATCCAGGATCGGCCATACGTTCTCGGCCCCTACTCTCATAAAATGTCGGTTAATTATACGTAGCGTCTTTCGTTTTGCGTTACCCGCGAAAATTCAAGGTCTATCCACGTCCAACTTTCTATTCTCGAACTCGATTTCGTTTGATTTGACGCAAGAAATATACGTTAGAAAAAATGTTTGACACATTTTTAACAATAGAAAGAGAGAGAAAGAGAAAGTAAAAGAAGGATTAAAAAGAAATTATATTAGCCGGTAGTAATAACAACGTGTCAATTCGTGAGAGCGTTGAAACGCGTGGCCTCTGGGCAACGACCGCTCTCTAGCCGCCGATTTCAGCTTACCTCCGGTCATTCCACTCGCGATGATTCACATTCCGTCGATTTAAGCCAAAACGAGCGTCGCCGGCTCCCTCTCTTTGTCTCTCTCTCTCTTTTTCTCCCTTTCGCGCGCCAAACGCACGCACTTTTCAAACCGCAAGCAACTTTTACGACACGTTTCTCGCTTCTTACTTTTCGTATAATTTATTATAAATATAGAAAAGAAACAATTTTTCTTAATAATTTCTTGTATAACGAAGCGACAAACTTCGATGGTGTACGTTTCGCGCGTTTTACCGATCGGAGCGTGGCTCTGCTCGCGCCATTAGTCTAGTACGGAAACATAAGTGCCATTCATAATCATCGACAGAAGTTTTGCGAGGCGACTTCGCTTTAGCAATAGCGCAGAGAATACGAGGCTTGACCTGAATTCCACGATAGACGAGCGATTGCGCAACGCGACTCTGAAGTTTCGCGCGAGTCGAGTTTCGCTTCGATAAAAAGGATAGGAAGGAACGTTGTGAAGGAAACACGAAAAATAAAGAAGAAGAAACGAAAACCAATGATGTATGAAAAAAGAAGAATTATTAAGATTATCGAAGATTTTATTTCGTAAAAATGTGTATTTACGTTTTCATTTAGTACGTTCAGGGTTCGTTCGATGATCGAAGCACGGAGCCGATAACCGAGACGTTGTCGAGCGTGAAAACGGAAGGGAAGCTTCGTTAAGAGGCGTAGTAAACAACGTGTGAACGATGCCCGCAGTGACGTTGATTCACGCGCGGTTTCTTCTACGGGCCGATTTCAAATGATTAAATACCGAGACCTAGCATTTTACACGGCAGTTGGTGAACATTTTTTCTCGAATTTTTTTAATATCCTGACATAATTTCTAATAAAAGTAAAAGATCTTTAAACTCCGTAATGACAAAAATTTACGTTTTACTACGTCCATCTTACAAATATACCTCTAATCTATCCATACACGAACGTGTTTCCGTTCATCGATACATATATACCGTATGATTCACTTATGTTAGTATATACAGGTGTAAATAGAAAAAGAAAAAAAAACGTTGTACTTTAACAGTATTAAACGTAGACTGGCACGAGTAATATGACTAATCTTGACAAATATAACTTCTTATCTATCACTACAATACATAAATGTAAAAGTGAGACTTTACCAAGCACGATTAGTCTAATAAATTCGTTCCTTTAAAAATTTCCATATTTTTCACTGCACTCGAAACATATAAAAAAAAAACATTTTATCGATGATCCTTAAAAACGTGACAGCTCGCGCAAAACTCGTCCGTTCGACCGCGTGACTAAATAAATAAATAAATAAATAAACAAACAACGAGAAAAAAAGAGGGGGAAGAGAACGCTGGAACTCTCGCTCTCGACTTCGCGAGATATCCGGCGGACGCTACGGAACTTGGCGCGCGCGTTGTCTCGATTTATCGGAGATAAAAAAGTAAGCAGAAAAAATCCATCATTATATCCCTCCCACCCTCCAAGAAGAAAGTAACCAAAGGATACAAAATTCCATCATCTTGGATGGATCTACTCTTTCTTATCGATCCCTCGAACGAATCGCGCCGTGGCGGAGCATCGAGGAACGTCGCTGTCGAAATTTCCCGCCCATTTTGATACTTTCGCATTCTCCGTTGGTCTCGATCGATAAAATCGGCTTGGTGGATGCGAATCGACTGCGTTCTCGAACTCGTTTCAGACGATCCATGACGTAGTTTCGTGCTCCAAAAGAGATCGTCTTTATTTCGATAGCCGAATCACGTGCAAACGATAGCTCGTTGCGTCGAGTGAGAAGATTTATGTTCGAAGATAGGAATGAACTTAGAACCGAGTAAACGATCCTACCTTGTCTCGTAGATCCTCTCCGGTGCACAAAACAAATTCTCACTTGAATATCCTCGTGATATTCTCCAAGGAATCTCTTTCTCTCTAACTCTTTCTAACACGTTCTATCTCTTTCTAACTAAAGAAACTCGATTCCTGCACACTGACCACCGATAAAAATCGATCGTTGCTCGTCGGCGAACACCCACACACACACTCGCGGATCGCTCACCGCCGAAAAACAGCCGCGGGACTGTTCTCTATCTCCCCGTTTCTCTCCGTCGATCTCTTCCCCTTTCCCCACCACCAGGCAAACCGCCTCTCCCACTCCAGAGCCTTCTCCTCTCCTCGGAGAACCTTCCAATGCACGTTAAGCGCACACGCACACGTTCTATCTTCCTTCTTCCACGCGTTCCAACATTTCGACTATGTACTCCGGCTTTCTATCCTTCTCACTCCTTTTATCTATCTATCTACCTCCTTTCTTCTCTCGCTCTCTTTCACGATTTTCGCGCTCATGACGCGCGAGATTCTCGTATTCTTCGCGCCACACCCAAACCGAGAGGAAGAAAATAATCCAGACAACGAAGGGGAGGAGGAAAGAGAGGGGAAAAAAAAAGGAGGAAGACGAAGGAGAGAGAAATAAGAAACTTTTTTTGTATTACCGCGCGCTTCGACTCGGGCGGGAATCGACCTCCCGCGCTGACTCTGTGGGTTTCCGTCTCTCGCTCCTTCTAACTCCCCCCCACCTCTTCCCTACACCGCACGCGATCTTAGAATAGAAAAGGAAGGACAAAAAAAAAGGTTGTAAGAACCAACCGTTAAGAAAAAAGGGATACGTTTCAAAGAATTCCTACTCCATTTACCTCGCTCTTCTTCCCGTTCTTAATTTTCTCTCTTATAATTTTTTGATCTCCCGCGCTATTTATCCCCTTCCCAACTTTATTTACGATAAAGTAAGTATAATACTCGCGCTTCGGTCGGACACGGTCTCGTCGGTCGAGCAGGCACACGAAGCTCTAGCTCACTAGAGTGAAGCGTCAAGTGCGCGCCTCCGCGTTTGCTTCTTCTTCGTCGCGCGCTGCAAGTAACCTCGCGTGACGCGCTCGCGCGCCTCGGAAACGTTCGTGCCTTTTCGTGTCGCTAACCTTTCGCTCTCCCTCGCACCGGACTCTGCCGGGCTCCCCATCCTTTCTCTCTCCGTCCAGCCTTCTCCCCACTACCGTGACACCTTCCCCGTCTACTCCCACTCGTCGGACTACTTCGACTCTCTCTGTCTTTCTCTCTTTAGATTCACCTCCTTCCTCTTCTACCTCCCCGTCATCAACCTCGTCATCCTTCTCTTCCTCCTATCTACGTGCCTCTCCCAAGTCGAACGCATACTCTCTTTTATACCTGCACACAAATACACGCTTCCTCGCTTTTCGTTTCTTCCGATACATAAACATATCTCTCCCTGCCTGCTCGAAGGCAGGTATTCTAGGCGCAACGACTCCCTCTTTTACCCTCCCCACCACTGTTTTCTCGCCAAACGTCCTCCCACCTTCTACCGACCACCTCGTCTCCCCTCCATCGCCGCACCTGCCACCCGCTTCGAAGGGAATCTCTCTCTCTCTTGCTCTTTTATATCTTCTACCTATACTATCTACACCCCCTCCCAACCCCCGGTCGCAACCATCTCCCTTCTCCACCCTACCACCACCCACAATCCCACTCCTTCCGTTTCCGTGAGAGGCGCATCGACTGTCCCCGGCTCTTACCTCCCCGAACGATAATACTTATGGCGCGCGAGCTTTTCGTTTGTTGTTGTTGTTTTCGTTATCGTTGCCATTGTTGCGTCCTCCTCTCTGTTTTTCCTTCGAGTAGTTTTACGAAGCAGCTTGGGGTTTTCTAATTCCAGAATATTGGTCTTGTAGTCGTCTGTGAGGGATTCTTTTGGAGTCGTATGCGAAGTGTTCGTGTTCGTTGCGATTTTGTTGTAATAACAACGTTCTTGGTCGTATCTTGTTTGTTTTGAACAGATCTATATAAATTTTATAATGATGGTATATTTTATATGTTGTTTAACACGTCGAATGCCATGGGGGCCACCAGTGACCGGCACTCAATTTGTCACATTGCATTTGTATCATTTATCAAAAAATTCTTTCATGTTTATTCTAACAAACAATTATTTATAAAATTGTATGCACGGGTTTATTGAAAATTGGCTCCCCATTCAACGTGTTAATTTAAGATTCAATGGTCATCTCTTTTTAATAAATTCTTAATTAAGTAAACGGAAATAACGTAAGAAATTTCTTTGACTACAAAAAGAACAATAGAATACAACGTAGGTACCAATCTAAAAGAGCGATAATGCAAACAAGTACCAACTCCTTCGTTCGTATTCAACTCGTACATCCGATTGTACTTTCACGGAGTGCCAACAAACCGAAAAGCAAATTGATAAGACGCGATGTTGAGGGACGATAAAGTTTTCCTTCCCACTTTATCGCTCCTCCATTCCTCGCCCTTGCCAACCACCTCATTCTCTTAAGT
Organism: Ancistrocerus nigricornis; assembly: GCA_916049575.1. Taxonomy (NCBI): domain Eukaryota; kingdom Metazoa; phylum Arthropoda; class Insecta; order Hymenoptera; family Vespidae; genus Ancistrocerus; species Ancistrocerus nigricornis. The sequence goes on along the minus strand of OU696666.1, from coordinate 11,321,962 downwards.
GCCTCGCTTTCCGTGACTCGAATATATACGAAACCGAAGAATCGAAGCGGATATCCTTCAAACGAGATGATTCCTCGGGACTTCGTTTATTAACGTTGCTGCAACAAGTTGCCGAGGCGCGTTGCCACCGGCGAATAACACCCTTTTGGCCGCTCTTGAATCTCTCTCTCTCCGTGCCAACCCTCCTCTTTCTAGGAAGTCGAGCAACCCTTTAGTGGCTAGTCGTTTGGTATACTCCACAAAGTAACGCGTACGTTTGCCCTGTGCGATCGTCCCTTTGCCAAAAGAAGGGCCAATTATTTTCACCAAATTTTCACACCGTGCTCCAAAAATTCAAAATAAATTTTCAAAAATTATTAATCCCTGTTCTATTTTAACCGGTTGAAATAGGAAAACAGTTAGAGAATGACACTAGATACCAGTTAGAGCTATAGTCTATTTCGAACCTTCAGAATTTTTCTTTTTAAAATAAACGCGACTGACAATCACACGGTTTAAATTTACTCTTGCTCTTTCACTGTGAGCGATGGTTACATTCTCGTAAATGCCAATAAACAAAATTTAGAAACCTCCTGAAAGCTATGTGAAAAATTCAGTACCGGTCACTGACTTTCACGGGACGTGCTAAAAAGTTATATTTTTTGCGACAGACACGATTAAAAGTTCGATCGATATTTTGTGAACCGTTATGGAACAGGACGAAAATCGTTTGGGTTTTCGATCACGAAGGAGAACGACCATGATCGTCGACCTCGAGTACGGGAATGTATGTAAAGGGAATGAGTACATATGTATGCGATTCCATACAGAAGTAGTTATACGTACGCATTAACCTCGGATCAAAATTGTCCATTGTTCCAGAAATTACATCGACGAGCGCGTAGCTCACTCGCGTATTATGAGAAACGGCACGTACTACCACTGTGGTGGATGCGAAACGAACGTTTCTTTTGTAGGGTTCCTTTTTCTCTTTGGCGAGTGTTCGTCGAACTAATGACCCAGCGCCATTTTATATTTCCGGCCAGAACGAATATAGATAACGTTCCAACGATATTTAATGGCAAATATAATTTAATGTTATTATATGTTGAAAATATTTACTTAAAAGAAAAATTATAAATTTATTATGTATTATTTATCAGTTAGCTCTTTGAGGCACACAATTTAAAAAGAACCCAAGTTGCACAGAATTTTTTTTTCCTACTATATAAAACTTTAAATAAAATATTAAACAGTATACTACAAGTAATTTCAACTTTTCGATGTGAGTTAAAATATATCCTACTATGCATAAAAAGTTAAGCAGGAGATAGAACAGTTTTCGACCCACTTAACCTCAAAGAGTTAATCGAGTTAGAAGAAAATGAACGTAAATTTAAGTAGACATCTCTATTCTTCGCGTAAGACTATTAGAACATCCTACGTATGGAATATTAAGCAAAGTACAATATTGCAAAAATAGAATCTTTAAAATTCGATCGTCTCGTAATTTTAATTCCATCGTTTAGATAAAGAACAAGATAACAAAGAAGTATAGTCGATCAAGCCGCTAGAAATCCGCGGTAGGTCCATCGACCTCCGGTTGCCGCTAACTCGTTTGTTTTGTGTCGTATACAAGTCGCTACGTGTGATCTGAAAGTATGGAAAGTAGTTATGCGCTCGAAAGCGTGTGCGTTACCATACGCGAACGAGTCCATTGTCGGTACAAGCGCAAATTATGCGTAAGAATACCATTGAATGACCGGTCAAGTTGTCGTTAAGCCGACGCCGTAGGGGAAACTCGTTTCTCCGATATTATTCGACGAGTATACATTCGTGTGGGTATTGTAAAAGTGAATCGGCGCGTATCGTGCGCCATTTTCGCGATCACGTGACAAGATGGCGATATCGTAACGAATAATTACGACGGAAAATGGGGATGGAAAATAATTGTGATAAACAATTAGTTGTATTGCATAGCGAATAACTAGAGTTAGAAATATTAATAGAAAAAACAGGGGACTATCTTTATCTCTTCGACTAAGCGAGCGGAATGAAGGAGCGTCGAAATTATCTTATCTGAGTGGCAATAGATTAGATAAACCGGTAGGCCCCGAACGGTCCCTGAACGGAACTCGATTCACTAGTTTCTTTTTTTTTTTTTTCTTTTTGCGACTTTCTTTTCAATTTTTTTTTTTTCTTTTTTTTAAGATGATAAACGCCAATGGAAGATTCGAAGTAGTAGTTGGCGAACGGGTCATAGGTTAGCAGTCGGATAGAAAAGATAGGTGTATGTAACAGATCCGATGATGTTATAAAGGATGATAAACGGTGAACGAGTTTTCGATAACGGGTGGAAACTTAATGGTTCGCAATTTATGATGTCATCGGATGGTAATTAAAATCTCGTTAATCGTCCGCGAACTAGGTGGGGGAAGAGAGGATGTGGGTGGCGAGGGAGAGAGAGAGATTCTGTAACATAAATGCCCTCCTAAATTTACTCGATAATAGATATCGGTTACGGTAATCAAACGAACGACGCGTACCTATACTTTTCGATATCATCCTCGATCCTAATCCTTGTACACGTATAACCAATGCGCGAACCGTGAAACGAGTTTACGAGAGTGATTCAGGTTTATGGTCGAATTCTTCATTTATTTTTCACGTAAAATGAAATATGCTGCCAATGTTTTTATGCAATACGAATATGTATCGGAAAATAGAATAATAAATTTTGTGGAAAAGAGTAATGGATACTTTGTTTCGTTTTAATAATAATATTTTTACATATGTAGAAAATTGAACGAATAATTAATAAAACGAGCAATTAATTTATTAAGTAAAAGAAAATCTTTTACCCATTTCATATAAACAAGGATTATCTGTATTTTAATCACGCATCAATCATTCTCGTTCCAATCTATCTTAAATTCATAATAATTCAGTCGTAAAATTGCATCGACGCTTTCTAACGAATCTCTTCCGTCGAAAGGACCAAGCACGACGTAGGAAGGAAAATGAGCTATTTTATTTGCAGTTCGTACGATCGATATTTGTCGGCAGGCTCATCTCCGTTTTCCGTCAGAGGAGCCCGTAGAGCGACACATTGTTCGCGAGTTCAAGATGGCGTGGTCCAACCCACCCCCACCTTTTCTACCCGACAGCCCCGTTTGTCGTCCACCCTCCTCAACCTCCAACCCCTCTCCCCCTTACCTATTCCTGCCTAATGCAATTTAGCTGCCGTCGACACTATGGTGAACCTACGCGAATGTGTGTTGGATTGAAAGAAAGAAAGAGAAAGAGAACAAAATTAGCATATTATTTCTGGTAGAGCTACGATTAGATATTCGTAACAACGAATTACAATTACTATTGTTAAATTTAATCGATCAAGAATAAAACATATTCCTACGAAACTGTGACTCAATTGAGTCATTAAATTTCATTCCCATTTTAATAATCTAATAAATTCATTTCCTTCATAAAAATAATAAATTATTCGTAACAAGGGAAGGGAACTTCCCCAGGAAACTACATGTCATGAAAGACGCCTATCGATTAGCGGGTGTCTCGTTACTTGATACACATGTTAGAGAGAATAAAAAACGAGAGAGAGAGAGAGTAAAATAGCTCTTCATCACGAAGGTGTTCGAATGACACAGGTGCCGGTACGTATGTGCACCATTTCTTTCCAGGAATCGATAGAGCACCGACGAGGAAACGAAGAAACCGTTAAATCGAGGACGCGCGAAATTCTTGTTGTATCTCGTCAGGATATTAATTATTTCGTTTCTTCTTAAAAAATTATTTTTGGAAATAATTAAAAAGAAAACTTTCGACGCGTTCGTCGTATCATTTTTAATCGTATCATCTTTTAGTAACCTTTCTTCGTAAATTTATAACGTTGATAGGACGTGTAGCTTATAATATATAAACAATTTCAATTCTAAACTATTTAAAGCGATGTTATGACACCGTATAAAAAATCGATCAATGAAGAAAAGCGATGTATGCGAGCTTCGCGAAGTATTTAGTTGGGAAATGCAACGACGACGGTACGGTGTTATAGTTACAGGTTCAACCACTAGGCGGCTTAAGCAGGACAATTTTAAACATGGCGGTGCAGCACGGACAGGCGCACCACACGTCGATCAATACCATCTTGCTTAATATCAGTTCTCAAACTCTGTACAGCCACAGCCAAGAGATTTACGAGAAACAAATCGACGCTGACTCATCCATTTTTTTTTTACGATATTATTTTGCACGAATTTTTTTTTTGTCGCATTTTTTTACTATTTTTAAATTTAACTACGCGCCATTTCAAGAGAGTTATGGCGGGATTTGAAATAAATCGACCATTTTTTCTAGTTTTAATTAATACGTGTGTAAAAAAAGTTCATTTCGAATACAGATAGAAATGAATTTAGAGGTATTGTAAAAAGAGAATGTACTTTGATGTGAATTAATGTAATTTATGTTTTAAAAAAAAATAGCAAATGATTCGCTAAAGGATATTTCGAAAAAAGGATTCCCATAAAGAATAGCGAAAGGGGGACTACAGACACAAGGAAAACCGCTTAAAAGCGTGTTTCCTGAACGGCATCGTTTACGGAATCGCACTTCGCGCATTGCCTTTTTTATCTCCTCCGTCTCGCCTTTTTCTCCCTCTCAAACGCTCTCTTTTTTGCGTCGCTCTACCATCCCCTTGTTTTCAAAGCTCGCGAACGAGATCGCAGGACTTTGCTCGATTAAAAATTTTTCCTGCGCGCGTTTCGAGATACTCGTTTCCTTTCTCTCTTTTTTTTCTGTCTCCTTTCGCGTAGATATATCAACGTGCGCTTGGAATGGGGGGAGGACAAGTTATTTGTGTTATGGCGGTATGTACTCGAAATCGCAAAAATTTTTCGCTCTATACAGTCTAGATTTTTTTGTACGTTTTAGTACTAAAAAGTTAATTAGTATTTCTTTTCATGTTATTAGTCCGTTGGACGAATGTTTTGTTTTCCCGTTTAAATTCAATTAACACGTTGACTACCACGTCGGTCACCACTGAACCGCACTGAATTTTTCAAGTTGCATTTGCAATGTTTATAAGTGTTATTTATTGGATATTTATAAACATGTAAAAAAAGAAATGTAAAAAATGTGATTATAAATTGTTGATTCTAAAGAGAATTAAAAATAAAATTACTCTGACAGTCAATGTGTTAATTGTTAAACATTTAGTAAAGTAGAATTCTCTTAAATTTTGGACTCACCCTCGTGGCACCTTTCCCTCGACCTCTACCTCTTTCCCTGAATGCTCCTTCGCCCGTTTGCAAGTGATAGAGGTGCTGAAACACAAATGTTAAAGAATTTAATTAATACAAAGTTCTCGGCTAGGATCCTCCTTCTGCGACATCGCGTACAGTTGTCTTTCGGATCATTATCGTTAAAACGTACTATCGTAAAATCAAGGCAACCATATCGCCTCAATTGACCTCGTTAAGTCCAATAGAACCAGTAATAAAAGTATAGCCTTCCAGGGCCAACGCATTAGATTAGCTCTTAACCGAGAAAGTACTTTAAATTATCGTGCATGTATTGTATATCGAGAAAAAGGAGGTGACTTCGATGGCTATTATTATATTAGAATTTCGGTCAACGACTCCAAGTATGGATGTTTGAATTTGTTGTAACCTTAAAACAATAAAAATTGAGACCATAGTTCGGTAAGTATTCCTGTAGAAATATTCCCATTTAATTTTCTCGCGTATTTTATGCCCGTACGGTGGAACAGGCACGAGTTGCTTTTACCTTTTGAAATTAAGGCAGTTCTCACATAGCGTCTCTCGTTCCTTCTCCGTCGATAAAAGTAATAGCTTACTCGTAATGTATATTAGTTGTCGATAAAAATGTGTATTAACTCTAAAGCCATGATTAATAACAAAAAAAATACACGATTATAATATGTTCTTGATCATTATTATTTAATTAGTACATTTTTCATTTCCCAGATAAATTTAACTCCCGATTACAGAGTCCTGCATTATCGACCATACAAAAACGAATGCCGAAGCGTCGTACCGACGTACCAATTCTTAAACAGATGGCGCGAGACGTCGTAGACCATCGAAGCGAGGGAAAACGGTTTAACGACTTCGTCCAATTTTTTCAAGCTTCGTAGAAACCGAAACTTCTTTACCGACGTTGCCCGCGAAAGCTAATTTCCGACTTAAAAAGAATAAAATAATAAAACGCGAAAAAAAAAAAAAAATAGATTTTTTTTCGTTGATTATCTCAAAAGTAAAATTATTATACTTTAAAACTTGAAAAACAGTGATTAGCCAATGCATCTAATAAAAAATATTACCCTCCCGCAGTTTATACCGATAAATGAAAAAAAAAAAAATCATGGCAAAGAGCTTTCGATCTTTAACGAAGTCTTTGATCATCGAAATGATGTTTTCCTTAATGACGCACCACCCGCGTTACGATGAAAGCTCGTTATAAAAAAAACTCTAGCAGAAAATTTTTTTCGACAGTCGCGATAACCATAAAAAGAGGGTTGGACTTAAATTTATATACTTTAACGAATACACTCAACGAGTATATGGAGAGTAAAGAAAAAAAAAAAAATGCGAAATAATCAAAGTAGGGAAAGAGTAGAAGATAGAGAGAGAAAACGTATGTCATGAAGGCACCCCGAGCGAATGAACATCGAGGTCCAAGGTAAGCGGAAAATTAAACGTCCCCTTCTTCGCGATGTACGCGTGGACGATTATGGTCTAATTCCCTTATACGCGCATTCCTACCAACCTACCTTACCTACCAACCTACCTGCTCTCCCTTAGCGGCCTGTCTTGCTGAACTACGGAGGAAAAAGAAGCGTAGTAGTCGGTGCAGTCGATAAGTACACGCTTCAAAGATAGGGGTGTGTCCCTGTATAATACTCTCCCTCTTTTCCTCTTTCCTTCTCTCTCTTACTTTCATCATCCCCCTCTCTCCCTCTTTCAACGTATTTCTCTCCCGTTCTCTCTATCCTATATCTCTTTCGCTCTTCCCTTCGCACACCCCCATGCCACCTTTTTCGCACATCTTTCTCTCTCTATACCTTCCCTTCTACTACCATCCCCTTTTCCCCTCCTCCGATTGCTGTACCTATGCGTTGAAAAGAATGCAGAAGGAGAAGAATGACTTGTACGTGCGTACGTGTATGCGTATAGATGCGTGCGTGTGAGAGAGAGAGAGAGAGGATGTGAGAGAGAAAGGCAAGCAAGGCAAATGTCAATATCGACGATGCATCGCTGAAAGAGCCGCACTTGGGGCGGGAATGAGGGCGTAATTAATCGTGAAAGCAAAGAAATTCTCTCTTTGTCCTTTTCCTGACGCACATAACTCTTCTTCCACCCCTCGAGAGTGATGCCACGACGATGGTAGGAATTCCACGGTGCGAATATATGCGCTTAACCCTCGGCTTTACTGACACACGACGATTTAAATCGCTCTGTCTCTAGGAAGGAAAATTGTTTAAACAAATCCTACTTTTCCCCCATTACCTAGTTAACAAATTTTCCTTCTTGGATCGATAGACTTTTATCGCGAATCGAGGGTAATTCTTGGTATCGTTCATATGGAGTTCATTGTAAAGGGTAGGAAATTTAAAATTCTACGTAAAAAAGGGATTGAAAGTTTACACTAAGTTCTCTCGCGAAGGGTTTAATTTTCTAGAGTCTCGAGACACTTCGTAAACGAGGGAACGACATTTTTCGTTCGTTTTATGCGTATGCCAGTCTTCCTTTCTTCCTTCCCATCCCTCTCTCACTCTTCTCGCTATCTTCGTCCTCCCCTCGGACCCTACCCGCCCAATCGTCTCTCTCTCTCCTATGAATTATTTAAAAAACGCCGCGTCGAAACGCGTGCCGCGCCTGCCAAACTGGTCCGACGACACTATCTCACCGTCGGGATCTTAAAAAATACGAACGATTTTTGCCACGTCCTGACCGTCTCTCATCCTCGGAATTTTTGCGCGTACCGCAAACAACGTACTCGCCTTTCATTTCCCATTTTTCCCCGTATTTTCATTCGTAATATTTCTATTTTTAATAATTGCGAAGAAAAAAGAACAAAATTGTTATGAGTAGACTGCGGATGTTTATGCACGATAAATATGCATACAGCTTATGACGTTTATGCACGAAAAACAAATTTCTGTTCAGGTTCCACAACTTTACTCATTTCCTATAAAAAATATGCATTTGCGTGAACATTCACTTTGTTAAAGACATTTTAATGAGAGTAATAATTAAAATATAATTTATCTTTAGAAAAAAAAAGTTACAATACCTCGAGTAATACTTATGACAAAAAAAAATTGATACGAGTCAGCGATAATCGAGAAACGACTATAAGCGCGTTAATTAAGATCCATGGATCACGATCGATAACAATTTTCTTTCTTCTCTTAGAGTTTCCTGAACGAAGACATTATCCGAACAGTTTTTATCGTTTTCTATCGCTAAGGTAAGCCTCGTTATTCAGAGAATTAACCATTCGAGATCTTCATAGGATCGGATCCGATCTAGATCGAGTAATTAGAAGCACGCGCGACGCCACGCAGTACCTACCGGCAGCTGTCACCGATTCCACGATAAGCTAATTCAAATATTTTGAATATATACCTCTGCTACCTCGTAACCATAAGCAGGCAGATGCGAATTTCGCGATAAGATGAGAAGGGCAAAGGTAAGTTTAACAAAAAATCTACAGACGTATCTACTTGCACCATTTCTTTTAAGTCTTGCAAACCAAACGTTTGGACTAAAGCTTAAGAATGATCAAAATCTTATACAATCAAACTAATAAATTATTATTAATTTAAGAATAATGACGATGTGCTTAAATAAGTAATTTAAAAATTCTTTGACAATTCTTGTTAATTTTCTATCGTACTTATGTGAACGAATCTTAAAAAGACTGATTTCATAAACTCGAAACACGCATTCTAATAATATTCCAAACTCCTGATAAATACAATCAAAGGTCTACTCCCAGCTGACCAGATCAACCGACGCCATATTGTTTTCTTCCTACGCGAACGTAAAAAAGATTATACAGATAGAGGCAATCCATTTTTCCACGATAGGTTTTTCCAGGTCAAATGTAAATAGCTTCGAACGAGAGATAATCTCGAGAGCACCTAGGAGACTCGAAAAAAAAGCAACGTAAAAGAAGAAACGAAACGATAAGAGACAATCGTTGTGTTTACTCGAATACAACCATCGAGCTGAGAGACGCTAAACGCTGAACCATCAAGGATGACATTGTACTTTTTTGGAGAGCAGTGGTCTGGTTAAAGGAAAAGAATCGTATTGACCACTTGACGAGAGTGGGAGTGTCGTGTAGACGAGTAGTGGTGGTAGGTGTAGTGGGGGGAGGCAAATAGGAGTGAATGAGAAAGAATGTGAAATAAAAAAAAAATTCCGGATTTCCGTAGAGGCCGCCGTTCGTCCTTCTCGCGCGCAGCCAATGAAAGGATTCGATGGTGTTGCGTCGTTGAACGTCCTCCTCTTACTACCCTCCCCTTTCCTCTCCGCCACTCTTTCTCCCTCGCTCTCTCTTTTCCTTGCTTTGTGTCGAACGTATCCGCTGCATGCATGCTGTCCCGAATAGCGCGCACGCGATAAAAGCGTCAAACGCATCGCGTGGGTTCCTACGGCGTTGCCAAAAAGTTCATGCTCGTTCATTGGCCACGATACGGTAAACGTGCCACTCTTCTGACCATTAGCAGCCTTTTACGGCATTCCCTCGTTCGAAATAGTTTTTCAATGGCTTTAATAACAATGTATTCGTGCTTTACGCGCTTCGTTTTTATCAGCTGATCGAATTAACAGCGGCCATATTTGAATACAAAAACAGCGGGAACCTGCTATCTGCTTTTGTCACGTGATCGAGTATACCGCCATATTGTCTGGAAGAAGTTCGTCACGACGAACGTTGGTTTTTTGTTTTATGTATTTATCCGTCGAATAATAGAGAGAATATGAAACATGCTATGACTGATTCGAATTTCCTTTCGTTCGTTTACAAATGCAACCGACGATGGTACCTGCGGTTAGCACAATTTCGGTTACACGTAGAGTGCCCGATGTAATCGCAGCTTGACCACGCACCTCGAGTAAAAGAGGAACGGTTAACTTGCGGTACGATTCGTTGGGAATCAACAACAAAGTTACTCAATCTTTCTTTGTTTCTTATAAGAGAGAGAGAGAAACGATCGTTTCTTTACTTTTGAGGTTAAGTTTGTAGATAGTTGGTAGACAGGTGCAACGGTTCGTGGAATTATATATTCTCGTTCATCAAATTATGGTTTCCTTGGGTGTTATAATCATGTTGAAACTATAAAATATCGAAAAAGTTAAAGCGGCGTAAAGATATATTTATATCGTGGATGAAGGACTCTCTCTCTCTCTCTTTCTCTCTTACTTTCGCTTAGCTGACTTTAATTTCGACAAACCATTTTCACTCCACGACAGATGGCCGGCGGCCGAACGAGCCGTTGCACCCATTAGAAGCGCGACGGTTGAAAATGGTATGTCCGAAGGACAGGTTGTTGAACGCGCGCCATGTGAAAACTTGGAATAACCTTTGAACGATAAAACGTTAAGTGATTGATTAATCGATTTGTTTTAACAATTTACCCAGCATCTGTTTTGTTGACAAGCAATTTAATGAAAGGGAAAATTACGTACAAAAAAAATAATAATTTTGTAATTTTACATAATCAATAACCAAATGTATAAACTATGATTGAAGTCACGTAAATTGCATTCATAATTTTGAATAAATTATAGTAGGTACATAAAAGAAAATTACGTTGCTACAGAAAAAACTTGGTTAACTTCTCGTCTAAAGAAAATCGATAAAAGAAGATGAGAGAAGAACTTTTCCTCGCCAGATAGTGATTTGACGAAGAAGAAGTAGTCGAATAAAAAGAAAATCAGGACGTACTTCAACTTCTACGGAAAAATCAATCGCAATTCAGTCATCCTTCTTGATTCAGCTCAAAATGAAGGATCGGAACGCGTCTTTTCGATGAAAACGGTGATTCGGGGGAATCGCAACGAATCGATTCTATTCCTCGTATACTAGACCGTGGTACGCGTTCGTTCGCCATAACGTCGAGGAAAGAAAGAGTAATAATTTCAAATTATCCCCGCATCGCCGCTCGAAATTGATGACCTATGCTCATTCGTTACACTCGTTCGCCCCGATCGAAATCATTTTGGAAGCGTAACGTAGTTGAGCGTTCGCGCGCGCACACGTATTGTCCGAATGGTTTCGGTTTATTTATTTTCACTAGATATAAGTAACGTAACTGATCATTTACCTTCTTTGCTTAAAAATATAAATAAAAATTCTACAATCTTCATATTGTTTCTAATCAATTTGCCAACTTCAAGTAGGTAAATACTTAAACTCCAGAATACCTTACAAGACTTCCATCATGGACTTATTTATTATCGTTCGTTCACCATACTCTAAAAGAACAATAAGACGTAACAAGACTAAAAAAAAATATCGCAGGAAAGTCCGGGGTGGAGAAAAAAAAAAATTTAATCGAAACGGTACGTACGTACTACTAACGGCCTTAATAATTATTTTTACAACGTTTCCTCGTATACCGCGACGGGACTTGGCCGACGCGGTCTCGCTTGGGCGCCTCGCAGCTGGCATTCAAACAACCCCGTGACATAAGGGCGTCCCTTCTTACATGTGAACCAAACGATACACATACACACCCTACACACCGAGGATCGCTGGCTACGCCCTTAAAGCACGCAGGATGCTCGCCTCGGTTTTTCTCCCCCCTCCCCCATAACCCCCTTTCCTCCCACCAAGCCAACAGGAGACTACGCTAAGGCCCAACTAAGACCCCGTGTTTATGCCGGTGGAACGTTCCACCTAGTTTCAACGGCAGACCGTATCTATACCCTTTTACCATAGAACCTACAAGAGAAAACTCTCCCTCTATTTACGTCATTATCCTATTTATCGCTTTACTCGCGAGCTTTAACCACGTAGTCGTTACTAAATTTTCCCGATGTCCTTCGCCCAGACTCGTTAGCCGTGTATAGTAGAAGTATACACGCTTAGTATATGGTAAGATCGTTACGATATCGCTTAAACAAAATGAGAGTCCTGTCTTGTTAATTGCACGGGTAATAATATACCGAGTTTCATGCGAGACTGGACTGCGAATGGAAAAGGATTTCACATAAATAGGATCTACGTTGTGAATATATGTCTTCGCTAGGTGGTCTTACTGATTGGTAGAAATTAAGAACGAATGTAGTTCGTCCTGGTATGTAATCAGTTGTAAACACTTGACTACTATTTTAGAATAATATGGCAGAGCGTTAATTGGTGGGATGTGCAATTCGAAAAATAAATCGATGAACATTTTATCGACGAGTCTAGTGCGTCGTCGAAGAGTGATGGAATATTTGCCAAGTTATCACCCTAAGGATTTTGTCTATTTATAAATAATTCGATAAGTCTCACTGATAAGTCAATTGCCTAGATAGACGATAAACTGGTGGGTATACGTTACGACGTCTTCCCTTTAGGAAACTGGCTTAAGATTCTTCTTCCCGGCACAAATCGAGATTCGTACGAATAGAGGGGAAGCGCAAGGGTTTATTCTCGTACCAAAACAACCCCGTAGCCAAACATGCGAAGCGCACGAATCGACCCACCGACCCCCTATAGACCGTTCCTTTCCTCCTTCCGCGTTTTATCACCAAAAATAGATATCACACAAATACTTTCTTTCCCTTCCATTCTACTTTCTTTTCTCTCTTTCTTGTAAACTCTGTGGTTGTTTTTTTTTTATAATCGACCTAGACTGCGCGATGCTTTGCAGGGGACGAAAAGTGAAGAAGATAAACGTGGCAATACCGCAAGGGAAACTTTGTTTAAATGTAAAAAACATTTTTTCAATATATAAATGCATTTATAAATACCCCAAGATGATCTTTAAGCGTTGAATAGTCTTCAAATGGTTTTTTTTTTAATTTTAAGAACCGTGCGAATTTTTTCTTGGGGTAATTTTTACAAGAGAAAAAAAGAAAGACTCCAGTAAATATACAATTTTCCAGGTTTTAGAGTCGTTAATAGAATATCGTTCGAACACATCGGTCTCGACCTTCGGTCTCCTTTATTTCACGGAACCCTTTGCCCCTTTAGAAATTCGCACGCAAGCTTCTTCGGTATACTTATATACTCGCGAAAGTAGGTAAAGCACGAAGAGAAGAAAGAGGGAGAAAGAGAAGGAGAGCGAACGAGAAAAGAAATGGGGGAGAGAGAGAGAGAGACAATCGAGAATCGCGTGGAAAAGGAGTATAGTGGGGGAAGCGTGTGACTCGATGGGCAGGTGTAAGTAAGGTGCCTTTAAAACAGAAGGGGAATACTTAATATCCTTCTACGTCAGGTGCTATTTATGAGGAAGAAATTACGTTAAATTATTAGGAACGGCCCGTCGTAATTTCTTTATTCACTGTAAACTTATTCGTGACGTGCGTGAGTAACAAGGACAACTTCGGTACAACTCCATCGTTAAGATAAGGACTACCTACTACGATCGGTTGTTTATCTTTCTCCTAAGTGGAAAATTAAAATGATTAACGCGTTTGCTACTTTTTTTTCACCGACTATCAAACATGGACCGAGGAATACGTTCGTTTTGGTTTGAAAAATTATGAGTTAAAGGATATCTAGATTAGGTTGTCCCAACACGAGGGTGGTCTACCGATAATCCTAACATTTCATTCCTCACGGTTCAAGAGCTTCGCTAGTCGACGATAAACAGTTCGAGTCGTGAACACATGGCCCTCTCGTTTGACAGTCCTTCTCTTAATCTGAAAAGATTCTGCTATCCTTCTTCCAAATACTACCGTTTCTTAGAAGGAACACAATTTTTTTTTCTGTCGAGACAACTACATCGATCCAGCGTGTTTCTTTATCCATTCTTTGGATTCTAATGAACGTGAAATATTTCATTTAAACCAGACCTGGATGAGTTTAAACGAACTGGACTACAATTTTGTTCGAAAATAAAAGAGTTTAGGGGTAACCATCCCGATGATCACGGTGTCCCGTACACGTGGACGTGTTATTGTTTTGAATATAATGTCCTTCTCTTCTGGGCCAGAAGTACGACGTGGGTATGAGTACGGAGGGTCAGGCACCCCAGGGTCGACCCTCCAGGAGGGATTTCATTCATGATCCCGAAGCCCACCCCCGTCTCTGTGCCTCCTCCAGGAGCCGTGAGGGCAAGCGATACATTGCGACCAGAAAAGGGTAGCCGAAACAGCACGCTTTGGCGCATGATGTTCCTGAAAAGGGGATTCCGGATTTGGCCATTTGATATCTTAATACGATACAGAGAAGGGAGAAGAGCCGGTGGTAGCCCGAGAAAGAAAGAGAGAATGGAGAAAGTCAACGACACCCCTGTACTTTATTTGAGGTCGACTCTGCAGGCGACGAGAAAGAGACGACGTGTCCGATAGGTCAGTTCTCGTCCCTTGGATTTTCTTTCGAAGAGTGTCCCGAGAATCCATTGGTCATCTCCCGACCACTTCGACTATATCATGATTTCATTTGATCCACGTTCCCCCATGGTTCGGATGTCACACTTTTTTCTTCGAATCATAAGCTTGTCTTAAACGGGTAACACCTTACACATTGCGCGTGCCAAACGAATCTACGATCTCGATTTTCTATGTCATATCTTTACTCGAATCATACTTAATTGGATTTCGATAAGGAACGGATTTGTTCAACCACGATTCATCTGTAGAGAATTCCCTTCCTCGAATTATTTCCAATTCGACTTCAACAAATAACGTATCACGGTAGAAGCTTACCCAGTCAATTCTTAGCAAAGAATAGACCGAAGGAATGTTTCTTCTCTCGATCCGACGTTGTCCACATCCAGACACGAGAACCAGGTGTTCAAGGGAATAGGGGAAAGGGAACCCTAGAAGGGTGCGTGTCACGCTTTCAGATAATTAGGCATCGGTGGACGTCCCCCATCTTTTTCGGAACCCCAGTCAAAGTCACGAGAACTCTGGTCGTGACGCAGACTCCCCCACAAACCTGAAAACGTGGCACGAGCCATGATGCGAGGGTGCTCTCTCTCTCTTTTCCCTACGTTGACATGCTATTCATAGAAAGAAATCGGAGACGCGTATTTAACTCGTCAAGGAATTGAAAATGTCCAATGTTAGAAAGACGGGAAAGAAATGGTGTAACGTCTCGATCGATTTTTACGCTCTCGTGAATCCGTAAATCGTTCATAGAGAGGGGTCGCAAGACGTTCGAGCGTTCTAATATTCAAACGGTGCGGATTTCCCTAACCCAGATAACCGGGTGTGACCCTGACCTTGACAATGATCATAACGCACAGCACCCTTGCACCTCTGAGTTCCGTTCTCTCTGAGGAGGGTCTTTTCCACAACTGAGGGTTCCAACCGCGTCTGCTGGTTTACATTTTATCGCAACTCTCTTTCTCTCTCTCTTTCTGTCCCTCTTCTTGCTGTTACTCTCTCCTTTCCGAAAGATCGCGCCAGTTCACACGGGGAAAACGATGCCGAAAGCTAACTAAGGGGTGGGATGCTTCACCCTCCGTGTATCATTAACTGCCTTGTAGTCGTGAGACATTAGGGATTCGTACTTCGGGTAAAATCTTTCAATAGGATGTCGACCGTGTAGATGCACGACTTTATAACCTTTCTGTGTTGTATCTCGTTTGTATTCTTACAAAGATGCAAGGTGAATAGAAACTGGGGGATTACAAAGAGAAAATGGTGAAGGTTCTAATCAAAATCTTTTCCAAGTTGTTGGCTATTCTCTAACCACCTAGAATGAAGATCGTGACGTCTAAATCATGATGTCTAAATAACACAATTTTTTCATAGAGCAGCCAAATTTTTGTTCGTAAACATGAGAAGATTGACAAACACAAATCTTTGGAAATAGAAAATATACAAATTATATCATGTACATGAACATTACGATTTTTCGTAAAAACATTCTTGAAACAGGAAACTGTTCAAAAATTATGAATACAATTACGATGTTAAAATGGGAAATCCTCCTGTATAAACGTTTGTGATCTCATATACCATTTCTACGAATGTGCATCCGAAAGGGTTTCACTCTCTCGAATCGGTGTCATAATATCTCCGCGCGGAAGCGCTCGATATGAGAGCGTCCAACCCAAACAGAACCGTGACTCCAGGGTCAAGGTTCTACCTCGGACGTAATACCGCCGTCTCATCCACCCTCAAAAGGTCAGCACGCGAGACGAAGCTGCCAACCCATTCTAACTTCTCTCTCTCTCTTACACGAAAGACGAGAGAGAAATGTCCTGATCGTTGTTCCACTTTCTTCCGGTGATCTACTTTTCGATCTTTCGTACTTGAAATTTGGAGAACTTTTAAAAAATATAATTTTACGCATAATATACAACAACTAAATTTATCATAATCGATGTCTTCATAATTCTACATAGGTAGAACATATTTTAACGACAACTACAACGAATTAAAATGAAATGCAAAGGATCAACATGATACGAGCAATGAAGGAAGTAAAATGGTAACTTCCTCGTTATTCCTCCAGCTTCCTGGAAAAAGTGTCGTTTAAATCGATGAGACCTTCGAATATCGTTCGCTGGTATTTTCTGTGATCCGATCTTCCAGCTTCTCTCTTTCTCTCTCTCTCTCTTCGTCTCTCTCTCCTGAGCGACACTAACTGTCTACTTCCTAACTTAATCCGTAACTTCCGACGCTGCGGCAATCTGACATCCTTTTTATTTTCATTGGCTCGCTAGGGCCTCTCTTGTTGGCGGGGGTCTCGTTCCCAGGATTTTTCTATCCACGATCGAGCGAGCGAACGAGCGAGCGAGCGAACGACCGGCCATCCTCGGTTCGCCTAATCAATTTATGTCGTTGCGTCGTACGCGTCATTCTCTCTCACTCTATCTCTCTATCTCCGGAGAGAGAGTGAACGAATGAGAGAGAAAGAGTCGAAGGAGAAAGAGAGAGAGCTGCAAATTGATCGCTCGTTCGACCCGACAGAGAACGACAGATACTGGCATGTAGCTTGAGTGCGGCTTCCGTCGTTCACGTTACAGGTTCATAAAACCTGATAACTCCTCTGATTATGAGGCGCGTTACGTTCAACTATGTGTCGTGTCTACATCGATTGGTCTCGTTTAAGGCGAAGAAGAGTCTTAAGTCATCCGCGACGATATCGGACTCCACGGTCCATTCTCTCGGTGAGCTTCAACTTTTCCTTGACGATCCGTGAGAATTTTTCTTCTCGTCCCTTTTGCTGTCTTCGACCGATCGAAGTATCGACGATATATTTTTTTACTCTTTTTATATAATTGTTTTAAAATAGTTTTCTGTAATTATTTGAAAATAATAGTAAAGGATGTAACCTTTGCAAAGATGTGAAATAAATGATCAATATGAAAAAGAAAAGAATTTTATTATTTTTTTCCTCCTAAATTCCTTTTCTATATTGATAGGATTGCTGTAGGAAAATTGTAAACTTACAAAATAATGATGATCTCATCTACATAAAGTTTTTCTGTACTATCAAAAATCATGATTTTCAATGAAAATGGAATCGATAAAGAACAACCAAGTATACATAATTTATCAATGACAAAAAATCGTAAAGAATAACTTTCTCGTTGATCAGAGACAACCTCGCAGCATCTTCCGTAAGATTAAATCGGCATAAACGATAACCCTGACACCCAATTACGCATAACGCGCATACTTCGAGATTCGTTGCACCGGCCGGCCCGCTCGATATTTGCATGGGCTTATGAAGAAATTCTCGAGGCTGTTGGCATCGTTCGCCAGAATCCCGACGATTTTAATTAAATCTTACGAGTTCGAAGGAACAATGCCGAAGAAGATGAAGAAGAAGTAGAAGAAACGATGCTGGCAACGAGGAACAATGGGACGAAAAGAACGCGTAGAGGCTCGAGAAACTTCTCGTGAAATGAAGAACAAGAAGAAGAAGAAGAAGAGAGAAGAAAAAAGGAAGAAATGTTAAACTCGCTACTCTGATGCGTATCGCCGAAGAAGTTCTTATCAGAACGCAAATGTTTGTTCGAAGACCTTCTCTCTCTCTTGATTTCTCTTTCTAATTCCTTACCTGGCCGGGTAAGATCGCAAGACTCAGGATTTATCAGTGATTTACCACGAAAATTACATCCCAGAGATAAATTTATTCGTAACAGATAAAGAACTTCTCTCTCACTTTCGTCCTTTTGTCAAAGAACTACAGGACCATCCTTCTTATCGTTAAGTAAATTTTCTTGCTTTGGCATTCGCTATAAGGGTGTTGTAAACAATGAGAAAGAGACGTTCCCACGTTTACGTCGATACCCGCATAGATCGATACCTAAATAGTTTTCGTTTTCCTTTGAAATAGATCGTTAGAAATCGATTAAAATTTATCTTAAACGATGATCCATCGATCGATCGATCCTTCCAAAAAAATAGAACGATTAGTCTCTTTGCTCTTGAACTATTCGTAAATGGAGTTAGTTTAGGAAGAAAAGGGACGGCCTTGTCCCTTTCCCCTCCCTCTCTCTGTCTCTATCTCTATCTGTCTCAAAGATTTGAATTCCATTTGATCTTTGAATCGTATGCATGACGCGAATAGACGTGCTGGTGCATAATGCGCTATGATACGTCGAGTTCTCTACGATCATGGTTGTCAACTTAACACGTACGAACGTAGTAGCACTCAATCTAAAACTGAAATACTGCTTTTCAAGCTAACATTATTGTAAATGTAATGAGAGTAACGTTAAATTGGATAATTCGTTCCTAAATGGAGCTTTTGAAATTCCAATACTTCTACAATTGTAATATCTCTATAATTCGCAATGAACCAACTTTAACAACATTGTCAATTTATTGGAAATTCAATAAATCCTAATCGCAAGCTATCGAAAATTACAGTAAATTCGTCTTAATAAAACTATTTACAACATTCCATTTAAACAAACTAAAATCACCTTCCATTGGTAATCATTATTCTATTCACAATATCATTCTAAACGATAACTGTTTTCGATTCTGTGCAACAATAAATTTGAGCGTGATAGCCACAGTAGAATTTGATTAGCAGATACTAGATTCCCATAGGCAATTACGTGAAAGATCGTAGTAGTCGGCGATTAGGTGTGAGAATGAAGAATGGATATGGGAGAAGATAGATAGATAGAGATAGACGAGAGAGAGAGAGAGAGAAAGAGAGAGAGAGAGAGAGAGTAAGCTGGTTGACCACCGTTGCAGCGTGACCATTATGCTTGCGACCGCGCCATGCTCACGCATAGGCGTGTAATGTATGTCTGTAGGTTAATGCAATTCACTCAGATCTCATTGCGAGAATTGTACGGCAGAGAGAATTGATTGATTGGCTCTTTCGTTTCAGGCCTCGCCGTACAATGAATACAACCCGCTCGCTGTCGCGCGCGAAAATGGTAATAACCTGGGTAGAAATCGCATAATCTCTTCTCCTTCTGTCCCTGACCGTGAATATTACCGGTTTCTCTCTCTCTTTTACTCTTGCACACCTCTTTCACGGCACACGAGAACTTTCGTTTCGAGCACTCTTCCTTAAATAACGAGCATCCTTCCCTATACCCCGAGCGTGTTGGTGTCTTCCATGTATACAACGTGTTCTGACGCAATAACCTCGTGATTATCTTTATTCACCGCGTGTCGTTACCAAAACACGTGTAATGAGATGGTTTGCGCGCGAAGGGTTCGAAAACTGGATGAAACGTCTTCGGAATGATTCGATAATTTTGTAATTCTTTTTAATGGTGGTTGGCTTTAAACATTTTTCTCTTTAATTTGACAGCGTTGATTGCCTTATCACTTTGGTAATTGATATATGGGCAGCCTTCGATTTTCATAAGTACACATATTTAAAAGTTAATTTTTTTAATTCTGTAAAGAAGCTGCTAGATACTGATTGATAAGTAATTTTCCATGTTTTTTTTTTATATTGTTCTACTGTTCTACTATATTTCTATATTGTTCTACTGTTCTACTATATTTGTATATTGTTCTACGGTTCTACTAAGAACCTTTGGTGCATGGTAGTAATTTAAAAAAACAAATTTGCGAACGTTAAGGTTCTCAAAGCAAAATTATGAGAATTAACGTTGCCCAATTAATTCAGCAAGACACATTAACAAAAAATATCAGAATCTCTTCCAAATTTAACCTATACCTAAAAATACTTGAAATAATAAAAAAAAAGTACGGAATATTTTGATCGAAGTGTTTGCGCGCGAAACGCCGACGTGCAACGTGCCTCGTAGACGGACGAACGAGCGAGCGTGCGCGCGCGCACACGCGCGACGAGGAATCGAGGCGGCAGATGTTCAAACGCAGAGTGGAAAACCGGTCGTGTTGATGTAGCTGCCGTCGCGAATCGCTATAAAAATATCCGCCATTGTGTACGAGACGCCTAAGCCGGTAACGGTCCCGAAGAAAGCCACCGAATCCATTTTTTTACTCTCGTTCGACTTGTCGCAGCTTGCGATTGGAGCCCCTCTCTCGTGGCTTCAAAAGATCGCTCTTCGTTAAATCTACTTGTCGGTGGAAAATCTCAAAATTGACGAGCTTCGCATGAGAAACGATCGAAAAAACCGGAAGATAAAGTCTTCCAACGATTTTGCGTAAAAATGGCCGGCACGACGGGAGAATAAATATATTCACGTTATATTCGTAAGATATCGATCGAGAACACGAAGTAGTCTCGTATTTTTTTAAAAGAAATGAAAAATAATAGTTTTGTTAGACGCTTGGACAATAAATTATACTCCAGGCACTTTAAACACTTCTTTAATTGGTGCTACAGCTAACGGCGCCCGCACTTCCAGGCACATGAGTATATTTAAAAAAAATTCTAATCCGATCGTCGAGCGAAGATTACATGGAAGAAGGAAAAAAGTGTGGTTATGCGGGAAAAATGGCGCATGTAACGCGAATTCTCCTAACTGGTTGCGTAAGAACTATCCATCTAACTCGGAAGATACTTTTGACACTTTTCGGGGTAACGAAAAGTAACAGGATGCGTCTAATGCGTTTAACATGACAAAGAAAGCAGGGTCGATGCGCGTCATCGATTCTCGGACAAAGTGGCCCTGGTGGAGCCTCTAGGAAGATGAAAAAAAAATTTTCAGGTATATACCGGGTGACCGGTATGATAGACGGAAAAAGTTGTGTGCTGGGAGAAGGAGTAAAGAGAGAAGAAGGAAGAGAGAGGCCAGGTCAGAAGTATAATAATTGTAGACAGCTGCTCGTCGAAAGAGGATCGGCGCTTGCACTCTGACACCCGTTTTAAATCGAAAGACGAACCCCGCTTACGGATTCGGATAATTAATTTTCTTTTTCGGCCAATGATCTAAAAGGTCGACGCCTAAATAAAAAGGATACTAACAAAAAAAAAGAGATAAATTTTGTACCTTCGGTCGACCTTTTTTTTATTGTGTCCTAATTCCGTGCAATAATAGTATCCACGTGACACAGATGTCCACCATTATTCTAAATTTTATTATTTTTAATTCATCCGAAGTAACTAATAATTTTTTTTATAATATATTATGCTTGTAAAATTATATTAACGTTCTGTACCAAACAATATATTATAATTGGAATGCAGAAAAAGGAACTCAGGATGTCTCGAGTACCTAATTTTGCCTAGTCAACGACCACGACGTCTGAAGAAAATCGTACGACGACTCCATACAAACCACGCTCGTTTTAAGTACGTATGTATACTTATAAGAAAAATCTCCGGCATACGAAGAAATAAACATCCGGATGCATCTGTCCCGTTGGCCCGGTAATTTCTGACTGTTTTTCACGGGCCGACCGTAAAAGGAAATGTATTTCCTCCACACGTGCTACTCGTTTCGGTCGCGCAGTATCCAAAAGCGTCCTAACATCTGTCCAAGTTTGGGAACAGTTGCAGTCTCTCTCTTTCTCTCTCTAGAAGGCAGATTTCCTATTCGACGAGAGAACAAACGAATCGATCTCCGATCGCGATACCAACTTTTCACGGTAGACGAAAGGTGGTCCAAAAGAGAAGGGATGCTGAAAATTTGTCCTTTCTCTCTCTCTTTCGTACACACACACACGCGCAAACACGTTTGCCTGGTATTTTCTTCCTTTCCTTCTCTCCCTTCCTTCTATAATCCGCTTACGGCTTCTGATAAGTTACACGATCGCGGTTAGAGCGCTGAGCGCTTCGAGATTTACGAGAGAAATATACGCGTACGCGGACAGATGTGCGACGGTGCTTCTTGGAAAGGCGCTAAATGAAATCCGACGGCTGCCAGCATCGTAGATACATACTACATCCTTCGTTCTTTCCATCTAATCTGTCGTTTGTTTTATCCACAGAAATTACGAGACGGTGACGTCCTCTCGTTGGACGGACAGAAACATCAGCTTTTCTTACCGGACCCGATTCGACATTTTTCGATTTTTCGAAGAATATTTCGTTCAAACTGTTCTGCCTTATCATTTAATATTAAATACAATCTAAGAAATCAAAATGTATGCTAAATAAATAATTATATTAACAATCTCTTTTATACCACGTTTTATCTTAATTCATCTTACACTTCATCCTACCGACTACCTAAATTATAATTATTACTAAACATAATCGTTCTTGGCTAATCTGATTTGTCTCTGGTTGAAAAAAAAAATTAATTAGCTTGTCATCCGTGAAACTTAAACGAGAACCACGCTCGTAGAAAACGCAGTAAGTAAAATTGGATCCCCGACCCTTGGCTGAGCAATTACATTTCTTCTTTCTCCCGTCTCTCCCACCACTTACCCCCGATATCCCTTACGTCTCGCGATCTACTTCGAATTTCTTTTTGCCTTCTGTACAGCCTTGAAGAGATAAGCCGATTAATCGCAATAAAGAATCGCCATCTGCTTGCTTTCCCCGTACGGAAAAAAGGGATGCAAGCGTGGCAGAGTAGCGAAACGGAGAGTTTGGTACCTACCGTTCGGTAGAGGGGAAAGATTTTCAACCAGGGGTTAGGACGGGGTTACAGATAGCCATAAATTCCAGAAATCTAAAACCGACCTCGGCCTTCGGTAGAATCGACTCGAAATTTCATACAATATAACGCATTAGGCACGGGGAAACCCCCATTGAGCTTTTGCTAAACTCGTATACACGTAAAAATGAGAGAGAGTGAGAGAGATGGAGTCCGTGAGTACGAGTACAACGTGCATCCTTACTACAGAAAGGATCTCCCATGGTAGTCATGGTAACTGTGCAAACAAGATGGCCGGCAGCTTCCGGTTTCGACATCGGCAGCTGCACGGATCTAGTTTCTAGGCTCCGGACCGAACGCGGACAAATTCAAAGAAGGACAAACACCAAGATGGATCGTGCTTTTATGCTTTCCTAACATTCCTGAGATCTCGTATCCCGCTGGCAAACTTTGGATCGCGTACCTCGATTTGTCGTGAAGCATCATCGACGTTGTTGTACTCGGATAGATGCGATGAGTGTTATTTGGGATCGGGTATAGTTGCTTTAATCGAATAAACTATAATACAATAGAGAATCTCTCGGTTTCATCGATTGAAAAATAAATTGAAATAATTTATTAGAAATTTCCTTTTGACATTATTTCTAATTCTACTTTCAAATTGAAAAAAAATGTTAATGATAAACCAGGTGTAACTGTACATCAAACTTCTAGAACAATGTGAATTTAACATTCCAAAAATTCTCGATAAAATCAAACACCGATCAACAGACAATTCTTACACCTAAACGAACCCCCTCTCGATAAAACGAAGCTAAAAAGAAGTCCACGCCCCAAGATTAATTTGAAGAAGAAGAAAACGAGGAATTCCAACACAATCAAATTAATTCCACGTTACCGATAGTCGAATAAATTTCTTCGAAACCTTCCCCGATCCACCCTCTTACTCTTATCCCAGGGTTTCTCTTTTAGCAATAAACGAGACAAATCGTCGAAGCCGCGACTTATTAACGTTAAGAATAAAAAGGAAAGCTACCAGTTAGGTACATTTAATCCAGTACTCGCGAATTCTACGAAATTTCTTGAAGGAATCGTTCCGACCACCAGGGTGCCACGTAGTAGCGTCCGTTCGCTCGGTCGCTCGCGCGCGCGTTAATCGCTCTCGCGGCTCTAATTGGAGCGCGCTTGATCTATCTTCATGTAAATGAGCGTAATTAGCGTGCAACATAAATCAAGGTAGCGGCAGGGCCGATCGATCAGGAACCACTACGTCGAAGAGGGTGGGCGAGAGAACCGTGCGACGTGAAACGAGCGAACGAAGAGCTAGAAAGAAAGAGAGAGAAAGGTTGTGTCGTAAGGGTCGAGGGCCGATTTTCCTTCCGAAATAAAACTAATGGCCATTCGTAATTGGGATTAGCCGTAAGGCTCCTGTACGCATAAAGGGAGGAGGGTTAGATCGCGTTAGACGTTCAAATCGTACTAGGATTCTTCGTACCATGTGCTTACTATAGTTAGAACCATCTCTTTCATTCTTTATTAATGCAAACGTGTTTCATTTCAAAAGACTAATGGCCGGATTATGTTCGATTCGATCGATATTCTTGCCTTGTTCATCCTCGTATTTCGTTTTTAGTTCGCATCGTGTTCCACATAATCTTTCTTTTTGTTTTATTGAAGAATAGTTTTTTGGAGGGAGAGAGAGACAGAGAGATGAACGATTGTCGTCGAGCAAAACGTAACAGACGATAACGGCCACGAGTGGGGGCAATTGTTACGTGGCATCTACTTACGGATTGGAAATAACTACTAAATCTTGCTTTCAATTACGGCTTCCTGCGGACTGTTATAACGCGTAACAAATTTTCGCGTTATATTGAATTCAACGAATCGCTCTCGTAATAATCTAGGACGAATAGTATTGGAATTCTTGTCTGATGGAACTGCTTATATTTTATTGATTCATACGTAACGTTGAATTAATGTAATAGCTCTTTTTTTAATACGTGTTTCTGCTATGACTTCAATGTGGTAGACAAGACAAATAGGATGTAATATTTTTTTATAAATCAAATCGGCTAAAATTTAATAAAATTACGATCGTACCGTATATTTTGGAGATAAATCGAAGATAGATTTAAGCCAGATAAATAGTTATTACAAATCATAATCTCGAATTCTCCCAAAAATCACATCCACGAGCCTGTTGCTTCCAACGGACGGTAGATTTACAGAAATGTTCTTGCATTAACCAACGCTATGATAAATCCTCGGACGAGCGAGCGAGGAAAATCGTCGTGTACATTAAATTCCCATTTATTCGAACGTGTTTCGCAGGACCGGTAGAGCGAGCGTAAAATTTGATATCGTTGCAATACATTTAGTCGAGTGATAAACGTACGAAAGGATTCATTCACAGGGAACATTCGTTTAGCGAGCAACGAAATATTTTAAACTGTTACAAGAACCTTCGTCTTTTCTCATACCTATAAATAAATGCAATCGCATGAGTACGTAAAAAAAAAGTTAACCAGAAACTCTCTCCCTCTGTTACATTGTAGATAACAAAAAGAGATTACAAGGCGATTTAACGAAAGAATCACGAAGAAGAAAATGGAGGGGAAAAAAAACGCGTTAAACGAATCGATCCGGTAAGATTAATCGTCGACATGGCGATTTAATTGAGCGAATTAAGAAAGCACGGTAGCAGGGAACGAGCCCTTCGATGCTTTTCGTGCGAGAGCAATTTCGCTTGGGTCCGCTCGAGTGCGCGCGCGCTCACGTCCGTACCACCGGGCATCGCGCTTACTCGTCGGCGCTCCACGCGCGCGTCTCGTTTTAATTCGGCCATATTGCTTCCCATCGATTTAACTTCAAAGTCCCTGCACGCCGTAGACGCGCCGAGGAGGAAAAAAAGAATATCCCGTGACACGGTGTCCCATGGTGCAAATAAATCATACGCCGTGCGTATCCGCGCGAGCGCGGGAGCTCGCACTCGTGCGGTTGTTGTAGAATCGTTACGGATCAAAATTAGTTTCATTCGTTGAAAATGGCGACAGTGGATTCGATCGAACGAAAATTCACAGAATTTTCATTCGACTAACGCTTCGATAGATTTACGGAATGTGTGGGTGTGCGTACGGTTCGTGCTTTAATTAAGTTACCCATGGAATTATTGCGTTGAGTCTCAAAATCGTATTGTCGATATAGCCCCTTTTGCAAATTGCTTCGAACGAAGCTACGCACCGTGTCGATTCGTTACGATTTTATTGGCCGACTTTTCGCGATTATAAATGTGATAAATTATAAATGTATACTTTTTCTCTACCATCGCTTTTTCATCGTTTCCATACCTTTTTCTCTTTTTGTAGATGTTCTCTCACTATTGAGAAATAAATGAAAATAAATGCTATTTTGCGTTCTAATGAAATTAAAATGGGTGGAAGGGGGAAGAGAGAAATAACCAATTTATATGTTCGTACGGGTAAAATGGATTTTATATTGCCTGTGTGAAATTAATTTAATGAATAAATTTATATTATGAAAAAAAAGCTTCGAGCAGCAGAATAAAAGTCCATGAGTTATGAGAAATATTGCAAATAGAAGCAAAACCCATACATTCCTCGTTTCTCCCATTGTATAAATTACAAATTTTAAATTTACGTCTATAGCTTAAAATACGATGGGGTCTATGAATCTTTCGACCGTCAATCGATCCAAACCGTTTGCTGACGGCTCGACAACGAAAAGGGAAAACTTTTCCCCAGGAATAAGAAAATATCCATTTCATCGTACCGTTTGTCCGATTCTCGAACTTTGAAGAGGCCTGTATACGCCTCAAGAGCGATTATCCTTTATCGCGTACGGTAGGTACATAGCGCACCAACTAGATTCGCTTTTATGACGTCATAATGAACCGGCAATCAGCAGCATTGTCGACATAATTCCCGGTGCCGTTGTCTCACTCGATCCCAGCCGGCTCCATTGTTCACCTCGCTCCTTTCAGCGTTCCATCTTCCACCGACAGCGAGGTCTTCGTCGTTTACCTTACGAAGGTGGAAGAAATTGAAGGAAAGGTATCGAAAGAGCGACGTTTCTCACAAAGAAACGATTTTCTGATCGAGTTGGAATTGTCCCGATCGCAAGAAAGGGTGACAATGCTGTCGAATCGATTTGAAACACTGTTCGTACTTTTGGACTTCGTTTATAAATAAGACTTCAATGAAGATTTAGCATTAAGAGTTCAAAGTCATGTTGGAAGACCATTATTTATATTCATTTAAATAATGATTTATGTTAGCTGTTTGTGGTTGAAATAAACTTAGCATAGCGTTCACGCTTGGCCGGAATATCTTTTTATATCGATGCTATATTAAAAAACCTCGCGTGCACTCTTTTATTATATTAGAACGGAAATGGCAACACTTATGATGTAAAGGGGTGTTGCTCGTCGGGAAATTATAAATAAAAGTTTCATAACTTTCGTCAGTATAAGAATGTAAATGCAATGCGGTATAGTGGAAAATACATCCGTTCGTGAATACTTATGTATGATAATTGTTAGTACTTAATTATAAATATGAAAGTCCGCTCTATATATTCTGGTTAGATTGGTATCATAAATAACGTAAGCTTGTTCCAAAATATCCATATTCTTTACAATAATTACAAACTTCGATCGATATTAACATAATAAAGTATATCTAATATATCATCAAAACCGGTTAAAAAAAAAAATTCTGTAATATCCCTCTTTCGATAAAAAAAAAATACGAAAAAGAAGGAAAATGTCAATAGATCGCGCGCTTTAATCGATGGCCACGTGATAATAATGAATAGAAAAGAGAGAGAGGAACTGTCAAGCGTCGATGGATGGAGCGAGAGTAACGAGATTCGCAATGGGGTAGCAACGGGAAGAGGGGTTGAATCATAGAAAAGGGATGAAATGATGCTCCACTAATTCCGTTATGTCCGTCATCGGTGGTACTCACCGGTGTCCTACCATTGTACGCGTTCTTTCTTCTCACCGCACTCATACAGTCACGCGTACGCACGATGACACGGTCGAATGTGCGTGTTGCACGTGCGCAAAGCAGAGATGCATGCATTTTCGGTTCTATGATAGATAGCAATAAGACTAACCGCTCGCGTTTATGCGTTTTCGCGTACGCACGTGTTCCTATAAGTGTGTATGCGTGTGTATAGCTGTATATATATTTGTGAGTCCGGAGTGGTTCATCACGTATGTATATAGGACAGAGGGAGCAGCTGTCAGACAGCTGTAAGGCCCTTTTTACCTGCTTCGTCCAGCATGCGTACGTATAGAAGTGTGTGTGTCTGTCTGTGTGCGAGGATCGTCCAGTAGCCGGAGTGCACCGAGAAAAAAGAATCTAAAGTGGCCAAAAACGGAACAACGAGGAACCGTCTCGCGCGATGTATCTATGGAAAATTTGTTGTGAAAATTGAATAATTACTAGGGTTATTTTCATTATATTGTTAATTTGTTTGTTATTGTTATTAGATTGTTATCAATTGTTATTATTATTAGTATCGATACTACGTGTTATTTCGAAGATTTATATTCTTCGGGTTAGCAGTGTCAAAAGATAAAAGTTAATAGGAAGAAGAATTATTAAATTCAATCGGTTTCAGAATTAAGTAAGAACCGAGTGATTTATGGAAAAAAAATATATTTATACAAACTTCTCAAGTTACGTAGAAATTTGTTACGGTGTCCATTTACGTGATTAATTAGGATAGAACAACCCTTTGAATTTTATATATCTTTCTCCTAATATTAACGTTTTAATGATTAGTATAATTATTATTATTAATAAAACTGTTAATATCAATCAAAATCCTTTAGTATTGTTAGTATTATTAGTATCGATTAAATATTATTAGTATGTCGATTAGTGCCATTAGTATGTTAGTATCGTTAAAACATTGATTAGTACTATTAGTATAAAAAAAAAAACATTTTTCTTATCGGTATAAGATATTCTTCAACCATTAACGTTCGAAATGAAAAAAAAAGAAAACTCATTTGACATTTTACTGACGCCGAAATATTAGATAGGGAACGAAGAAGAAAAATGGCGCGTCTCGAGGCGTATAGAGGAAATTTCGGTGAAAGTAAAATCGCTTCACGTTTTCCTATGTAGGAAGAGACGGCGCGGAATTTCGCCGGGGTGCCTTGAATTTCCCTTTCACGGGATTCGTGCGCGTACTCCTCAAGGTCTCGCCTTGGCTTCAGGGTCGATGCCGTGTGCGAGGAGAGAGAGAGAGAGAGAGTCGCGAAGTCTCTCTCGTCTATCGATCCGCTGTATCTTCGACGCACTCGCAAACGATGCGCCCGTGCGGATTCTCAAATCGCGATCCCACTCGAGCGATTACTCATCCGCCACTATTTTATTTGCTCAAAGAATATTGACGAAATATAATAATTGTGCGAGAAAGAGCTAATTAACAAAATTGTATTTATATGTAGAATTTGATATGATGTAGAATTGTTTAGGAAAAATTGATGAGGACCTTTTTCTTTTGATAGACCGAGTCTGAATTATTCTGATTAAAAAATTGTTATTTCTTATCAAGGATAATTTATTCCTAGTTACCTAACGTAAAATAACTCTAAACTCAAGTGAAATATCAAACGTATAACGATATCATTAATAATGAAACTAAATGACCCAAGTATACCTATTCTTTAAATGAAATAAAAATACAAATTAAATAAAACTCATAACTAAATAATTCAAATAATCAAAAAGGAAGGAATCGTACGGAGACTCGATAAACTAAACTCTAAGGAAAGAAAATAACGAAACTCATAGAAGGATATACCGAATCCTCGTAGAAAAAAGACTAAAAAAATGAGAATAGATCGGTGAAAAGTCGGAAAATCGTGGCACGATTCCGGGCGTATTCAATGAAGCACGAATGGTGCCCTCGGCACCGTGGGAGCGTGCTCGGCACGCATATAATGCGCGTGCAAGGCCAAACGTTGCGTACGCACGATATATCCTAACCTATACACACGTGTTTCGCATATATCCGTATGCACATAATACCTACATATATGTAGTTGGTAGTACATACTACATACATGTGTATATAGACGGCGTGAGTCACGGAGACGTCGCGAACGCGCGCGCGAACGTACATATACGCACGAACGTCACGCACGCACGTACGCACGAGGGATACGTTGCACGAGGCTGCAGCTCAAAATCGATATGGCGAATCTAGCCGGATTATATCCTTTACGGGGCTTCGCGCAATGCTCGCAATCCTCCGTAAACCGCGACCGCAGTTTAAACCACGACGATATTTAGCACGGTCGTCGTTATATCGACAACATCGATTTTCGGATTAGTCGAACGGCAATTGACTCGTCGATATATACATATGTATATATATTATATTATGTGTACGTCGTCTTTTGTTTCCTTCTCGGGGATCGAGTCAATCGGATCAATCTCTTTGGCACGTGGTATCGCCATTTTGGGATGGACACAGTAGTTTGATTTTCACGGTCCATTTCAACGAAATGTATCTATTGTTTGTTTAGTTTCGTCAGTGAGGTGGTTTATGAAAACTAAAACGTTTATTATTATAATTAATCGCGATAGCTGTTCATAATCTTCCTTAAAATGTCGATACTAGAATATTTATAAAAAAGAAGCAGCATACAATAGTCCAACTATTTAAAGTCGGTTAAAACAATTTAATATTTTCAGGAACGGTAACAAGTACCTACCAGTAAATATTTGTTCCAAGAATAAAAAAATCATTCCCAGACATTATAATTAATGTTAACAAATGCGTTAGGTTCCTAGATGTTTTCTACTCATTATCTAAATTCAAAAACGATGTATACTCTGACTTAACAATCCACTACGACTCTTTATAAAGATGTTAATCTTAAATTTGTATACTAAAGAGATTTAATCCCGTTCATCGTGAATAAATAAATAAATAAAAAATTCACTATTTTTCTCGAAAGAAAAAATAAAAGAGAAGCTATCGATCGTGCGGCGATCGTACGAAGCGTGACGCTTAAATCGCAAATGGTATCGTTTCTCGCGACGACGGTTCAACCCCAGGTTCGGTCTCGCGCGGGCGTGCGCGCGCGCGACCCAGTGGCCGCCGGTAGTAAATGCGCGCGCGAGCGTTGCGTATTTTGCATTTTTCAACGGTAATTGTAGAGGAGAGTGCAACGAGTAGAGAGAGAAAGAAAGAGTGAGATAGAGAGAGAGCGATCGGACGTTATCATTAGATGCACGTGAAGCGGTGCACGCGCCGTGCGTCCACGTTGCGTTCGTAACGAAAAACCGAGGAAAGTATATATATATATTCTTACTTTGTATACACGTGTGCAATATAAAAGTGCGTGAGAGACATCGAGCTCAGGCTAATGGCGCCATCGCCGACGACAGTTTCAAACGGTCGAGGTCAACGCGACGACGACGACGAAGCCTTCGACGCGTTCTTCCTTTCCCTTAGCAGCAAATTCTCGGAAAATGCCATGGACTTTCATGAAACGCACGTTTGCCTCGTTGTCGTCGTTCTTTCTTCACCCCGTTTCAACCCCTTCCCCACTACCCCTTTCCTTCGCACCGTCACGCTTTCATCCCCCTCGACGATGATCGTTCGCATTCGTTTGTCCGACGTTCGATGTCCTTCGCGCTCAATTTTTTTCTTCCACTCTTTTTTTTATTATAATGATGGAACCATGCTTTTTGTGTTTTAGAGATTTATTGGGATTTTCTTCCTCTTGTTATATTTTTTTTTTCGTGAAGTAATCGATTTGGAGAAAAGTCTGTCTTATCGGGACAATAGCCATGGATGACGATGTCGATTTTTATAAAATTATTTCTGTGGCTACTGTGGATGGGCATAAATTGTAGTTAAAACAAAGTGTAATTATGCTTATAAAAAGTTGACAGAGGTTCTACATAGGTTATCAGACATGGCTAGAGGTTAGTTATTGGAGTCTAGTTAGGTGTCAAAGTTTAAATAAAATAGAAAAAACGATAATTTTCTTCAAGTTTATTATAAACCACGCGCATGCGACTAGTCATTGTGATAACAACTTTTTCCAAATTTCCTCCCACCATTTTCTTCTCTAGAAAAATCGGAGACATACGTAATCGTTGATAAGAAATCAAAAGTTACGACCAGCCATACGTTCAAATATACATCGTATTGTAGTTCAACAGATGTCGACTACGATGTTAAATTATCCGTGATACGTAATAGTTGCATTAAAATCCTTTTGCATTCGCTATACCATACTTCATTCATCCCACATCTTATTATTGCCCACGATCGTCACCGATAAATATCACTAAACAAATTTCTAACAACTTTAAATAAACTCGAGAGTATCGATGTTCAGTGACCTCAACAACACGTGTCATAAAATTACTATATCTCTACCTCACCCAAAAGAAAAAAAAAAAACATCCAATTAAGCTGCTTCTAAGCAACAAAAAGAGGCAATAAACAACCTATCAAGAAAGAAACAAGAGACTTTATGTAAGAACGTGTATGACGAAAAAAATGAAAACAAAATCAAGAGAGAGAGAAAAAGATAAAAAAAAAAAAAGAAAAACGCGTGCAAGTGGCAGCTCGGTCGAGTCGTGCGTTCGACGGGTCGATCGAATGCGTGTACGCTTCTCTTCTTTCTTGCGTGTGCGTGCGAGGGTGAACGAGAGAGAGAAAGAGAGAGAAAGAGAGAGAGATATCCGCATACGCGTGCGCGCGCGTGCAGCTATAGCGTATATTACGGGGAGGCTGTGACTCATCCTGTGGGAGAGAGAGCAAGATGGGAGAGGTGAAGGAAGGAGAGGAAAGAGAGAGAAAGAGAGAGAGCGTGTTTCCGTGGCAGGAAGCACCGAGTGGGGGCGGGGATCGATATATCGACTCGAGAAACGCTTCTGCCGTCGACTGAAACTGCGTAGCTTCAAGGTTCGTTCGCTCTCCTTCCTTTCCACCCCCACCCCCCCCCTCTCCTCGTCCTTCTCACACTCTCTATCTCTCTTTTTACTCTTTCTTTTCTCCGCGTTTCCTTCTTTATCGCTCTTTTAGCTGCGTGCCTTCTAGCGCGTCCGAGCTTTCTCGTTCCTTTTCATCCTTCTCTTCTTCATTTTTTGACGCAACCAAAATCTCTCCGAGAAAGAGAGAAATTGAGAGATCGCTGGGACGAGCGTGGATCGACGGGATACCGGAATTCGATATAAATGAAGAAGCTGAGGGATCGTGGTGGGGATGGTTGTGGCGATGCGGCAGGAGTGAGGGAAGAAGAGAGAAAGAAAGAGGAAGCCACGCGGAAAGATTTTCGATTATGGATCCGGAGACGGAGGGATAAATGAATTATTGTTATTATTGGGGATTTCGTCCAATTCCGGCCGAGGAGTATTCTCTTACGAAAATTTCACTCGGCTACTTTCCGATGTGATTTTTTTTTTCCTCGTATTGCAGGGTTAACTTTATCGGGGATGAGGAAAGGCGTGAGTTTGAGAAGAATCGAATTCGTTTAACTGGGAAGTAAACTTTTGAAGGTTTCGACTGGATTTTTAGAAGGAAAGAAAGTTCGAAGAATTTATTAGGAACATCGAGTTGGGAAAATTTTGTTTGCAACAATGGAAGTGAGTTTTCAAAAAGCTTAAAATATAATTCATCATAATTGTGTCGACTATTATTCCCACTTTGGAGAATTTATTTCCTTTAATCCTTAGTAGCCTGATTTACGAAAGTGATTTTTTTTTAATATTACTGTGTTTGCTTGAGGGTCTAGATGAAGGGAAAAATAGCTAAAAAATCACAATATTTATTTTACATATTTATTTAGAAAAAAAAAAAACAGGTATCAATTTTGATACTTCAGGCATTAAGGCCATAAAGAAAATTAAAAGATTGGTATCAAAATTGAAACTCTAGGTTATTAAGGGTTAAAAAAAGAGTAATAAATATCGAATAAATTCCTCTGTCCCAAAATTAAACTATAAAAATATCCAAGTAACAGCGAACACGTTTCATATTTTCGAAGTGGAGAATATTTGTCGGAGCATAAAAATTGCAAAAAAAAAACTTATCTTCAAAATTAACGCGGTGAGATAACTCGCGAAAGGGTTGCTCTTTATCCTATAACGAGTACATTTTTTATGATTTCGCGAGGGTCAGATGAAAAGTAACGTAATTACTTTGACTACTTTAGATTAAACGAGGATATTTTAATAAACGAGATGCGAAAAGTTAGCTTATAACATTCGCTTCTATTTAAAAAATATACACTTTTATAATAATTACCATTATAATAATCTTTCCTAGAACCTATTTATTATTAAATCACATTTCGACAAACCTATTAATATGAACGAAACAAGATCGATGCATCACGAAGCGGCACTATTTTCGAATAAAATGAAAATAATTAAAAAAAATGATCTGACATACCTTAAACTGTTACGAACATATAGGAATAATTAAAAAAAAAGTAGAAAAAGATTCTTCCAGGTATAAAACTTTGATACGGAATGCATTCGATGAATATCGACGATATCTCTTTCTTGAGCAGAAAAATATGTCATCGTCGCGTGCGACTTGCGTTTTTTAAACGGGCGAGTTTCAAAGTCCACCGAACGATGGAGAGTTAATCGGTCTCCACTCCGTGACGTCACGGCTCTCTCGCCGGGGAACAATTTTTTTTCCTTCCCTTTTTTTTTCTTCTCTTTCGAGATGAAATCATCGGCACGGACGCGTAAAGACTCGAACGGCTAGAAGCCGTTGGCGCGTAGTAGTACGGGCTCGCACGTAGCGTGTTTTATCAATGAAGGTAGTTACTATCTTTTCATTACGCGCGCTATGATATGAATGGCGACGCGACGATAGCGTAACTGACCCACACGCTTCGTATGCACGACGTCGTCTACTACGACTCTCGACACCAGATAACCTGCAACTCCGAACTTCCTACAAACACACGCGAGTCTTTCGTCCGTCTTCCCTTCATTGGTGGAATCGAGTTCGTGAGAATGAACTCGACTAATTTCGATGATTGCGAGCTATAAGATTTCAAATTGCCTTTCATATGACAGGGGTGATCGAGTCCTTCGCAGAAACAACTACATATGAGCCATTTATTTTGAAAGTGGTATAAGCCCATTTTTGAAGATTGGAATTTTTATACAAAAAAAATAAAATGATCAGATTATAACCATAAATAACGTTTTTTCCAAATTTAGACTTGTACCACTTTGAAAATAAATGGCGTATAGATATATTGCTTTTTATATATTTTTTAATACTCAATAATTTAGATAGAAATCCCACAAAAGGACATTTTATTTTAGGATAGGTTTTATTTAACAAAGTTTCAAATAAAAGATCGTAGGAAACGTGCGAGCCTCGGATGGGAACTAGATCGATGAAAGATGTGGGGGGCGTCGTATTTCGAAAATCTGGATCGCGATCTCGTTTCTCTTTTTTCTCTGTGCCTATACATATGTTAATATCCCATCTGTCGCGTTAGCCATATAGTATAGCGAAGGCGATCGAAGGCGTTGGACATAAAAGGTTTTTATTTGCGGACTTCGATAATGCCGATAGATCGGGCTTCGTCTCTCTTTTCAGAACGTACGTAAATACGAGCGAGCCCGAAGGGGGTTAAACTAATCCTGAAATATACATCGACGATGCGCGTATTCTCTAACGAATGTGCTCGACTTCGATTTGTCGAGAAAGTGAGAAAGAGAGGGAGAAAGGACAGAATTCAAACGTGCAAAAGGAATTCTCGCCTCGAGTTACGAGCGAGCTTCGATCGTTCCTGTCGAACAAATCCTGCTTTTGTACGCGAGAATTACGATTTGTTCATTGAACCTGAAGCTGAACCCTTTTTTTATCCTCCAAAAGTAATGACTAAATCGAGATCTTGTCACGTGATAAGTAAGAGCTTCGTTTTATGTCGTAACTCCGAAGGAACATTAATAACGAAACTGATAGTTTTTTTATGAACCAGGTGGCTGATAATCTTTTGGACGAGGCACCTGTATTAATCGTTAAGAATTTTAGATATTAACGTGGTTATACACTCAAGAATAGAGTTGAGTAGAAATGATATATTTATTCATCTTTGCCATAATTTTATTAAAAAATCTACAAGTAGATGAGACGAGAACAGAAATTCTGCGGATTAAGGACAAAAACTACGATAAATGGAAATTTTCGTTTGAAATATCAATCTTTCAATTTAAAATGAAATTCAAGGTGCCGTATAGTCGCTCGG
Source organism: Ancistrocerus nigricornis (assembly GCA_916049575.1). Classification (NCBI taxonomy): domain Eukaryota; kingdom Metazoa; phylum Arthropoda; class Insecta; order Hymenoptera; family Vespidae; genus Ancistrocerus; species Ancistrocerus nigricornis. The sequence goes on along the minus strand of OU696666.1, from coordinate 11,285,579 downwards.
AAGTGAATTGGAATCGATCAAAATCTTCAATCTGCTGAAACTAATATTATCTGAAATAACACGAAGTCGTGATAGAAAGAAGTACAAATGCATTTCAGTCACTTTCCCATTTAATCGTTCTCCAAATACGATACGCTTAAAAAAAAAATCTTATTAATCAACGGTACGATCAAAAAAATTAAAAAAAAAGCAAAAAAATTCCTCATTTCCCATAACGACAGAAAAAAAGTCAGTCCAACCACATCGCAAACACCAATCACAAACCAGACAAACGTATCTATACATACATTCAATCTCTGGTTGAATTTCGTTTCAATATTACGATCGAGTGCCCCGTAAACTGCGATGCGGCTAACGACGGCAAAAGTAGATTTCACAGTCGGCTGATAAAGAGTCTACCTCTGCCCCTCCACCTAACAACCCCTCTCTCGTCTTTCCACGAGCCTAACGTCGCGTGCACGAAGGATAAAATTTCTTTCGTCGTTCCTGCTTCTCTCTTCCCCCCTCCTTCCCCCTCCATTCCCACAAACTCGTACCCATCCCGATCGTTACTCGCGCGAGTTCTACGTCATTCTCGCGGCTTCCTCCTCTTCTCTCGTCCTCTCGCGTCGTCTTCGCCCGGGAAAATCAAGTTTTCCACTTTCCCTTCGAGCGAAACCTTTTACCGTCGACGATCGTGCTCCTGCCGATGTTGCTGCTCCTGAGGGTAGTAGTGGTGGTAGTGGTGGGGGGAGGGGTGATACGGATGATGGGGGAGGGGATACGAAGGGTGAAGGAACATTCGAGGTCGCGCGCTCGGTATTTCGGCCCCGAAAACGGGCTAGGAAGTGGAGCGAATCCTCCAACTTCCGCGGCGGCTCGATCGATCCCACGTGCCACTCGCGGATTTTCAATCTCCATTAGTACGACAATATATATATATGTATATATATATATATACCTATATAGAAAGAGAGAGGAAAACGGGCCTCGTGGATGATGTTACGCCGTCGCACGCCGTGATCTTGAACGCGAGGAGGGTGGTGGGTGGTTAAGGGCGCTACTGCTCGGAGTTAACGCGATTGACTAATGAAGATTTTTTTTTTATTATTGGAATTTCAAACTCGGTTCGATTTTATGTGAAATAGACTTATTGAAAGGAAAGTTCGTAATTAACGCTTTGCAGTTCGAACGTCAATTTAGTTGGGTACAAAAATATTCACGTTTTATCGCACCTGGCAACTTGACTGATGGTAGCAGTATTTTTTTTTTGCTTCATTTTTATTGGATTTTACTGTCGCTATTTGTTCGTTTCCGTGTAATTATTAAGACGTAATTGCGGAATTCAAAGAATGTGAGTACAATTTATTCGGAATATTCATGGTTCATTTTGGAAAGTTCATTTAAATTTATAATTATAATTGACGAGTTATATTCTATCTCACATATATTGCAAAATAGACATAAGATAAGTTAATGAAATTATTTTCCCAATTCACCACGGTAAACATTTCTCTAATTTAATTCACGACTCACTGGACAGCCAATTAACAACTAAAATTAATTTGTGAATTGAATTTGATCTCTGCTTGTTCGAAAAAAGTATTTTATATAGAGAAATATATTTCAAGATCCCTTAGGAATAAATTGCGAACCACTGGAAAGTAGCCGACCGTTCGAATTTGAATAAATGGATTCACGTATCCGGCACGAATTACTAGTCGCGCAAAGTTATAACTTTTATACTCGTATGCACTTTTATTATGGCCGAGCGAACGACGCGTAAGCTGCGCTCGGCTTCGACGATATAACCAGTTCCTTTGTATGCGTTTAACGTTTGCGCGAACGTACGTCTGCGTTCCCTAAGCCGAAAAATAACAAACAAGCTGTAAGGTCGCCCGAAACATTTATTTTATTTCTTTTTAAAGATATTAAATAACGTCCCTCCTACGTGTTTTACGACACTACCACTCTCTTTTATATCCCTGGTCCATCTTCGCTCGAAATCTTCTAAATAATAATGAATTTCGAGGAATCATTTTCGAACTTGATATAACTTTATATTTTATGGAAAAACTTGTATGTGCTTCGAAGAAAAACAAAGATAATCCAAATGAATGGTGGTCCAAAAAAGGGAAAGAAGTTACATTTATCACTACATATTCATTTTTTATGGAATATTAATGAATGTAGCGAAACAAGACTGTCGGACTAAAAAGGATAATTAAAATAATATTTTTTCGTTAATAAATGACTTGAAATTATAATTTGTTCGGAAGGACTTAACTTTTTACAGATAGTTTTGTGAAAAACCAAATCTTTTCAAGAAACTAAAATACTATGCAATAAAAAATGCACATCACCATAAACATGTATCGATCCGCAAAAGCGAAAAGAAAATTTGTGTCCCCCTTTGCAAAAAAAAAACGATGTCGATCCATATCCATTTGGCGTAACGACAAGGCGAAAAGCGTGCACGTAACTTTAAATAAATAAGTAAAAAAGGATATAAACAAAGGAAGAGAAGACGTAATACCTTCCCGAAGGAGTTAGACACGATAAAGATATATCGCATTTCGAGTTACGAGATAAAGTACGCCGCCGCGCGAGAACCCTCTCGTTCCGTCGACGTGAAACGAGTTAGCGTAATCGAGTAGGGTTTTCGGTTCTAGTTTCTCGATAAATCGAAACTGCGCGAAGCCCGTAAAAGTACAGGACGAAAGAAAGAGGATATGCCGAGCAGTGTTCGGTTACGTTCGACGTACCACCCGACGTACTTCACGTTGGCTGATACAGAAAGAGAAAAAAAGATAGAGAGAGAGAGAGTACGAAGAAAGAGAGGAAAAGTGAGAGCGACCTCGCGTCTTCTATATTTCGAATGCTTTTTGCGTTATTCGGACCGTGATAACCGCAACGATAACCGGATACAATTCTCGCCTCCTCAGGGTTATCTCACGGCAGGCCAATCAACTCGGTCGTTCTTCTTCGTGCGAAGAAAATAAAGCGCGAACTCGGAACACGAAGCTTCGCGGATTTGCCATTCATTCGCGAAGTTATTCAGACCTTTTCTTTAAAAGAATTCTTCAAATTTCTATAGCAGTTGGAGAAAAAAAAAACGAACGAATACCAAGAAGACGAATCATCGTAAAAATAAATATCGTTAATGATAACCCTGCTTCGTAACGTATATAAATGAAAAGCAACGATGCTCGTTCGTCGTTTAACGCGTTAATTGCCACAGCACTTTTGCATAAACTTGCATGTTTATCTATAATTCTTTTCAAAATAAAGATATACTGGGTGTCTCATTTTAAATACACAAGTATGGATGGAATCAACAAATTTAATAATACTTGTGCACTTAAAATGAAACACCCTATAGAAAAATGTATGATCACATGTATTATATTAAACCTTACACTCCTTACAACCACTGCCTTACATTCTCAAAAATATTAATGAACTACTCTTATAAAAATTCCAAATGCAAGCTGAAAAATTGAGGCTATCGTTCCCCAGGGATCGTCGTGGCAGTTAACGCGTTAACGAATACGTTCATTTCTATTCTTCGTTCACCGAACTCGTCCGCACCCTTAAAATTGATCATGCACGTTCCGTAGGAGACGTGCATGCTCGCCTCTCTCGGTCATTGCACCCTCTACCCCGAAAACAACGGAGAAACGGACCAAAACAAGGTGGAAAGACGATAAAAATCAGGCCAGAGCACCGTAGGAGGGTGGCCCTCTCGACGTGGCAGGTGTACGATGAACTCGAGGGTAGAGTCCTCTCCTCTCACCCGCGTAGAGAAAGAGAGAAAGAGACAGCGGGGGCGAGAGCTTTCCCTCGGGATAAAGAGGGTGTTAAGTCCTAGAAGGATGTGGGTTGTTGTGACGGCGATCCTATATACATCGGTCGAAGGACTCGCGCGGCCATCTATCATCCGCGTCTCTTCTTTCGCGTTTACTTCCGTTTCTGAACCCTTTAACGTGCCGACTATTATCTTTCTTATCTTGCGAATCCAACGAGTCAGCCGAATTGGCGAAATTTGCGAACTTTGTTACTGTAAATTGTTTGATTCTATTTTTTTCGAGAGATTTTTAAAGATATTTTTTGAGAAATTAGTCATAAGAGTTTCAAGAGGGTAAATTTGTCAGGTGATTGTCGTCTTTAATAATAAACCTACAATGACGAGTCAAGTGATCCGTTGCCTCTTTCGTGTTTCGAGAATTTTTAAATAATTAAGTTGCTTTGATGGCATGTTTCTGTTCAAGTATATGTTAAATAGATAAATGTGATGAAAATAAGTATGTGTTTAACGTCGGTAGGTTTGGTGTTAAGGAGTCATGTTGAAAACTTGAAGAGTTTGAATGTAATATATGTGAAAGATACGGTAATAACATATAAAAGCTGTGCTAAATTTATCTTGACAAGAAGACGACGTTAATGCGATGTAAAAGGGTAATTTTATGTAAATATTGTTGCGAATATATAGATTGATAAAAATACAGTATGAATTAATGTGTCGTTGGAATACTAGTTAAGACGTTCATGAATATTAAAATCTTCCTTTATACGATACGAAGTATATCTTTCTATATTAATATTTCTTCTTGCTAATAAATATTTTAATTGAAATTGGCATGTATCGATATCCCATCGTGAACTTTCGATCGATCTTTTCGTTACAATATCTGAAGAAAACGAAAGAAAATAATTACAAACTAAGATAATTACTCGTTGGAATAGAATTTATAACTTCGTTACTAATTAATTAAACAACACTCGTCTATCTTTCGAGCTGAAAAGTTCAAGAAACGGAAAAGACAGACTAGATAAAGCTTTGCTTCTCAAACGCCGTGTATTCCATCCTCTTAGTTTGGCAAGTGTTCCACTATTGATTATCGGCAATAGGAGATGACGCTTCTCCCTTCCCTTTCGCGTTCTCTGCTAGTCTATTATGCTACTAACTCGTTTGTCCCTCGTGCGTCTCAGCATTCGATCGTACCGAGTGCGACTACTTTCACCCTACGATGCACACCGTTAACGTATATTTCGTATTCCAAAATATGTATAGAATTTAAACAATTTCTATAAAAATGATTTCGAACGTTCAAACTGAAGCACATAATTTATAACTAACATAATGTCTTTACTCTTTTTCTTTCATAATAATTTAAATAATCAAATTTTATTCGACATTAGCTAATAAAATATTAAAAATAACTATACGTTCAACGTTGGTATTATTAAAAACCTACCTAAATATATAAATTTTTAGAATATCATATAAAACAGGATCATTACATAATAAAAACTGGCAATTACCCATTACATTCGTTTCAGTATACGTAATAACAGTTAGAAAATCAAACAGTACGAAGAATCCTTTCTGGAAAAGCACATTGATAATCAAAAAAGTCAGGAATCGACGTTCACCGAAACCGCTAAAATGAAGAAATAATAGGAAACGATTACGACGTTATGCGTGCAAAGAAACGATCGACTTCGCGCATTACTTTCAGACGGCCGGACTATCATCTCCGGGCGGAACAACAATTTTCTCGTTTAATCGTGGCACATCACGAGACGTTTGCGCGCGCGCACGCGAACATACTCGCCTTCTCTCTCTATCAGACACACTGCCTACGCACGATTCTTCAGAAAAGTCACGACCACCGTCATCATCGTCGTCAAGTGAGTCACCCGAGTTTGAAGAGAGTAACGCGACGATCGATCGGCTTGCCTCGCAAAAATTTTCGATCCGTTCGGTTTTCGAATCTGACGAAAGCGTCTACGAGCTATCTCTTATTCGATGCCTCACAGCAAAGCCGTCTCTATTAGACACGACTCGGTCTTATCTTCTCGTTAAGAAGAGAAGGTTCGCGGTGAGGAGTAAAGAGAAAAAAGTCTCGCGAGTTTGTATCGACGAACAACACGTTTGTTTCCCGAACGAACGAGGCGGAGTTCGATGAGCGATTATTATGACCCGCGGCGAGCCTTGAACTTGCCCTGCGATAAGCCGAACCACTTCGCGCGCTCTTGCTCGATGCACTCGTTGCAGCTTGCATCGATTGCAGTTATTCATGAGGATTTCGTTGGGCTTTCGTCATCGAAATTTTTATCGCTTATATTTCACGACGCGAAGAAGTATTTTTTTGTAACGATCTTTGCAATGTTTTTTAAGAGAAATCCTATTGATTGGTATGTTTTTTTTTTTATATTTTATATGAGATATTGATAGGGTTATGTCGCGAAGGAGGAAGATGAGAAAAAGAGAACAGGATAAGATGTATAAGCGGAAACGTTTCGTTCCGAGTTAAATCGGAGCACGGTTCGTAGCCATCGCTACCAAAAGCAACCAGTCAACCCACCAACCCTCTATTCAATGTCACTACAATAATAAACCACCTCGCGGTTATCTGTATTTCTGTATTTCCCTCTGGGATTCTCGGCACATCCAGGCATTGGGGCCAAGTTCAAGCTATATATACCGTTCTATAGCGTCGGTTTATCCGTGTTTATACCACCCAACCCTACGCTGTACTCTCCGCACCCTGTGTCCTATACACCTGCGAGAGCACGAGCCAAACGACAGAGTTTCCGCGGAAGCGATACATGGACTCTGTAGATACTCCGGGTACTCTACGCTCCGTTACATTTGAGTTTTTCGTTCTACGAGGAATCGTCGTTTCGTGCTTGTTGCCAAATCTGTTTACGTCTATGTTTTCTATGTTTTATCTACGGAATGTGTACTGATCGTTAAGCACCCGAGTCGAAATTTTAACAACGATAATTTTTTGTAAGAAGTTTCAAATGTAAAATATATTTGAAATAGTAAAAGATGAAGTTTAAAACTGGACCTTCTTAAATGTATACCCAAAATCAAATACAAGTTCAGATCACTATAGTTAAACTTCGATTCAAACATTTTATGTCTAATACAAGCTCTAACAACGGGTCTCAATTTTAAACCTTTATAGAGCATAACGAAAAACAATAATGGCCAATGTAAAAAAAAAATACTACCCGAATCATAATGTAGGAAGTAGTATACCATAATAACAAGGTTGTTAAGAGTCATATAAAAACTTGGAAAAAATCAGATAAAAGAGTATTCGCATTTTTAAAGTCGAACCCGAATCGAAGAGACAAGAAAGTTCACTGACCTTTTTCTCCGTGAGTTTCTCGCACCGCCTCATCTTACAAATCTGATGACTCTTATCGTTCCTACAGGGCGCGCAGTCTCCGCAGTTGTCCTTCCGCTGGCACCCGATACATTCTCCACACCTTTTGCGTTTTTTCTTAGCTGGCTTATCACCGAGGCTACCATCACCGTCATGGTCGCCCATTCCACCGCTCATATGATGAGGACCACGATTCGCGGTGGAGGATACCGCAGCGACTTGTCCGGAACTTTCTACGGAACCGGCACCCCCGCTACCACCGCCGCCACCACCATCCTCGGACTCCATCGAGCCCGCACGTATTTTTCTTCGTTCCTTCTTGCGTCCATCGATGCCGATCGGCCTCGAGGTTGGCGTGGAGTCGAGAACGGTCGACATCGGGTTTTGGAAGTTGGCATGATGAAGTTGCGGATACTCCGGCTTGACGACGGTCAAGACGGTATGATGAGGATGACCCGGGGGTGGTGGGAACGCTTGGACGGGGCTTGAACCGAGTAACTGAATGTGTCTCTCATCGAGTAGCTGCTGCTGCAAAGCCGGTACCTCTCTCGCTTGAACGGGTGCCGGTACGAGAGGATAACCGACGCTACCCCGATGAGGATGGGGCGTCGGTAGAGGTGTCCCAAGAGTGTGAAAACTTGGCAAGCCTACGGCCGACGTGACGGGTGGCGAATGAGAGATCGACGCTGGCGACAACGGCGTCAATGCCGTCAATTGGGGCTCTGCCTCGCTCGGTGCGGTGAACTGACTCGCGAAACTCGGCAATCCTTCGCCTCCTGCCGGGGCAGCGGCCGCTACACCACCAGCGTTCTTCGACTCCCAAGGACGATACTGACTCGCGAGGACCACCTCGCCGCGGGAGTCGATCAACCGGCCTGTAAGACCCTCGTAATAATCCCACGACGACGTCAGGCCCAATCCAACGTCCTGCGAGTGAAGGGTCGTCAAAGTCGTCGAGCTATCCATCGTGTTGTCCCCGGAGAAGCTGCTGAACGGCGGCAGGTGACGGCCCGGGTCACCAGAGCTCGGCGAGGTCGCTACCGCCGCCGGAGGGCTCGGTGCTACCCTCTCGGTGGCGACGACCTCCTTCGTCACCTCGGCGCTCATCTTCCTCGCCACGTCATCCTGATTTTAACGCTCCTCCCGCGCGCAGGAGGTCCACTCGAACCCAATGACGCTCCTCGTCCCCCTACCGCTTCTCCGTTACCCTCTATCGCGACCGCCAATACTCTTCTTTCTCTTTTTCCTTCGTCTCCTTCCTCCTCTTCTTTCACCTCACCAATTTACTATACACCGGTCCGCGCGAACTCCGATTTCTTTAGCGAAGAACATTTATACCGCGCTACTGTCGCGAAACCTCGCTTTAGCCAACGAGGATTCTATTTTTTTTTTAACAAAAATTCACTTCTTACTTAAACGTTTATTTAGATTAATTCGTAGAGTTTATGGGAAGATTCGCGCGGATGATCTTCGTTTTGATTAGCTTCGGGATCACGAATCTGTCGATGCAGCTTTTGTCTCTTACTTGCTCTGTCGTTCTAAGAGTATCGTTATTCGCTGAGTGATTAGTAGAAAAAATGGTAGATTCTTTGGTTTATGGTTTTGCTTTCTCCTCCTCTCTCTCTCCCTCTTTCTCCGTATACCTGCGCGTTTAAACGTACAACAATTATTAATCGCGCTTGTTTATTCCCTCCGCGTCTCTATTCGATTTGGCACTGACGGACTTTTATTTCTGTGTTCCTCGCGTATATTTCTCTCTCTCTTCGTCTATACAATGTACGTATGCGTGTTTTTGTGTGTTCGTGCGTGTATGTACCCTTTTTTTATTTTATTGTTGTAATTTTTTTTTTTTTGTCCTTTTTTTTTGCTTTTTTGTTAAATGTCGTTTGTACTTTACTCTCAGATATATTTTTGTACACTAGGTAGATATTATAGCTCTTAAAATCCTTTGTCGTCTTCTTTTTCCTCTTCTTCGTCTTCTGATCCTAAGCTCTCGAAATATTTTCGATTTTTTTTTTGTCTTCTTCTTCTTCTTTACGATATAAACACACTAATTACTTCTTTCGCGCTTCGTAAGAAAATATAAATCACTTGAGGTTAATGCGGCTTGTTAGAAGGCGGTTGATTTGTACGATCTGAAACAGAAGAGATAAAAGAAAGGAATGTTAGTTAAGCCGTGAGAAAAGAAAAAAAAGCGTAGAAGAAGAAAAGGAGGAGGAGAAGAAGTAAGTAAAACGCTTCTCTACGCGCTATCGCTTCGTCGGTCGGTCTCGTGCAAACCGCGTCTAACAAGTCGGCCGCTACTAGGACGTAGAATATAACGTGTCATAGACATCCAGCTATATAACGTGACCATTGCCGAGCCAAGGTTACTACTACGTTCGGCGTGCATGCACACCTACTCGCACGCTTTGATATCCACAAATGTTCTGCCCTAGTCCCTACCCGCTTCATTCACGTTGCCTAGCGCGCTCGACAACGATGGCTACGAGCTTTTCGCATTGTTGGATCTCGCCACGAGTAACTTTGTCGACTCGATTTTCACGTCGTTGACATTCTCGTTCCTTTTCGTGTGATTTTTTTTCCTTCGAGAAATGATATCACTGAGACGTTTATTTTCTATGAAGTGGGTATTCAAATTTTTTCAGATTCTAGTGTCAGCAATGGTTTTTTGTCTATTTGTTGACAAAATTATAATTATTATTTTTCTTTATACTGTGTTACTTTGTCAATACTGGAATAAATCGCTACTTGTATTATATGAAAGAAAATATAGTCCAAAATAAAAAAATATAGTAACTACAACAATCTTTTGGATCAAAATTTTTCCTTACCGACCAAAATTGATTCATTTCGATGATCTACGTTAATTTAACAAAATCAAATTTTCGGCTCTCTTCATCTCCTTACCAGAAAAATTATATTCCCGTGAAAAAACGATAGATTATAATAAAAATTTGTTAGAAACATTTTGCAATTTCTACTCGCAGAGAAGACGTACGTTTCGATCGATTTTCGTAGCAAAAGAGTGCGGAGAATTTGTTCGTGTTCGAGAGAGGTTCAAAGCCATCATCGAAAACTGGTACGACGGCGGGCTTGGTGAAATATCGACCGCCGTTTGGTTTACTCTCTCCCTTCCTCTCTCTTTCCGTTTCTCACTCAGACTCTCTCTCTCTCTCTCTTCCTCCCCACCACATAGCTCTTCAGCCGTTTCATCCTCTCTTTCTCTCTTTCTATGTGCAAGCTCGACTCGACTCCATGTAACGCACATAGAGAAAGATAGAGAGAAACGAACTCGAGCTTGTCACGTACGCGTGCACGTGGCTGCGAGTAAACGGACACACATATACGTATTGAAACACAGAGAAAGCAAGAGAATGAGAGAGACGCGCGCAGCAGACACATTCGAACGCGCTAGTCGTGTGTGACACAAGCTTTCGCACGGTTCACGGATACACCGCGATGTGGTACATAGACCGAGCGTTCTTGTTATCTCTCTCTCTCTTTCTCTCGCTTCATCCTCCCTTTCTCCTCTCAACCTCCCCCCCCAACCTCCCCGAAACCCTCTCTAATAGCTTTACAGCTGTGGACGTTGGAGCTTTCGCTATCGCTGGAAACTTGCACTGTCGTTCAGCACTTTCGCTTATGAAACAGCCGCTTTTGCCGGCAACGCTAGATAGAAAGAGACGAGCGATACGAGACGCGGAAAAGTTCTGAACGGAAATTGAAATTGCGTTCGATCCCGCGATTGGATTCGAATTTTTCCCTCCGATCTCTTCTCTTTTTTTTCCTGCGTGTTTTTTTATCTTCTCTCTCACACCCCTCTTTCCCAATAATCATCACGAAATCTTCGATGACGAATAAAATTGTACCCGAGAGGGAAGATTTCGTTTCTTTTAGGCTTGTTTTTAGTCTGCTGGTTTTTTCTACATGAAATATTTTGTCTATGTTTTTTCTTTTTTTGCCTAATGGTAGGATAGTTTCGCGATTTTTACAACGATGTGGAAACACCTTTAGAGGTCCAGCGCGGGTCATAGGCAACTGAACTTTCCTAACGTCCATAAATCGTCTAGACTGAATACCGTGAACTTTAGTCTTTAAAGGTCGCGAAACTCGGCGTTCAGATAGCGAGCGCATAAACTCTGGATAGTGCCGTTGTTCTCATTTAAAAAGGGCCGTTTTCATGCACACACGGAAGATCCATCGCCTTCGCGGCTACGAAGAAGAGAAGGAGGAGTAAGAAGAAGACGAGAAAGTTTCGGAGGCCTGCACGGCGTATGCGCTTTTTAAAAATAGCGTCGAAGATTAATATTCCATCCGTCTAACGTAAAAAGTTCGGACTACTTCGTTTGGTTAAATTGGTCACGTGCCAAAGTTTTCATGCCGTTACGGTTATATTTCGTGAATGTGCGAATAAAACCATGTTTTTTTTTTTTTTCATAAAAGACTGGCGATTGTTTCGAACTAACGAAGCTTTTAGAATTTATGAAAAAATGCCTAATCGGAATGGCTGATCTCCTTAATAATAATTCTTTGCTTTATCGAGGGCTTCTGAATTAAACTAACAGTACATATCGCTTGCTTGCTGCAAGAGTGTCATATCTCAAAAATCGTATTAAAATTTTGAACACTCATACAGTCAAGGCTTACCTTTATTGGAAAAAAGTGCTCTCTAACTTCTACTAGTTTGAGCTGAGACGTATTTGTTTAACAGATAGAAGTACTAGTAGTAACCCAACATTTTCTAACAATAACATTTTTTTTACTTATAACACTCTTGCTGCAAATAGACGATATAGTAAATAAATGATTATTATAAACAAATATTCTGCACCCACGTTACTAAATTAAACTGTCGAAGTAATAACCTACATAACGAAGCAAGAACGAATCATAAGACGCCTGAGAATTTTTGGATCAAAGAAACATAAAACATCGTCGATTTTTCGACCAAAAAAAGACCTAACCACGCAAAAAATTGCAATTGTCTAAAAATCAAACATCGTTAAATTCCCTTAAAAAAAAATATAAACCGGATGAAAAGTGAAAGGTGTACGTGAAAGAGATAGAAAGAAAGATTCGGAGTAAACGGTACGTAAGAAAAAGTCGTTCGGAGGAACGTCCGTCGGCGGGCACAGCTGGTCCCACCGTTGCACTTTCGTCGAATCGACCGTACCGTACGCACAAAAATTCAATACCGCCTCGCTCGCGTTGCGAAGCGGCCCATAGTGTACGCTCCGTCGCGCTGTATATACCCGGTGCGACGAAACGATAGGAACGGAGTTCCAAGCGAGCTAGCGTACGAGCGAGCGAGAGCGTCGCCGGGACGGATTCTTTCGTTCGCTCGGCCCTCTCGGCCGGGCGCAGGACGCGAATTCCGAGAAGCGCGTATAAACCAGCTGCGAGAGATAGAGAAGATTCCGCGCGCTCGGAATTAACATCTCGTCTCGTCGAAATGAACGAACGAGAGCGTCGTCGTAGTCGAACGCATCGTCGAGAAGAACGTCTCGCGCATGCGCAAAAAACAAGACGGCTCTAAACGCGTCCCGCCTTTTTCTTTCTTTACTCATCCTTTTTTATAAATCATGCTCTTTTTCAACATTTCCTTTCTCCGTGACAACGATCGAAGTAACGCGAACGGGACGGTTCGACGAAACGCGTCTTGATTAATCCTTAACCGATATCAAGGGGTCATGGCTGAAGCGAATCGAGCGACTACGCGAAACGTCTCTCTTTCAAACGCTTTCTTTCTTATTTTTTACTTTTAACGATCGTTCGGGGCTCGTCTTTAAAAATGAGAAAAATCCAAACGTTATTTTTTTTTTGAACTGAACGCGAGGTACCTATACTTCGCAAAGAAAGATGGCCGATATCCGGAACGAATGACCATCCGACGATGGCGTCTTTCGTCGCGGCGATCCCATTTCGATTATCTTTCTCTTCCAAGCGAACGTGATTCCTCGATAACGAAGTTCCTTTTTCGCGGATGGTACGCGCGCTAATTTCGGCGTCACGGTGAAACAAAAATGGCCAGCGTTCGTCTTCCGACGGTGTACGTTAGCTTCGAAAATGGAAAGAGAGAGAAATAGAAGAAGAGTGAGTGAGAGAGACGGAAAAGAAAAATGGCAAAAAAAAAGTGTTCTTCTCGCGGCGGTCCCGAACAAAAAAGCTCGGGTACACTTTCGCCGACCTCGTGGTGCCGCGGTGGAGTCTCGCGACAAAGGCTGCTTGATTCAAGGTCCCACACACGCGCGCGCGCTCACGGCGCACGCATGCACGCACGCGTTCGTACGCGAAAAAGAGAGAGAGAGAGGGAGAGAGAGAAACGTGCACGCTTGTCAGAGCCGTAGCAAAAGCGCGCGACGCCCCTCGTGCTCGAGTTCCACGCGATTTTTTCTTTTTTTTTACCCTAAACTCGATCGTCGTTCTTCCTGTTTGGCGAAAAAAAATTTAGAGTATTTCGAAATTTTTGAATAAGCGCTTCTTTTTTTTAAATTCTCGAGAAAACTCGAATGAGTATTATAAAGTTCTATCGTAGTTGGATCTATGATTAGAGACACTTATGCAAAGGAAGGAGAATCTGCGACAGGCACGTTTTGTTCTACGAAGCACGTGATTATTCGGACAAGAATAACGTAAAGTACGTATCGTCTTTGTTATTGGAGTAAGACAATGACTATTGTAAGTAATTCGATTAAATTTATTCAATTTAGCACGTTGATAATAATGTAACGAGATTAATGTCATTCCAAATTTAACCATAGGTATATATTTAACTACCAAACGGAAAGTGAAGCAAGTTTTCTTACGATTAAAAAGAATTGCACGTTAAAATTGTCTAACCAACAAAATTGCGGAAAGAACCGATCTAACGTAAAACAGCTGGAAACTAACGTTTCTAATTAGAACGAAGGAAATTGATGCGTCCAAAATACACAGATACCGATCAACATAAATATTAAGATTCAAAATTTATCGGATGCATCGCAGCCGGCTTCCACCTGATTGGCCCACAACGATACCAACGGTAAAAGGATGGAACGATAAAAGAAAATTAGTCGAAAAAGGCTCATTTGCAATAACGATCGAGGCCGATCAAGATCTTAACAAGCAACGATAACCGATCGACCAATCGCATACCCTCTCTCTCGTTAGAGTCGCATGTGCTCATCATCCATCGATAGTAGTCTTCTTCTTTTATGCAAACGCGTTTATTGTCGCGAATATGAGAGCGGCCGCGAAGCGTCAAACAATTACCGCCCAGGCCGATAATCTCGTCGGTCCGCACCGTGGCAACGATATTACTTCTGATCCAGCACTTACTTCGAACGTAACTACCAGTTAAAGCTCTCCGGCAACTACCTCTTCACAACTCGACGTAATGTCACCAACACACACGCGCACACACGGCGCTCCGTCCCGTTCCGAAATACACGCACACGCATCCCTATTCACGACGATTATATATACATATAGACGTTACCTACGATGATATTTAAACAAGATTAATAACACATTTTGTTTAATAAAAACATTTCAACCAATCCCTGTCTTAATTTTTTCTTCCAATTCATCTACGCTCAAAAACAATTTTTTTTCCAACACTGCATAAATATATATATATTCGTATCGATACGTATAGAGACATATATTTATTCATACATATCCAAATGCACTCTCGAACGCTTACCGGAGACTCGCGCACGCATGTCTCTCTATCCTTCTTGTTAATTTCTCTCTCTCTCTCTCTTTCGTCGAATGTCGTCGCGCGCGCACAGTTTGATATATACACGTACGCACGTGCGCGCGGGATATACGTACGATGTCCACGCATGCGCGTGCGTTCTGTGTATCTTTCTTTCTTTCTTTCTTTCTTTCTCTCTCCAAAACGCGCGCGCGAGATCCCGCAACTACGTCGTCACGACGTTACGAGCGACGGGCTGATCACACGCGCGTTCCCTTCGAGTAAGAGAGAGAGAAAGAGTAAAAAAAAGAGAAAGAGAGGGAGGGAAAGAGTGGACGACACGCATCGTAAAGCGTACCTAGCTCGTGTGGACGACGGCGTAACGGTCGGTAGAGGGAGGAAGGAAA
The DNA here is from genome assembly GCA_916049575.1 of Ancistrocerus nigricornis. Classification (NCBI taxonomy): domain Eukaryota; kingdom Metazoa; phylum Arthropoda; class Insecta; order Hymenoptera; family Vespidae; genus Ancistrocerus; species Ancistrocerus nigricornis. Next base: position 11,270,325 of record OU696666.1, on the reverse strand, counting down.
AGAGGGGCGTAAGGGTAGGAGAGAGGGCCTCGGACTACGAGGAGCTGCTGCTGCTGGAGAGGTGGTGGTAGACCACGGCAGAATAAGGGGGGGAGAGGAGGACCGACGCAACGTCGAAACCACCCACACTAACGCGCGATATCGGAAATGATATAAAATTGCGTCGAGCGCGCCGCTGATATTTAAATTGGTTCGCTAAACCACGGATTAATGCGCGCGACGACGCTCGGAACCCACGCCATGAAGAGCGATGGTTAAAAAAAATCGACTGGCGACTAAACGAGAGAGAAAAAGAGTGAAAGAGAGAGATGGGTGAATTGTTTGTTCCGATGCGAACGATTGGAAATGTTAAAGAAAAGATTGGGACGAGAGAAGAAATTGTTGTATTTGGAGAGAATGCGGATAGATTCTTTTTCTGATTATTGTTAACGCGTTGACTGACAGCAGATTTGATAGAAATTTAACCTAATGTAATAAAATTTTCATTATTTCCAATATACAATAATAAATTATGTATAATGTGGTTAGATAAGGCTATGTCCTTTTAGTAGTGCATTTATATCACTGGTGGTTATCCATGACTATCGATGGTGATCATTGCAGTATCACTGAGAAAATATGTAGTGGTCACCAGTGACCGACACTTAATTTTGTCAGGTTGCAATTGAAATGTTTATGAGTTAACCGTTAGTTATAAGAAGTGTATAACATATCTTCGTTTCGAAAAGAATCACAAACGAAATTAGACATGCAGGTTTAGTGCTGTTGCAGTTAACGTATTAAATATACGAATGCAGGGTTCAATTTTTCTAATAAAATGTTACGAGAGATCCCTAACTTTCCGTCCCTATGCCGTTAAAATTAACAAACAAGATGCTTTTTTCCAAATTGCGAAAGAAAAAATGGCGAACGAAGTATACATAAACTCGAGTCTAACCTATACCGAGCGGTAACGCATATATTATTAAATTGGGCTGCTGGACGTACGAGGCCTCGTTGCAAATTTTTCGGTCAAACGTAACGCGGTAACGCGTTAAACGTTGTTCATCGAGGAGCATGACGTACGTACCTACGTACGTAAAGTACAGCGACGATCAACGATTTTTTTTTCGAACGACCTATATCGCGTTTAACAAAAAATTGGTTCTTTTTACGACGTATAACATACGTATACACGGTGGGATAAGCGAATGGACAGAAAATTAAATAAAAGAAAACGATCGTAGCTACTCGATTTCTTTTTTTTCGGCCTGCTTGTCCCACGGGACGCGTTTTGTTGCTTCTAACCGTTGTTGTTGTTGTTGTTGTTGTTATTGTTACTATAAAGCAGCAGATTACGACGAGCACAACGTCGTCACGGGACGGGCAAACGAGATAACGATTAATCGAGTCTCTAGACGCGAAGGTGAACGATGATCGGAGTAAACAATAACGTACGAGCGCATTCTCCTTCTCTCTCTCTAACGAGAACACCGAAAAGATATTAAATTATTATTTCTAGACTACTAAGAACGTATTAAGAACGATTAAACGGTGTTTGCGCTCTTCGCGTGTATCGCAAGGTTCGACGATACCGCGACTCGTACGCGGGAACAAAGAGTACTCGCAACGACAACGATAAAATCGTTGTCCTCTGTGGCCGATCGGAGGAATAAAGAAAAGAGAGAAGAAGAGGATGGAAAGAGAGAACGAGAGAGAGAACGACTGTGACATTTTTGCTTGTAGAAAAGGGACGAGTTCGAGGATCAAAATATCGAAGAGAACTTCTCGTTTTATTCTTTTTTGCAATCCTTTCGCGAGATCGTAAAATGCGGCTAAATCACGGCGAAGCGGCCATCTTTAACGTCTCTTGTCGCGCGAAACTCGTCTTTCTCTATCGTTCTCTCTTTCTCTTGTATTCCGAGAAATCGAACGGAACAAAGGCTACGCCGCGAGATTTCGATCCATTTCGGAGTAGAATCGAATATGCAAGCTTCTAGGAATTCATGAATGCGTAAGCCGCGACGACGTATCCGCTCTCTTAGAGAGAAAGAGAGAGAAAGAAAAGAAAACCGATCACGTAAACTGGAGCCCGAGGGGAAAAAAAAGGAACAATTAAAATCCCAAAGGTTTCGTGAAATATTTCGACGGTGAATAAAAGCAAACAGAAAGAAAAGAGGACCGAGTTCTTCGGTCGGTGAATCGACCAAAGGGACTTTAGATTCTTGTTTGTACTCTCAAAGACAGCAATAACAACAACGGCAAACGAATGTTTCCTAAGGTTTTTCTCGAAGCTCGGTAACGCGGGGCCACCGGTGCGGACCGCGCACGATCTACCGATAACGTACGAAGAAACGAAAAAGTCGAAACCGAGCAAAAGAAGAAGGAGCAAAAAAAAAAAAGAAAAGAAAGAGAAAAATAAAGAAAGGAGAAGACGAGAAAGGGCAAAGCCGAAGGAAGAAGAAGAGGATCGCGAATGCGCCCGTAAATCTCTTGGCGCCCGTTGTTCTCGCGATCCACGAGAACGTCGGTGTTCCTTCGTTCGTTTCGATCCATTCCGTCGTTCCGCCGGCGTGGAGAGAAAGAGAGAGAAAGAAAGAAGAGAGAGAGTTAGAGGAACCGGCCGAAATCCTCCCCCCCTCCTCCTAACCACTCTTTCTCTCTCGCTCTTTCTCCACGACTTCGTGTTCGAGGACGAGCAAACGGGAAGAGAAGAAAAAAGGAAAAGTACCTTTGGCTGAGGATAGACCAAGAGAACGTATCCCGGGTATAGAAAGAGAGTGAAAGCAAAGATCGGTATCGAAAATCAACAATGCTTCGACGATAATTAGCTTTGAATGAAATCAGAGATACACACGCTGCTAGTGTTTGACGTTTATCGAAACGAAGTTAAAGAAAATAAAAATATATAGTATATGACAAGAACGACGACGTATCCGTCTTTTTCAAAGAAGAAGAAGAAGTAGAAGAAGAAGAGAAATTAGTGCTTTAAGAACCTGTTTCCCATACACTGCGCGTGGCATCCACGAAGCGACTAAAACCGAGCCTATAGTAGTATTCGTAGTATATTCGTAGTAGTAGTGTAGTAGTAATAGTAGTATTGGTAGTAGTATTCGTAGAAAGGAGTATTTCAGTGGGGGTTGGCGCCGTAGTTTCCGTCACTCGCCGACGACACGACGCGCGTTCTCGTCGACTCACGCCGTCGCGAGAGAGAGCCGTGGAACATTCGCAGCACCGATGCGTGCACGGCGTGCTCTCGAGGACACTACCGTGCCACCGGCTTTGCCAGGAGGCGTCGCCGGCGGTGGTGGTGGCGGCAACGATGGTAGTGGTGGTGGTGGTGGTTTGGTGGTGGTGCCGCGGTGGTGCTGCTAGCGATGGTGGTGGCTAAGGCGGCGATCGTGTCCTAAGGACGATCGACTTCCGCCAGGATAATCCACGCGTCCCACTCTTCGTTTTTTTATCTCATTTTTATATTCAAATCATCACCACCTACCCCGACTGTATACGTATTTTATATCACACGTTTTATCTAACTATTTCTATGTATCTCGTGAAAAGAAATAGTTGGTAAACGGGGTTGAATAAAAAAGGGATGAAACGAGAGCGAAAGTGAACACTCTCTCTGCAAATTTTCTTTCTCCCCGAACACTTTTCCCCGAGAATACCCTTTCTCTTCACCTTTCTCCCTCTCTCTACGTTAACCACTCGCGCACTGTTTTCCCCGTTACCACCCCCGTGCCTCGTTATCTCCCGTACGTCTCCTCGACACTGGCTCTTATCTATCTCTCTCTCTCTTTTTTTCTCGAAGGAAAACACACAGAAAAAGGAAAACGCACACGTAATATATAAACGCACACTCTGATATATCCACTTACATACCGGTCACCGTGCTTTCTCCTTTCTTTATTTTTTACTCCCTTAATTCCGTTTCCCCGTTTATTTCCCCGTTCCTCTGGACACCAAGAAAGAGAAGAAGCACGCAAAGGCTCACGATAATATAAACTCCTCCTCCCGTCCTCCTCACCCGTGCACGTCCTCGTGCGTAATATCGGGGCGCGTGTATCACCGGCGCGACGATTCACGAGCCGCTCTCTCTCTCTATCTTCGGCGCTGGTGCGCGCGCGCGTACGCGCACGCACCTATTCCTCCTTTCTTTCCGGAACTTCCCTCTCGATCGGCACTCGCGGCACCAGCAGAAGCAGCACGAACGACGACATCGATCACGATCGACGCGATTCGCGCGCGATAAATACTTTGTTTTTTTTTTTTTTTTCACCCTTACGTCGTACGGGAAAAGAAACGAACGGAAGGAGGATTATATGGGACGGGTTAACCGAGAGAGGGAAGGCGAGAAAAAGAGGAACACACGAGAAAGAGCACGTCGTAGTAGGGACGTGTCGAGAAAGGCCGGCGGACGTGTCGGTACTGTTGCGCGTAGTCTTTCGAATATATATATATATTACCTATATACATATATATAATATAGTATATATGTATGTATATTCACGAGTAGAGAGCGAGTATAACCGAAGATCGAAGGGGGCAAAGGCGTACCTTTGGTTTTCACGGCGTGCTGCCCCGTGCTGAGTGTGTGCTCTCGCCGCGCGCGCGGTGACTGTATTGCTCGGCAAGAGAGTATATTCTTTGTCCGTGGCCCCGGAGAGTCGCGGAGCCAGCCGGCAGCTGCCCGCGTTTCGGCGCTCGGTCGCGACTCGGCACGGCTCGGCACTCCTCGGCAGTGTCATCCCGCCCGCCATGGCGGGAAGCCAGGATACCGAGCCGAGCAGGCCAGGACCAACCCGCTTAGGTGGAAAGGGAAATTCTACGCGACCTCGCGGTACATCGGATAGAAAGGTGGGGAGACAGCGTCGTTGCACGAGAATCACCGGAAAGGGCCGAGTCGATGCGCGGCGAGACGAAGCAGGGACGAGTAGAGCCGAACGAGGGAGAGATTTTTCGTTGGTAGTGGGGGAAGCCCCCTTGCCCCGCTATTCCTACCGAACGGTGTACACGCTTAACAATTCGTTCGAGAGGTGGGGAGACTCGACGGCGACGCTACGTACAAACGCATGCGCAAACTTCGAGCGTTCTCAACCCCCTCGCGACGAGACGGCGCGCGCCTTTGGATGAAGAGAGTTCGAGGGATGCTGCGATGCTACTTCCTTCCTTCCTTCTTTCCTTCTTTTCTTATTTTTCTTCCTTCCTTTTTTTTTTCTTACACCCTTACAGGGCTTCCTTTTCGACCGATTTGCCCCGAATCGGAGTTACCGACCTTCCACGCACATACGCGACTCTTCCTTATCTTCGTATTTCCCCTCTCCCCTACTTTTCTTTAACCTTCTACTACTCTTCCTCCCCCTACAATTCTCCGCAACTTCGACGAATTCGCGAGCCACGTGTAACGCGCCATAAAAAAACGTTTCGACCGTACTTACGCGAACGTGGGTCACAAGGTCGTTCTCGTCCTTCCTTCGGTATATGCTTGCTTTTCTTTTTCTTCGTCTTCTTCTTCTCGAGAGAGATAAGGACGAGATAGTCGACGAGCCTATCGGCTCTTTTCCCTCCTTTTCTATTCGATACGTCGGGAGGGGAGTAGCGTTGTTCCTTTCGTGTGGAATTTTCGAAAGGTATCGCAGGGAGATTCCGTGTTTGTAGTGGGAGATCGCGGAGATCTTTACTTTTTAGACCTTGCAATCTATAATGCAAGATGTACTTACAGGATAAATTTGATTCGTGTGTTTCTTGGGTATTGAACGAGTAGTCGAATATTTTATAATGTTAAAAGTCGACAAAATTGCGAATGAAAGAGAACGAGATTCGATTAACACTAGGTTTACGAAGCGCGTCACTTTGACGCACGCTTCATGAAGGAAAATTACGAAAAATGTAAAAAACAACAAGAAACTTAACATTGTTCAAAACTTTAACATTTTAAAATACATTAAAGCCTTCCAAATTTAGAATTCTTTATGTGCTATAAGAAATGTCTGTAAACCTAGTGTTAAAAATGTTCCTGTCTGGTAAATAATCTACAATAATCCTATCTACTACATTTGGATCTGATCCAAACAGTAATTTACAAATTCACGAAAAACTGTGCTGAAAATAGTCATAAACCGTAGAAAAGAATTTTCCTCCTATATCAACGTGACGCGAACGAATTCCCTTGGTTCGCGCGCGGAAAGGTTCTAAAACAAACCGACTAATTCGAGTTTTTCTTCTCTCCTCTACTTGTTATCGAACTACGGAAGAAAAAGAAAGAAAAGGGTTGCCGGAAGGTGGGCCGCCTAGCTCCGGGCTGAAAAAAAGTCGTTGATATCGAATCGGAGTAGTTGTCGGAATAAATCGTTAGCGCGAACGGAGGGGGAAACAACAGAGAGAAGGAACATCGAATCTTTGAAACCCGTGGGATTGGCCGCTTCTACTACACGTAGCAAAATAGGGTCCTCTCGTAACAGACAGTCTTGACTACCGTTTTACGACTTTCTTTTTTTTTATGGGGCATCCCGGAAAAGAAGAAAAACGCGGTATCTCGCAAATTGAAGTATAATTCGGCGTGCGACGAATAGGAGGGAAGAGGAAACGAGGACGGATCGATCGACTTCTCGAGTTCACAAAACAAACCACAATTTTATCGTGTTCCTCGTCTCGGTCCGGCACATACCGAGGCTGTAAATTTTCTCCAGCGATCGAATAAACAAATCTTCCACTTCTCGACATTTTTTCTCGTCGGTATAACCTCCTCGGATGAGGGTTGCCTCGTTCCTAGATTTTTATCCCGACGTGTCGAAGCGTTTTGTCCCGAATAAGAGTTAATTTTTTTCACATTCACCCTCATAACCCGTCCTGCGGGTATATTCTGTGTCTTTCCGCGTCCATCCGGCCGTGTCGCGTCTTGTATTTTAATCGGGCTCACCATTATTGAGAGCTACCTCCCGTCCCTTCGACGTTCCCGAAGAAAAATCGTTCTTGAGAAAAAAAGAGATATACATTTTTTTTTTTTTATTTTGGGTAGGACGACAAAAAGTTGGATCGCGTAGTGATCCTTTCGCTTGGTAAATTCGGTAGCATTATCTTTCGTAGATTCGATTCTCTCCGTGCTGCTACCCATACTGAATGCGAGGAAGTAGAAACACGGTGGATGCTGCGAATTATCTTCGTTGGCTGATTTTCCCAGGTGCTATACCGTCTTCTTCTTCTTCTCTCTCTCTCCCTCTAGTCTTTTTGTGTACGTCGAGCGCATTTTAATCGTTCTTGCACGTACACGCACGAGAACAGACGCGAGTATGCGTGTATGGGACGCTATCCAGAATATCTGGTTCGTTGATGTCGGCGGGTAGGTTAAAACATTAACATAATAATGGCCAGCGTATGCAGATATAAATTAATGCGTATTCTTCTACCGAAGGGTCGTCGGACGATTCTGCTCTCGGTTGTCGTCCGACAGAAGATGCATCATCCTTTTTTTTTCGTCGTTCTTCTTTTTATTATTTATTTTGCACTATTTGATTGAGAATTTGGATGGATTCTTTTCCTTGGAATTTCCGGAATATGTTGGCATCACGGATATCATTGAAAATAATGTCACTTATAATGTTTGATATAAAAAATGTAGCAGTTATTGACGAATTTGTTTTTTTAATAATAATTGAAACAATATACTACATTTAGGATTTTTAAAGTAGTATCGTATAATAATTGTTACTTTTTTTTTATTTGACCAAATTAAAGAACCGAATATTCTGTTTGATTATATGAACAAAATAATACGAACGTCTAAAAATGACTCCACATATAAAATATTATCTAACATAGTAACCAGACCACGGCAAGGAAGGATCCTCGTCGTAGAACGTTCGTCTACCTGACGTTCAGCCTCGGCCGGTCCGCCATAGTGCCGGAGCCCGAGAAGGTAGATCGTATCTTTCTTTTCTGGATCCTGTCGAATATCGATCTTTTCGTCGAACAGCTGATTTGTAAAGTGGTGAGCCTATTAAAGGCACGAAAAAATACATTTTTCAAATAATTCTCCCGAAAGTTCATTTTTCCGTCATCCTTTCCGACCAATAAATGTTACAACCAATGTTGAAGTGAATTCGAAATATTTTGATTGGGAATAACCTATCGTTTATTCATTATTATAACTATCCATATCAATATTATTTTATTCGTTTATTTGTCAAATCGATAACAAAATTTAAAAAATGAGACAATTTTTCTATTACAGTCAACTCTATAGTCTAAATTATTGAAACCCCTTAACATATGTTACCTCTAAGAATATTACTCTAAAACAAGATAGAACGAGAAACAAACAAAAAGCCAATAAACAGTTACGAAATTTCCCATCGATCGACTTTTCTTTTCCAAGAAGAAGACCTACCCGAGAGGGAAGTAACGTCAATTACGAAGCATTACCTTAATTAACCGGAATAGGAAGTTTAAAAGAAAAGAAAACCGAAAAACGAAACCGTACAAAGACAATGCGGACGGCGCATTCTCGGCCAGTTTAAATACGGCAAAAGCTGCGGAACTTCGATCTTACGATACGCGATCTCGCTGCGATGGCGGCGGCGGCGAGTCTCTATGTGCCATGTGCGCGAGCTAAACACAGTGGCGAAAGCAGCTGCTACCATCGTGACACGCGTCCATTGTCGGTGTTTCGTGGCATCGAAAAATGAAAAATCACCCCTGCTGCCCTCTCTCTCTTTCTCTCCTTTTCCCCTCCTCTCTCGCTCTCTTAGTCTCCGTTCTACACCGGGGACATTCACCTGGTCGAAAAGAAGAGAACCTTTTTGGAAAAAGAAATTCGTACGGCATGGTAGCTGTATAAAAAGAAGACACGCGGAACGCGAGCTTCACGGCTCTCTTCTATATTCTATCCTTTTCCCTCCCTTTTTACATTCTCTCTATCTCTCTCGTACCGCCTACCTGTGGAGCATGATGAATTTACCCGCTCGCCCCCTCGCTCTCGCTCCCTAAACATCTTGCGCAATCGATTACGCGACTACGACACCCTTCCAAGACTTCTCTGCCTTTTTTACGAATCGACTCTGCCGATTTCTTCTCTTGCGTGGTTATAGCTGAAAACAATTTTGTATATTTAAAAAAAAAAATTTGTTTCTTAACTGTACTCTTTAACGATCAATTTTATTAACCCGACGTGAGTGAGGTCGAGTATATCTTACACGGATGTTTCTAAAACACTTGATTTCTTGACATGAAATGAAATTAAATATATAACAAAATTAAATATTGAATGATAGGTTGAGTTATTTTTTTACCAAATTATCTAATTTAATGTACGAGCATGTCACATCAACCTCATAGCTTGTGTTACAAATTTTCATCTCCACCTAAAGAAGACTCTCGTATCACTTTTATTGGGAAATGTGTAACCTCGAAGCTCTCCCTATTAAAAAAATCGGTGCAAAAGAAAATAAAGAAGATGAACGATCGTCCCAAAACGATTCCTGATCGAGGCCACTCGGGTTCCCTCCATCAGCGTTGATTTTTCGTCGTGAGGGGCGGTCAACACCTTGACGGCGCGTCGCGGGGAAAAAAAAAGAGCATTTAACCCCTTTTGGATGGGGTACCTCTCGGCAATATAGCGGTGGACTACTCCATTGAAGAGGACACGCGCTACCGATCTGGGGGTGCACGACCCCCGATTTGGTCGAACACCTAGAGCCAACCCCTGCACCCTCGCACTAGGGTCCTTCGTAGATGGATTCACTGACTTTTAAGAGACTCCGGCAACCCTCCTTCTCAACCCCTTGTACGATGCAAGGTGCCTCCACTCGCTTCCGGATTCCTTAACTTTCCCATTCTCGATCGATGCGCCACGATTTTTTAACTGTGCGTCCCGCGCACCCTTTCTTTGAAACTTATTGTTTCGCGAGATAAATTCCACGTGCTAGATTTCCTTCCAATCTTGTGCTCTTTCTCGTGTTAAAATGACGAGTCAACGTCGTGGTTTAAATATCTACAATTTATCCCCAAATTAAAATAAATTACCGCGATTGTTCCTTCTCGAAACAAAAGGTCGGCCATCTTGAAATCATATGGCAGTCATTAATCACAACATCGTTCACTTCGAGAAAGATATCGCAAATTACTACGTTAATAAACAAAATTCATACTATTGGGAGATGTTTAAAGTACTCGTAAAATTGGCACAAAAATATTTCTATAAAAATTATCCATCTCCATAATTCCATACTTCTTTAATCACAATCGATCCCAAGAACAACGGGTCTGTATAGCACTCGTACTAAATTCTTCGATCGTGAAAAGAAAAATATACGGAAGGACTGGAAGGTAGACAAAAGAACATAAATTTCACGTCGATGGCACCGGTACACGGTGGCCGCTATACCAGGCTGATCAGACTTCGAGAAAGAATTTACCGGCGGTAGTAGCAAAGTCAAAGAATTTCTTCCTTTTCTTTTTCCCTTTCATAACTTCTACCTTCCTTCCCGGCTGGGTTATCCTTCGAAAGCTCGTTGATCGCATGTCTCTCGGTCCGATAACGCGCCGACAGCGAGCTCGTTAGGACTTATCTTCATTACGACGGCCGACTAATCGCGACGGTGCGTGGCATATCGCGATCGATACTCCTCTCACTCTTTCCTTCCCCACTCCCTTTCCTCAATCCCTCTCTCTCTCTTTCTCCAGCTAAGGTTCTTCGCTCGTTAGAAACATCTGCCATACTCCTAGGTACAAAATACTTTGGCGCGTGGCTGCGAACCAATCGGACGACTCTCGTGCATTGTCCTTCGACCGATTGTTGCCCGCCTTTTTTGTCTTCCTTGTCTTTCCATCTCCTCTCTCTTTAACTCTCCATCTCTCTCTCTTTCTTTCTCTTGGGAAAGCATGCACCGACCGCGACAAAGGGATGCTCCGATTTCTATTTTCGTTTCATCGCCGACACTATCCTTTGTCGGGTTAACAGGCTTCCGTGACTTTCACCAAGTCGTGCACGAGCCTGTGTGCATGCGTGTCGGTGTGTGGTGGACTTTGTGCGTCAAAAATTTTTCTACATTATAAATAATCTCTCTCGTCGAATCTTTAGAACGTTAAGGACGAGAGATAAACGGTGGTGGAGGTAGTACGAGCGCAGTGCTAGCGTGATACGAGGAAGGTGGGGTAGAAAAGTTGGATCGATTTTGTCAAATTAGTGGACGGAATTGCTCCTTCGAGGTAGAACTGGGATTCTGGGGTGTCGAGCCGAGGGAAAGACCAATGCTGGACGATAATGGGGTGATCACCCTGGTAACATCGCGGTTAACGGGGCAGTTACCGATCTTAGGTAGTACGAGCAACGGGTCTTTTCAGAATTTACTATCGCCCTGGAGGAAGCCGTTAATGAGAAATTTTGCACACGCGTACCAGCGACATTCGCACGAAAGGATAGATACGTCACCCGATAGACTTAATACTACCCTCGAGATTTCTTTTAACGTCGAATTCATTTTTTTTATACATTTATTTATCACGTCATTAACGATACTTTGTCAATGCTCGTTTCGTTATTTATAAGTGATTTATTCTTATAGCAATTTTAAAACGAAATTCGTTGAAGTTGACGGGGCATCATTAGGGGTGGTCAATGCAGCGTGAATGGTGAACGGTGACCAACACGTGGGTACCAACATCCCAAGATACATATGTGTGTCTTCCACCGAAGGAAACCTTTTGATCATAAATTACCGGAGCAACGATAATTTCTCATGGTTAAGAATCGATATATTACGTTGATTGGATAATTAGAATACCTTCGTGTTCCATTGATATGAAATTCACTGCAAATATTTCATAAATATTGAAAATTATTCCACGTATAATTCGAACACTTGGAATAATTAAAATACTTCATATTCCCGAAGGTTATGTTCAAATATCTATCGATCCTTCTATGACGTGCCGATCAGATCGAAAAAGGAAGTTGACACGTCCGAACAACGACGATATCGTCGTTAATCTCGACAACGACGTCCCGACCACGCATGCTCATCCCGGACGCGTGGATCAGGATCAGGACATTATCCTTGAAAATCCTTCCCGTTCGTGTCCCACGTGGCTCGGTGTGACGCGCGCGCATACTGATGGAGAGAAAGAGGAGGACCAGAGAGAAAGAGAGAGAAAGGAAAACGACCACGAAAATAGTCGGTCGCGCGAGACTCGCTTTTCCCGGCTTTTCTGGGCCAGCGTGTCAACAGCTGTCCCAAATTTCCGCCTTCGTCCAGCGACTTTTTCCTTTCACGGGAAGGACTTATATTTTTTTTTCCTCGATGATCGAAAGAAAAGGCCACGGTTCGATTTGTAAACTTCCTCTTTCTCTATTTATCTATCTCTCATATTTTTTATTTCTCGAATCGACTATGCTTCAAAGAGACATCGTCGTTCGAACTTTACGAGTTCTTATCTCGCGGTTGACAGGGATCCAAAAATCGTTCTTCCTCTATCTCTCTCTCTTTTCACGCTTCTCTCTTTCTAAAAGACGATCTCCACGCGTGACATCTGGATACTATGCAGCCTGTATCGCCACGCAGGATCACGGCCCAGAATCTCTCTCTCTCTCGGTCTCTATCTTTCTCTTTCAACAGGATGGGAGAGCACAGATGCTGAGGAAGTTACGACCGTGAATTATTACTCTCGCGGAGAGGAACACCATTTGGCACGTTCACGAGCGCATCGCCGATATCTTCGTCGTCTACCGTACCGTGTTCGTCATCCACTTTTCACGGACTTTGACTCTTCTTTTCATCATCGTTCGCGAAATAGAGTCGATTCCAATTGTGCATGGTTTAAAGGATTTCAGGTAAGAAGGCTGGACGATAGAGCTTTAGAGAAGTGAGAAAAATCATAGAGAAATTGGAGGGAAGCTTTTGGTATTATGATTACTGTATGTATGGAGAATCGTGTGCAATCTTAATATATAAATTAATTCATTATTGAGCAGTTATGTGAATAAAATTTAACAACTTGATATATTCATTACGACCTATAGGTTATCGTTGTATGACTAATACATACCTACATAAATATATTTATGATTTATATTCTAAGAAATATATAAAAAATCAGTATTTATAATCGTTCTTCTAATTTATAATGGCATCAATACAAAAATAATTCTTATTACAAAGTTCCTATTACGAACTGCACCTAGTATCCAGCAGGAAAAACTATCGACTCCTACCTACGATCGTTATCTTCCAACAACAATGACTATTAATACCTACATCCCACGTATCGCGATAATTTCCCAAGGATGACTGTTGTATTTCAACGATCCTTCTCCATCGAAATACTTCCGAACGATAAAATGAGCCGTTTATTTAAAAAATGGTATAAGTCTATTTTTAATGACAAAATCATGTCAAATTACAACAATAAATATTATACCACTTTCAAAATAAACAGCTCAAATACTTTCAAATCAATAGCTCTTGATCGAATTCATCACACGTGAGAAAACTCGAAAAATTTGTAGTAAGCATCAATATCTCTAAATATATTAAAAAAATATCACAGCAGCTTTCCAAAGGACAAACGTATGGGAAAAACTTTGGAAGGCAAATAATCGTCGTGGTCCAGGTACGAGCTCTCTTACGCCTCGAATCTTCTCTCACAATGGCGACCGCTAAATACTACGCGGGTCCCCGCGCGTGGAAGCTTCGTAGCTCGCGATCCTTTGTGACAACTACGTATCCTAGCGCCTGTGCCCGTAGGACCGGCTACAAGGTCCTGGCATGGCATTGTAGAGACTGGATTCGAAGGTCAGGACGAACGGCTCTCGCGCGAGATACCTTCCCCTCTACTTCGCCATTTTTCGTTTACCGGAAAGAGAATTTAAACTCTGTCTCTCTCTTCCTTCCTTCGTTACTTTTTCTTCTGTATCATCGTGAATGGAAAAAATGTTTAAACGTGTCGAGCGTGGTATTAATATTTATTACCGTATGGATAATATTTGTTTGCGTACTATATTAACGTTATAATCTGAAAGGAGCATTTTTTCGTGCGAATAATGTGGTAATTATTATTTATCTTATTATAAGTTATAGTTGTAGATGTATCAGCTTGTCAGTTTTGCTAATAAAAAATATATTAATTAATCTTAGAGAACGAATAGTGGAAGCTGGTTTAAGATGTGTGGGAAAAATCCTTTCGAGACAGTGTCATCATATTTCATACTCTACCCGATTTAGGTTTAAAAGTAAAATTAATATTCTTTATAAATAGTAATCGTAGTTACGTAATATATTTATTATAAAGCATAAAGTAAAATAAAACGATTCGAACTGTTCAAAGAAATTGATTCCAACACCCAACCCAAAATCGAATCCAACTTCGATAGAATATCTACTCTAAAAAAAGCCCCCAATATTAAAACTTAAAAAAGTCCAACCTTGAAAATTCCGTTCGCTCACCGAGCAACCCAAATCCAGAAAAAAAGCAAACATCGTCAAATAATCTGGAAATAAAACGCCGTAACGGGATATCACCTATTAAAAAAAAAGCCGCAATAATTCATCGATTCGACGAAGCAGAGTACTCGAGGAAAAGAGAAAAAAAAAAAGAGAGAAAGATCGAAGCAAACCCCCAGTATTGAAGTACCAACTTAAATACGGAAAATTCTCCTTTCGCTTGTTTTCAGAAAACTTTTTAATCCCTCGGCGTTGAACAAACGCGATCTACTTCCCGTCCGTTCCGCTAATCAAAAACCACCCCGGACACGTTACCTTCCTTCTTTCCTCCACCTTCTTCTTCCACGATTGCTCTCCGAGTGAAAGGAGAGCAAGAGAGAGAGATGGAAAAAAAGTCTGCAAAAAAAAATCGGAAAAAAAACGAGTAGGAGAAGGGCAAAAAGAGAGAGAGGAAAGAAAAATGTTCTCTTTAAAGCACTCTATCTCTCTCATACTCTCTCGCTCCGGTAGCAACTCGTCCATAGGTTTTCTCCGGTGCGTGCCTCTTTCTACGCGAGTACGTGCTCTCTCTCTCTCTCCTCACCCTTCGGGTGTCCTCTCTCTCTTAGAAGGTTCGTTTCTACGCACTCGACTTGACGCACCGGGAGTCTGCGATCAATGCGTGGCACTGGCAGCGGTCGTCATGGAAACGCTGCGCGCCACGCACAACGAGCGAACGATCCGCCTCGATCGTGCGTAAGTGCGTGCTCCCTCGTGCGCGCGCGCGCGTACACGCTACCCTTAAACGAGTATGAGTATAGATTGGTACGTGTGTTTGCTACTCGTACATATATTTTTGTGTGGGTTTTGCTACCCAACACGAACACATGTATACCTTTAGTCGTGTATTTCTACATTGCTGCGTGGATCTTGTATGTATTTGTTCCTCTTTCTATATATATACGTGCGTGTACAGGGTAAGGAAACTTGCATAGTGGTTTATTTGATGTGTATGTGTGTGTGTGAAGCCACGAGGAGAGGAGAGTCTCTCGCATGCGACCGCGTGCGCGACTCTCGCAGGAGCGATCGATGCCCTGCAAAGTTGGCGCGAGGAGAGCGGACTAAGAGCACGTGGCACGGTTGCTTCAATGTACCAACCCCGTTCCGTACCTTACCTCGAGCCCTATCCTCTTTTTTTACTTTTTCTCCGACATTTTTTGGCTTCCTTGGCGTTACTCGCGAGTCTACAGGATATTAATGCTCGGTTTTTTACCTTGTTTTTTATTGTTGGGGAAAAGTTTTTGACGAATTCTCGGTGTTTTTTTTTTTTTGGTTTTATTTTTGTTTGAGTTAGAGAATTTTTGGGTTGATTTTTTTTTATTTCAGTTATTTTCTCTTTTTTTGGTAAATTCGTGGAGATGAAAAATTAAGTTGGTCGTGTTTTGTTCGTTTCGTCGATTTTCGTTCAGTTCTGATAACTCTGCGAGTCGATAAAATTGTCCTAACCTCTACATTTATTATTAAATAGTTAAATTTGTTGAATTTTATCCAAAATATAAAAACTTCCAAATTTCCTCGCACACTCTAATTTCTACAACAAATGTAACGATGCAACCAAACACAAACATCATCAAAACACCAAGAAATCGATATAACAATCTCAAAAACTAAAATATCTATCATAAAAAACAACAAACTAAACAATACCCTGCTTCCCCTTTCGTAAAAAACATAATCCAATTTCCAGGACCACATAAAATTTCCCTCGTTTAACTATTTTTTTCATTATAAAATAAAAAACAAAACCAACAACAAGAAGATAGTAATAGAAAGAGAGAAAAGTAACGAACGCATCGTCGATCTCCCGACGGCAGCACCCACGCCCAGCTCCGGATCCTTTTGATTAGCGAGGCATGGCGCGAACGGTGAAGCGAAATAAAAAAAAAAAAGAGAAAAAGGAAACGCAGAGATCGTTGGGTTACGGTTCGCGAAAGTGTTACACAGGTGTCGTCGGTAGGGTTGGCAGGTACTCCGATACGCAGCGGGTGGGTCGAGCGTGGCGAGCGAGGACGAGCGAAGGAAGGATGGAGAGAATCGAAGCATACGAGCATGAGAGAGACATAGGGACCTTCTCTCTCTCTCTTGTTCTATACCGAAAGCAAAACAGAAGACCACGGGATGTGTTTCGGGTTAAGCCGAAAGGGTTTACGGAGAATCGGGCTATCTCGTAAACTTGACCTATCTGACCGCACAGTTAGGAGCCTGTTTGTGTCATCGTAGAGAACCGGAAGTGGGTCAAATTAAATCTCTCACCAACAGCAGCAGCGACGAGAGTAACATCACCACCATCACCCGCTATCCCGAACGATCTTGTTCCTCTCGAGAAACGAGTATCGGTGTGTTCGAATGTAAACGAGGGGCTAAGGAGAACGCTTTAGCTCGACAAATCCTCTTAAAACGAATGATCGAGGAGAATACTGGATCTCTTCATCTCGCTTTTTTTCTATCTATCTCATCTTCTTCTATTGTTTTTATTCTCATTTCGACTCTTCTCATATTTTTGCACGTTAATCGTAAGCGCATACGTAAAGTACTAATTTTTTTTTTCCTCTCTCATTTTTCTCTTCCCGCATCGAGATTTCAGTCTCGGAGGTAATGGAATCGCATCGAATCATGCCGGACAGAAACGGCAATGGATCGAGTGCAAGGGTTAGGTTCGAGATTAAAAGGAAGTCATCTCCCCCTGCTAGCCTCTCCTCTTGTCTCTCCATCAATCACAATTATATCCTCTCTCTCCCCTACTATCGTTCATAATTACTGCTCGTGACTTTATCCCGGCGCTCGACGGTATGCCTGGTGAATCGTTGGAGAGAGAGAGAGAGGGTGGGAGGAAAAGTGGGGTGGGTTGGGAAGACCATCGACTTTTGGCCCAGAGATTACCACGAAACTTACCACTACCCCCTTCGAGAGGGTGGTGGTGGTAGGAGAGAAATTTTTAAGAAGAAAGAAGGAAAAAAGTCGACGAGTTCGATGCTCCGGAGGTATTGTTCTCCTTTTTTTCATTAGGTTCTCTCTTGTATTATATTCAATATCTATGTTTATAAACTTAATAGTTTTATCGATTTCTAGAACTTCAAATGTAACATATTTTTTTACAAATTTATTGAATACTCAATCTCTACTTTTTTCTCATCATTTACTTCTATGTATATCATGACAGAAAGATAGTTGTTAGATATAAACAGAATTTATTCTTACTGAAAAAAAAGATTATTCAAACAAAATGATAAAACGAACTGGAAATAAAAAAGTAATCATGTCCCAGCTAACGACTTTTATCTAAAGAAAATCCAATCGACGTTAATCCCTGCAAACCATACAAAAATAATCCAATCGTAAATCCACCGGACATACATACATACACGTTCGATTATTCAACGAAAGAAAGACCATACGAGGACAATTAAACGTCCGAGCCGGTCATCTCTGGAAAAAAAAAGTCGAAAGAAAAAAAAAAAAAGGCTTAGAAACGTAGATCGACAAAAGAAGAAGCGATCTCACGATCGAAGACGTCCATCCGAGCGTATTCCATAGCAAAGTCGAATAGCGAAGTCCCTACCTACCGTCGTCG
This sequence comes from Ancistrocerus nigricornis, assembly GCA_916049575.1. NCBI lineage: Eukaryota > Metazoa > Arthropoda > Insecta > Hymenoptera > Vespidae > Ancistrocerus > Ancistrocerus nigricornis. The sequence goes on along the minus strand of OU696666.1, from coordinate 11,252,301 downwards.
GTCGTCGCTACCCTAGTCTGCGGGGTTCGCGAGAAGGGGTAGAATCTAAAAAGGAGCGCGAGATAAAAAAAAAGAGAAAGAAGGAAAGGAGGCGGAAAGAGAATGAAAGAGAGAAAGAGCCTAACGAAGAAGAAAAGGGAGAAGCTCGCTAGAGGCAGACAGGAGCTCGTAAAAAAATGAAGTCGCGGGAACGCACTCGAAATTTGCAGTTCGCCGTTAGCCTTGAGAAGGAGTAAAAGAGAGGAACATAGTTCTCTCTCTTTCTCCTCTCTTCTCGAAGGCTCCCGACGGCACTCTTCGCAGGATAATTGCGTGCGCAGGTACACGCTTGGCCTATTACTACGAGAGCGAACAAAAATATACATACACACGCGTCCCGAGGACTTGACTTCCTACACACACCCTACCATCTCTCTCTCTCTTCATCTCTTCTCTCAAAACGCGCGTGTGCTCGGGGTGCGTGCACGCATATAGATGGAAACCCTTCAAGTAGCCTCGGTACACGTATATATATATATATATATACGTCGTTGGATTACGCGCCGGTTTGCAAAGAGAGAGAGAAAGAAAGAGTGTGTAGAGAGTGGAAGGAAGTTGGAGAGGGGGTGAGTTGGTTGCTACTGGGAGGGTGGAAGAGAGAGAGCATAAGTGCACATATCGCACGCGTAGAGGTGCGTATCGTACGTGCCTAGGAAATCCACCCCTTTTTGCTTCTCCTCGCAGGTGGAGAAGAGCGAGGGAGAAGGAAGGAGTAGTCAGGGGCGGTAGCCTGAGTTTCGAGGGTGGGCTGGAGGGAGGGAGGTGGTCTCGAGTGAATACGACACGTACGCATCGTACGAGGACATGTTCCACGGAGTGGAACGAAATCTATAGCACGCACTTATATTGCGCGTATACGTTGTTGGTACGTGCGTTACGCGCGCGCAAGTGAGCGAGAAAGGGAAAAAGAGAGAGAGAGGATACACCGGAGGAGGCCTTTCAATTTTTCCTCCTGCAACGGAGCCCGGCTTTCCAGAGCACGCGAGCTTCTCCTAGCTTTTTTCCTTTCTACGTTCTCTCTACCACGGGGGTAGAAATTGCCTACGCTTCTTTCTCTCGGTACTACTCGCTCTCTTTCTCTCGTTATACTCGGCAAAGTGCACGCGTGTAGGTCTCTCGTCGTTGCCAAGGGGAGAAACCGTGAAAATCGCTAGCAAAACGTTCCTTTCGAACGAATCATTTTCTCGTTTTTTTTTCGAATGGGAATCATATCTTTAATCTCTTTTTATCAAGTTAATGTTTCTACCGATAGGTCGGATTGAAAAGATCCTGTTTCAGGGCTATTCATTTTTTTACCCTCTTCGATCTATGTTATTGGTATTGAATTTAATGATTGGAGTGGATTATCGGTTGGTGGTAATGCAGAAAATCGGTTCAGGTTTTTATGGACTTTAGATATTCTATGTCTGTCGTTGTGAAGTTTAATTATTAGAATTATTTTAGATTGTATTACGATCGAACTTATTTTTAGTGAAAAGTTGGATTCGAACGTATTATGTCATGGGTTAACTTTTCTCTCATATTTATACATCGTCCGCTCTAAGAGTATTGTATTATAATTTATTTTAGAACACTGTTTATAATACTTACACCGTTCCATTTAAACCATGTTATTTATTTAAAATAATTCGATTCCGATATTAAATTCATAGCACGAGAAGATAAACGAAGAATCTTTTCATAATGTATAACGCACAGTAAAAAAGGATTAAACCGCGAACGATATTATTCCAAAATATTTTCCAATTTTATTATATAAAGTTTCTATAAAAATCGGATGCAATCATTACCCAAGCGTCTCTCGTATCCCAATATTTAAAATAATCCGATACATTCAATAATAACGAGTTTTCTTCGCAAACGCGTAATAATAAATTGAAAATATCGTTCATCGGTAACCCACGTCGAATTTATCTTTTTATTTTGATAATTATATTTGTTAACAAAATATCATTTATTACTAATTAAAGAAACCCTGTTCACTCGGTAGGAAAAAAGAAATTTGTAAAGAGCGAAGGATGAAATCGTTGATCTATTATAAAAAAAAGAGAGAAGATTAATTTAGCGTGAAACGCGTACGAGAAAAAGTATGCCTCGCGATCACGATGGGACATATAATTCGAAGGTGTAGAAACAACGATACGGGCGTCAGCAACATGGGTCGTACGTGCGTCAACGATCGAGAAAGTGAGCGGTGCGTGAAAAGGACAGGGTGCGTGCCCTCGACGCGTGAAAACTCTGCGCCCTGCGCGTGCTTGACCTGCTCCTACTCTCTCTCTTGCTCTCCTTCCTTCTCTTTCGCTATCTTTACGTTTTCCTTATCCGATCACGATGGAATCACAAACCTTATTTTAACTTTCTCCGAAACCTTCAGTTTCCTTCCTTTTTCATTTTTTATATTCATCAAGATCGATGATACAACCGACACGCCATTGCTTCGCAAAGTAGTCATATATTTTTAGACATTATTGTATTTGAAAAAGTGTTGGTATTTTATTAAATACAATTTCTATAATATTATTCTGAAATATTCACCCGAATATTTCGACTTATCTCTTAGTGAAGCTTATATACATTATTATTATGAATGTTAAGCTAATAGTTATTTATAAACTTTGCTAACAATGTTTCAAATCACGACATTGCGAGAAAGTCAATTAAAACTACCTGTAATATTAAGTTTTATCACGATGGCGAACACCAAAATTGCTCGAAAATCGAGCGACGTTAATGGAAGAGAAATATTTTAATTACCCTTAAGATAGAGAAAGACGCACAAATCTGTGGGTAGTGACATCTGTTGCGAAATATTAAGTTCTTTGTATTCTCGAGCATCTATCATATTTTTTTCTTCGATCGTATACTTACGCACAGTTCCGTTCAAATATTTTGCATAGTCGTATGCGCGAATATGCATATTATGTCACTACTTTATCCACATTTACCTTTACGAATACTTTTTTCGTAATTTCTGAATTATCGATCGTAGTTAAACGCTAAACCTACCATGCCGACTATCGATACTCTCATAACTTTTTTGCCCTCAGATGGTAATAACGAAATTCACGATTCTCCATAATCTATTTTTTTTCATGTTCGAATTACTGTGAATAATTTAACGTAACTTGACACGAGCAACCATGTGGAAACCAAAAAATGTCGGTGTATAGTCGATTTCCGGTCCCCTCTAGCGCGACCAGCCTCTTCTGCACGTATTGTTGTTGGCACGTGCTCGTATATCCAGCGGGAACGGAGCATAAACCGTTGCAGGTGTTCGTTCTGAGGAAGTAAAAAGGTTGGACCATCTTGCTTGATCGCAATCGCATAATTTATACATCTAAAAGCAAACTCGGGTCTCTGCATATTTACGACGGCGTATCTAATGTTTTCGAAGATTAGTAGACGAACAGAATCTATCGGTGGCAATTATTCGTTCAAATAAATTAATGATTGTAATAAATAATTCTAATGTTCTGTAACAAAGGCATAATTAAAGACAACGAGTTTCTAGAAATGAATTATTGATTATGAGTTCGTAAACGATAGTATACTGCAAAAGGCAAATAAATAATTAAAAACTGTTTAGTTTTTAGAAACATAGTTTCTAATTCCTAAAAAAAAAAAATCAAGGATCCACTTACGCGCATTTCTCACTTTTGACCAACTGCGAATACTTGTCGTCCTGTTCCGGAAGATTGACAACGTACATCCAATTACCACGATTATTAAGTGCAGCCTTCGGGGCGATATATTGTGCCTCCGTCGGACAAAGGACAACGGAATCCGTATTAGCCTGCCTCTTCGTCCGTTCAGTTTTCAAACTAACGTACTGTAAGAGCGGATTCTCGTGGAGCGTACGCGGTGCCACTTTATTGCTACGTACATACCTGAATCGAATAATACTCCGTGATAAAATCAGTGAGTGCTCGATCGAGGAACGCGATCTCACTGCTTTGTAGTAATAAACGTATTGCCCTCACCTGTTGCTCGTCCACCATGTCTGATCCTGCTTGAACGATTTCAAAGATGGCGTCTGCGAAAAGACAGGATATTGCGAGTGTTGCTGCTGTGGACGATACTTCGTGGACGATGCTACATCCAAGAAAGGATTTCTTTGGGATCTCGATGGCGCAGAGTATTTGTACCTGAGGCAATATCGTAACGTCTTTAGGTGTATATAGGGTTTAGGAATAAGTTTGTGTCATTTTGATGTGTAATAATTTTAATTTTATGTATATACATTTTTATATGTAATTAACAAGTAAATGGAATATATTGTTGATTAATTGTAATTAATTTTAATGATAAAAAAGAGATTCGTAAAAATAACGAATTGTATATTTTTTATTTCATAATTTTCCAAATAATAAAATCATTTATATAGAAATTTATTATTCTATTCTATTTCATTTGCATTGTATAGCTTATAAAATGTTTGCTCTAAATACTTATCAAACGTTTAGCATCGTCAGTTGTAGTGTATTAATGAACGACTTATTGTAACGAGCAGATGGAAATAGAAAGCAATAACGCGGTAATAACGAGCAGATGGAATTCTGAATGAAAGACAAACAAAACTTGTGTGTTTACCCATTGTGATGAGGAGTACTATTAAACGATGGCCCGTATATCAAAGCTGGCTGTCTACCCGCTGGATAGTGAGTCGGTAAAATAGGCAAAGGCTGCGAATACAAGGTAGGGGCATCCTGTCGCGGATATTCGTAGCCTTGATCGTAGTCAGGTTCTGAGCTGATGAGACGGTTACTTCGGTCGTTAAAAATGAAGTTGCAGAAAATATGTCGCCTCAGAGGTGACAGTACAAAGGGTAAAACTATGCATTAATGTTATACAACGAACCTGTAAGCGTTAAAATTTTCGTGAGACTCGTCCCTCAGGACAGTGCTGAAATCGAGGCTGCACTTGTCGACGAGAAACTTAATAAGTTGTCTGAAACAAAAAAAAACAAAGATCTTAGATATAATCAGCTGTTACAAAGTGAGAACAATGCGAGCGATGTTTTTTTGCAAAGACTCGAAAAGGCCAAAGGCTAATATCGAAGTTCGATTTAACGCAAAAGAAGGGAGAAAAAAGGGGGAGAAGAAACTGTTTGCGCGCGTTCCACATCACGTCGGGTCTCATAGACTTTCAAAAGGATCGGGTCAGGAAGTCGACAACTTCTTTCGTTCGATTTAATACGAGGGAAAAAAAAAAGTTTGACACGGTGGGAAGAGGTCGAAGAGGTCGAGAAATTGGTTGGTAGGTATTATCGTGTACGCAACGACACGCGTCGTGGGATGTATCGAAACACGACGACGTACGTAGATCTGTTAACTTTCTCCGAGAAGTTGTCGAGAGACATCGTTCGAAAGAGGTGTTTCCGATGTTTAATTCATAGCCAGCAGCCGTAATAATGTATTTTCTTCTCTCATTCGTGACCGTTATACGGCCTCCGTGTTCCCCGATCGCACGGTTCTCTTTGATCGTGATCGAATAATTTTGACCTATCTCGTTTTTCCGTATTGTTAACGTAGCTGGATCATCCTACTTTCCGATCGAACTTTTCACGGAACATGAATTTGTTTTTTGAATATTCTATAAGGATATCGAGAAAAAAATGTGAGCTTCCGTTAAAAAAAAACACCCATGTCCTTGAAATCTTATTAAGAAAGAGATGACATTGACAAAAAATTCTTTTCTCCTGATATAATGAAACTGTACCTTGAGAAAACCAATAAGGAATAAGGCAAATATTTGAGCCGTTTATTTTGAAAGTGGTATAAGTCCATGTTTTATTGAAAAAATAAGATGATCAGATCAGATTACAACCATAAATATCATTAAACCTTGTTTGCCAAATTTGGGCTTATACCATTTTCAAATTAAGCTCATTTATGTCATCCCGAAGGATTAGAATTCTAAGGTGATTCTCTATAAATATACGTTCATAATTAAATATAACCAAGTCAACTAAATTCTATAAATTATATAGTTAGCATATCTTATTATAGAAATTCTTATTCTTGTACCTATTTAAAAGCTGCTTGTCGTTGATAAATAAACAAATAAGTGTATGGTAATTCAGATTTATTCTAAAAAAAGCGAGGTGTCCCATAACTTGTTGACGATAATGTACGTATGGAAATTTACTGATATTTTTTTAACGGGCTGATTTTTTCTAGGCAAGGCTTAGAATATCTCGAACTCGCGATAAAACGAAATCGTCGACGCGATTTCGCTCGTGACTCGAAAGAGAGTGATAGAGGCGTCTTCTCGATGTAACGTTGGCCTTTTTTCATTTGTTGATAATAATGCTACTTTTTCTTTCTTGTTTATTTGCGCGAAAGTCAAAAGGAGGTCGACCGGACTTTACGTACGCGCTTCTCCGAACGTAAGGAAGCGAGGGGCCTTTCACCGCGGATTGATCTAAGAATAGTGACCACGACAAATTTATTCTCACGTTGCGATTACAAACTTCTCATCGTGTCATATCGCGAAGATGGAAATGGAGAGCGTGAAAATGAGGTGCTAAAATGATCGACCTTTGGGAGATAAATTTTAAAAATATTCAAGCTGGACTAATTAATTGTCATCTAATTGTTAAATCAAAAGGAGTAATCACTAGATTATATTTATTAAGTAATAATCAAATAATTTCAATCATTATAGTCAAATTTTAAATAAAACTTTCTAGATTACTATCTAAATTGTTAGAAACATTTTGTTGACGCAAACATCGAAGTGGGTAGGTATCGTTCATTGTGAACTAGGTAAAACTTGTGTTAGATCAGATGCTCTAATTGATTGCATATGCGGCTATCCGTGAAGAAATAAGATTAACATACTGGTAATATCCGTGTTACAACTCACTCAATCTGAAGTATTTACTGCCAAGTAATGTATTGTAAAATGAATCGAGTTTCTAATTTCACTAAACTATTTTTATTTCTTTTATGTAATATGATGTAGGTAATAACGATGAAGAACAAATTTACATCGCAATTAATATTACTACGACAAAAAAGTAATAATGATAAAATTCTAGGATAAAGAGAAAATTTTCTCGAGTAAAATTCCTGAGTACCACAAAAAAAGAAAGAGGATGAAGAAAGAGAGAGCGAGAGTTAGGAAATTGCACTTTCAAAGACCATATAATTGTAGACACCGTTCTTGAGGTCGTATGCACTTTCTTTCCCAACAACGTGCTCCTGTCTCACCACATGAGATAATGATATCGACTGACGCAGCTGTGCATCTTAGATGTAATAGTTGAAAGCAGGACATGTTCTCTGTCATGTTAACTTCTTCGTTCTTTCCACCTACTTCTATTGTGAAATATGCAAAATGAACAAAGTAGAGACTTTTGTTGTCACACATTTTCCTACTTGCGTAATCTTTAAGACTTTTCAACCGTTTCACTAATCGTTCATGTGTCCTATATTATTTGGACAAAAGCAGATAATGCTAGAATGATTAAAAAAACAGTCCTTTGTGATTGGAGAACAACTTGCAACTTTTTAATAAAAATAAATCTCCAAATTTACGAAAGAATAATCCCATCACCAAGGATGTTCAACACACCCATAAAACCAATATATCAAACTTTTAATTCAAATTCCAAGAACACCTTTTAACCCGATATGCTACGCGAGGAACATAAAAAATGAACTTAAAAAGCAAAAAGACATCGACTTTCGAACGTCACTAAAGTGTCACTAAACCTCCATTAAAGTGTTTCAAAATCGAAGGTCGACTTTTGGTTATTCCAACGCTTTCCTTTGAAATAAGAGAAAAAAAAGCAACAAAAGTTTAAAAAAGGAAGAGATTACCTGGACGTTACGCTAAATATAATAAAAAAAGAGGACAACTTTAACAGGGAATCGTATTCGTAACGGCTCCGATAATTATCACGGCAGGTGCCGAGCATGACCGCGCCAAGGCCACGGTCATGGTACGATGATCGTACGACGAAACTCCTGGATGATATCGCTCTTCGCTCGCGTAATAACAACGCTGAAGATTCGAACGTCGTTCCTTTTTTTTTACATAATCGTTTCGTAAGAATCGACCTCTCTTTTTCTCGAAAAAAATAAAGCGAGGGTAAAAGGGAACAGTATAAATAGAATTACGTCGAAGAATATCGAATTATGGTACCACTTCCGCGACTTTCCCTTCGGGGGTAGGAAGTTTTGACACGCACGAGGATCATTCGTATGCCGACCGGGAGCCGCAAACGTTCGTAAGAATTTCAATAGTTGGAAGCGGGCCGGACTTCAATTCTTTTTTTTTCCCTATTTCTGTCCTTTTTTTCGGGAGCTAACGGTAAACGAAAAAGAAGCGTTCGGTTGCTTCCAAAATTTTATCGGCTTTGAGAATATCGAGAGATATGTGTGCCTGGAATTATGAAAGTGGTTTAAGTAAAAAAAAAAAAAAGAAAATGAATTTATCAGGTATTTGTAGTGTTACACCTATAACACAAATGACTTAGGTCAATTTCGTAGTGCCCGGCATATATATTTGTCGTGCATTTTTCGTCTTCATTTGTTCCTATTGGAATAATCTGTGTTGTTCATAAATATTGTGCAAGATTGTAAAAAATAAATAAATCGTGGGTGGGGCTGACGGAAACCATCAAAAAGCATAAACAAAATCCATTGAAAGATAAGATATAAGATTAAAAAACAGTACCTAATATGTTTAACTTACTGAGGATAGTGATCCAGAGACTCGCAGAATGTTTGACCTGGCTTAGCGCATGACGGGGTGTGTCCTGGGGGCGCTGGGACGAAAGGTTCGTATTGCGGTCGTCCGGGACAGCCGTATTCCGTGCAAGGCTCGCCTCTTGTCCCCGCTAAAAATATCTTTAACATTGTTTTTCATCGATTAAATTCCGACTATGTCGTTAATACATAAAATCAAATAAAGAAAAAATGTCACGAATTGCAATGAAATAAAAATATAATCTGACTGATTAGGAACAGATATCAATTATTTTTTATTATATATTACCATATAATTTTAATATTTTAAATTTTAATTATCGTCCCATGTTTAATACTTTAAAATGAAACGATGAACTTCACGACTGCAAGTACGAAAACTAATGAGACTCGACAAGAATCGTTCATCCTGTCGCCGATTCGAAAGCACGTTGCCTTTAAAATGTCTTTGCCCGTTTGCAGGGTCGTTCCACATTGACGAAACAACGACGAGTGACTCAACCCGGATTCGATGGTACAAAAACTCGTTCGAATCTATCTTTTTGATCGTTCCCACCATGGTAAACATAAATTACATAGTCATGCATAATGATTGCCATGATTACATATATACGACATAATTATTTAAATTGTCGAAAAGAATGGGATCAAAACGTTAAAGAAATTTATGTCAATTTATAAGAAAAACAACCACTTTGTACTACCTGCAAGTAATATTAAATAAAGTAAACTTTCTGAACAACGCAAGACATCATCGATGTATCTCTACCCACTGACGATTAATCGTATTTTCCGATTAAAATCGATTAAACGGAAGAGTAATTTTAATCGCAAATTGAATCCGTCTCTTCCTTCTTTTATTCTTGCATGCCTTTTTTCTTCACTTTTTTTTAACATTTAATGAAATCAAGTTTCTGATGTAACGTCACCGTATTATACGAATCAATTGGTATTACGTTAATGATCTTTCTTTCCCTTGACTCATCGCATGACATCGTCGGAACTATTAGCGAGTCGCGTTCGCTGTCGATCGTTCGACGAACGATAAGAGCCACGATCGATCAAAGAATACGTATTAAAATTTTTTAATTCTTTCGACAATTTCTAACAGAGAAACCATATTTTTTGCTAACACCTTAAACAAAAAAACATAACATCTACCAAAAAACAAAATTGAATAATTAAATCGATCAAAATACTCACAAATAAAAAGAATTCAGACAAGATAAACCTCGTCTCGTGTTCCACCATTTTTTTTTTTCGTCAGTCCTTCGTTCCTCACGTTGCACCAGAAGATCAGAGATCGTATACGATCTTGATTTTTATTTTTTTTTATTTTAAAATATCAACATACGTATATTTATAAAAATAATTATAACATATCACACGCGCGACATGACTGCGTTAGCTTCGATATCGCAAAACGATTACATCGAGCGAAACGCACGTGCCCGAGCACTGGAACCGGTAAAACGGTGGTTATCGAAGACGATCTACGAGATCGTTAAGCAGTTAACGACACGACAACGAATTACAGTTTAGAGGAAATTACCCTCGATGAGGTAACGAGTCGCGCCCGTTCGAAGACCGGTCCATCGAGTACGGAAGACAGTAACGTAATAACGTTCGCTCGAGTGCCGTTCTCGATGATAATGATGATGAACGAATAACGTTTCGTTTTATATTACGTTAGAAAAATAATAGCACGAAAGTACTTTTTTTTTCTTTCCTCGATAAGAAAAAAGGAGGATATGGACGTTCGAGGACACGTAAATTTTTGGAATCGATCGGTAATGATTTTTTTATATTGTAAATATATTATAGAGAAGTTTCTTGGTCCGGGACCCAACGCGTTTTGCCCGGCTTCATTTTACGCGGGCCGGCCTTAGGCCAGTAATGTCTGTACGTCCGCGCACGCACGTTTACTCATCGACGGAGGTGGGGTGCACTTTCACTACACGTGAGACGTGGACCGATCGAATGAGATACCAAAGAACTTACTTCTCTGGCTGAATTTAATCGAAGCTAATCAGATCGAATTAATTTATTTTTCTTTAGTTTATGGATTGATAGATTCGTTTAATGCTTCATAATTCTTTTTGGGTTAATGATTCCTTGTGATATTTATTCTTGAAAGTTTATGATTAAAATGATAAGTGGGTAAATAATATCTCTGGTAGTTTAAATTCTCAAGTCTGATATTACCAATAAAGGATGCGTTATCGATACGGAGCGTCGGTAATATCGATTGCTGCTTCATCTTGCGTTGATATTCTGTAATGATAATTTATATGCAACTTTTTTTATAAAACGATCAATTATACGTTTAATTATACGTTTCTATGTATGGTTGATGAGATATTCTAACGTGCCAATAGAAATTGAGATTATTCATTTCATAATTTGAATGTGAAATGAGTATGCTCAATTTCTATATTTTGTTTTTTTTTTAATAAACATCATAATTACCAGCATAATAGTTTTATATTTTCAGAAATATATCTGAAAGTTATAATTTAAACACGTGAATACGTATCCCATAACTTATAAATTTGTTCATAAATTAACAAATCTGATGTTAAACATCTTAAAGAAATTCTTATTGTTATAAATAAATCATTAACAATATCTAACAAGTGATAAAAATTTGTATATATTATCTATAACCTACTTAATTTCTCTTCCCCTCAAATAATTCACATTATTCTATATAAAAAGCAAAATAGATGCAAAAGAAAATAGTGTACATAGAAAATTGTATTCCATGTTCCATTATGATCTGCAGTGTATAAATGTAATACAAGTATATTGTACATAACATTAGCTTATACCTAAATTGTGCAGTGCGTGTGTACGTTAAATCATGTATCCACTCGTGACGGTTCCAGACCCAAACGATCTATGATATATTGTGGTAAACAGTAAGTCGGATTTATCTCTTTCAATGGATAATCGGTATGCAATAATGATAATGCGGTGAGCCCAAATAAAGTATGAAAAGGATCAGCGATGTCACCAGGTCTGTCGCTGAAACCACCGCTTTCGATATCTTGACATGTTAAAACGAAGTCTACCTGTAACGAAACATGAAAAGACGCGTGTATTATGGCCTTCCCAGTGATATACTTATATGGATTACTTACCAAACGTTTTTTATCTATCCAGTGAAGACGATTTAAGATTGTTAGTGCAGAAAGAACCCACCAGGAATAACATACGTCTGGCAATTTTTCTGGTCTACCGTTTAGACCTCCGGATGGGAGCTGTCTTTCGCATAGCCACCAACCCAATCGATCTGCATCCACTAAATGTAAATGTCCTACAAGTAACACATATTTTTTAGATGAGAGTGTTTGTTCTCTTATGTAGTTGTAACAAATATACGTTACCTGTTATTGACAAGAGCCCCACGCAACAGTAAACTAAACCGGCGTGACTTTCGGATCCAGGCTTAGAACCAAATCCCCCGTCAAAATTCATACATTTAATTACAAATTCTACAGCCTTTTCCACATCTATGGCATCTAAACGGTTCTAAAAGTACCAAATACATATTTCTTAATGATATATCCAACTTATTTCAATACTCCCGATGATGCAAAATACATAAATATAGTATCTCAATAAAAGTCTTACCAAAAGTGATAAAGTAGCAACCGCGCAGAAGGAAAATCTAGTATCTACTTCGCCCCATATATCACCAGTGAAACTACCATCCGGTTGTTGTCTTTCCTTAACATATTTAACGATTTTATCTATATCTACAACATCTAATGCATCATAAAGGCATAATATTTGAACTGCGCTAAGTGTGTACAGTAAATGAGGATCATGCTGCATGCTAGCAGAAATGCCACCGCTGTCGCTTTGACATTGTCCAATGAATTCTAAGACTTCCTCTTTGCTAGTACGATCAAGTTTTCCCATTAAATCTAATGCGGTAAGGCCCCAATACATTCCAGACATTCGTAAATGCTCTGTCATACAGTATGTCTGAAAATTTAAGTTACTTATAATATATGGGCCTGTAGTTAAAAATGAACAGACAAGATATATACAATTATTATATATGAACTAATTAAAAGTATAATTGTACTTACATATTCATCTTTATCGGTTCCATAAGAAATAAGATAATTGGCATGTTTTTCCAAGAGTAATTCTGGGACAACAGGTGGTAGTTCGATATCATGCGTTACCATCGGCTATACAAGATATAATAAAAGTAAGTTAATAATTCTTTTACTCAATTTTATTATTTAACCATAAACATTACTTATAACTTATATAGTTAAAATATAAATGCTTACTAACCATTTTGATATCATATCCTTTATATTTCAGACATAAATTGTTTGTACTGAATCTTAACTTATTTTCACGACTATTATTATCTAAGCTGAGCTTTTTATGATAGAATCACAGCACCATCTCCATATAATTTGTCCTAGTAATATCTTATCCTGCAAAACAGTAATTTAACGATTATATATCTGATAGTATTATATAAATTCCGGTAAAGGTTAATCCTTTCTTCTGATATTACAAAGAAAAGAATTGTGACCTACCAATTAAAATATACATCTAGCATTGCCTATCACGTAGAGACTAAAAAATTCATTATATTTGAAATCTTAATAAAACTTGAAGTCGAGCATAATAAATTGACGACAATGAATGTCAAATAACAAGAATACGAACCGGCTAATGAGAATAACAGTAAAAACGTGTTAATAAACGAATAGATTCACGGATTGAATATTTTATCTAAGTTTGAAGGAATATTATCTAGTACAAATGTTGACATATGAAATATTTATATTTCAGAAATTTCATTATTTCATTTTGTCAGAATAATTATATTACAAGTTTGATAACACTTCCTAAACAATACCACAAATGTATATTTATCGTGCACTAGTATACAGGAACTCAACGACCAATGGAAACCTTCATATATAGATAATATTAGATTATAGTTTACAGATACTTCGATTCCATAGCGTTTATATTACAGGATCTTGGGAGGCTATGCAACTACGCGATAAGTACTTCTCGACCAATAAGAACAAAGAATGTTATCAATGGCCAAACAAAAAGTAAATATTGAGTAGGTTATAATAACGGTTGAACAGTTATAACAAAAACATGCACCTAAAATTATTTATATTATATTTTATATATATTGTTAAATTATCTAAAAGAGATCAAAAAATATAGAAACTTTACATTTATTGCATACGAAGAAATAAATAAATGAAAAGGATCGTAACATATTTACCGTTGCCTGGAGCCCGCCAAAAACAAATGCCTATAATTGCCTGAGCAAACTGAGATTCCTCTACCAAGAAAAATATTATGTATCGAAGCAAATCATAGACTTTGTTTACTTATCATATTTCCCTGTAAAAAATAAATGATTTCTAATTCCTAATATTAGTACGATTAACATATTACACGAAAACTTATTTAAATGTGTTTGTCTTCCTCACTGTTCTTCTTCATTATAATAAGATTTTTTCTTTCCTTCTAATTATTAATGTAATTTAGAATCGATGTGCGTAATAAGTAACGCATTTGTCTTTCTATTTATATAGATAATTTATATATTAGATGAGAATTATTGTATATAACGACGCCGTTCTACGCGTATATATGGAAACAGCTAATAGTAATAGCGGTCAAAATGGCGAACACGGTTTGTACCGCGTTCTCTCAAGACGGTCAGTACTTTGCTTATTGTGGAAGTGATGGAAAATTGAAAATTTGGGAAACAGCAACGAGTAGACTGAAACAAGAATATGTACCAAATCTACATCTTCAATCGCCATGCAGTGTCTTATGTTGGATTTCAGTAAATACTCAAGCGACGAGCACATCGGTATGCCATGTGGTCTTTATTTTTCAATTTAATAATGTCAATAAAAAAGTTTATATTATTTTACCATTTGCTTCGTGAATATAGTTATGGCAAATTGTCCCCATGACGATTATGTATAGCGCTTCTCATCTTTAATAATTATGAAATTTTTTTATTTGTTCAATAGATTTATAATGGCGTAGGCATAGGTTATGTTATATCTATAAAGAATATTTATTTAAGTATATATTTTTACATCGAAATTTTCCAATATTTTTTTTATATGCATCATATTACATCATAACATGCAATAATTTCATTATCTTCCTGTTAATATACTTATCTCGTAGACTAGTACTTTATAAGACATTGTAATTCCAGCTTCCACCATGGAAAAAACAGAAAAGAAAGTTAACCTCGGAAGAGCCAGAGATGAAAGGAGTCGTCGCTATGGGATCTTCAAATGGAAAGATCACTTTGTATGATACCGCAGCAGCTGCTGTCTCTGGTCAATTAGAAAATGGACATTCTGCTCGTGTAACGGCTTTAATCTGGTCAGCAGATTATGGTTTATTTACAGCTGCTGATGACCATCATATAGTCGAATGGAATATTCAAGAAAATGGAATAAAGTGTAAATGGAAATCTGGTAAAGCAAAAATTACAGCCTTAGCAGTAACGCAAGATGGAAAATCTATTATCTCTGCCGAAAGAATAATCAAATGGTGGGATTTGTCAACGAAACAAGTCATTAGAACTTTTACCGGACATGTTGGACAAGTAACTTCTTTAAATCCTATAACAGTAAACAAAAATACTAGTTATTTAATCAGTGGAGCAAGTGAAGATGGCTATCTTAGCGTATGGGCTCTAGACAAAGTAGGTTACAACCTTTTTTGCGCCATTTATCCAATAATACAGAATTGTAAATTATATTATTATTCTCAATTTACTTAGAATAAGGATGATAAAAGTTCCGCGGCTACATTAGCGATGCAAGATGAAGCTACATCCGTATCTGTGAATGTAAATGAAACATCTCAAGTGATAGTCTTGGCCACTACTAGGTCAGGACAAGCACATATCTTTAAATACCAACCAAATGGACGCTCCAAGCCATTGAAACCAACACTAAATATTGCGGTTGCTTCGGATACAAGCCAGAAAGAAACTATACAGCAGATTCCTATACTTACAGGGAAATTGACAAACGATGAAAAATTATTATTGGCATATGGCTCTTATATAAATTTAACATTTGAGAAAGTTACACCAGACTTTTCTGATAAAGTACAGTGCTTAATACGTTCGGAAAATAAAAGAACGAAAGAAAAGAAAGAGGAATCAGTTACAAAAGTAAAAACCACGATTGTAGAAGATAATGTAGAATATCTTGCTCCAGGTAATATATTGCTCTATATAACATTTGTGTGATTTCATATTTCATCAATGATTACATTAATAAATGTTATATATGATTTAGGAGCAGGAAGTACAGTAACAAAAAGGAATAGGACAATTTCAGCAGGTTCTCAATTACCTTTGAAGGATAGATTAGAAAATCTTAGTTTAAATGTAGAAACAAATGCTACAGGAAAAACTCCTACAAAAGGAGCAAATATGGTACAGTTGTTAATGCAAGGATTAAACAGCAAAGATAGGACAATTTTAAATAATGTATTATTTACCAAAAATGAAAGAATAATTAGGAATACCATTGCCAAATTGCCAGTACCAGCGATAACGCCATTGCTCAAAGAATTATACGCCATGTTACAAGGCAAAACATATCCGTAAGATATTTTACTTCTCCACCATTTATTTTTATTGTATTATTAATGTTTTAACCATCGTTATTATGCAATGTTTCTTTATTTTGTTTTAGGAGTAAAATAGCTGTAATGTGGTTACAAGCCTTGGTAACCACGCATGCAGCACACTTTTTATCACATCCAGATATTGGAGAATCATTTAGTCCAATTCTAAGCTTAATCGACGCAAAATTAATGTTACTAACTCAAATATCGAGATTACGAGGACGTGTTTCACTTATAACGGGACAAATATCCCAAACTAAAGAAGAAAACGACAGTAATGTAATGGAGGAGACTTTGCTTTACTATCAAGATGCAGGTCAGAATTTATGATCAACTTTCTATTGTATAACACCTATAACAAGTTCATATTTTATATAATTTTCATATGTGATTTGGTATACGTAGATTCGTCTGACGAGGGAGCTTTGGATGAGCTAGATCTAGAGAGTGAATCTGATGAAAATTGGGAGGAAATGTCTGATCAAGAAGAGCAGGAAGAACAGAACGAAGAAGACAGCAAAAGCGTCTTATCTAATGACGAAAATGATTCTATATGCAGTTGAATTTCTATCGCCATAGTAAGATTATTTTAATCAACGATATAAATCGTATTTCGAGATTTTAACATGAAACTTATTTTTAGTGTCAACTTTGAGTTCCTGCGAGCCGTAAATAGCAAACACAATAACGAGAAATGCCAATAATACGACATGGACTCTCTAAATGGATTGCATTTAAATTTCAATTACACTATATCTTACGTTTAGGTCTTCAAGTTGAACTGTGGGCCTCTTAGGATATAAACATGCAGTCTATCTGGGGTTTATACCAAACAGTTATTCATAATGCGCGTGTTTCTAAGCATACTTGATAGAAATATGAACTTTTTTAACGATTATGAATAAAATATACGAATATCGACACACACACACACACAAACAAGTCTTGTAAAAACTGATGTATAATGAGAATTATATTTAGAGTTCAAAAATAACTCATATAAATAATCCTACTTTTTCATGTTGCTACATATTTTAAATGTATTACAAGCATATAATCGCATTGTATATATATCTATGTCAAAGAAATGAGTTTTTCATTTTTTTTTCTTAAACTTTGTTCTTCGCGTTAGTCCTGATCTTGGTAGCGTGTGAAAAAATAGGACACGAGAGAGGGTAATTTTTGAACTTTAATTAACGAGTGCTGGTAGCGCAAGTTCTATTTGTTATTTGAATATTAAAACAAAAATATATATAAATATATATTATATATTACTTTTATACTATGACTCCAGTTGTATAATTACGACGTTACTAAATTTAAACCAAGGAGTCCACATTTTCAGGTACAAATAAAACAGACTAATAACAAAATCAAGTGCCCGTATTTCTTAATATATAAAATTGCACGATAATTTTAGATCGTCGTACCACTCAATCGTCGTCAACATAATTTTGTTTACCTTCATTTGCTGTCACTCAACGTTACAAATCCGAAGAAGAAATCGTATTTATACCAACGGATCGTCGATAAAAGTCACTAATGGATACCATTAGTTCGATGACGAGTTTTCATTACATAATGTCGAAATTTGCTGACCTCTTAATCAAAATTAAACAAAGAATGGATAAATTACGGAGCGAGACTCGCGAAATTGTCGATAAGTTACACAAAGAAGATAATTCAGAACAATACAACGCAAACGCGAATTACCAAGCTGAAGCTAATCTCAAATCAATAATAGACGTGGCGATAATCGAATTGGAAAAGCAATTATACGCGTTAGAAGCTTCCTGCAATGTGCGTAATTTTTTATCACGATAAGTATTCTGTGTAATTAGTCATTAGATGCATAAAAAATTTTCGAGACGATAAACGAACAGGAGTTTATCGTGCCTCGTTAATATAAACTGATTAACTATCGCAGAGAGCAAATTCGAGAAATGACATATACGGTATATCGGTATTTAGAAATGTCGATAATTATTTTTGGTAGGACTCTTGGATTCGTACGTTCCTTTATGTCAGTAATTACGTGAGTACTGTGGTTTCACAAAAGTACGAAGGTCATGACGAAATAACACGAGATGTAATCCCGATGCATAACGTAATGTTACCCGATTACAACGACGATGATTTCGAACCATCTGAAAAATATTTTTTTAATGGTAATCAATTAGTAGTTCTAGGTTTTATTTCTTTCATTTACATGTCGAAGATTTGTTGAAAATTCGAATGTTTACTCTAGCAATTTTCTATTTTTTTTCTATACATTTTGCAACAAAATCACAAGCATTGTTCCTTTTATATGTAGAATATTCTCCGGTCGATCTGCAGGAAAGGATATTCTATTCCAAATCATGCAGAAGACCAAGCGAACTGTCGAAGGAAGAGAAGTTTTGCTTCAATGTAAAACATTGAACTTCTTCTTCAAATCTTCAAAATGATTTCATATTTTTCTTGCATTTTTGTTATTTAATTTATAATCTTCCTATGGTACGAGCAATAAATCATTCTGTTAAATATAAATACACTCATTATTGTTTAAATGAGGCTTAATGAATCTCAGATAACTCCTACCCTCCGTTTCTTCTTTCTCTTTTTTTTTTCTTTTCATAATTTTCAACGATTAGCGGTAAATGAGAAAGAGAGAGAAAGAGACAGAGATCATGGAATAATCAGTCTTTTTTCGAAAGATGTAAACAGGCATGCGCGTGCACGGTTTTAAAAAGATATTCACAATTTATTCTTGCATATGTGTAATAAAAAACTCAGATAAGATATTTTCTTAATGAGTGATCTATAATAAAAATAGTTTGTTTTTTAACTATATTGCTTCAGGCCCTGCAAAGAGAATTATTTTGAATATAAAATAATTATTAAAGTTACCAAACTAGTATTGTAATTAATTTTAGATGTCTCTTTTACAGGAACAATAGTTCGTTTACTCGGTGCGAGATGATTTTTCTAGAAAGAACATGTTAATTTGCAAAAGAATAAAGGATTAAATTGTACGAATCTTAAATTGTCTTTCTTTTTGTATGTAATTCCATTTTTTGTTTAAAGTTAATCTATATAATTCTAGTAAATTTATTAGCAATGATAATGGGAGAAGTGGAATTTTTATATCTTTCCGAGGCTGTTTTTAACGGTGTTTTGTAATCGTAACTTACACTCCTCATTTTCATTGCACGTAGTTATCGTACGGTTCTACTGGATTCATACAAACATTCTTATCTGTAATGAACTGATTCTTTTAGTTAGCAAAGTAGCGAAATAGAGAAATGCGTTTCTTGGTATAGGAAAATTACCTTACCGCAAACAAAGCGTATTGTTTCGATTTAACTATAAGAGACAGTTCGCTAATTTATGTTTTTGAGTCATGAATGTTGATCTATCATGATATTGTTTTTCATAGACTTTTTGCTATTTGTTGATACATTGTATTGTATCACTTATTCAATACGTTAAATAAAAACAAAACTGAAAGTTTAAAAAGATTATTCCTACTAGAAAGCACTTAGCATTTTTAAAGAATTTTGACTCACATTTCCGAAATTTCAATTTAATATTTCAATCATAGACGTTTTATAGCGTATCAATGCATTGGTAAAGAATATCGTTTGTTGTAGGAAAAATTTGAAGAATATTAGAATAACAAAATAAATAAATATTAACAAAATTAATAATATAACTTTACATACAGTTGGAATCTAATATTCAAAATCCTTCATTTATTCGAACAATAAGAGAACAATGAAATATATTGAATTATTCATTAAAAAACGAACAGTTTGATCTTTAAACAACGTACAACTACAGAATGCATAAAAATTGCACTATTATATTTTATTATAAAGATTGTCAAATATAATTTATACCTAATAATAACAACAAAATGAGTCTTTTTACAAAATCATTAAATATAAGATTTAAAAAACGTAATTTTACCCTGTACTCAACGTAAAGCACAATTTTGCCTTACCGGTTATCAATGCATTAACATCAAGACGAAGTGCACTCGAACTCCAAGGCACACGTTATCCATTCTGGTCGCGTTATTAAGCTGCAAAACGATTGATACAATCATCGTAGAGCGACAAACACGCCAGGTCACGGGTTACGATGATTAGAACGAAAAAGCACCGGTATAAAAGACTGGGCCCGTTACCGATCAGACATCGTTCTCCCTAACATCGTTGGGGTAGAGGTTTCAACTGAGCGACAAAGGGAAAGAAGAATGTTTAAAGAGGTGCTCTTGCTACTCCTGGCGGCGATATGCCTGTCAGAGGGTTTCGGTTTCCATGGCCGTACGGCTGACATGGAATTCGTCCACAAGCAGAAGAAGCTCTACGAGCTGCTGCTGTACGTGAAACAGAATGCCCTGACCGATGCTGAGTTCTACACCGTTGGAAGCAACTATGACATCGAGAGTAACATCGAAATGTACAGGGACAAGGTAATTAATCATGTTTCTTTGCTAAAATCCGATCAAGAAAATCGAAAAATCAAATTCATCGTTTTTCCGAGAACTTAAGAATTTTTGTCAAATTTTATTAATTAGGATTATATGTTCTTTGCAGAATGTCGTACAAGAATTCCTCTACTGGTACAGACACGGTATGCTTAACCGTGAAGCCATTTTCTCTCCGTTCTACGAAGAGCACCGTAACGAGATGATCCTGCTGTTCAAACTCTTCTACAACGCCAAGGACTTCCAAGTCTTCTACAAAACCGCAGCTTGGGCACGTCTTCACTTGAACGACGGTGTCTTCACATCCGCCTTCTACGTTGCCGTCTTCTACAGACCCGACTGCAAATACATCCAATTGATGCCACCTTATGAAGTCTACCCACACTACTTCTTTGACTCCAATGTCATCCAAGAGGCACACCGCATCAAGATGACTCGTGGTATGTCTAGAAATTCTACTTACTTTCCAAGCTATCGTTAGATACATAGGTTCGAAGTTTCTATGTTTCTCGATCCTTTCTAGGTTTGAGTACCGGTAGCATCGAGCACGCTGACAACTACATGATCTACGGCAACTACACTGACAGATACTTTGGAAACGATGAATACAAATTAGACTACTTCATGGAAGACTACGGCTTAAACAGCTTCTACTTCTATTTCCGTCACATCTTCCCAAGCTGGATGAACAGCAAGGAATACAACATTCCTCAAGACATCCGTGGAAACTTCTACCTGTACATTCACCAGCAATTGATCGCTCGTTACTACTTGGAACGCATTTCTAACGGTTTGGGTGAAATCGAAGATTTCGACTGGCAGAAACCATTCTACCCAGGATTCTACTCCTCCTTGATGTACACCAACGGTGTTGTCATGCCCCAACGCAAGAGCTACTCTACCGTACCATTCTACAAATACAAATTCTTGAAGGTTCGTGACTTACGATAGAGAATAAAAGAGGAAGCAATGCGGTTACGGTAACAATGATAAAACTTGTATTAATCTTGATTTTTCTTCCATAGGAAATCGAAAGTTTGGAATACCGTTTCTTGGACGCCATTGACTCCGGATACGTTTTGGACAGCAACGGCAAATTCGTGAGCATCTACACTCCTGATGGTTTGAACATTCTTGGTAACATCATTGAAGGTAACGCCGACACATGCAACATCCGTTACTACGGAATGTACGAATACTTGGTCAGACACATCTTTGGATACAACATTGACTACATGGACAAGAACAAGGTAGTGCCAACTGCTCTCCACTTCTACAGTACCAGCATGAGGGACCCAGCCTTCTACCGCCTCTTCAACAGAATCAACGATTACGTCTACAGGTAACTATCACAAATATATATTCTGAACTCCGTTGATGTTCTAACTCAATTCAATCTATGCCTTCAGATTCAAGCAATACCAACCAGCCTACACCCAGAACGACCTCATATTCCCTGGTGTCAAGATCGAATCCGTCAACATGGAGAAACTCTGGACCTTCTTCGACTACTGCGACGCAAACATTAACAACGCTATCTTCGTTGAGAGCTTCAAGGAAGGATTATCCCTACGTATCAAGACCCGTCGTTCTTGCCTCAACTACAAACCATTCACCTACCGTCTTACCGTGAACTCCGACAAGGACACCAAGGCCGTACTCAGAATCTTCCTTGGACCAACCTTCGAAGGCATGAGCGAGGACACCTACTACCTGAAGAAATACTACAAATACTTCGTGGAAATGGACAAATTCGTTGTACCATGTTAGTAGACGATTCGATATCCTAACGAGCATCAATTTTACATTCCAATAATTATATTAATCCTTACTTTGTCTTCTCTTTTACAGTGAAACAGGGTATGAACAACATTGAACGTCTCAGCAGCGACTCCTCATTCACGATGGCCGACATGATGTCCAGCGATGCATTCTACAAGAAACTCCAGAGGGCTGTTGGTGGTAGCGAACCATTCACTTACTACGAGAAACTCTTCGGTTTCCCCGAACGTCTAACTCTCCCCAAGGGTAGACCCGAGGGTATGAAATTCAAGATGTTCTTCTACCTGAGCCCATACGACGAGACCAAGGTGACCAACTTCGACGTGCCCATTTTCGGCAAGTTAATGTACGACGGCAAGCCATGCGGCTTCCCTCTCGACAGACCAACATTTACATGGAAGTTCTTCACTCCAAACATGTACTTCAAGGACGTCTTCATCTACAACACGATGGAAACCCACAGCTCCACGAAGTTTGTCAAATATTAAAATTCCAATCAAAAATTCGTTCTTGAAACAAAATTCTTTTCGTACTAAATGACTGTTAGATTGTAGAAAGTTCTACAACGTTAATGAATACCTACGTTGAAATAAATTAAATAATAATAAATTTTTATTCTACTTTCTTTATGTTCCTCATACCATATACCATAATTATAATTGATGAAATGATATAACAATTATTTTTTTTACTTTTTCGTTATTAATCCATTCTTAGATTAATAACCATGTTTCACGTAGTACCTATTCAGAGAAATGAACAACTCATCGTTTGTGCTTTAGAGATGAATATATATTATTAGTTGATAGTACAAAACCACTCAAATATTATAACAGAGATACTGTTGGGGATCGTTTTAAACAAAAACCTTCTTCTTGAATGAAGTAGTGTTTATGTAAGTATAGGTGTGTTATGAACATTGAAATTCTTATTACAAATGCATGTAAATTTTGTTATTCATTTTATTTGTCATTACCTTTTCTTGGAAAATTAACATTTCGAAGATAGAAGTACAATGTAATTAATATACATATCTCATTACCATGTAAAAATATCTCATTACCATGTAAAAATATCTCATTACCATGAACAGCTTCTACTTCTATTTCCGTCACATCTTGCCAAGCTGGATGAACAGCAAGGAATACAAAGTTTCTCAGGACATCCGTGGTAACTTCTACCTGTACATTCACCAGCAACTAATCGCTCGTTACTACTTGGAACGCATTTCCAACAGCTTGGGTGAGATCGAAGACTTCGACTGGCAGAAACCACTCTACCCAGGATTCTACTCCTCTTTGATGTACAAATATACAATTTTAAATAAATACAGTAACATTACTACACTCGACAACATCAATTTTTCATAGAAGAATGGAACAAAATAACAATAAGCAGTTTGAAATACACTAAAAGCGAAAATTATGAAATATGCATAATTCACTAACCTAGGTACAACAACAAGCCTGTCATAAAAATATGAAAATAAATGTACTTCTTTATGCAAATTTATGTCAAAACCTTTACACTATTAATTCCCCGTTGCATTTAGATTTTAATCAAATATATTTTATATTATTAATAACAAATAATGAGAGCAGTTAATAATTTGATTGTACTTCCTAATAATTGTATTTATTTCTTAATTTATAAAAAAAATATAATAGCTGCTGATATATATGGATATACGTAAATACTTTTTGATTTAAATACTGTCGCACAATTGACAATTTTTAATATTACTCTTGATTAACGTATAATAACGAACGACTTTTAAGTTATTTATCGTGACATAACAAAAGATGTAAACAACACTCTCAATAATTACTCAGAAATTCATTTTCTTTTCTTTTTGTGTTACACCTCAATACGATATTCCCAATTTGTTTATTATCTATGCCATTTGTTATATTTATTGGTTCGTAGATTATTATTTTATAATATGTATTATTTGTATGCAATAAAAGTGACGATTCAAACATTTTTAACGATTTGAGTAATTTTCATTATAGTAAATTTGTATGCAGCCCGTCCCTTCCTGAACTACATTTATTTTTAAAAAATTAAAAGACCAGAGTTATCTGATCTTCATATTTGAAGTAATTTTCTTTTCGTTTAAATAGTAATGCGATCTCCGTTTGACACTAAGCAAAGATCAATTAAAAATATATACGTACGTGACATGGAAATATTTACTTTAGAGATTAATTAGTATGAATAACATAAGTATCGAAAACAATCCTATTATCTAATCGAAATGTTTGATTTATTATTATATTCGATTCAAAGTTCCGTACTATTAGACAGTATCAATTAGATGCAGATAATAATTAAATTCAAATTGCATAGGCTTACCATACTACTATAATTTAATTAAATTTTTTTTTGTCCTTTCATCCAATTTAATATTTGTTTTTAACAATTAAATCGACAAAATCAACTCATTTCACCAGATAGATTCTGGAACATTCCATAGGTAAATGAAACGGATTAACAACATCATCGTCGTATCAAGAGGCCTCGAATTCGTATCGTGTCAAAGAGCAACCGAGATTAGGTCTTTAAATCGAAATGACCAAATTTCTTATGTCTCGTCTTTTTGTTTTTGAAGTAATGCAAACGCATTTAATTCAACGTAATCGTTAATAAGAGTGAAAGATCGTCGATTATCTTTTAACAATGATTACCTCATCATGTCCGCTTATATTTTTGTATTTTGCCCAAAAGCAAAATCAAGGGTTGTCATCAGGGTCAGAAGTGATACTACATTTAATATATGGTATATAAGAGGACAATTAGCATCGGTTAAACGACGACAGATCATTGACAGGGTAACGCGTTCAGATCATATTTTCGGCATAAGTGAACTTCAAACGAGGTAGGAAGAAAAGGTGGTGAACAAAATGAAGGTGGTTTTATTATTTTTGGCTACGCTATGCATGGCGTATGCCACCCACATCCCGACTTACACGGCCGACAAACTATACCTGACTAAACAGAAGAACATTTACGAACTCTTCTGGCACGTCGAGCAACCGACCCTTTACCATCCGGAACTCTACCAGAAGGCTCGCTCCTTCAGTATCGAGGATCACATCGATTTCTACACTGACAAGGTAATTCGATCTTGAAAGACCTAGCTGTACATTTCGTAAAAGATATTTACAAAGTTTTATTGCGTGTATATTTAGCAGTCTGTTAAAATTTTTAACATATGTTTTTACCTAAGTCCGTAGTGACCGAGTTCCTTCAACGCTGGAAACATGGCATGCTTCCACGAGGCCAGGTCTTCTCCATGATGTATCCTCAACTTCACGAGGAAGCCCTTTGCTTGTTCAACCTCTTATACACCGCTAAGGAATTCGATACCTTCTACAACACCGCGGTATGGGCACGATTCAACGTGAACGAACAAATGTACGTCTACGCTCTATCCGTCGCCGTTCTCCATCGTAAAGACACACAACACATCCGTCTTCCACCCCTGTACGAAGTCCTTCCCCACTTCTTCTTCAACGAGGATGTCCTACACCAGGCATATCACACCGTAATGGGTGAAGCTACCACAAAGAAAACCATGGGTGGTGTCGATTATCACATGATTCACACCAACTACTCTGGCTGGTACCTCGTAAGGAACAACGCACCCGAGCAAAAATTGAGTTACTTCACCGAAGATGTTGGTCTTGGACAATTCTACTTCATGATGCAACACGATTTCCCTTACTGGATGAACAGCGCCCAATACAACTTACCTAAGGATGTCCGTGGTGAGATATACTTCTATGGACACAAACAATTGTTGGTCCGTTACTATTTGGAAAGACTGTCGAACGACATGGGTGAGATCGACTACGTTGATTTCTACAAACCAATTACTACTGGATACTACCCGAACATGCACTACTACAGTGGAGTACCCTTCCCTCACCGTGAAACCGGTGCTGTTGTACCAGTCCACATGCACAAATACATAGAGGTTCGTAAAATGATCAGTATTGGATTGTATAACAAATTTATTTATTTATTTCACTTACACAATAATCGATTGAATGTTCAGGAAGCTCAAAACCTTCAAACCCGCATCGACAACGCCATTGACTCCGGCTACATCGAAGATACGCACGGTAAACACGTGAGCATCTACACACAAGAGGGTTTCAACGTACTTGGTAACATCATCCAAGGAAACGCCGATTCTCCCAACTACAAGTACTACGGACAATACGATGTCGTTTGCAGGAAGATCTTTGGATTCAGCTTGGAACCAGCATCTAAATACCAAGTGGCACCTAGTGCGTTAGAAATCTTCAGTACCAGCACGAGGGACCCTGTCTTCTACAGCGTCTACAAGAACATCGTTACTCACTTCATGAAGTTCGTATTCGAGGAATAATTTGTTGTAGAGAATAATGTTGTTTTTTTTTATTTTAAATAGTATTACTGTACGAAGAATGTTCTTTTTAGATACAAGGAACATCTGCCACACTACACTCACGAAGAAATCGGTTTCCCCGGTGTAAAGATCGAATCGGTCACTGTGGACAAACTGATGACCTTCTTCGACCACTTCGAAGCCATGCTTAACAATGCTGTCGCAATCCGTGACCATAAGGACGCTCAATCTACGATAATCAGAGCACGCCAACATCGTCTTAACCACAAACCCTTCACCTATCACATTACCGTTAACAGTGACAAGGCCACGAAAGCTATGGTACGCGTGTTCCTTGGACCCAAATTCGATGTACACGGTCACGAGCTCGACATCAGCGAGAACTACATGAACTTCTTGGAAATGGACCAATGGATGGTCGACCGTTAGTATAATACTCTATCATTAATCTTAAATTCGTTCGTTAACATTTTCATTAATTATTTGTATTTAAATTACAGTGAACTACGGTACCAACAAGATCGAACGTAACAGCCACGAATCCGTCTACGCAGCACCCGATGACGTTCCCAGCGACGTTTTTTACAAGAAGATGTTGAAGGCCATCGACGGTGTCGAAACCTTCACCTACACTACGAAACTTTACGGATTCCCAGACAGACTAATGATCCCTAAGGGCAAGAAAGAAGGCATGCCATTCAAACTCTTCGTCCACGTTGCACCAGTGGAAGAATCTAAATCTTTCAAGATCGACTCGCCAGTCTGGGGAACCTCCGTCATGGATGGACGCCCAATGGGTTTCCCATTGGACAGACCAGTTCAAGCCTACAACTTCACCGCAGCTAACCTTTACTTCAAGGACGTTATGATCTACCACAAGCAACTCGAAGAATTGAACGTTACCCTGTAAAACGGTTTCGATGGAGCCGCTTGAAGCATTCCATAAGAGATAAATTGAAGAGAACCAAAAGAAAACAAAGACTGCGGTGTCCACGCTAGGAGCACATGAAATATTAACATTACTTCATTTCTTGTGTAACGCATCGAAATGTTTCAAATAAAAATATTCGATTGATAAATAACATCTCCAACCTTTTTTTACCTATTTTAAGACGTATCCGTTACGAATAAGATAATGGATATAATTGATAGAAAATATGATTTAGAAATGTAGATTACCAGATGCAGACGATTTAAAAATGTAGATTGAGCGTAATGAGAAAAAACCGGATCTGTCGGAGCTGGGGTCGCAATTAGCACGAGGAGTTCATACAAACGATTAATCGTAAGTCTAGCCATTATCGGAACTCTGTGAGAGCGAAGACGAGATAGTAGTAGTACATACGTCCTTATCTCGGGCCATTATATTCTACCCTTTCATTCTTGAGAATAAACATGCTGATACGACTAGAACAGGCATAGTTAATTACACATTTTAATGATTTCCATTTATCTTTCTAAGTCCAGATGTTTCGTTGGTCTTATCCCTTTCTTTGCACACCTCGTTCACTGTTGATTCTTCCGTTACAAATCGTAATAAGATAAATAATAAAATTTTTTACGATTAATAAGAACTTCGATAATGGTTTCCTATTTATTTGAAACAAGCATTATCGTATAATTTTGATAAATACGAAAAAATGTCGTCATATTTTTGTAAATTAGCTATATCGTATTGGCTGCAATAAAATAAGTTGTTATATTATTTATAATTGTCGTATTATATGTTTTATCGTGTTTATATTTATACTGTTTGTCATTATTATATTTATCCATTTATCAGGGGGAATCATTAAAAATAAACCACACCTAACCATATTTATTTTTTTATGTATTATTATTTATTAATCTTAGCAACTATGTAGCAAGTCTCTAATAGTATGAGTATTTATTAGCCTATAACAAGTCGATGTAAGATATTAAATAAAATTTGCGATGAACTCGTTAAAATATTTTCTTTGCTGATTTAATGCACCGCAAAAATTCTGAAAAAAGAAATTGCAGAATAAATTTATATATGTATGTCAAAAGTCAAACAGATATCGTCAGTAGACTCATTCCGATTAGGCATGTATTTACGCGTTCGTAATTGATTTCTTATATCTTAAAAACAAGCAATTTAACTTTAACTTATCCGTATATACGCATTTGATATAAGTCATTATTTTAAAAAACACATGCAGTGTATATTGCAAATACGTAGCTCACTTACTATTCTCCCGTTTGTTTGTGCCGGTGATTATGAAAGTGGAGTAGGTAAATGAAAAATCTGAAAGAGTAGTTAAATTTATAATTTATTTAGTGTTGCATCGATTTACGTTACAATAACGAGGAAACATTTTTGCAAAAGCAAATAACGGAAAGTCGAACCACTTTTTCTCTTTCTTTTGGACTATTAATTTTGGAAATCATCAAAATCTATTTCTTACAAACTGTTCACCGAATTTTACAATCATAGGAAAGACTTACTTAACAAGAGCAAGTATTTTGTGAAAGATTTTTTTACCTAATAATTTAAAATTAAATAAACAACTGTAATATTCGCAATTTCTACAGATTTTCATACGCCAAACGTATTCCCTGTATCATAAAAACATCACTCAAACAGTCCCAAATATAGAAACCTGCATAACGATTAATTTTTCCGCATACTAATGATATCAATATATCGTACCGAAGATATTAATGTTAACGATACGAATATTTAGCACAAACA